>CM054057.1:89541663-90168606 GCA_028641055.1 Alopecurus myosuroides
CAACTAGACTTCACAAGAGAGGCTCGCATAGAAGGACGCATCTGGGTAGAAGGTCATCCATGTTTCTCTTTCGTTTACACAATTATGCTTTGACAGGTAAATCAGGGGCAAAAATAGTGAAGAGAATTTGTTGTATTAATTTGAGACTAGGCACCCCGCTACCAGATCTTCTATCAATTGGATAAGCGGATGAAGACACTATTCCAGGGTGTGAAAGTCCAATAAACAAGTGAGATAAAGATTCTCTATTACGTCCTCATGAGCTAAAACAGGAGCACAAAATAGGAGTAATTTTGAAGGTTTTAAAGATAACACATGAGAAATTTACTTTGGCGTGGCGGTTAAATACCACATGTACGTAGGTATGGTGGACACATTGGGAAGACTTTGGTTTTTGGGAGTTGTATGTACGAATAGAGCTCATACTCAGTATAAGTGGAGGCTAGCAAAAGACTGGGAGCGACAAATCAAGAGAGAAATAATGGCCATAATCATGCATAGCGACAAAAACATCATTAATCAAAGCATAAGTGGTACCACAAGTTAAAAAACTAAATTATCATAGAGGCTATAAGTGACTGGTTGTAGTCATAAACATGGTGTGAGCATGCGCCAAGTCAACCAAAGAAAACATTCAAAGGAGAACACCACAAATTTATGCTTCATTATGATAAGAACAACTCATGATTCTTTCAAAGGTACATTAAACACTCTCGGCTATTTGAGACAAATTATGCTACAAATAACCACTAGTATTTAAAATTAAAAAATCATCTAGCATGACATGAAAAAGTCTAGCCATAGTCTATACAAGCTTCTATTTGCACCGTTATAAGCACGAAAACTGTACTACTGCTTTCCAATATCAAGCATTTCATAATAAACAAAAACTCTCCAAGAGATACATCAATGAAACAAGATAAAACTAACACAACTCTACTAAAACTAACAGCTCTGAATAAGAACTGCAAGAAAAACAGGAGCTAAACATGAATTTTGCAGCGGCTAGAAGAAAAACTAAGAATACGAGCATAACGAGTATTCAAACGAAAAAGCGGAGCGTGTCTCTCACAAAAACAATGATAGGTTCCAACTATATTATTGCATAAAGGAAAACAAAAGAAAACAAAAGAAAATAAACAGACGCTCCAAGTAAATTTCATATGATGTGACCGAATAGAAATCTAGTTTCACTAGAAGTGAACTTGATAAATTATTGATGAAGAAGGAGATGCCTTGGGCATCCCGAAGCCTAGATGCTTGATTCTTATTTGAATTTTCTAGGATGAACCACGGGGGCATCCCCAAGCTTTGAACTTGCACTCTTGTCGATCACATTATATCACCCTCTTCTCTTGACCCTTGAAAACTTCCTTCACACCACACTAAAAGTAGTTCGCATTAGAGGGTTAGTGCAAAAATAAAAAATCCATGGGTGATGGCTGGGCACAAGTGCTATTGATACTTTTGAACATAAGCTACATCCACTGATGTCTCGTGAAGCAAAGAAATCCAATTGACATAGTAAAAGAGCAAATGCAAGAAAAATGGCAGAATCTGCCAAAACGAGAACAGTCTATAAATACGATTTTTTTGGGGCACTTATGTGGCTCAGATAGAAAAACATAAAGAACGAAAACATTTTGAAATTAGCTTAGGAATAATCACATAAAATTTCAGCTCATTTTGATCTTTATGGAATTTATATGATTTTTTACGTTGGACATCAAAAATCTGTTTCCTGCACAGAAATCCAAAACAAACTCCAACTTTCGCTATAAACTTTACTTGTCACAACTAAAACATGAAAATAAAGAAACAAAGGAGTTGCTACATAAGTATAAAACCCCTTGACTCAAAGAAAACAGATAAAAACGAAGCAAAAAATAAAACCATGGGTTATCTCCCAAGAAGTGCTTTTCTTTAACGCCTTTTAGCTAGGCCCAGAAAAGTGGAATCAAGTGTTTTCAAGTGAAGAAGCATCCAAATCAATAATTTCCTCCAAAACACCACTGGTATAAATTGGTACTTTAGGTACCCCTGAAGATGATTCAACATGCAAATCACTTTTAGTTTCACTAAAAGTTTTATTAATTTTAAGCACATTAGGGGATTTTGGTTTAGGCACCTTGGGGACATACATAATTTTCTTATCTTTTCCCACAGAAGGGTTCTCCCTCTTAAACTTAAGAAAAGAAAAGGTTGAGCTTAAAGTTTCCATAGCCTCCTCTAATTTACAATCCTCATGTTTTGACTATCATGGATATTGCTAGCTTCTAAAACAGTAATTCTCTTGTTGATACTTACTATTGATTCATTAACTTTGCTATTATTATCGAGGAAGTTTGGCAAATTTTTTTCCATAGAGTTTAACTTTTTAATAACATCATCTAAAGTGATATCAGTTTTAACAACCTTAGTAGGTGGTGTTACAACTAAACTTTCAATTAAATTACAGTCTTCCAAAGAAGGAGTCCCCAGAAAAGTCCCGCATGTAAGAGTGTCTAGAACATACCTATACCAGCTAGTAATGCCAACTTAAAAATTCCTAAGAAGGATTAAAGTGGAATATTTCTTAGTGCATCTATGATGAGCATCACTTATTCTATACCATGCATCTTTCAAACTTGCTCCCCCTTGTTGTTTAAAAGAACAAACCTCAACTTTAGGAACACTCATTTTAGCAAGACTAAAAACAGGATAAAAGCAACAACTAGAATAAGAACTAATTTTTTTTGTGTTTTTTATAAAGAGAATCAAACAAGACAAAATAAAATAAACTAAGAAAAACAAAAACAAAGTAAAGAGATTGGAGGTGAGAGACTCCCCTTGCAGAAATTCTCTTCCTCCCCGGCAACGGCGCCAGAAAACTTGTTGATGGCTAACGTTGGTAAACCCCAAGAGATAGGTTGTGAAGAGTGCGGCGGAAAGTTTTCCCTCAGAAAAGAAACCAAGGTTGAATCGACCAGTAGGAGGACAAGCAATTTCCGAAGGTTGATGAAGCTGAGGTGGCAGGGCGCACTACCGATTCAGCAACAACATGGAACCTACAGAACACAATCAATTCACTTTGCCCCAACGAAGCAGTGAGGTTGTCAATCTCACCAGTTTTGCTGAACACAAAGAGGTTAAACGTATGGTGTGGTAAAAAGTATGAGAATAGTATGAAAACAATAGTAGAAGTGTGAAAACAGTGGAAGAGGTGTGAAAACAGTGGACGCAGTGTGTGTATTATCAGTATGAGAAAATGGACCGGGGTCCACAGTTCACTAGAGGTGTCTCTCCATAAAACATAGCTAACATGTGTGGTGAACAAATTATAGCTGGGCAATTGATAGATAATGAAACATGCATGACATAATGATTACTATGAGATTCATGCGAGCATTACAACAAGATACATAGACCGTCATCCAACTGCATCTATGACTAATAATCCACCCTTCGAATATCATCCGAACAAATGTTGGGTATTAAGTTACAAGCAACAGATTATCGCAGTAAGCATAGTGTGTAATGTAAACAATGTAAACAAAGTAAGCATTTTTTTTGTTTTCTCCTTAATGGCAATAGCACAGCCTCCATCTGTCACGTTTCTGTCACTCGAGCATAGATGCAAAGAAGTCATGAACCCACTATTAAGCATAAATACTCCCCCTTGGAGTCACTACACTAGTAGAAAACATGCCTCTAGTCCCGTGCCGTAAGGGGCTATAGTCCCGGATGGCAATCCGAGACTACTTATCAGCGACTAGAGGCCCCCCCTTTTGTCCCGCCGGCCCACAAGCCGCGACTAGAGGGCAGCCTACGGGAAGCTCCCGGGGCGCTCTCGGGGCAGGACTTTTAGTCCCGATTGGTAATACAACCCGGGACTCGACTTTTTTCTATTTTTTCTATTTTTTTTCCGATTTTCCTTTTCATTCAGTCTCTATTATTTCTATCTCTAATATTATCCCTTACTCTCAATTATTTTTTAACTCTAATCACTCTTCTTTCACTCTGAACTGACACTTCCGAGGAGGTCACTCATCCTCAGACTACTCCACTCTCAGCTTCCAAGAAACAAGTCATGTTTTAGTGACAATAGTATGGTGTCAATCATGTTAACCTTTGAGATATGATGTCGCACATCTTTATTTTGTGAATCCAAAAATTATTTAATTAAACATAAATAAATAAGTAATAACAGTCTTGAATTCAAATAATAATTAATTAATTTAAACAATAATTAATTTTGTTGCTTTATTTATATTAATGAATATCCATAAAATCGAAAATTGTCAAATGATATTGTCTAAGTATATTAGAAAAATTAGAGAAGTTCAAATATATATGATCGACACCTTACATATTATATTTTCCATCACTAACTATATATATAAATGGATATGTCAAAATTTACTCCAAATTGTTAGTAATTTCAACATATTATATTATCTTCAGATAGATATTTTTTTCTCTTACTCCATATTTCAACATAGCTCGGGTGTCAAATTAAATTTTCGAAATTTCATCACATATACATCAATTGCTTCATTAAGCTTACTCACATTGATCATGCGTATATATATAATTAAACAAGGACATTCAAAACATATATATATAATTAAACAAGGACACATACATAAGTCTTCTAGGGATCGAATATATAAAAATCACACACCAAGCAATACATAATATATATATAGGCATCACGAGAGAGAGGCTCTCATCTACACGAACTACTTGTCCTCTGAATCCCAAATAGTAGGAGACCGGGGGGCAAGGTGATGCTGCCCATAGCCGAAGACAATGATAATACTGTACAACTCGTAGGCAAGGTAACCATCAATGGCTGCGTAATCAATGTTGACCCGGTCAAGTGGGCACTTCTCCCAAAGATTGTGCCTGAAACTGAGTAAATATTTATTCATGCTATTGTACTTCTCGTCGATCAATGTGCCTTCCATATCAGTTATGGAAGTCCTCTCATACTGAAGCTGGAACAGGTTCTGGATATCAATATGGCACTGAGATGGTATCTCAATACGCCAGGTGTTCCTCATCTTCGACCTGTCATTCCTTATATCAACGCTACCAAAACGTATGCTGCTGTTGACAAGGAAATCCATCAGTTTTGGAAAAATTTTGTCACTATCGCAACAAAAAAATGGAACAAATGTTAAACAAATAATGTTATGTAACAACAAATTGGATCAAATGTTATGCAACAAGTATATTGTTTCAATGCAACAAGTATATTGTTTCAATGCAACAAATTTGTTCTTTCCAATGCACGCACGTACATATAGCTAGGATTCAAATGGAAACAAATTATAAATGGGATTTCCAATAAACATTGCTATATGAATACACTTGGATATATATATTGCTTTCCTATGCAATTTCGGCCAATACATTATTGCTATATAAACACAAATGGAATTTCCAATACACATTGCTATATGAATATACATGGATATATATATCTATACTCTATACCTACGTAATAATAAAAGCACTAAGGTTTCTTCTCCTAATTTTCGTACGTTTTTTGTCCGTAGTTTCGTTTGGTACGTCGCGTGATTGTTCCCTGATCGGTCGCTTGATTGTTTGGTATGTCATGTGATTCGTTCCTTGATTGGTCGCTTTATCGTCCCTGATTGATTGTTGTTTGTGGGCCGGCCCAGTCGAGAGCCATCTGCCGTATCAGGTACGTGACCTACCCAAATCACCTCATCTACCGTATAGTCTGGTCTTACATACTGTATCATATCTAGTCTCTGGGTCACGCACGGTTGCTCTATGTAAATGCTCAGATGTACAGTCGCACGATCGAGGTATCCATCAACAAAATAGATCACCACAAATCAAAATCGAAATCAAAATTTGTGGCAATTTCTTCCTCGAGGATCCGATCAAACGAAATGTCGGCGGCGTACATGCTAGAAAAACCGGCCTGGACCAATTTCGTCTTTCGCCATAGCGATTTCCCTCCCGAGCAAGGCTGGCCCGGTCCATAAGGAAGGATTGGCGATTGGCAGCCGCTAGACTGAGTCTGGATTGTTAAACGATAAGGCTTGTTAGTTTAAGTTTCTATCTGTTGTAACCTTCCGTGCAAATATAAACCGAATTGTAGATTATTTCTTAGCCCTCAAGGCATGTAACGTTCTGTTGTAATCCTTGGTCGTTTTGACCCTATATTAACACGCAGGGCGAGCCGATACAAAAGGCATCGCATTACACCTATCGTAGCTAGGTTTTCTACATGGTATCAGAGCTTATCCTCTCGACCACATCCATGGCGAGCTCGTCGTCCAGCCCTACCTCGCCCTTCGCCGCGGTGAAAATCACCGAGAAACTTGCCAAGGGAAACCACATCCTCTGGAAGGCGCAAGTACTGCCGGCGATTCGTGGTGCCCAGATGGATGGGTACCTAGATGCATCTCGCGACGTCCCTAGCAAGGAGAGGGACGTGACCGTCGACGGCAAGACGGTGAAACAAGCCAATCCAGCCTACGGGCCGTGGATCGCTGCAGATCAGCAGCTTCTCAGCTTTCTCCTCACCACCCTGTCGAGGGAGGTGCTACTTCAAGTTCACTCCGCCGCGAGCTCGGCGGCACTCTGGGCGGCAATCGAGCAGATGTTCGCGTCGAGGACGCGGGCGCGCACCGTGAACACACGGATAGCGCTGGCTAACTCCCAGAAGGGAAACACAACCATCGCGGAATACTTCAGTAAAATTCGCGGGTTGGCAGATGAGATGGCTGCTGCTGGCAAGCCACTCGATGAGGAGGACATCGTGTCCTATGTGCTCGCCGGACTCGATGGCGAGTACAACTCGATCGTCACATCTATGGCGACTCGAGTTGAGCCCGTCTCGGTTTCTGAGTTGTACTTTCAGCTCCTAAGTTTCGAGACGCGGCTCGATCTGCTCCAAGGGGGCGGACAGTCGTCTGTCAACGCTACTGTGCGTGGCGGGCGCGGAGGCTTCGGACGCGGTGGTGGCCGCGGTGCTCAGAATCCTCAAGGCCGTGGCAATGGTGGCTACGGCGGCTATGGAGGACACAACTACAACAATGGCGGCTATAGCAATGGTGGCTATGGTGGCCACGGTGGCGGTGGCAACTACGGAGGCCACGGTGGACGTGGCGGCTACGGACATGGCGGGAACGCCAACGGCGGCTATGGCGGCGCCAACAACAATCACGGCTACGGAAACGGCAACCCGCGCAACACCAACATAGCGGCAAGCCAAGGTGTCAATTGTGCGGGAAGGGCGGACACACTGTCGCCAAATGCTGGGAGAGATTCAATCCAGATTTCACGCCGGTTGAAGAAAAGAGTTCGGCATCGGCGACCACCTCATATCCATACGGCGCCAACTCCAATCCGTGGATAGTGGACACTGGTGCCACCGACCACATCACGGGTGATCTGCACAAACTGATGATACGCGACAAATATCACGGCCACGACCAAGTTCATGCCGCGAACGGTTCAGGTATGGATATCAACCATATTGGTCATTCATTTGTTAGTACCAATGATCGTGATCTACATCTCAATAACATCTTGCATGTTCCACAAGCAAACAAAAGCCTTTTATCCGCCCATCGTCTAGCATTTGATAACAATGCCTTCTTAGAATTTCACCCTGATTCTTTTTTTATTAAGGACCAGGCCACCAAGAAAACTCTCATCCAAGGCAGGTGTAGAAGAGGACTATATCCACTTTCGTCCATCCATCCCGGTTCAAGCAAGAGCGTCTCAAGTGTCATCAAACCATCATCGGAGAGATGGCACTCCCGTTTAGGTCATCCATCGTCAATAATTGTCAAGAGAGTTATTAGCCACAATAATCTCCCTTGCTCTAGTGAAGTCAATAATGAGTCTGTGTGTGATGCTTGTCAAAAAGGCAAAAGTCACCAACTTCCATATCAAAAGTCTTTTAGTGAATCTAGTGCTCCTTTAGAGCTTATTTTCTCAGATGTGTGGGGTCCTGCTATTGAGTCTGTTGGACGAAAGAAATATTATGTTAGCTTTATCGATGATTTTAGCAAATTTACATGGGTCTATTTGCTCAAGAATAAGTCATAAGTGTTTCAGAAATTTCATGACTTTCAAAATCTTGTTGAGAGGCAATTTGATAGAAAAATTCTTGCTATGCAAACAGATTGGGGAGGAGAGTATGAAAAATTAAACTCCTTCTTCACACAAGTTGGCATCTCACATCATGTTTCATGCCCCTATGCACACCAACAAAATGGATCGGCAAAAAGAAAGCATCGACACATTGTCGAAGTTGGCCTATCCATCCTTGCTTATGCATCAATGCCTCTAAACTATTGGGACGAAGCCTTTATTGCAGCCACATATCTCATAAACCGCACACCCAGTAGAGTCATCAATTTTGAAACTCCCTTGGAAAAATTATGTCATGAAAAGCCAAATTATTCCTCTCTTCGTGTGTTTGGGTGTGCGTGTTGGCCTAACCTTAGACCCTATAATTCTCGCAAGTTAGAATTTAGGTCTAAAGAGTGTGTTTTTCTTGGCTATAGCAATATTCATAAAGGTTTCAAATGTCTCGATATTTCCACCGGTAGAATCTATATATCAAGAGATGTTGTCTTTGATGAATTGGTTTTTCCTTTCTCCAAGCTAAACCCAAATGCCGGTGCTAAGCTACGGTCCGAAATTCTTTTGCTTCCTTCGGATCTTCGTAACCCTTCTGATCACGGGAGGGAAAGCAGTGTTGATCATACGGGTGATAGTCCAGAAAATTCTGAATCTAACCGTACCCAAAGTGTACAAAACCATCATTTTATGCAACAAATACAGCCAAGGGAGACAGACGCTAACTCCCAGGAAGATATGCCAGCCAGCAGCGACCCCGAGAGATCCCTGGCGGATCCTCCGACACCGCCATCATTGCGGGACACGCGGCAGCAGACGAGCGGAGGCGAAACTGCGTCCTCACGCGGATCCCCAGCAGGCATGCGCACGACACACGACCGTGGCGAATCGCCGCCTGACGCGTGGCGGCAGCAAGCACAAGGCTCGGGTGCGCGCAGCAGTGCTGGTCGGGCACATGCAGCGACAGATGGGTCGCTGTCAGCGTCAGCGTCAGCAGATTCCCTGGCGCATCACAGGAGCAATGATTGCGACAATCATTGCACGGGATCCGAGCTGGATTCTGCCTCTCCGGGATCTTCTGTGGATTCAGAAGCTGCAGGCCAGCATATGCAGATTCGTACCAGGTCTAAAAATGGCATCTTTAAACCGTATATTCCAAAGGATGGTACAGTAAGGTATGCTAATTTTGCTTCTTCAGGAGAACCCGAAAATTTACAAGAAGCCTTAGGAGATAAAAATTGGAAAAATGCTATGGAAGTAGAATACGATGCTCTTATTAAAAATAGAACTTGGCATCTAGTACCACCTAGTCAAGGGAGGAATCTAATAGATTGCAAATGGGGTTTTAAGATTAAAAGAAACTCAGATGGTACCATAGATAGGTACAAAGCTAGGTTGGTAGCTAAGGGATTTAAGCAACGTTATGGGATTGATTATGAGGACACTTTTAGTCCAGTAGTTAAGACAGCTACTATCAGATTGGTTTTGTCTATTGCTGTATCCAGGGGATGGAGTCTTCGCCAATTGGATGTGCAGAATGCGTTTCTTCATGGTGTTCTTGAGGAAGAGGTATATATGAGGCAACCACCTGGCTATGAGGATGGAGCTAAGCCACATTTTGTGTGCAAGTTGGATAAAGCATTATATGGGCTGAAACAAGCCCCAAAAGCATGGTACTCAAGATTGAGTACAAAGTTACAGGATCTTGGTTTTAAGCCTTCTAAGGGGGACACCTCATTGTTCTTCTACAAGAAAGGCAAGGTTATAATTTTTATGCTTGTTTATGTTGATGACATAATTGTTGCTAGTTCATCACAGGAAGCTACAACTGCACTGCTTAATGATTTAAGGAATGATTTTGCCCTCAAAGATTTAGGAGAGCTTCGGTATTTCTTGGGTATTGAGGTAAAACGAAGTGATGATGGTGTTTTACTGACTCAAGAAAAATACACAAAGGATATATTGTGTCGTGTGGGTATGAAGGGGTGCAAACCAGCTAGCACGCCCTTGTCCACAACAGAAAAACTGTCCAAACATGAAGGAGAAGAGCTAAGCATAGAAGATGCTACTCGGTATAGAAGTATTGTTGGAGCCTTGCAATACTTAACCTTAACTAGACCAGATATTTCATTTTCTGTTAATAAGGTGTGTCAATTTTTGCATTCTCCTACTACTTTGCATTGGACAACTGTGAAGAGGATATTGAGGTATCTTCAAGGAAGTGAATCAACTGGGTTAAAGATTGGAAGATCATCTTCCACACTTGTGAGTGCTTTTTCAGATGCAGATTGGGCAGGATGCCCTGATGATAGAAGATCAACTGGGGGGTTTGCAGTTTTCTTTGGTTCAAACCTCATCTCTTGGAGTGCCAGGAAACAAGCCACTGTGTCAAGGTCAAGTACAGAGGCAGAATATAAAGCACTTGCAAATGCCACAGCTGAGGTAATATGGATAGAGTCATTACTTGATGAGCTTGGTATTGATCATCCACAACCTGCTTGTTTGTGGTGTGATAATTTGGGAGCTACCTATCTCTCAGCTAATCTAGTATTTCATGATAGAACAAAACATATTGAAATTGATTTTCATTTTGTGAGAGAACGAGTTGCTCAGAAGCTACTCGAAATTCAGTTCATTCCCACAGGGGATCAAGTGGCAGATGGTTTTACAAAGCCACTGCAAGTCAGACAGTTACAAGCCTTCAAGAACAATCTCAACTTGGAAGTGTTGAGATTGAAGGAGGATGTTAAACGATAAGGCTTGTTAGTTTAAGTTTCTATCTGTTGTAACCTTCGGTGCAAATATAAACCGAATTGTAGATTATTTCTTAGCCCTCAAGGCATGTAACGTTCTGTTGTAATCCTTGGTCGTTTTGACCCTATATTAACACGCAGGGCGAGCCGAGACAAAAGGCATCGCATTACACCTATCGTAGCTAGGTTTTCTACATGGATGGGTGCAAACGGTGGAGTGGCGTTTGAGTCGCCGGCGGATTTGGACCTGAGCATGAGTTTCGTCATGGGAGGCAAGCGGCGGCTGATACGGTTGCGTGGTGTTCGATTCCGTGACCAAACTTTGCCTGGTCATTAGCATGGACAACAGGCAACAGTCGCCATGAACGGATTGGCCTGGGGCTGGGAGAGAAGAGCAAGTGAGAGGCATGGTGCATGGCAAAACTCTTGCTTGTTTTTGCTTGCAAGATGGTCATGTAGAGATTCAGTGCCGGCGACATTGAAAGCCACAGCTGTCGTCCAATGGATATGTAGAATATGGTGATGCAAAAATTCAGTGTCCAGTTAAGGCGAACGCGAGCACTACCAAGGTGATCAAGATGATCAATGCCGGGACGGCTGAGTTGTATGTGTAGTATCCAGTTGATCACGCCACTATCTTCAAGACTTGGCTGAACTGTTTCAGATTGATGTTATAGCAAGTGTGTTTCTGTCCTTCTCATGTTCTCGGACTGAATCCAGAAGAAGAGGCGTCGTGTCCAAGGTGGTTATTTCTTCTCTGATGGATTTGCCATATATTTTTTGTTTGGAGAATTCAGTACCTACTGGTATAGCAACAGGTGATAACTTATTTTAGATCATTAAGAAGAAATTTTGCAATGATACTTGGCATGATCTTATAGCTCCTATTATCAGATTAGCTTATCAAATTCTACATTTTATCTATGACCGTAGCAGCTCATATTTGGCCAAGCACATCATTTTTCCTGACTACCCAATTTATATTGTTGAACAACGAACTTTGCTACTTTTATATGCAGAGCCCTTTGCATCCATGTCCATTAGATCCAGCAAAGCACTCTAAGCGAATGCAGGTATATAAGCTGCAACAGTACTACACATTATATCTCAGTGCACCTCATAATCAACCACAGTAACTCGAATGGAAGCTCCAAAATCATCGGTGGCATCTGTCATTTGCTCATGTCAGGGGTAATTATTGGAAGAGGTTTGGGCCGTTGTTTTTATTGAACAGTCTACCGTTGATCCAATTGCAGTAACTAGGCTGTTGATTGTCTCTATATGTATTTTCTACGTCTTCTTCAACTCAGTTAGCTGGTTTTAGGGAAACAAACCATTACCTACAATCAGAACAAAGTATGCATAGCGAGCTATCCATGCTACTGAAGAGTTATAACTAGAATATTCTTTTATCTTCAGAAAATCATGTGTAGACGAATACATTGTTGTTCCTCCGGTAGTGAAATTTTTTATGGATTAAAAATATTCAATAAAAACAACGGTCCAAACCTCTTCTCAATCTCTTGATTTTCTCTTTGTCCACGAAACATACTCTCCTCTTCCAAATCCTCGCCGGAGGGAGGCCGCCACGCAAGGGGCCCACACACTGACCGCGAGCCCTGCTGAGGGTCAAGGCGCCGCTTGGCTACATCATCCATCTAGCGTCTACTCGCCAAATAATACAAAAACCAATATGTTGAGAAGTAAGGTTTTTTTCAGAATATTTGAACTGAATTGGCGGAGTGTAATTAATATAGAAGATTATGAAATTTATTTCAAGCGCAATTTTGTTATTGTAAACCATTTAATTGTGTATACGTTTAAATTTTATCTTTCAAGACGGGAACCGCCTCTCATGTTATATTAGAGCACATAATGTGAAAAGGGTGAACTGAGTTGAGGACAGGATTACGATAATCAATTTATTTTGGGGCAAAATTTGGCTCATTGTTTCATCTAAACTGTTATTTTTGGGGAAAATTTGGCTCATCCCATTGTTTCATCTTAACTGTTTTTTTTCTTCCGTTGCAAAGCAAGGGCAATATATTATTGCTATATGAATACAAATGAAATTTCCAATGCACATTGCTATATGAATACAAATGGATACACACGTACATGTTGCTATCCTATACAATTTCCAATCCAATCAAAATCAGATCAAGGAGAAAAATGGGAAAAGAGAAAGAGAGGAGAAGATCGATCGGAGTGCTTATTACCTTGCCCATTGGAAGACAAGGACACGCCTCTTGTAAGCAATTTGGATGACGACCACTTCTTTTTGATCGGCCGTGTACTCAAGATCAAGGCCAAGAAAACCCCCGCCATCCTCGCAAAGCCATTGCTTCAAGAGGTCAAGATAAGCCGGAAGCCTCCTGCTCTCGTTCGTGTATGCGACTTCGATCTTTCGACTATGTGAGTTCACGTCCATAATCTCTAGTCCCATGGTGGAGAATGTGGAAGAATGAAGAGAGGAGAGCAAGAGGGAGAAGAGAGGGCCGCTCGGTACTGTAGCAAATGGAGGCGTTTCTCTGCTTTTATTGCCTCCCCGACGATGGAACAACTTCCGAAGCACGGGAGGAAAACGGTTTGGGCATTTAGTCCCGGGCCGTAACAGGACCCGAGACTAAATGCTCTCCGGCTAGGCGAACGGTTGCCACGACGACTTTTAGTCCCGGGCTGTCGAATCCCTAACTCAACAAATCCCTTCGGTGAACCTATCGGGTTTCGATTAGGAGAACCGATGAGCGCTGGTAGAATCGTCGGCTAGACAGGGGGCGAGATTTACCCAGGTTCGGGGCCCTCGTAGAGGTAAAACCCTTACTCCTGCCTCTTGTCGATCTGTATTGAAGATTAGATCGGTTACAATGGTGTGCTCGAATCGAGAGTAGGTCTCGAGTTCAAGGCCTTTGGGTCGTGCGGTAATTGCTTGGTCCCCCTCCTAGGGGACTCTCCTGGCCTTATATAGATGGCCAGGTCTCGAGTTCTACCCGGAGAGGATTCGAACTCTTCTCTAGGTCGGTTACAGATTTCCTAGCTTAACCCGCAAGTTAGTGCGGGTGGGCTTCACATGTGCCTTCTAGAGTACTTCAAGGGCGCCTCTTCTTGGGCTTTGGCCTTGGGCCTGAGAGGGGGTGTCCTTACCCGCAGGGTCCAGGATCCATATCTTCGTCAGTAGCCCCCGAGCGTTTGCTCGATTGGGATTTTTCCAGTCGAGTAGACGGTCAAACCTTTCTTGATCTTTTTTGGAGGACCAGCTCGACAGTTACTGTTTTAAAGGGTGTGTTCCCTGTACCATAAGTCATCATGCTCGAGCATCGAGCAACACAAGTGCCTGTTTTTACGGCTTTTTTCACAGAAGGATGTGGCACAGTAGCTTGGCTCTCCCGAGAGATCAGGCCCAATTAATTTCGACTAGGGCAAAAACATTCCTGGCCTACACAGATTCGAGACCTCCGACTCAAACCCGATGAGGTGATCATTACGACTGGGCCGTTGTGGACTTATCAAGTCGAACTTAACCTAAGGGGGTACCCGGCGCGTCCGCTGGGATTTTTCTTCGTGTTGTTGACACGGAATTATACCGGAGGACGCAACTTTCGAGTGCGATTCCAGGCCCAAAAGAGAGATCTTTTTGGGTCTTACCTTCATATTCGAAGAATATGGCATCCGGATGTGCCTAGTCGGCTTGAACAATCCAGGTTTTTATGATGTAAATTATCATGTGTAAGAGAGGTAGATTCTTCCTACCCGATCGATTTGTTTGAGTTCCACACGAAAGAAATTTCGTGCTGGAAGAAAAGTTATGTCCATATGAAAGAGTTTTCATGTTTGGAATGCTGTACCCATACGAAAGAGTTTTCGTGTATAGGGTATTTTTCTCTCGTTCGAAGAGGTTTTGCTTCATGAATTGTTCACGGAAAAGTTGCTTTTATCCGAAGGAATTGTTGTTCGTACGAAGATACTTTCGCGTTTTGAACTTCCAATCGAAAGATCTTGATTTTGAATGATGTATGCCATGACGTCATGGCGCACTCCTCTTCTCCCGATGGGACGTGACAGAGTGGCAGCAGATGGTGGCCCACCTGGTTAGCTTTTTGACCGGGAAACGAGACGTCGTTCCCGGTTTTTACGCGAGACGCGCAGTAAATGCGCACGATCTTCTGTTAAGATCGTGGCACGAAACAGCGCTGGCCGCCGCTTCGTTTCATCTTCACGCGTGGCGGCCGTGATAAGCGCCACGTAGCGCATCGTACGGCTGAGATCGTCTCGCTCCGTGTATAAGTACGGGTCTTAGCGCTACGGTGAAATTTTCCCAGCTCCTTGCCTTCATCTTCTTCCTCGCGCCCATCTCCTTCTTCCTCGCGCTCGAGCTCGTGCTTCAAGCAATGGCTGGCGGAAAAAGGCGTGGTGCTGTCACTTCTGCGTCCGGGGAACCCTCTGCGCAACCTCTGCCCCGTGCTGGCGACTGGCGCTCCCCCAACACCACCGCGAAGAGCATCAAGGAGATGCAGCGGGAGGGGTTGCTGCCGGCGGAAACGGAGAAGCGGGTTCGCCTCGGAAAGAAGGAGGAGGTACCTAACCCGCAATCGAACGAGCGCGTGGTCTTTGTGGACCACGTGTCTCGGGGTCTTTCTTTTCCTCTCCACCCTTTCTTCCTCGGGTTGCTGTATGTCTATGGCATACAGCTTCACGATCTTCCTCCGAACGCGGTGCAGCACATATCGTGCTTCATCGTGTTCTGCGAGTGCTTTCTCGGCATTCGCCCACACTGGGCGCTCTGGAAGGCGCTTTCCAAAGTCCGGATCTTCCGCGAGAGATCGCGGGTGGAATCTGAGCCCGGCGAACCGCTTCGCTCGGGCAGCTTCGGGATCCAAGCTCGACAGGAAGGCAGCTACTTCAACATGCATTTTGTCGACTCCGCCCAAAGCTGGAGGAAGAGGTGGTTCTACGTCATCGACAACAGCTCGGGTGGGATCGTAGAATTCCACCCGTTCGCTGTTCTGATAAGGCGAAAGTCCTGGGAGCATAAGATGTCAGCCGAGGAGAATCAGACCGTTGCGCCCTTACTCGCAAGAGTAACCGCTCTCCGGGATCAGACTGCGGGAGTCGTGCTCAACGGGATGCATTTGGCGAGCATCTTCTTGAAGCGCAGGATCCAACCTCTTCAGCAAAGGCCCTCCGCTATGTGGGAGTATCAAGGCTCAGAACACCCCAGCCGAGTAAGCCGCGAGGAACTTTCGAATGTGGAATTCGAGAAGAAAATCGCGGGTATCACTCGACTGAAGGTGGGGGAGAAATTCCCCGATTGTTCAGTTGAAGCCTTTGCCGCTTCAAATCCTCCTCCAGCCGCGGTTAGTTTCTTCCTTCTTGTCTTTGAGTCGTTTCCTTTTTGTTCTGAGTCCTAGTCGACAAGGTTTTTTCTCGTCTTCTCTGTCTTTGTAGAGCCTGGCTATGGCAGACTGCTACCCGCCAGTTACGGGAGAGGAGGCTTCAGAACTACTGGCGAGTCACCAGGATGGTGCGGTTGACACCAGCGTTGCCAACGCTTCTTCGAGTTCTGAGCGTGATTCTTCGGATGACGCTGACGACTCAAATGGTGTCCCTCCCAAGCGTCATCGGGTGGATGATGACGAGGCTACTTCCAAGGACCCTTATTTGGAAGCATCACCCGGTCGGGCCCCCATCCTTGTGACTCCACTTCGTTCACTCGCCCCTTCACCTTCGTTTCCAGTGATGACAACCGCCTGGAATGCGGACTTGCTGGATGACGACGAAGATGACGAGTAAGTCTTTTTCCTTGTTCTTGGTCGAACATTCTTTGTACTTCAATTCTGATGTTTTTTATCTTTTGTTGCAGTCTGCAGACTATCAGTCCTCGCAGGTATGCTTCTGCCGTTCCTCCCGAAAAGAGGAACAAGGCAAGGAATGCGGGTGAAACTCCCACTGCGGGTACCGTCCAAAATTCTCCCAGAGCAGCTCCTAAAGCTGCGACTTTGGAACGTGAAGCCCCCAGCTTTGCCGCCAGGACTTCAGCTTCTAAAGAAGTGACGGACAGCTCCGCGGATCCGCTCTCTCGCGCCACCGGCCAGGTAAACTTCATCTTCTGTCTTCAAATTTTTATCGGGTGCACGACAGTGCTCCCGATGGGAGTAGCCCCCGAGGCTGTAGTCGATCGTAAGCGATCGGCTACAGGCTTAAAGTCTGGTTTATTTCTTCTTCATGATTTCACTTTTTTCGGGTGCACGGTAGTGCTCCCGATGGGAGTAGCCCCCGAGGCTGTAGTCGATTGTAAATAATCGGGTACAGGCTCCAATTTAATCTTTTTAACTCTTCTATCTTCGTGCTTTTGCAGTCGCTCATTGATTCTCTTGCGGCGATTGGTCACCGCGTCGTTCTTGCCGAGTCGGATTGCGAGTCACTTCGAACGGACCGTAGCCGACTTCAAACTGAGAACGACCTTCTCAAGGGTAAGTTTTATCATCTCCTTGTCTTCAGTATTCCGTGCATTCTTGATTTTTGACAAGCATCTCTTTGCAGCTCGACTTGAATTCTCGGAGTCCGAAAAGGTCAAACTCTCTGAGCAGGTAACTGCTCGGGAGGCTGACCTGACGGCCATTCGACAAGAGCTAGAGGCTTCCCGCATGAAATCGGAAGATTTTAGTCGACAGCTTGCGGATGCGCGGAAGGCCTTGAAGGAGATAGAGGAAGCTGGCAGTAAGGCCGATAACGACGTTGTCGCGTTCCTCCGTCCCCTCGCTGAGCGTTTCGCGGGTAAGTGTTTTGGATTCTTGCGACTTTGATCCTTCAATTTGCTGAACTTTGCTAAGTATTATTTTCTTCTTTTGTAGGTCTTCTGGATGTCCCTCTAGAGATCCCTGGGCTCCAGCGGGTAGATGTGGTAACCGACACACTTGCCCAGCTTAAGAGGCACGCTGATGGAGTTTTCTCCTTGATTAGCGATGCTACTCAAGTGCTGGTGCAACTGCATGGTCGCCTCATCGCCAACGCCACTCCTGCACCTGCGCTAGATGATCTGTTGAAGGTCTTCTCAGAAGGCAAACTTCTGGATGCCTTCGCGGTCGCTCAGTCGGAGTCTGGTGCGAAGACCGCGATCCAATTTGCTTTGGCGCACGGAGTCGAAGGTTTGGAGGAGGCCTACTCATCTCTTCCAGTCGACCCCTCCACGGGCAAAAAGGTACGGCTCTCTCGTTTTGGCGAGCAAGCCGCCATTCTTGCTCGGAAGCTGTCTGAGATATTTGCTCGGCTGAAAGGAGGGGCGACTGCCGCTAGCGGAAGCACCAATGTAGCTTCATAGTTTTTCTTTTTCTTCCTTGAATGTAATGAACCTTGGGATGTATTCCCGTACCTTTGTTGTCTTTAATTGAAGAATTCGTCTTGAAATTTATTCCCCTTGTTTGTGCGTTGTCTCCCGATGGGAGTAGCCCCCGAGCGTTTGTCAGATGTGCGACTAGAAATGACTCGAGTAGGGCATCTTACTTCTTTCCTTGTATTCTTCCAGGCTACTGGGTTTGCCGCGGAAACTTCGGGTGGACGTGGTACTCCAGTAAATCCACTTGTTGCCGCTGTTGGCACTTTTGCGGGCCTTCGTGATAAGGTCCAGGAGGGTGAGCGCAAGCTAAAAGCTCTGCGCGGGGTAGCCGATGTGGCGAAGTCCAAGCAGAAATTAGCGGCTGAACGCGAACAATTTCTGATGGATGAGTTGGCTGCAGTCGCAAGAGATTTGATATGTAAGTAGTGCAGCCCCCGTGCCTTCTTCTTCCATGTTTTCGTTAGCTGACTAAGTACGTCTGCTCTTCAGTTGTTAAACCGGATGACAGAGAAGAAAAACAGTGGGTAGAAAACCACATTCATCAAGAGGCTAGCAGCTCAAAACCTCATGCAAACAATTTTTGGTCTGATCGCAGTCGAGGTTTTGTGATGGCCACCTTGAAATTCCGAGTCCTCCAGGCGAGAATTCTCATGAGCTCTATTCACGAGGTCTTGGTTGCGATGAACGCTGCATTTTACCCACTTGAAAAAGGTCCCGAAGACTGGAGCTATCTTCTCAGGTTGTTTGGACGTGAAGGAGAAGTTCGCGAGTGTGTGCGCAATCAAATGACGTGCGGCGCGATTGTAGCTCTCTCTTTTGTCCGAATATGGCATCCTGAGATAGACGTTAACTCTGTATCTCGGCGCCCAGATTATGCAATCGAGGATATCTCGCCGTACTATGATGTTGTACGTCCTGCAGCGGAGAAAATTATCCGATTGACCTCTGAAGAGATAGATAGAGTTTTATCGACTGAGAATGCTCAGCGCTTTGATTGATTGTCGGATGTAAATATCCTGTAATCTGTTTATAGTTTGTAAAAACTGTTGTAAGGTGTACAACCTTGTTTGTATGATGTTTTTTCTCTGATGCTTAGTTGTAGGTGTAGCCCCCGTGTGTTTTATTGGGTGTGTACCTGTAACTTTTAGCATGTAAAGAACGAGAAGCTTCGAGTGAATATGATGAAGGAATCATGTCTTTATTGCAATGACTGAGAAGCCATGTATTCGAGCTACAGGACTGGTTAGTATAGCCTTATTTTGTTGCGATAACAAGTAAACCTATGGATAAAATTTGCGGAGGTGTGCGATGTTCCACGGATTGGAATAGATCCCTCCGGTCGCCGGATTCTTTAGCCTGTAGGCTCCACCTGGGATGACTTCGTGTATGATGAAGGGTCCTTCCTAGGGGACTCTCCTGGCCTTATATAGATGGCCAGGTCTTGAGTTCTACCCGGAGAGGATTCGAACTCTTATCTAGGTCGGTTACAGATTTCCTAGCTTAACCCGCAAGTTAGTGCGGGTGGGCTTCACATGGGCCTTCTAGAGTACTTCAAGGGCGCCTCTTCTTGGGCTTTGGCCTTGGGCCTGAGAGGGGGTGTCCATATCTTCGTCACGGGCCGTGTTACGAGCAGGGACTAAAAGTGTGCGACGCGACGCGAACGGTTGCCAGACGAGTTTTAGTCCTGGGTCGTGTTACGACGCAAGACTAAAAGCGTTCGAGGCGAGGTGAACTGTTTCCCTGCCCCCCTCTGGTCCCGGTTGGTAACTCATGGCGACTAGAGCCAAAAACATATAGGGTTTTTTCTACTATTACTAGCATTTACTTGGCCAGAGCATCTACTAACAACGGAGAGAATGCAAGATCATAAATAACATACACATGAAGACAACATGATAGATTGATAATCAAGAGGCATATCATTCAATAATCATCAGATCCTATAAAACGCAACATGTAGCATTACAATAAGATGATCTCGATCATGCGAGTCAGCTCACGAGATCTAAACATGAGGTATAAAGTGGAGAGGACAACCATCTAGCTACTGTTATGGACCCGTAGTCCAAGGATGAACTACTCACGCATCACTCCGGAGGCGTGCATGGTGGTCTAGAGCCCTCCGGTGATGATTTTTCCTCCCGACAGGGTGCCGGAGAGAACTCCAGAATCCTCCCAATCTCAGGTTGACAATGACGGCGGCCTCGGGTGTTTTTCATGGAAAAGTGGTATCTTTTTAGGGTTCACGCATTGGGTGGAATATATGGGCGAAAGGGCGATGGCGCGGGCGCCCGAGGGGCCCACACCACCCCCAGGCGCGGCCAGGGGGCGCACCACCCTATGGTGTGGTTCCTTGTGGCCCCCCTTCGGGCTTCTTCGGGACTCCGTGGAACCTTCGGGAATTCTAAGACTTTCGGGCTTCCAATTTTCCAATTCTGAGAATATTTTCAGAACAACTTTTCTGAAACTAAAAACAACAGAAAACAGGAACTGGCTCTGCGGCATCTTGTCAGTAGGTTAGTCCTAGGAAATCGATAAAAATGACATAAAGTGTAAGGAAAAGATGTAGCATATGGCATGAAAACAACATGGAACATCAGAAATTAAGGATACGTTTATGACGTATCACCGCCTATCCCATGTCAACAATGGAATTTTGCAAAGTATTCACAAAGGTGCCCACATCCTCAGACTATAATAAAATGTTTCCTTTGCCAAAGATTGTGTTTGTAGGGCTTGTGTTGAAGGAAAGATGCATGATTCCGCACACCCAAGCAAGACTATCATTTTATCAAAGAATATATTGGAACTTATTCATGTGGATCTCTTTGGTTTCGTGCCTGGAGCTAATCTTGGTGGGAAGAAGTATTGCTTGGTGATTGTTGATGACTATTAAATATATACTTGGATCTATTTTATGTAGTTGAAGAGTGAGACCCCAACAAGCCGTCATCAACTTATCCAATCAAGTTCAACATGAACACAATGTCCCTATATTGGCCATTAGGATTGATAATGGCTCCGAGTTCAAGAACTACACTCTAAATGAATTTCTTAGTGAAAAGGGAATTTGTCATCAATATTCCTCTATGTATACCCCACAACAAAATGGTGTAGCTGAGAGGTATAAATCTCCATGTTGCGGGGTATAAATCTCCTCCCTATCTATGGGCCTAAGCCATCTCTACGACATGTCATTCGTCAAACCGGCTCTACTTATGCAAAGGCTTAATGAAGACTCCATGTGAGATCCTCACCGGCAACAAACCAAATGTATGTTACTTCCGTGTCTTTGGTTGTATGTGTTTCTATTTGGCAAACGTAGTTCTCTTGTCTAAATTTCAATCTAAATCTTTTGAGGGTATATTTGTTGGTTAAAGTGCCGAATCCCACACTTATAGGGTGTTAGAGAAGTCCTCATAGATTATCATCAAAACTAGTAGTGTGATTTTTGGGGGAAATGTTGGCTCCCAAGTGGCACAATTTCATTTTTATAATGTTGATGTTTAAATACCTCAAGATGCCATAGGAAGAATGGGTGTGGGATTTTTCCGCCCCATTTAGGGACACCTTGTGGTAGATCGATAAGAATTGTGCTCCACTCAAGTGGAGCCCTCGTCTATACTAGATTCACATGCCAATGGAGAAAGTGGTGCAGCTAACCAAGAACAAGTTTTAGACCCTCCATCTATTGATCAAGTTGCTATGCAAGAACCAAGATCTCCTATCGTTCATGCTAGACAAGATCAAGGCCAAGATGAACCTTCTTCTTATCATGTTGAAGCAAGCCATAATGATGATCAAGGCTAACATTCCGGTCAAGACGGGGACACAAATGATCAACATGATCAAGTGATTCCTCCTCGCAACATGTGAGGAGATCAAATCCCTTCATGCCGCAAGAGTTGCTAGAGGTTTGAAGCGCTTTGACTTATCCGATGATAAAGTCTTGTGACTTAAGAGGAAACATGGAAATAAGAGGTCAATTGGTAAGTTTTAGTGAGCAACATTCTCAAGTGTTTGAAGCTCTTGAGGATTCGAATTGGTTGGAAGTTATGCATGATGAACACAATAACTTTGAGTGCAACAAAGTGTGGAAGCTAGTTCAGAAGCCCAAAGATTGTTGCAATGTTATTGACACCAAGTGGATATTCAAGAACAATAAGATGAGCATGGAATTGTCATAATGAACAAGTCAAGATTGGTAGATCGAGGGTACTCCAAAGTGGAAGGCATTGACTTTGATGAAACCTATGCTCCCATGGGTCGCCTTGAGTCCATATGTATCCTTCTTGCATATGAATCTTCTCACAACTTTAAATTGCAACAAATGGATGTGAAAAGTGCATTTCTTAATGGTCACTCGAAAGAGTTGGTATATGTTAAGAAACCACCGGGGTTTGGGAACCCCAACTTCCCTAACCATGTCTACAATCTTGATAAGGCACTCTATGGACTTAAACAAGCACCACGTGTGTGGTATGAGCACCTTGGAGAGTTATTGAAAGACCCTGAGTTTGAAGTTAGACAAATCGATCCCACCCTTTTCACAAAGAGGGTTGAAGAGGAGCTTTTCATATGCCAACTATATGTTTATGATATCATCTTTGGCTCAACTAATCAAGATTTTAGTGATGAATTTTCAAAGCTTGTGACTGACAGGTTTGAGATGTCCATGATGGGAGAGTTGAGATTCTTTCTTGTCTTTCAGACCAAGAAATTGGCTAGAGGAACTTTTATCTCTCAAGCCAAGTACAGTCGAGACATGCTCAAGAGGTTCAACTTCCAAAGCGCTAAAGAGAAGGTCACCCCAATGCAAACCAAGCGTCATCTCAAGCACAATCCGGATGGTAAAGATGTGGACCAAAAGTTATATTGTTCTATGATTGGTTCTTTGCTTTATCTTTGTGCATCTAGACCCGATATTGTGTTGAGTGTAGGAGTGTGTGCAAGGTATCAAGAGGCTCCTAAGGAAATCCACTTAGTGGCGGTCCATAGGATCTTTCGGTATTTGGTTCATACCTCAAGGTTTGGTTTGTGGTACCCAAAGGGGGCACAATTTTCTCTCAGTGGGTACAAGGACTCGGATTGGGATGGTGATCAAGATGATAGGAAATCGACTTTTGGGGCTTGCCAATTCCTTGGTAGGTCTTTGGTGAGTTGGTCTTCTAAGAAGCAAAATTGTATATCTCTCTCCACCACCGAATCCGAGTATGTGGCGGCCGCTAGTGCTTGCACTCAATTGCTATGGATGAGGCAAACCGTCAAAGAGTATGATTTTCATTGTGACAAAGTGCCCCTCCTATGTGACAGTAAGAGTGCCATAAAGATCTCCTACAGCCCGGTGCAACATACAAGAACATATCATATTGAGATTCGTCATCACTTCATTAGAGATCACATGGCAAGAGGTGATATTCAACTAGCCTATGTCCCAATCAAGGATCAACTTGCGGACATTTTCACGAAGCCTCTCGATGATACAATATTCATGTTTGATACGGATCAACGTGATCCATAGGGTCCAATCTTTCACGGCGAACCAAGAACAACAACAAATAACTTTGGTCGGTGCGCAGATTTGATCTACTCCACGACGCACGCAACAGATTCAAATGAATCAGCAAGCAAAACAAACGATATTGGTGTCCCCTGATATGGGACATTATGTATATTCTCAATCTCAAAATTATTTTAACTCCCTTTTACATGACGCACACCCCTAGCTTATATAGCTGACCCAAACTTGGTTTGGCCAACAGGCGGGCCACAACCGTGCACATCTATTCTTATCAGGAAAATAACTCATGTAATTTAACCGAAGTAAACAAAAGCAACTATGACTCTTTTTTAGTAATGTGTACACTAGATCTATTCATTGGTGCACCTCCTTGACGTATATGGTAGAGGGGGGAACCCAACCACATGCATGCGTGGATAAATACTCCATCGGCAAAAACCTCATGGCTAGAAACTCAACTATCTCTGGTGGACGTGGCAATTCAAAAAATAGAAGCCAATCTTATCTCGGGCAGAATTATTTCTTTCTTTGTAATTCTCTTTGACAGGCTCAAATAAAAATAGAAAATCCGTTTTTATTGTGTTGTTCAGATACTCCTTAGCGCGCAGTTTATTTGCATATGTGACATCCAACTTCATAGTCAATTCAGAAACAACAGATTTATGAGCCGCATTATATGTAACATGCAATATAGGGGACGCCACATCAATGTTCTTGAGGAATGAGCTAATTATCATCGATTCAATGAGTTTGACGTGAGGATCTTGCGCACACGCCTATAGTTGACTATGTGTTTAGGTTTAGGTGTAGGCATGGACATAGGGGGGGTGTTGTACTAATTTATTGGACTCTCCCTCCCTCTATTATGCCCAAAGAAAAAATCATTTATATCTCTATTTTCAATTGATGAATTTTGAGCTAAAATGTTGAGAATTGGCAATGCACCCAAGATACATTTTTGTGGTGTCGTACCATACTCTCTTATATGGTGGCCTAGGCCACCAACCACTTCTTCTTGAAGAGTTGGTTCTTATTTGGGAGTTATTGGATTTCATTGCATATCTTGTGCCTTTCTTTTTTTTCATGGAAGAATATCGTGGCTTTTATTTTGATTGCATATTGCAAGAATATTGTGTGAAGTACCATCCCATTTTGATCTTCTAAACCTATCCGAAATTCCCCCCAAAACCTTGCTCATCTTTCCACATGCATTTCCCATTTGAAATATGGCATTTTTTTAGGAGTTGGGGCCGGAGACTCCAGTGTGCCACACCGGACACTCCGGTCTGGCTAAAGTCTCCGCCCTTAACATGGAATATCCAAGACATCATAGACTCTGGGGCTCAGGCCGGAGACTCCAGTCTAAGTGGTTTTGAAGTAGAGTAAAAGGGGATCGAGGTGGGGAGTTGGCTCACAACTCCTCTTCCACCGCCGACCCCAAACGCTCCTGCTCCGCCTCCTCTCCTTGGAGACGCCCTCAAGCCGCCTAGCTTTGCCGCTGGAATCTGCTGTCACCGGCAACCCTCCACCTCTCTTGCGTGGGAGTACCTCCTCCCCGTCTAGGAGCCACCATGAAGGAAAAGGGTACAAACTTCTCTCCTTCTCTCTCTAGGTCTTGACCTAGTCTAGTTTGGGGTAATTTATCTTGATCTCACACGGTGCATAATTATTTTGGCGACAATATGTTAACTAGAAATCATCTAGGAAGGCTTTGCATAAAAATCTAGATCCGCACCTGCAATTTCTAGCCCAGGGCCAGAGACTCTGGTTTGATCGGAGACTCTGCCCTCTGAGATCGGAAACTCCGGTGTAAATCAAGATTTTGTGCCCAGATTTTCTTTATGGTTTTTTACTTTGAATTTATGTACAAGTGTGCTTACCCCCATGCTATCCTACTGCTCTATTTGTTTCACTGGTAAGAGTACCAAGGCTTCCTCCTCCAACCCCCACATCAATCTAAGAACGCATTACTATCATGATCATTCTCGTGACTATTTGGTTACAGATTCCGAGTCTGGTTATGTGAGGCAGAGGAGAGTGGTTGATGAAGAGCTTGAGAGGGAGAGGCTGAGGATGAACTTTAGAGGCACGAGCTTGTTAAGAATTCTTGGTTTGATCGCATCACAACTATCCTGGATATGAGCAAGAGTGAGTATAGGTCTATGAGGAATAATACTTTATTTAGTATGGCTCGTACTACTGAGAATCCTAATTATTGGAGGAGAGAGAGCAAGAATTTATCCAAACTGAGATCTATGATCATTTGCGTCAACTAGTGTGCATCCAGAAGGTTCTCAACCTTGACACCATGAGCAAAAAGAATTAATTCAAGGAAGATGTTTGGGTTGTGAAGAAACTAGGTCTTGAGAAGATTGGTGCCACTCAGCAGGACTTCAACATTGCAGCTATCCAGCAGTTCTTTGGCGCTGTCACTATGGGTAAAGATGAGGACATCTCTATGACTTGGATGACTAGGCATATCAAATGTGAGTCTTCTAGCGTCTCGCTGAGCAGCTGGGGTATCCTCTTCATGGAGATGTCATAGCGTGTGGTAAGATGTAGCATTCCCACATTTAAATAATGTAAGGACACATGTGTTGTTGTGCTAGTCCCTGGATCAATTGCTAGCACCACAGTACAAAATGAAATATCATGCAAATGCATCAAAATCTATTACATCGCATGATCCAGTCTTTACAAAATAGTATTACAACTTGTATAGTCTTAGAAGACTAGCAGAAAACAAAGAAATACAACAGAAAACATAGAACAACATTGAGCCCATCTTCTTCATGTGCCACAGGCAAAACATGTTGGCGATAGTCTCGAGATCCTAAACGAAATCCTCACTCGTCTTCAAGATTATCAGCAGGATGGAATATGCAGCCACAAGGGAGTCAATACAATTTAATGTATTGGCAAGTAACACTATGGTGGATATAAATGGCAAGACTAATACTACATGCTTATTTGGCTGAGTGGAGTTTTGACTAAGTTTGCATAAAGCCAGTTTACTCCTATCACTTTTGTAAAACAACTTTTCTTTTCAAAGGGTGGCAACATTGGATTAAGATCCAAGCATCCCAACTACTGTTCACTTGGTCAAAATTTTACTTATTGAAATTGGTGACATGATTCTTCCGTCCATCCTTGTCCAGTCGCTCATAGTTGTCCAGAACCGGGGACACGGCTAAGATCTTAGTTTGTTGACTCTGCAGAGTTTATGCACTTTCACCTTCAGACTCAAATCAGCCCAAACATCATATACACTCTGAGTGCATTTAGGAAAAGAGAATATTGAGACGAGATCTTTCACAAGCAAGAATTCAACCTAATGGCAAGACCCATTCCACCTATAATTATGCTACATCTGCTTGTCAATCCTAGGATGAACCCTCGCAACTTAGTTAATCAAGACAAAGCCCATATGACTGAAGGCTGCACTGGAAGCAATCTAAACTTGGAGAACATCATAATCACTTTGTTCCTGGGTGGCATTCCTTCAAGTGAACTCCCCCCAGGGAGACACTCAACTATCAACAGCCCCGCATTAGCAATCCACCCAGGTGGTTTTCCACAACATCAAGTAAAATAATTTTTGTAGCAAGGCTAAGCATCCACTAAGTACCAAGTCTTCAAAAGTAACAATGTATAAGGATGGCTGCACACTACTAGGATATAGCATAGCATAATATAACTTAGTAAAATTTCCTGTCATGCGTACTACTCAAAATCAACTAATGCATATAGAAAATAATGGGTAGTTGAATGTTGTGTTACTTGCCTTGTTGAAGTTGGTGAAGAATTCACACTCTCTTCATAAAAGATCGTTGCTCTCCGTACAATCTATTCATTGAGAACGCAATAACAAAAAAAACAACCATTCTACCAAACAAACACATAGGTGAAGAAAACACACAAAGAAACTAACATAACAAAAGGGGTTTAACCAAGTTGGCTAGGGCAAGATCAATGTTTGATTTTGAAAAGATTCATTCTCTTATGGTTCAATACATTGTTAAGGGGTTTCCAAGGGTTTACTTGGCAAGGACTAGGTTGTGTTTGTAGTAATCAAACTTAAATGAAAACATATTTATCTAAGAAGTTCCAAGAGTTCACCAAGGTTATCTCACTATTTCAACTAAATTAACACATAACAAAGTGTATCACTTAGTTGTTTTCATCAAAACATTTGAGCGATCTAGTTTAGTCTTTCCATTTTGGTTAAGGTGGGTCTAGGTTCAACTAACTTCATAACAATGGAGATAACAAGTTAAAGTCTTGGGATTTTCCATTTTGGTCAATGGTTGGACAAAAAAACTTGTTATTCTTCAACTTGTGTGGATGCTCCAAGTCTTCATATGATTATCTTCTTGAAGTTCATCTTCATGCTTCTATTGTAGTTTTGTTACTTGGATGGATTCTTCTCTTGGTATTGATAGATTCTTCATGGCTTTCACTTCACTAGTTGGTTTGGGTATGGGATGGGCACAAATACCACTAAGTCAAATAGAAAATAAAGAAATAAGAAGAAAGATAGAAAGAGAGAGGGAGATGTTTTCTTCTGAATTTCTTCACACTTGTACTTCCTTGAGTTGCTTCTAGTTGTTGTGAAGTACAATTCCCTTACTTATAACTCTTCAATGATCTTCTTTGTAACTCTTCATGTTGCCACCAAGTTGAAGATGGAGTTTCTTCTTGTGGTTGAGTCTTGTCTTCCATTTTGCTAACTTGATGGATTCTTGAAGCAAGAACATGGGAATGGAGGAGTAGATAGAAAACTATGGTACTAGTGTTTGAGGTTCATTACTTGGTCTTTTATATGGTTGACATATACTAGGGACTTGGTTTTGGATTCAAAATGGCCACAACATCAAAGATAATAAAATGGAAATAAATTGTAAGACATGCTAATATGGGTGGATTACTATGTTGGGTTTTTGGTAAAAAACACTTGGTCATGGTCCAAGGGTGTCCAAAATGGTTATACACTAATGTCTCTGGTTCAAGGTTACCAAAAGGAGCAATTTTGGTTAAGGAACCATAATCTAATTATTTATAGAATTAAAACTATGTAAAAAATACTCAAATATACCAATTAATTCTAAATTCAAATTTAAGTTGATAAAAAAATATTTTGGGACAGAGGATGTGAAATTTCTCATCCTAAGGTTTCCAAAAATATTTTATTTGCAATTTTTGGATTTGTAGAATTTGAAATATGCCAAAATTCATCAAACAAGCATATTTGAATTTGAGAAAATTTTAAATGGTCAAATTTATATTTGGCCAGTGCCAAAAGTTCCGAAATATTGTTCTAATTTCAAAAAGTCCAAGTTTGCTCAATTTGGGCTTATGGTTAAAAAGATATGAATGTTCTAAGTTGCAGGGTTGTTTCTGCAAAACTGCCAATTAAATTCTATTCGGGATGAAAACAGAAAAAAGTTGGGCTAGGTGGCGCGCTATGATTGGCTACTTATGATGACGGTGCGCGGACGCAGCGCTGACTAGGTTGGCTGATAGGGCATACACGTGGCTAGCTATTTAAATCGAGGACGTTGATTCTAGATCCTACGGGTTGCGTACCTGTTCAACTAACAAGATCAAGTCCTGTCCATTCGCCCCGATCCAATGGCTGAGAGAGAGAGAGATATAGATAGATAGAGAGAGAGAGAGAGGGCTCACCGGAGCAACGTCGCCGGAAAATGGAGATGTGGCGGCCGGAGGTGCAGAAATCGATGGTAGTGGCGGCTGTGGTGATCTCCTCGGCTTGGGAAGACCATGGGGAGACTCGGGGCAGAACATCGAGGAAGATGGTGACGGCGGGACGGCTCCATTGGCTCAGTAGAAACAACAGCGGGGTTTTCCCGAGGCGTACGTGCGGGCTTTGGTTCCGGCGAGCTCGTGCTCTGCACTTTGCTGCGCAAAAAAATCAAAAAAAGTGCTCAGTTAAGGCGCACGGAGAAGGGAAGGATAACGAGACAAAAAGGGGCGGCTCCTGCCTTCTACCATGGCCGAAAACATCGAAGAAGGGCGGCGGTCGGATACGAACTTCCGCGAGGAATTCCTTCTGTCTAGGGGTGCAATCGAACTAGATGGAAGAGGGTAAATGAAGAGGGGTTTCAGGGGATTAAGGATGAGGAAACGAGGCACAGAATGATGGCTTGTAATGCCCGTAATCAAGAGGATTAAATCCTCCATTATTCGGAAGAAACGGATGGAGTGAGGTTGATGACGATGATGACGTCATTTTTTTCTTCTGTTTTTAATATCTTTTAATTGGTAAAGCCATTTAACCTCAAACCAATTGCATTTGATTCATAAAATTCAAACCTTTCATATTATAACATTTTTATAAACTTTTCATCACATTGGAATTTTCATATTTTGCAGTTGTAAATAAAACATTAATAGTACTTAATGTTATTTAAAATTAGGAAAATAATAAAATGATGTTTTTGATTAAATAAAATTTCAGAGACATTAAACATGTCAAATACTATTTTTCAAAATCTTTTCAACTCCTTTTCGTAAATTATATTTTAAAATTATGGATGATTTAATAAATGTCATTTTTAGAATAGAAAAATTCAATAATTATAAAAGTGGCTTAATAAAATTTAGATAAACTCCACAAGCTTTAATATTGTTTTCAAGTCCTATTTTATGTTATTTTCAAAGAAAAACATTTTATGAATACCACTTTATGTTTAAAACTTGGAATAACATTTGGATATCAGTATAAATATTTGTTATTCCCATAAAATAATTTTGAAGCATATAAACTGTTAAGAGGTAATAATTCTCTGTTTTCAAAGGCTATAAAACATTTTCAAAGTAATAGTTGATTTGAAAACATGTTATAAAATAAGGTTTTCAAAGAGAAAACAATTTCTTTGAATAATGAATATTTATTCTAAATGGACTTTTAGGGTTTATGGAATAGAGGTATAATGGATTCTTAATTTAAATTTTCATTGAGTTATGTATTGTAACCTTTTATTTATTGCATCTCATTGGTTTTTGGTGAGTTGCATAACATGAAAACAAAAGTTTCAATTTTTAGTGTTTTTTGGACTTTCCAAAAATCAGGGATGTTACAGACTACCACCCTTAAAAGAAATCTCGTCCCGAGATTTGGGAAGGCTAGCAAGAAAGATTAGGTTTGGGTAACTAGGTTTCTAGAACAAGTGGGTGGGCTACCACCCTTAAAACAAACTTTTGTGGGTAGTCTAAACTCTTGTCTAATTGGCTGCTGGTTTTACTATATCTTCAGCTGGAGTCATACTTCATTATCCCTAGTGCTATTGTATCGCACATATCAACTCCTTGTTGGTATTGGGGGTCTTGAATCCATGTTTTTAACCTTTAGGGTTCTACGGGTTAAGACTCTCTTCCAATAGGATGTGTCCATTCACATAGCTTGAAGTGTGGTTTTACTTAAGATGGTTTGAGTAGAACTTTCCTTCATGGTAGAGTTACATACCAACAGAATTATGTTGAACTACCTTTGATACTGAGGGGTCACTCTTTGGGTCAATCAAAAGTCTTGGGGTCACTCTCAACTTGGTCTTTTGATGTCCTTGGAAATCTTCCATCTTCTTGTTGTCATCCTTCTAGGAAAACTCCATGCTATTTCTAAGGAAACTCTCATGGTAGGAAATATCTTCCATTTGTTTGATAACTCCAAGGTTGGCTTGATCCTCACCGAAAATAGTACGTTTTCAGCAACACTAACATAGGGTCATTATAGTATTCTACCATTCTATGGTTCAGATTTAACATCGTCGTCTCTCTAATTGGTATGTCACTCAGATTTACCATCCCTCATAACAAAAGTGAATAATGTGAGTAGTCACCATGGGGGCCAATCCATGTTGCACTCAATCATTACCTTGTACTTGGATTGATGAATCTTGTTTAATAACACTAAGTCACCTCACTTGTCTAACAGAAAGTTTCCAATATGTAAGACAAACTTGAGCTAACTATCATTTCTTAATTAGTGGGTTGCGTAAAACTCCTATGTAACACAAACTGGATAGTTGTGTTTATTCATTATTTCTTCTCTTGGTGTAGTTGGCTCTGAAATTTTCATAGCTCATGCAACTTGGGGTTCACTTGTCTTTCTTCACTTGTTGATTTGCTTGTTGCTCCTTATGATGTACTTGGCATCGATCATGGATGTGATTATTCCTTCACACAAAAGCAAGTAACTTGAGTGAAGTATCCTTCAGTTGAGTCGTTTACATTACCATGGGGCCACTCATCAGGACAATCTTTGGAATAGTGTCCTATCTCTCCACAAGATTTGCAGGCTTTGAGTGTTGAAAACATTTCATCTTCTATATCTTAGTTATCTCTAGCTATTAAGGGTTGATTGTTTTCACTATTGGCCATGCTTTGGGACATCATGTGTACTATCCGAGACTGGGTATCTAACACTTGTTGCATTCCTGGTGCTAACTCCACATTCGGGTTGCTGGCTTGGTTCTGGATCATCAGTTGTATCAGCTGAGTTTGAGCTTCTAGTAGAATCTGCATTGCTATTGAGTTCTCAGGGTTGTTGTTTCACTTCATATGGTAGCTCACTATGGTTGGTGGTATGGGTTTTGGGTTTGGCTTAGCATGGATGAGTAGAGATTAGAAAGAGACTAAATAAATTCCTACCCCAACACAGAAGATCAAGGAAACTCATCTTGCAAACAACACATAACAAACATATAGCAACACTATCATCACACAAAACAACATGGTTTTTAGAAAATAGATGATACGTCTCCAACGTATCTATAATTTCTGATGCTCCATGATCATATTATGTCAATTGCTACATGTTTTCTCCCTTATTTATAGCATTTTTATACGTTTTCCGGGACTAACCTATTAACAAGATGCCAAGTGCCAGTTCCCTATTTTCTGCTGTTTTTTCTTTCAGAAAAGTTGTTCTGGAAACATTCTCGGAATTGGACCCCACAAAGCCCGAAGTGCCTATTTTCCCCGGAAGCATCCAGAAGACCGAAAGAGAGTCGAAGACGGGAACCAGGGGGCCACACCATAGGGTGGAGCGGCCCCCCTTGGCAACGCCAGCTATGGGTGTGGGGCCCCTGGAGCTCCACCGCGTTTGCCCTTTCGCCTATTTAATCCCCCCGGATGGAAAACCCTAGACACCTGATCAAAAATCCCAGAAAAGTTCCGCAGCCACCGTCACCATCAACCCTAGATCACGGGGGTTCTGAAGCTGTCTCCGGCTCCCTGCCGGATAGGAGATCCTCACCGGAGGCTTCTACATCACCATGCCTGCCTCCTGAGTGATGCGTGAGTAGTTCATCCTTAGACTACGGGTTCGTAGCTGTAGCTAGATGGTTGTCTTCTCCTCATATGCCTCCATGTTTAGATCTCGTGAGCTACCTAACATGATCGAGATTGATCTTATATAATTCTATGTCCTGTGTTTGCTGGGATCCGATGAATATTAAACTTATGCCAAGTTGATTATAGTCTGTATTGCATATGTTATTTGTGATCTTGCATGCTTTCCGTTGCTAGTGGTTGCTCTGGCCAAGTAGTTGCTAGTGACTCCAAGAGGGAGTATTTATGCTTGATAGTGGGTTCATGCCTCCTCACCACCTTGCTCGAGTGACAGAAACGTGAAGGGGGAGGATGTGTTGTTGCCATTAGGGAGAAAACAACGGTGGGAGTGCCCGCGTGCATAATCATTGCTTACATTACACACTTTGTTTAGTGCAGTTATCTGTTGCTTGCAACTTAATACCTAAGGGGGTTCGGATGATAACCTAGGGGTGGATTATTATTCATAGATGCAGATGGATTTCGATCTATGTATATTGTTGTAATGCCCGCACTAAATATCATAGTAATCATCATGTTATATTGTGAACTACGGTGCAACCTCTATTTGTCAATTGCCCAGCTGTAATTTGTTCACCCAGCATGTTATCTTTATGGATAGACACCACTAGTGAACCTATGAACCCCGGTCTATTTTCCACACTGTTAAACAAACCAAAACAATTTACTGCTATGTTTACTTACTGCAAGCATACATCATTTTCCAAACTATATGTCTAATCTTTGTTTTCAGCAAGACCGGTGAGATTAACAACCTCACTGTACCGTTAGGACAAAGTATTTTGGTTGTGTTGTGTGCAGGTACCATGTTGTTGCTGACATCGGTGAGGCGCCATCACCCCGTCAGTGGCATCAACCTTCCTGAGATCCTCGTCCTCCTACTGGATTGATAACCTTGGTTCTTAACTGAGGGAAATTCTTGCCGCTTGCTCATCACACCCTCCTCTTGGGGTTTCCAACATAAAGCAGTCAAAGCATTTTCTGGCGCCGTTGCCGGGGAGTTAATCATCATAAAGAAGCAACCACTCCCTCGTCAACTCTGCCAGCAAATAAGAATTTCTGGCGCCGTTGCCGGGGAGGAAGAAGTCTTCTGGAAAGGGGAGTCTCTCATTCTCAACCTCTTTATTTTGTTTATTGTCTTGTTTTTATTTTTGTCTTCTTTTTCTTCTCTATATTAAAAACACACAAAAAATTAGTTCTCATTCTAGTTGTTATTTTTGTCTCTACATTGTTATTTCTCATCATGTTGTTCCCTAATTTTACCTTGAAAGATTTACCGATAGCAAGTGGTTCTATACTTGGAAAGGCCACTATCAAAGAATTCTTTGATCATGTTAGTAAGCATGATAACTTTGAGGAAAAATCCATTGTAAAACTTGCTCCCAATTACGAGACTGCTGCAACTTCTTTACTTCACATGCTAGAAGCTAGGTTTGTTAACCTCCATCCCATAATACAACATATGTTCCTCAACTTGAATAACATTGAAGATGTAGAGAAAAGAAACTTCATCTTAGAAACTATGCTTAAAGAATTTGGAGATGTTGCTATAGAAGCTAGAAAAGTTTTTGATCTTTTAAATATGCTTGGCTCATGTGTAGACATTGTTGGTGCTCTAGAAAAAACTGAATCTAATAATGAAAACAATGATAATATACCAATCGCTTTTAAATTAGTGGCACTGCACGAAGCCCAAGAAAAGAATTTTGATTGGATTATTCCTGAGAATTTATTTAATGAAGATAGTAAGTGTAAAAGTACTAAGAGAGGAACCTCTGAAACTCACTTAGATGAAATACAATGCATTATTAAAGAATTTCCAAATCTTGATTTGGATTCTTCACTTGAAAATACTTGAGTTGCCTTTTTTTGCCTAGCTGAAAGGTGTTAAAGAAAAGCGCTACCGGGAGACAACCCGTTTTATTTCGCTGTTTTCAACCCGTTTTCTTTCGTTTTCTTTGGTGTGCTTTGCACCTGGGTGTTGTTTATTGTTGGGAATATGCCCTAGAGTCAATCATGTATGATGTAATTCCCAACGTATTCATAAAGTCATTAAGTCGTCCTTGTTTTGAACATCTGATATATGTCATTGAATATGTGATTCGATTGTGGAATTATGTATTCATGTTGTTCATACTGAATTGTCTTTGGTCATTAAGTTTGTGCTGGACACACACCCTAGACTAATGTGAGTGTTGGCTGATGACTCGGTTCCACTTGTCATGGGAATGGCGATGCCATTCCAACGTTCACAGACTCTGCTAAAGAGTTTAGCAAGTCGGACTGACCCATATTGAGATGCAACGAGCAAGTCGTCATTTGCATGTCTCAATCAATGTAATCCTTAGACCTGAGGTTGTCGCACAATCCGAGTTGTGGATCATCGACTTAGGTTCTTTCAAACGATGTTCCATGACAAGGAAGTTATAAAGGCAGAGTTCGGGTCGAATGAGAAGCAAGTTGCGTGATGTGGATAATCAAGATGGGATTTTGCCCCTCCGACTGGAGAGATATTCTCTGGGCCCTCTCGAGTGATATGATTCCGGAAGCATGGCCATGCGCGACTCGGTTAAGTGTTAACTGATTCTTTTGACTAAGAGTTAGTCAGATGAAGCATATATCACGGACCGAGAAGAGAGTTGAGCTATTTAAGGGATGATGATAATTCGCCTATAGTTTGACAAGGTATATCGTGAGGCGAAAGGGACTCAGATGAAAGTCACATTGAAAGGTATGTTGTCATGACTCAATGGCACTTGGGAATCGGCACATTCTGCTAGGAGCCGCTACAGATTGATCGGTTGGGAGTCGGACTCCAATCGTGTCCAAGTCGCCATGAGCCTACAGGGTCGCACACTTAAGAGCAGGAGCAAGTATATTGGTCGGGTTGGACCCGAACCGGAAATGGACTAAATTAGTGAGTTGGAATCATAGAGGGGATGGGCCACAAGCGTTGTGCAGCCCACTCCCACTCACTATATAAAGAGGGGCGCAGGTTGCCCAGCGGGCACAAGATTCCACTCCCATGCGTTGGGAACCCTAGCCCCACTCAGTCCAGCTGCCGCACCGGACCTAGCAGTCCGTCGTCGGAGCTCCTCCTCGTACGTGTGGATACCGGAAGAGGTGCTGTACGTTCAGCACTTCGACGATCGCGGGATTGGATCAGATCGTGGGACTACACTCCATCGACGTGCTTCATCGATAATCCGCACCTGCGCATCTAGTGGTAATCCTCGTGGCCTTCTACCACGGCTAGATCTTGGAAGTACCGGGTAGAAAAGTTTTTGTTTATCTCTACGTGTTCCAACTTCTATTTCCTTAGCAACCCCGCCGTATCTTTTCTTTTGAGTTTATGTTGAGCCAAGTAAAGCCTCTAGTGGAAAGTGAGGCTATATTTCGGATTTATGCGTAGGAAACAAATTTCTGCTGTCCACTGTTTATTCCGTACAAAATGACAGAATTCAAAATGGCCTGATTTTTTTTGTACGTAATCCTGAGTTATATACGCAACTGTTTTTAGTTGACCACTTTTTTATTTGAGCAACAGACTATTTTTGAAAAAATTGATCTTTACCTGTTGTTCTGTTTTGACATATTTCTGCCATTTATTGCATTTGCATCTTAATCTCTTCTTTTGGTTTTCTTTTGAGAAAAAGAGTTTTAAAAGAAGTTGTGATAGTAGCTAATGTGTTTTTGAGTGTTAGACTTGTGTTGAAACTGAACCATGTGAATTTATTATTTTGATTGCACTAATGTTGCTAATGAAGATTGTGAGAATTTTGGTGTGAAGGAACTTTTCAAGGGTCAAGAGAAGAGGATGATATGATGTGATCAAGAAGAGTGAAAAGCCTAAGCTTGGGGATGCCCCGGTGGTACATCCCAGCAAATTCCAAGAAGACTCAAGCGTCTAAGCTTGGGGATGCCCAAGGCATCCCCTTCTTCATCAACAAATTATCAGGTCACTTCTGGTGACACTATATTTTTATTCGGTCACATCTTATGTGCTTTACTTGGAGCGTCTTTTATTTTTTGTTTTCAGTTTGTTTTTGTTTTTTCTTTCAGTTTGTTTTTACTTTTTCAATAATCTTGGTTGGACCCCATCTTTCTTTCATTGGAGAGTGACACGCTCCGCTTTTTCATGAGAATACTTTGTATTCTTAATCATGTCTCGCTGCTGCATTTATTTAGTTCCTGTTTTGCATGCATCTCTTATTAGAGTTGTTAGTTTTAGTAGTGTTATGTGAGTACTCTCATGTTTTCTTGCTGTATCATAAAGAGTATTTTTGTTAAAACATGTTTTGTATGGTGCGTGTTGGGAGAAGAAAACTGCTGCTTGAAGTAGAATTTATAACGGTGCTAGTAGAAGCTTGTATAGACTGCGGCTAGAACTTTTTCATGCCATGATAAATGTTGTTTTAGTTTTAAAGCCTTGTGGTTATTGAGTAGCATGAATAGCCTCAAATATCTGAGAGTGTTTAATATGTCTTGAAAGATTCATGAGTTATTCTTGTCATAGTAAAGCATCAATATATGGTATTCTCTTTTGAATGTTTTATTTGGTTGACTTGGCGCATGCTTACACCATGTTTATAACTACAAACCAGTCACGAATAGCCTCCATGACCACTTAGTTTTTGAACTTGTGATACTTCTTATGTTTTAATTAATGATGCTTATGTCCCTATGCATGATTATGACTCTTATGCTCTCTTGATTTGTCGCTCCCAGTCTTTTGCTAGACTCCACCTTTACTGAGTATGAGCTCTATTCGTGCATCCAAACTTCATTAAACCAAAGTTTTTCCCATTTTGTCCACCATACCTACCTACATGTGGTATTTAACTGCCACTCCAAGTAAATATCTCATCTGTTACGTTTAAAACTTTCAAAATTACTTCTGCTTTATGTTCCTGTTTTTGCTCATGAGGAGGTCAATAGAGAATATTTATCTCACTTGTTGATTGGATTTCACACCCTTGACTAGTGGCTTCATCCGCTTATCCAAATGATAGAAGAGCTGGCAGCGGGGTGCCCAGCCCCAAATTAATACAAACAAATTCTCTTCACAATTTTGCCCCTGATTTATCAGTCAAAGCATAATTGTGTAAACAAAAGAGAAAGAGGGATGACCTTCTACACCAGTTGCGTACTTCACCATGGGAGCCGCTCTTGTGAATCGAGTTGGCTTGTGACGTACTGTATTTTCTGTTTACCATTCGTTGCCATTAGCATACATCTCCTAGAATATAGACACTTAGTGTCAAACTTCTAATAACTCTGTTTAATAAAATAAAAGCTCTAGCACATGAGTGATCCCTGCGTCCCTCTACGAAGGGCCTTTCTTTTACTTTTATGTTGAGTATCCATCTTCTAACTTTATACACAGTTGAGAGAGCATTTTTGCCATTCTGAGTTCTATGTGCATTTTTCCCATAAACATCAATAATTACTTCATAATGTGATATTATTTGTTCTTAAATTATTTGCTCTAGTCTTCCTCATGAACTTTGAAGGTGTCATAGCATTTATGTTTTGCCCCACTCTTAACGACTAGCGAAATATCACTTTGCCATGATTTCTCTATACCTGAAACAAACGTCTACCTTTCTTTGCATTATTATTCATGATCATTTATTTGAGATACTCTTCGTGATGCAAAGTAATTACTATGCTTTATTATTAAAGTTCTATTTATCATGTTTGTGTTTGAAGTTCTATGATCTCAGCGTGCATCTGCTTTTACATTAGATTGATCAAGTTTATGTTAGTAGCATGTCACCTCAGAAATTATTGTGTTTTATCCTTTACCTACTCGAGGACGAGTAGGAACTAAGCTTGGGGATGCTTGATATGTCTCAACCGTATCTATAATTTCTGATGCTCCATGATCATATTATGTCAATTGCTACATGTTTTTTACCTTATTTATAGCATTTTTATACGTTTTTCGGGACTAACCTATTAACAAGATGCCAAGTGCCAGTTCCCTGTTTTCTGCTGTTTTTGGTTTCAGAAAAGTTGTTCTGGAAACATTCTCGGACCCCACAAAGCCCGAAGTGCCTATTTTCCCCGCAAGCATCCAGAAGACCGAAGGAGAGACGAAGACGGGCACCAAGGGGCAACACCATAGGGTGGCGCGCCCCCCTGGCCACGCCGGCTATGGGTGTGGGGCCCCTGGAGCTCCACCGCCATTGCCCTTTCGCCTATTTAATCCCCCCGGATGGAAAACCCTAGGCACATGATCAAAAATCCCCGAAAAGTTCCGCAGCCGCCGTCACGTCAACCCTAGATCAGGGGGTTCTGAAGCTGTCTCCGGCACCCTGCCAGAGAGGAGATCATCACCGGAGGCTTCTACATCACCATGCCTGCCTCCGGAGTGATGCGTGAGTAGTTCATCCCTGGACTACGGGTTCGTAGCTGTAGCTAGATGGTTGTCTTCTTCTCATGTGCCTCCATGTTTAGATCTCGTGAGCTGCCTAACATGATCGACATTGATCTTATGTAATTCTATGTGATATGTTTGCTGGGATCCGATGAATAGTGAACTTATGCCAAGTTGATTATAGTCTTTCTTGCATATGTTATTTGTGATCTTGCATGCTTTCCGTTGCTAGTGGTTGCTCTGGCCAAGTAGTTGCTAGTGACTCCAAGAGGGAGTATTTATGCTTGATAGTGGGTTCATGCCTCCTCACCACCTTGCTCGAGTGACAAAAACGTGAAGGGGGAGGATGTGTTGTTGCCATTAGGGAGAAAACAGCGGTGAGAGTGCTCGCGTGCATAATCATTGCTTACATTACACACTTTTTTTAATGCAGTTATCTGTTGCTTGCAACTTAATACCTAAGGGGGTTTGGATGATAACCTGAGGGTGGATTAATAGTCATAGATGTAGATGGATTTCGGTCTATGTATATTGTTGTAATGCCCGCACTAAATATCATAGTAGTCATCATGTTATATTGTGCACTACGGTGCAACCTCTAATTGTCAATTGCCCAACTGTAATTTGTTCACCCAGCATGATATCTTTATGGAGAGAGACCACTAGTGAACCTATGAACCCCGGTCCATTTTCCACACTGTTAAACAAACCACAACAATTTCCTGCTCTCTTTACTTACTGCAAGAATACATGATTTTCCACACTATACGTCTAATCTGTGTTTTCAACAAGACCGGTGAGATTGACAACCTCGCTGTACCATTAGGACAAAGTATTTTGGTTGTGTTGTGTGCAGGTTCCACGTTGTTGCTGACAACGGTGAGGCGCCATCACCATCGTTAGTGGCATAAACCTTCCCGAGATCCTCTTCCTCCTACTGGATTGATAACCTTAGTTTTTGACTGAGGGAAATTCTTGCCGCTTGCTCATCACACCCTGATCTTGGGGTTTCCAACACAAAGAAGTCAAAGAATTTTCTGGCGCCGTTGCCGGGGAGTTAATCATCATCAAGAAGCAACCACTCCCTCGTCAACTCTGCCAGCAAACAGTAGACTAATATTTTCATTCCACACTCATTGGTATGATCAATACACTAATACGTTAACATTGTTATAAAAAAAGTAACTAGATTGTTGGTATCATCTATATCTTCTTGAGTTCTTCAAATTCTTCTCTCCATGTCTTGAGGTGTTCTTGATTGTTGTGAAGTCTATGTTTTTCTTCAAGTTCTTCAATAATCTTGAGCGTAGCATGTGGTGAAAATACTTCTTGGTATGGTCATAAATATTCATGTCTCGATGGTATTAAAGAGGTAGGTCATCTGGAAAATTTTGAAGGTGAATAATAGATGAGATGATATGAGAAGAATTAAGATGATTTTTTTGTTTCTAGAAAATTTGGACATAGTAAAATTTCAAACCTAGGGTCTTTTCCAAATCTAGGGTCTCGAATTCTACATGCAACACAATTCTCTAATACCATTTTGTAGCGTTCCCACATTTAAGAATGTAAGGACACCTGTGTTATTGTGCTAGTCCCTGGATCAATTGCTAGCACCACAGTACAAAATGAAATATCATGAAAATGCATCAAAATCTATTACATCGCATGATCTAGTCTTTACAAAATAGTATTACAACTTGCATAGTCTTAGAAGACTAGCATAAAACAAAGAAATACAGCAGAAAACATAAAACAACATCGAGCCCATCTTCTTCATGTGCCACAGGCAAAACATGTTGGCGATAGTCTCGAGATCCTAAATGAAATCCTCACTCGTCTTCAAGATTATCTACAGGATGGAATATGCAGCCACAAGGGAGTCAATACAATTTCATTTATTGGCAAGTAACACTATGGTGGATATAAATGGCAAGACTAATACTACATGCTGATGCATGTAAAATGCATACATGAACTTTGCATGTTATTACTTGTTTTTCCTACATATTAGCAACTTATATTCATGTTTTATAATGATTTGGGGGATTTTCTAAACAACCCCCCTTCTTTTGGTTCTAACCTTGTTTTTCCCGAAAACGTACTTTTTAGTGTTTCAGACTTTCCAGGAGCTTCGGGACTCCAAAAAGGGCAAGGCCAAAGAGCACGGTTCAGAATTTTCGAGACGAAGACCATGGGCCAAAGTAGAGGGCCAAAAGGCCAACCACGTGGCAAAGAGGACCCTCCACGCGGCCAGATTCCTTGGCCGCGTGAGAGGCCCCCTTTTTGCCCCCGTGGCTCCGATGCCGTCGATCTTTCTTCTCCCGAGTGTCTCGTGACCTAAAAACGACTATATAAAGGGTCCCCTGGCCTTTTCGAGGAGGAGGCGGCGCCGAGAGACGAAACCACGAAACAGAGAGACAGAAGGCTGCCGCCGGAGAAGATCGGAGGGGGGAAACGCCGCCGGGATCACCCCCGGAGGGCTCCACCCCCCTCCGGCGTGTTCATCATCAACATCTACAGCAAGATTAGCTCCATCTCTCCCCTGTTATCTCTTGGCAAACACGATGTATGATGCAATACTATATTCCCTTGATGTATTGTGTCTCCCCGTCTATGTTTGAGTAGTGAATTGTTCTTGGCAATGGTGAAATAGTTCGTTGATTGGTTGCATACAAGTTTGTTATCTTCTATGATTGTCTTTATGTACAATATATGAGTGCACGCATATGTTGGGGAATGCATGTAAGGTGATTACCGGTAGCATAATGGAGTGGTGGTGACTTGGGAGTGACAGTAACCTGAGACCGAGCCACAAAGTTAAGTTATTGGGGGATATATATAGGGGACCTTAGAACGTAAGGCTATGGTGGGACTTTATGTCTTAATCAATCTTGTGCAGTCATTTACTTGGACACATTGTAACAGCCCAATTTTTGGGAGACAGGAAAACTTGTTTTCAAGAACCCAAAAATCAGGGCCAACAATTTTTTTTTAATATGTTTGACTTGTGCTTGTGTTTCTTTTCTATTTGCTGGTTGATTGTGTATTTTTTTGAGTTTGTTAACAACTAACATTACAACATTTGATCATAACTTTCTTCAAACACAAACCTTGTGATCAAGTCATGACAAGAAAACTTATCATCTTCTTCCATCACCCTGTTTTGGCAAAAACCTTTTTGAAAGTGTTTTGATTTTAAAAGAAACCCAAAGACCAAGTTTTGAGGAAAACAAAAGATAATTTCCAAAACTATATGAAAGGTATTTTGGAGCTAATCATCTCCAGCCTGTTTTCAACCAAGATATTTTTGCAAACATTTCGAGAACCCCTTCTCACTTCCTTCCTTTGCAAAAACAATAAGAGGGGACTATGTTACCCTTGTGTTCTACCTCAATTATATTCTTTTGGAAATAACAACTGTTGAGCTGAAACTCTTTATAAAATCCTCTTGTCATGGTAGGTCTTGATCACTACCTAAAATTAACACTTGAGAGAAACACCTGGAAATTAATTTGAAGAACTCAGTTGTTTGAGTGATCCTGTGTGTCCTGTTATTTTATCTGCTTGTTGTGTGGTTTTATCTTGTGTTTGTTTTCAAGTATTTATTTCTGTTTGTTGATAAGTGTGTGCTGTTTTAAAGATATTAAAACCTATTAATAGCAAGATCAAGCATCTATATCATATTCCATCTTATGTCCATCTCATACTATGTTTTCTTAAATACTTCCAACCTTGGAGACATGCCTTTATGTCAAATGTTGATCTATTCATCAATGTACCATCATGTATATCATGTTTAACATCTATGCCATCTATCCATGGTGCTATCTTGGATATTGAAACCATTTGTTATCATCTATCAAAGTCCCTTAGAAGGCATCCCTAAATATTGGTCATATCCATGTTATCTTGATGCACTTTTCCTGGTTAATCAAAATAACTCCTTATTGTTCTCAAGCATAATGAACCTACCATTGTCATCTCCATGAACCATACATCACTTCCATATGGTCCATTTATTTTCCAATGGCCATTTAATTATTCTTGTCTCATGGTTTTTATACTATTAAATAAACTCCTGTTTTCACAATTTTTTCACTTGGTGCCTCAAATATTTTCAAAAGAGTTGTTTATTAAAAATCACTTTTGAGACCTATATTATGTACTCTATCATCCCAACTCAAAAATATTTGTTTTCAAAGCATTTTACTATTTATTATTTTCCATTTTCCAAAAGGCCGGAAATGAAATTTAAAATATTTTGTGAAGAAAAGTATTTCCTAAAATATTGGAAAAATTACCAAACATGCCTATGGTCATGTGGAACTTATTTATAGAAAAATATTTGCAAGTTGTGTTGAAAAGTTTGGATACAACATTTAAAAACTGTTTCTGTCATTTTTGAAATTCCAACATTTTGTGAAACAAATATTTTTCAAAATCCTTGAGACCACCACTCATAGACTCCATTTTTGATTATCTATCCAATGGACATGATCTTGGCCGAGCCACCGTGGCCGCCATGGACGCCGGGCGCCTAGCTCTGTAGCTAGACCTTCCCAAGCCACCTCGTGGATGTCTACCTTGCGGCACCAACTCCACCACTCCCTAATCGATCGCTAACCTTGAAACCCCTCTCCATTTCTTGTCCCATCACCGGAATCGAGCTCATCATCTCCGCCGGCCACCTCACCGTCGAGCGGAAGGCACAGGGGCTCTCCTCCCTTTCCGATTGCTCCCTTAGCCTCCCCTCCCCTCCCTGTTACTCATTCCTAGACTTAATGCCTTTCTTGTTCATCGCAGGTCCGCCGCCATCCATGGCATGGCCGGGCGCCACGGGTTCCAGCCAAACTCCGGTTGGGAGCCTTCCCCTGTAAACACCGATGGGGGCATCAGCTTCGCGTCACCTCCCTGGTCCTCCTCGACCTTTCGGCGCATCTCCGAGACCTCCAGAGGGGTGGGCGGCGAGTCTCCGGCGAGGCTCCGCCCCTGGCCGCCGTCCCTATCCTTTTCCGCCACCACATTTTGGTCCTCGCCGATGGACGCGGACGCGGCAAGATCTCAGCCGCCGGATCCCCATCCGACGGGGACATACCCCTTCGGGGCTAGTAACCCACTGACCGGTGGACCCCCTCGGGCCCGCGCGTCGGGAGTTTGACTCCTACTCCCGCGCGGGAGTGGATCCAGTGGGCCGCCAATCACCGCATTGCACAGAACTGGGCTGACTCCGCTCAGATCTGGCCCTTTTTGTTTTTCTGCAGGTGTTTTAATCTTTTCCCTGCAGATCTGAATCTGATGCTTTGGTTTAATTCAATATCAAAATGCAAATGAGTAAAAATTGCCAAACCAAAAATCACAGATGTATATCTACTAATTCCTAACCATATCCAAGTTGCAGATCTGCATTTTGTGGTATATTTTAGGAGAAATAAAATAAATGGCAGACAGACTCATTAACACCTTTTATTTAATAACTTCAGTTTTAAGTATCCAAATCTTGCAAACTCAACTGTTCTGAGTAGCCCTTGATAATGTCTATCTGCGATAATTAACCTTGTGTTGACTTGAGTAGTTGCTTGAAAATGACATGCATGTTAGTTTTTAGGCCAGAGAGCACTTCTGTGAATTGTTTGATTTTATTGGTGATGATTTTTGAAGTGAATCCAATTGTGTTGCTTTGCTAATGACTAGTATCACCTTATACTGACTTTTCATGATGTTAGGAGTTACAGAATAGGATTGATGCAATATTTAGTGTTTAACCATTTTCTGCATATTATTGCTATGCCTTTATTAAATTGTGTGTTATATTGTTCTTGTTATAAAGTTGATTCCTAGCATGTGTAGGGTATCAATATATGTTTTATTTGTGTTTTGAGTGTGTCATTATCATGTTAGGAAAATGTGTGTGAAAAGCATGTTGTTGTAGTATTTTTTTCCATAGGGTTGTTTTCCTTGTAATATTAGGATAAACCTTGTATTTCTTCTTATGGGTATGATGATTTTCATAAATACTTTAGTATTGTTTTCCCTAGCATAGCTACTGTGATTTTTGCATGTTATACTTTCTTGCTTGATTGAATAAGGTCTAGATCATGTTGGCATGCCATGCTAGTTTTGGGTGATTTCTGCCATAATAGTTATTTGCATGCTTAGTTTTTGATAAATTGTTTAGGTTGTCATTTTTATATTACTATCATGTATAGGTGTTGTTTTCTCTGTTATTTGGATGCCATCATACATATCCATCATGTTAGAATAAATCATGTTTAATGATCTCTTATGGTTATGCATGTCTGCTTGTCTAAATAGCCTTTTTCATGTCTAGTTTTAATAGTTGTTTTGCTCCATGATTATCTTCATGCATTGAGTGATTCCATGACATGATTGGTACTGTTTTGTCTCTGTTATTAGGTTGCTTAGCTACTGGTTATATTAATTCTCCATGAATTAGAAAAGCATTAGTTACTATGGGCTTGTAGTATTGCTTGATAATATTTTCCCATGCATGTGTATGTGTTCCCAGGTTGTTTTGTTGTTATTTTGCTCATCCTCATGAATGACCAGAGAGTCATTTAACCTTATTTGAGCATGATATGAGAGTGGCACACCCACTGAACTCATGCCATTTTGGTTGAGGACCCATAGCACCTATTCTAGTGTTATTCATGTGTGTTGTCTATGCATGTTTTGCTTGTTGGTGTGCACCCTAGTAATTTTGTTTGTGAGTGTACTTGTTTGATGAAATGCTTGCTGTATGTTTACTTTTTGTCAAGTTCTTGCCTTTGTTTGGTTCTGATTGGTTGTTTTCCTTTTTGTGTTTACGACGTTAGATAACGAAGACGGTATTATTTCCCGGAGAGGTTTTATTTGCAACTCTTATTTATTTCAAGAGAAAGACCAAGACCAGTGCCAAGGCAAGCCATTCTAAATGCTTGCTGTTGTTTTACTTATCATTATCTATCATGCATGTTTTACTTCTGAAGTTTTACAAAAGTTTGATTCAAAAACTATTCTTTTAAGTGGACTATACCACTATCGGTTTTATGTATCTAATCTGCTATATCCACTATATAATCTTGGTGTTACCAAGCCCTTTAGACATTTTTGTATCATCACTTAATCCACTTAAGTCCCCTAGTGGACATTTTAACTTGATGCTTTTGGAAATCAAAAGCGTGGAAAAAACCCGAGGAAAGGTGGGACCTTGTCCGAGGGAGGTTTGTGAAGAAGGAAATGTTTTCGACTTGTTTTCCAAAAATGACACATAACCTAGTCTTCGCCGGACAACCAAGCCGTGCTGCCACATTACCCCAATATGGGAACGGGGTCTAGCTAATTTCTTGTCGGTGTTAGTCCGTGTCTACCTCAAAGTGCTATAGGGGTTAGAGTCCCCCGAACCGAATTGTCGCCGGGAGGGAGAAACGGGACATTCACAATGTGGGATTAAGTTCACTACCGGTTGCAGCAATTGGGTCTCCTGCCATGGCGGTGTGTTGTCAGGGGAAACCGGATCGATACGGCTGAGTCACTCGGTGCCGGGGAGAACAAACCCAGTTGAAGAGGTAGTCATTTACTAGCACTGACATAGTGGATGGTTAGGACCAGTTATCCGATGTTTGCATACTGTCTCGGACAGTCCGTGGTTGTTCACGGCGGATGTACTGGATCTTGTGGATTGTGTACACCTCTGCAGAGTAAAACTATTCAGAATAGCCGCGCCCTCGGATATGGGCAGTTGAATGGACATGTAGCTAGCATTGTGTCAATGTTTTCAAAAAGCCGGAAAGTGTTTTGGAATTGTACCTGGGAGGTATGTTGAAAGGGAATGACTGTACCTTTGAGGTACCGGATAAATGAGGATCTTAAAGAAGTGTTTTTCCAAAATGTTTTGCAAAGAGAACTGTATTCTTTATTTAGAATGCTTTATCAAAACCTTGTGGACATGCTATATCTACAAGAGAAATGAAATACCTTTTGAAGTATCTTCTTCAACAAAAAAAAATAAAACTTGTGCAACTATGATGTGTCTTAAATTCATCATGGCTAGTTGAGCCCTAATTAAAGCCTTCCTACCACCTTTATATCTGCATACTTGCATGTTTAGTTTTCATTTAGGGTGACTTGCAGGAGTACATTCAAACGTACTCATGAATGGTTTCGTCCATGGCTATTGTCTTAGCCAGACTTTGAGCAGAAAACCCGGTGAACCTGAAGAAGATGGTGTCGCTGACGGCTATGCGAACTAGGAACGTCTCCGAGTCAGTAGCCTGTAGGTAGTCAAGGCGTGACTTGGGTTTACCACGAGTGTGTTTTGTAGTCTTCCGTTGTTTTTAGTGTGTGTTCCTGCCCTGCGTGGCAGTTGTTTTTCAACTGAGTCAAGTGACCAGTTGTGTAAGCCGTGTATTCGTGTAGTGGATGTTGTAATCTGCAATGCTAACTCGAGTATGTTGTTCACGACTAACTGATCATGGGATCGTGAATGTATGCATACTGGAGGTCTCCGACTGCTAGTCTGGGGACCCCACACACATGATCCATCATAAGGGGTTGTAGATCATTTACTTGACTATACCTATTCATGGCTCCTTCCTAGAAGAAACAACTAAGACTAAAACATGTGCTTCACTAATTGTGACAACCACACGAACGGAATACCTATTGCTAGAACACTTGCTCCCTTGACATACTTGAGATATTTGCTGCTTGCTACTTGTGAAACTTGCTTAGAAACTTGCATTTTAAACTTGCTTCACTAGTTACTAGACAAACCACACTCCACGTCACTTGCTTTTAATTAGTTAGTTCCTTTTAGTCAAACTTATTGCTTTGCATAAACAGCCATATAAGAGGGTTATAGGGCTTTTAGAATAGATAGCTTACGTTCAGCTCCTCGTGGGTTCGACACTCAAATACTTATCGAAAGGTACTACAATTGATCTCCTGCAATTGGGAGTCATCAAGCACTTTTCCGGCGCCGTTGCCGGGGAGCTTGTGCTAAGCTTTTATTCTTGTTTACATTGCGTACAAACATATAAACCTAAAACAAAAAAAAATTAAAAAATGGAAAACAACCAAACAATTTTAGAACTCTATAATATCTACCTTGAATTAGGACATGAAGTGTTTGAGGAGAAATTGAAAAATTCTTTGCACAACAATCATATTTGTGGTAGTACTAATTCTTTGAACACCTTTATTGCTAAGGAAAACCTTGAGCTTGGGGAAGTTTTTATTGATGAATATGATATTTTTAGTCCCCATACTATTGAGGATAAAAATGATATACTTGCTGATTCTATGGAAAGTTTTAAGCTTGGGGAAGTTGGTTTTGATGAGCATGATATTTCTAGTTCCCCAAGCTTGGAGGATAAAATTCACTTTGATGATACTATGCCTCCTATATATGATGATTGCAATGAAAATTATGAATGTTTAACTCCCACTATCACTAATGAGGATTTTACTTATGTGGAGAGTAGTGATTCTTTTATGCATGTGGCTCATGATAAGAATGTTTTATGTGATATTCATATTCTTGAATCTATTCATGATGCCACTGAAAATTATTATGAGAGAGGGAAACATGGTTACACATATTTCAACAATATTAAGTTTCCCCTCTTTATGCTGAAAGTATTGAAGTTGCACTTGATCTACCTTTCTATGCTTGCTATTATGTGCTTCTTTTATTTGTTTCATTACAAAATGCCAATGCATAGGAAATGGGTTATGACTTAAAAATAAATTGTTTAATATTTTTTTGGTGTGTTCCTTATGCTTTAATTTCCTATTCGGTTTGAGCACACATTTATGTCTTTACAACATGTAAAATGCCTTTACCTAATGTTATGTATCATTTAGTTTAAGATTTTCATTTTATAAAAAATTTGGGAAAGTAAATGAGAAGGATGAGTAATGGAGAAGTTGGGGTCAACCTTGAACATGTGTTGTTCATGCCAATGAAACCATTGCAAAGTCTCTATCATTAAAACTTTTTCCAAAGCTAAAAAAAATAAAAATATTAGTTCACTACTGTAACATCACATTTATGTCTTATTTCTCATCTTAAATGGCAAGAATAATCTTATATGAGAGATAGGATTAAACAATAGTAATTAGCTGTCAAGAAAACAGATTCCTGAACTTCACTGCAAAAAATGTTTAAAATCACAGAAGTGGAATTTTGACCTGGTAATTTACTACAGCAATATTTAGTTATCACTACATATTTCATTAGTTTTAAGTTTTCTGATTTGAGCAACTTAAGTGCCTCTAAAAATTCACTCTTTACGGGCTGTTCAGTTTTTGGAAGATTATGTCTTTATTTTGCATTGCTCTCATTACTTGTGTTTTGTGTGGTTCTTTTGATCAAGGAGCAATGCACAACTGTAGTAACAGTAGTTAATATTTAGAACCAACTCATGATGTGTCTTTGCTGTACCTATGTGGATTTTATTTATGGAGGCACTAACCCCTCTAATCAAGTTTTATGTTGAGATTTGTGTAAGAAGAATTTTTCAGGAGGAAGAGTTGAGTGAGATGAACAAAGATCAAGAGGGACAACCAATCAAGCTTGGGGATGTACCCCTAGGCTCACCCTACATGTATCAAATAAGTACAAGAATCCAAGCTTGGGGATGCCGAGCCACCTCACTCCAACCATCATGATGTTAAGTAAGTAAAGCCTAGCTATATGGCTATAAAGAAAGCGTTTTACGGGAGGCAACCCGGTTGTTTTTGTTTGGATTTTCCTAGTGTCCTCTTGCTGTCTCAATAGATTAGTTTTTTTTTGTTTTAATTCTGGAGTTTTCAATAAAGAGTCAAGTCAAACCCATTTGGACTTATAAGTTGCTATCCTAGTGCATGAAATTTCTGTTTCAGCACGAGTCTGCTCACCGTATGATTCTACGTTTTTATTGGTATGTCGGATTGAGCTAATTTTTTAGTATGTTCTGCAACTTTTCGTCCTCTGTAAGCACAAAAATTGTCTTAATTTTTTGACGAGTCTAGCTTAGGGAAAAACGTTCGTTTTGCTGCTGTTGCTTTTTTGGACAGATTCTGCCTTCTTTTGTTTTATGCACTCTTTGGGCTTGGGAATCGAATTTCCATGATTCTTTAAAGCAAGAGAGTGAAAATACAAAATAATTAACCTTATTTTTATCTGCTGGAGCATTTGATTTGGAATTTTTCACAGCAAGCATGTGATTTGTTTGTTCTTGCTAATCTCACCCCACAGAAAAAGAATGGGAGAAACATGTTTTGTGAAGTTTTTTCACAGGGAATAGAGGAGCTGTGCCTCAAGACATCCAAGAGTGGTGAAATCCATAAGCTTGGGGATGTGATGAACACCCCACTGGAGCTACACTCTTTTGGTTAGCACACGTCTACTTTCTGTTTTTCTAAGCAAAGCATTTATCGTAGAGACTTGAAGCGTCTAGTTTTTGTTTTTATTTTTGTTTTGATAAGACCACACCCATCATTTTATATGAGATTGAGCTACTGGAGTTTGGGGTTGGAATGTATTGAATGCTAGTATTATGACTTGTAATAGGGATGCCATGGTTGATTTGAAGAGCTACATATGTTTGCATGATTTATAGGCTTTTTATGTGTAGAAATTTGCAATAATGTTGTCTTGAGCTATCTCTTATTCATGTCCTTGATGTTAATTGCTGGTTTATTTAGTTTGTCATGAAATGAGTAGTTCTATGGACATATGCATGCATAGTAGCTGGTCAACTATCTCCCTCTTGCTAGCCAAAAATTTAAAAATTCCAACAAGTAAAAACTTGTTTCCAACACTCCTTAGCCAAGTATTTCCAGTGAGTCCACCATATCTTCCCATTAGCTTCATTTCTATTCCGAGTATGTTCACCATGTTATTGTGTTATTTATGTTCTAAATTAAGATATTCACTTTATTAATTGTCATGGGTTGAACTTGGGATAGGACTCTCACGAACTTTTGAAGGCACACTTTACTTTTTATGCATCTAATAAACATGACCCAATAATGGGAGCCACAAGTTTTGCGTTTGACAAGTGTGTGGTTGGGAGCTAGCTATAAACGTGTATCACCGGAAAGCTTTCAACATTGCACAAAAATTTACATTTGGTTGATATCATGTACTTTTTTTTTGGACTCCCGCCATACCGAAATGAAATAGAGGAATAGTAAGTTTTGATGAGTAAGTATTTATATGACTAGAGAAACACATTGGGCCGCTAACCCAAGCCATGCTTTATCATGGTGGAAATTTACTTACAGCTTGAGTGACTCTACAACACATCCTACAATAAAATAAGAAGCTATGCATAATAGTGAATGAAAATAAAAAGGATGATGAGTCTACTCCGTTTGTTTGTCTTGTCATTGTGACATGGGCTTGTTTCCATGTCATGGGGCAAGAGGTACCTCTTTGCGGTTCTCTATGATGTCATTAATACTTATTATGATTGTACAAAGCTTATTAGGAATCTTAAGTTGAGTAATCATGGAGTAGGTTTTCACACTCACGGGGCATGAGGCTTTCAACCACCTTGTCATTCACATTACTTCAACATTCACCATTTAAGATGCTAGTGATAAAGGGGCAATGAGAGTCCTAGATCAATGGATACCACATTTCAATTAGTAATTTTAGTTGAATAATTTAGAGGCTAAATAAGACTTGATCATGTTTTACCTCTACTCGATTTTCTCCAAAGTGTCCACCATATTTTCTATTTTCCATTATGCTATTCTTTAACCAATATAGGATTTTATTTTTCATTTTGTGTATGCATTTGGTCCATAGTGCTTTTATTTCATTATACACTTTGTGAACTTTCATGAAGCATCTTTGCTTGCATATTTGATATTTCTTACACCATGAATTGTATATTGCTACTCATTTCAAGTATTAATCATTTGATTATATGTAGCATGAATAATACTCCTTGATATCCCATGATTGTTTCAATATGCAAAGTCCATGTTAGTTTTATCACCTTCATACTCGAGGACGAGCATGGGTTAAGCTTGGGGATGTTGATGCATGTAAAATGCATACATGAACTTTGCATGTTATTACTTGTTTTTCCTACATATTAGCAACTTATATTCATGTTTTATAATGATTTGGGGGATTTTCTAAACAATCCCCCTTCTTTTGGTTCTAACCCCGTTTTTCCAAAAAACGTACTTTTTAGTGTTTCAGACTTTCCGGGAGCTTCAGGACTCCAAAAAGGGAAAGGCCAAAGAGCACGGTTCAGAATTTTCGAGACAAAGACCATGGGCCAAGTAGAGGGCCAAAAGGCCAACCAGGTGGCAAAGAGGACTCTCCATGTGGCCAGATTCCTTGGCCGCGTGAGAGGCCCCCTTTTTGCCCCCCGTGGCTCCGATGCCGTCGATCTTTCTTCTCCCGAGTGTCTCGTGACCTAAAAACGACTATATAAAGGGTCCCCTGGCCTTTTAGAGGAGGAGGCGGCGCCGAGAGACGAAACCACGAAACAGAGAGACAGAAGGCTGCCGCCGGAGAAGATCGGAGGGGGGAAACGCCGCTGGGATCACCCCCGGAGGGCTCCACCCCCCTCCGGCGTGTTCATCATCAACATCTACAGCAAGATTAGCTCCATCTCTCCACTGTAATCTCTTGGCAAACACGATGTATGATGCAATACTATATTCCCTTGATGTATTGTGTCTCCCCGTCTATGTTTGAGTAGTGAATTGTTCTTGGCAATGGTGAAATAGTTCGTTGATTGGTTGCATACAAGTTTGTTATCTTCTATGATTGTCTTTATGTACAATATATGAGTGCACGCATATGTTGGGGAATGCATGTATTGTGATCACCGGTAGCATAATGGAGTGGTGGTGACTTGGGAGTGACAGTAACCTGAGACCGAGCCACAAAGTTAAGTTATTGGGGGATATATATAGGGGACCTTAGAACGTAAGGCTATGGTGGGACTTTATGTCTTAATCAATCTTGTGCAGTCATTTACTTGGCCACATGATCCATCATAAGGGGTTGTAGATCATTTACTTGACTATACCTATTCATGGCTCCTTCCTAGAAGAAACAACTAAGACTAAAACATGTGCTTCACTAATTGTGACAACCACACGAACGGAATACCTATTGCTAGAACACTTGCTCCCTTGACATACTTGAGATATTTGCTGCTTGCTACTTGTGAAACTTGCTTAGAAACTTGCATTTTAAACTTGCTTCACTAGTTACTAGACAAACCACACTCCACGTCACTTGCTTTTAATTAGTTAGTTCCTTTTAGTCAAACTTATTGCTTTGCATAAACAGCCATATAAGAGGGTTATAGGGCTTTTAGAATAGATAGCTTACCTTCAGGTCCTCGTGGGTTCGACACTCAAATACTTATCGAAAGGTACTACAATTGATGTCCTGTACTTGGGAGTCATCACATGCTTATCTGGCCGAGTGGAGTTTTGGCTAAGTTTGCATAAAGCCAATTTTGTCCTATCACTTTTGTAAAACAACTTTTCTTTTCAAAGGGTGGCAACATTGGATTAAGATCCAAGCACCCCAACTACTGTTCACTTGGTCAAAGTTTTACTTATTGAAATTGGTGATGTGATTCTTCCGTCCATCCTTGTCCAGCTGCTCATAGTTGTCCACAACCGGGGACATGGCTAAGATCTTAGTTTGTTGACTCTGCAAAGTTTGTGCACTTTCATCTTCATACTCAAATCAGCCCAAACATCCTATACACACTCTGAGTGCATTAAAGAAAGGAGAAGATTGAGACGAGATCTTTCAGAAGCAAGAATTCAACCTAATGGCAAGACCCGTTCCACCTATAATTATGCTACATCTGCTTGTCAAGCCCAGGCTGAACCCTCGCAACTTAGTTAATCAAGACAGAGCCCATATGACTAAAGGCTGCACTGGAAGCGATCTAAACTTGGGGAACATCATAATCACTTTGTTCCTACGTGGCATTCCTTCAAGTGAACTCCCCTCGGGGAGACACTCAACTATCAACATCCCCTCATTACCAATCCACCTAGGTGGTTCATTGAAGTTGTTACTTAGAATTTTTTCACAACATCAAGTAAAATAATTTTTGTAGCAAGGCTAAGCATCCACTAAGTACCAAGTCTTCAAAAGTAACGATGTATAAGGATGGCTACACACTACTAGGATATAGAATAGCATAATATAACTTAGTAAAATTTCCTATCATGCATACTACTCAAAATCAACTAATGCATATAGAAAATAATGGGTAGTTGAATGGTTTGTTACTTGCCTTGTTGAAGTTGGTGAAGAATTCACACTCTCTTCACCAAAGATTGTTTCTCTCCATACAATCTATTCATTGAAAACACAATAACAAAATAAACAAACACATAGGTGAAGAAAACAGACAAAGCAACTAACATAACAAAAGGGGTTTAACCAAGTTGGCTAGGACCAGGTCAATGTTTCATTTTGAAAAGATTCATTCTCTAATGGTTCAATACATTGTTAAGGGGTTTCCAAGGGTTTACTTGGGAAGGACTAGGTTGAGTTTGTAGTAATCAAACTTTATTGAAAACATATTTATCTAAGAAGTTCCAAGAGTTCACCAAGGTGATCTCACTATTTCAACTAAATTAACACATAACAAAGTGTAACACTTAGTTCTTTTCATCAAAACATTTGAGTGATCTAGTTTAGTCTTTCCATTTTGGTTAAGGTGGGTCTAGGTTCAACTAACTTCATAACAATGGAGATAACAAGTTAAAGTCTTGGGATTTTCCATTAGGGTCAATGGTTGGATAAAACAACTTGTTATTCTTCAACTTGTGTGGATGCTCCAAGTCTTCATATGATTATCTTCTCGAAGTTCATCTTCATGCTTCTATTGCAGTTTTGTTACTTGGATGGATTATTCTTGGTATTGATAGATTCTTCATGGCTTTCACTTCACTAATTGGTTTGGGTATGGGATGGGCAAAAATACCACTAAGTCAAAGAGAAAAGAAACAAATAAGAAGAAATATAGAAAGAGAGAGGGAGATGTTTTCTTCTGAATTTCTTCACACTTGTAATTCCTTGAGTTGCTTCTAGTTGTTGTGAAGTACAATTCCGTTACTTCTAACTCTTAAATGATCTTCTTTGTAACTCTTCATGTTGCCACCAAGTTGAAGATGGATTTCCTTCTTGTGGTTGAGTCTTGTCTTCCATTTTGCTAACTTGATGGATTCTTGAAGCAAGAATAGGGGAATGGAGGAGTAGATATAAAACTATGGTACTAGTGTTTGAGGTTCATTACTTGGTCTTTTATATGGTTGACATATACTAGGGACTTGGTTTTGGATTCAAAATGGCCACAACATCAAAGATAATAAAATGGAAATAAATTCTAAGGCATGATAATATGGGTCGATTACTATGTTGGGTTTTTGATCAAAAACACTTGGTCATGGTCCAAGGGTGTCCAAAATGGTTAGACGCTAATGTCTCTGGTTCAAGGTTACCAAAAGGAGAAATTTTGGTTAAGGAATCATGATCTAATTATTTATAGAATTAAAACTATGTAAAAAATACTCAAATATGCCAATTAATTGTAAATTCAAATTTAACTTGATCAAAAATTATTTTGGGACAGAGGGTGTGAAATTACTCATCCTAAGGTTTCCAAAAATTTGCAATTTTTGGATTTGTAGAATTTGAAATATGCCAAAATTCATCAAACAAGCATATTTGAATTTGAACAAATTTTAAATGGTCAAATTTAGATTTGGTTAGTGCCAAAAGTTCCTACATGTTGTGCTGATTTCAAAAAGTCCAAGTTTGCTAAATTTGGGCTTATGGTTAAAAAGATATGAATGTTCTAAGTTGCAGGGTTGTTTCTACAAAACTGCCAATTAAATTCAATTCGGGATAAAAAAGAAGAAAAACAGCTGGGCTAGGTGGCGCGCTCTGATTGTCTATTGATGCTTACGGTGCGCTGACGCACCGCTGACTAGGTAGGCCGACAGGACATACACGTGGCTAGCTACTTAAATCCAGGACGTTGGTTCTAGATCCTACGGTTGGGTACCTGTTCAACTAACAAGATCTAATCCTGTCCATTCATCCTGATCCAACGACTGAGAGAGAGAGGGCTCACCGGGGCTAGGTCGCCGGGAAATGGAGATGCAGCGACTGGAGGTGCAGAAATCGATGGCAGTGGCAGCTCTGGTGATCTCCTCGGCTCGGGAAGACCACGAGGAGACTCGGGGCAGCACAACGAGAAAGATGGTGACGGCGGGACGACTCCATTGTCTCAGTAGCAACAGTGGCGGGGTTATCCCAATGCGTACGTGCGGGCTTCGGCTCTGGTGAGCTCGTGCTCTGCACTCTGCTGCGCAAAAAAATCGAACAAAGTGCTCAGCTAAGGCGCACGGACAAGGGAAGGATAAAGGGACAAAAAGGGCGGCTCCTGCCTTCTACCATGGCCGGAAACATCGAAGAACGGCGGCGGTCGGATACGAACATCGGCGAGGAATTCCTTCTGCCTGGGGGTGCAATCGAACTAGATGGAAGAGGGGAAATGAAGAGGGGTTTCGGGGATTAAGGAGGAGGAAACGGCGCACAAAATGATGGCTTGTAACGCCCGGAATCAAGAGGATTAAATCCTCCATTATTCGAAAGAAACATATGGAGGGAGGTTGATGACGATGATGACGTCATCCATTTTTTTCTTTTTTAAATATCTTTTAATTGGTAAATCCATTTAACCTCAAACCAATTGCATTTGATTCATAAAATTCGAACCTTTTAGATTATAACATTTTTTTATAAGCTTTTCATACATTTGAATTTTCATATTTTTGCAATTATAAATAAAACATTAATAGTACTTAATGTTATTTAAAATTAGGAAAATAATAAAAATGATGTTTTTGATTAAATAAAATTTCAGAGACATTTAACATGTCAAATACTATTTTTCAAAATCTTTTCAACTCCTTTTCATAAATTATATTTTAAAATTATGGATGATTTACTAAATGTCATTTTTAGAATAGAAAAATTCAATAATTATAAAAGTGGCTTAAAAAAATTTAGATAAACTCCACAAGCTTTAATATTGTTTTCAAGTCCTATTTTATGTTATTTTAAAAGAAAAACATTTTATGAATACAACTTTATGTTTAAAACTTGGAATCACATTTGGATATCAATATAAATAGTTGTTATTCCCATAAAATAATTTTGAGGCATATAAACTGTTAAGAGGTAATAATTCTCTGGTTTCAAAGTCTATAAAACATTTTCAAAGTAATAGTTGATTTGAAAACATGTTATAAAATAAGGTTTTCTAAGAGAAACCAATTTCTTTGAATAATGAATATTTTTTCTGAATGGGCTTTTAGGCTTTATGGAATAGAGGTATAATGGATTCTTAATTTAAATTTTCATTGAATTATATATTGTTTCCTTTTATTTCTTGCATCTCATTGGTTTTTGGTGACTTGCATAATATGAAAACAAAATTTTCAATTTTTAGTGTTTTTTGGACTTTCAAAAATCAGGGATGTTACATAAGAGGACGCATGTTCATGGTGTGGCATACATCAAGGACCTTCTAGCTCTTCTCTATGACAATCCGGCAAGTGTTGGTACCAAAAAGGATCTCAAGCAAGTGTACACCATTCTTCTTTGCTTAATCATGTACACCATTTCCCCTCAAGCTCGCAATATGGATGCTATCCGAGGTGGACTTGTGAACTTTCTTCACTATACTGCAAAGTGCCACCGTGGAGAAGAAGATTGTGAGGGCTATATGGTTGATGTCATGGATTTCATCAAGGAAGAGATCATTCACACCATGACTGAGAAGAAGAAAGTGCATGTGTATGATCCTTATCTGATGAAGCTGATTCTGGACAAGGTCCCTGGTATTTCCACTACTAATACTACCGACAAGGTGGGTACTCTTCAGGTCCTTCGGGTTCACACTAAGAAGAAGCGGACAACTTCCCTGGCTAGTGGGGAGGATGATGAGGTTGAGATTGAGAAGGAGGCTCCTCGTGCTAGGAGAAAGAATGATGATCCTCGTTATCGTCTCAGTGGTAAGCAAAGGGTTCTCAAAGAAGAGAAGAAGCTCATATGGTTCCAGCACAACATTCTCTACCATACCATTGCAGTTCATAAGGAGAACCATGAGGCCTACAAGGAAAGGAGGCAGATTAAGAAGATGCTCAAGTCGCTTCAGCATAATGCAGGAATGGAGCCTCAAGCTAATGAAGCAGTTTAGCCAGCTGAGTCTTCCCCCACCATTTCGTTCCAGGATTGGAGCACCTCAGATTTCTCCTAGGGAGATTTCAGTGAAATCAGTTCTGCGCTATGGTTTCATCCTCTTCTCGCCGTGCTGTCAAGGATCATATGGATGAAGATGAAGACCATGAGGATGAGTTTGAGTCCGACGATGATGAGGAGGATGAGGATGAGGAGATCTCCTAGGATGATGAGGAGCATTGATTCCTACGGCTACGTGTAGCGTTGCTCTTTTTCCTCGTTTTGGTGTCTTGATGCCAAAGGGGGAGAAGTTGCTCTATTTAGGATTTCTCTCTAGGGATTTGCATTGGTTTCTCAGAACACAAGATTTTCGAACTTGATTTGCGTCTTATAAGCTCGTGTCTCCATTTATCTTAAAATTTGAACTTCTTGTGTTGAACTATGTTTTTATGTGTATGGTAAGACGCGTGTGAGACTGTATATGTGCTATTGTGCTAACCCTTCCTTGTCTAACTTGCCTTACCTTTCTTGTGCAATTATATTTATTGAATTATCTGTTATTGCACCCAGTATGAGTTTGAAAATATAGGGGGAGTGTTGATCCTTGTTGATGTGTTCTATTGATTTAAATATATTGATTTCACTTGGAGAACACAACAAGGGGGAGGCCATATATATTTTCTAAACCCATCCTGTATCTTCGATTTTACTGCAAATACTTATGTTGGCATCAAACACCAAAAAGGGGGAGATTGATAGTGCATATCTCGCCTAATTGAGTTTTGTGTGTTTGATCACAACATTCGTATTATTTAACTCTGTTTTGATGTTAATATGGTCTCTTGATACATTCTATTAATGGTGGTCATATACCAAAAAAGGAGAAAAAGATCGAAGTATCTCTCCAGAGATTGCTGCTGAAATCTCTGGCTAGTCCAGATTCTCCGGTGTGCCAAGGCCGGAATCTCCGAACTCAGGATTATTCCGAGTAATCAACGAGAGTGTGTCACACTCTGCATCCACCCGGATTTTTTGGCGGAGACTTGGCGGAGTCTCCGGCCTGCCAAGGCCAGAATCTCCGGACTCAGGTTTTTCGCATAAGCCAAGTGAAAGTGGTGTCGTCCACTACTTCAGACCGGACAGTGGCCAGAGTCTCTAGGGTGTTGGAGAAATCTCTGGCCCACGGAAACTTGCCGGAATCTTTGGAAGGCCGGAGTCTCCAGCCATCAGACCTTAGTCTCCAGTGTGAAGTCTCCGGATGGACTTAAAACGACTACATTTTGGGGAGAGGGTATAAATACCCCCACCCCTTCTTCCACCTCTGGCCATTTTGTCCAGCATTGAAGTCCTCTAGTAATTGAGCTCACCTACCCAAGAGATCTCCCAATCCCTCCACCCAAACACATTGATCTTCGGATGATTGAAGGTGAAGTCCATGATCTACATCTTCACCAAGCCGTTCTTTATTTCCCCCTCATTCCTTTGAGGCCTTGTTTGGCGGACATGTTTGGACTTGTTTTTCAGTGTATTTTACCGGCCCAAACAAAACCACCAGAATACACTACTAGGCCGGTTGGCAGGCCAGAATTGGAAAGACTTAGAACCCGAAAACATGACGTTACTCATCGGTCCATCGTGTATTCCAGACTACGACCTCGCGTTTTGGCTGGCAGCTCAAGCGCTCGCAGCGAGGCCCGCGTGACGATGCTTAAAACTCTAGTTTGTAACATGTTTTCCAAACACTAGGAGTAGTGCTATCAGAAAGGGATTGAACGAAGGAAGAGTATTGGGTGAGGTGGGTGTCTACACCCAAAACTCTCAGGATAATACCCGCAAATACAATAGGAAACGTTCCTGCCAAACGAGGCCTGAGGGATTTTAGTCTAGGCTTTGTTTATGGAAAACATATACTTCTTTTTGACTCACTTGTTGTTTGTGACAGATTCTTGGTGTTCTTGAGAGCCCCCAATTCAGTTTTGGGTGTGTTCTTCAAGCTCGTGTAAAGGTTCCAGATTCCACCTCGAAGGATTCCATAGTGGAAGGTGAACTCGGCCTTTGTGGCGAAGTTCATCGGAGAACTGGGTGAGGCCTTTGTGGCGTTGAGTAGGCCTTCTTGGCGAATCTACAACCCTCCAACAAGATGTACTCCCCTCAAAAGGAGTAACTCGGGAATATATCATTGTCTTCGCGTGCTCACACTTCTGTCACATCTATCCTTTAGCTTTTACATTGTGCATGTATCTTGTTTAGAGTAGCTTGTCGTATAGGTAAATTCACTGTAGTTGCATATCTAGAGAATTTAACTTTGTGTCAAGCCTTAAATAGAAAACGTATTAAAATTTGGAGGTAGAATCTATTCACCCCCTCCCTCTAGGTGCCCATACGATCCACAAAATCCTGGATGGCCGTGAAAATCTCGTGTTGCTGTCTGATTATTCCAGCGGAATCCAACATGTCGAATTGAATCTAGAATCATTCCGACATGAATGTGAAAAACTCGGTGAGCCGTCGGATTGCTCCGGATTATTCTGACATGCGAGAATAATTACGTAATTTCCAAATTGAATCTGGAATGATTGTGATAGGCAGAAAAACGACTAGTTTTCAAGGGAGACTGTAAAAAGGGAACCATGTCTTCTCCAAGGGGTTAGCCCATCCAACATTCAAGTCTCCCATTAATGAGCTCACCAAAACCTTGGGATCTCCCATTTACTCTACCTAAACTCATTGATACTTGAACGATTGAAGGAGAAGGCCCAGATCTACATCTTCACAAAGTTGTTCTTCATTTCCCCGTCATTCAATTGAGGGATTTGTGTGTAGGGTTTCCCTGTGGAAAACCTAGACCTCTTGTTACTCACTTATTGGTTGTAACAGATTCTTGGTGTTCTTGAGAGCCCCAATTCAGTCGTGGTTGTGTGCATCAAGCTCATTGTAAAGGCTCCGGATTTCGCTTCAAAGGATTTCAATAGTGGAAGGTGGAATCAGGACTTTGTGACTAGTTTCGTCGGAAAATAGGGTGATGCCTTTATGGCGTTGAGTAGGCATTTGTGGCGAACTCAGACCCCTTCAACGAAATCTACTCCCTTGAAAAGGCGAAACTTGGTAATACATCCTTGTCTCCGTGTGTTTCCACCATTGGTTCCTGTTGACACCGATTTAATCTTAAAAAATGATGAAATAATTTAAAAAAGGAGGATTCGCCTTATCGGAAAAGTGGGAATAAATTGTTCGACACATAAATCATCATCGGGGCATCAAATGCTCGCTGTCATAGACGGGGCTAGATTTTCAAAAAAAAAAAAACCGACAGTAGAATAAATTCATGTGTAAAAAAATATGTATATCAATCGGTCATTCTAATATTGGGCTAAGTTATCGCTAGCGAGGCGACTTTAAATTTACGAAATGCTTGACCGTGGGATAAGATATCAGAGATGTTCCGACAACCATATAAAATACGGCCACTTTGTATTAAAATGCACAACAGAGTTGGTACAAAAGATTTCGTCTAAATAAAGTTTACAATGCCTGTATAAATGAATTGTCGCTGGCCATATATATGAGGCTAAGTTTGGACCAGCTAGCTAACTCATGATATCATATATATATATATATATATATATACTAGCAAATGTGCCCGTGCGTTGCTACGGATCTATTTTTATTGAATATATCTTGAATATATCTAATAGATACCCTATATAGAAACCCAATAATCTTGGCATCCGACCTGGCCAAACCATCTCATTCTCCCAAAGAAAAAATTGTTTGAATATTTGCTTCTTCCTTAGGGCATCTCCAGTCGCCCCCCCAGAGCCCCCGAGGCGGCACCCAGGTGAAACCCAACCCGCTGAGTTCAGCTTGGGGGGGGTTGAAAATGTGGTGCAGCCCACGCGGGCTAGCTCTGTCAGTGACGCGTCGAAAAAACGCGGGAACAGAAACCCCCGTGATCATCTTCTCGGCTCCCGCGTCGGTCAGAGGCTGCCGGCGTTTATGGCGTGGCGGGCGCCCAGTGCATGCCCCGTTCAAAGGCTGCCGGAGTAATGGCGTGGCGGGCGGCAGCGAGGGGACGCGGCGCAGTAAATGCCCGGCAGGCTACAAAAACCCCCCGCCGCTCGCCGCACTCCCCATTCTTCCACCTCGCTGCTCCCTCGTCCTTCCTCCTCGGCGCTCTCCTCTCTCCCCGTGCTTTCTCCAGTCGCGATGGCCAACTACGACGATGCCGCCATCGCCAACGGCTGGCGCCGCCGCCACCTTCGCAGGAATGAAGCGTGGTCGCTGTACCGGGCGGGCTATTCGTGCCCGCCCGACATGCGCCTCCCGAGCTCCGCCGGCGGGAAGCCTCGCTGGCACCTCAGCGTCGGCGGGGTTCCCGTACCCCCAATCCCTTCCACGGACGCCAAGTTCCGGCAGGCTATCGCGGAAGTCCGCCAAGGCCTGCCGGCGGACGAGGCCGCACGGCTCCACTTGAGGCCGCACGGCCAGGACGCCTTCTGGTGGCAGGAGTTCCAGCGCCGCCACGACGCGGACCTCGCCGCCGAGGGCAACAACGGCCCTGTCGAGGGCCGCGCCAACAGCTTGGGGCGCAAGCGTTGGTGGGGAGGCCAGCACAGCACCCTCGAGTGGGTGATGGACTACATCGACGCCGGCAACGAGCCCCGGCTGCAGATGCCGCCCCGCCCACACCCCTCGTGGGCACCGCGGCGGATGGGCGGCGGCTCGTCGTCGGCCACCTCGAGCTCCTCCGGCGTCCAATATCTCTCTCTCACGCCTCCCATTCTGAACTCCGGCGCCCCTGTTTCCAGGCGCAACGGCGGCGCCCTGCGCATCGACGAGTCGCGCCAGCGGCAGGACGCGTACTTCGAGCGCGTCGTCCGCCCGAAGACGGAGGTGGACGAGGACGAGGATTGGCCGGACTTGAAGGCCGCCGAGGAGATGTCGCGCAACACCCTCCAGCCAGTCGCCGACGACGTCGCCGTCGACTGGAGCCTGCGCGACTGCACCGCGGAGGAGCTGGAACTCCAACGCCGCCTCCTCGCCGAGGCCAAGCAGCGCAAGGCGCAGCGCGAGTAGGAGGTTGCCGCCAATGCGACCCGCCGCCGCATTCCTCTCCCTCCGCATACGAGGGAGGTCCCCTACGTCGTACTCGACCCTGACAGCGACGAAGAAGCCGAGCTGCAGCGAGCCCTTGCGGTGAGCAGGTGGGGCGACTCCGGCGCGGGGCCGAGCAACCCGCACTGCCGCGATCCCTGTGAAGGAACGAGCAGGCGGGACGGCGGCGATTCGGACGCGTATTCGGCCCGGTTTGGTCGCATGGTGACTCAAGTCTCCATGTTGATACAAACTAAGGATAGATTAAATATGAATTGTTGTCATCGTTCATCGATAGAAATCAAAATATATTTCTTCCATTAGATCAACAAAATAATATTTGCATGTCATTAAAATTGAGTAGACACAAAGCTTTATTATACATACGCGTATGCACTCCTCAAACTATTCTGCTCCTTATTTGATCGGCATGGTGACTCCGGTCCCATGTAGATACAAATTAAGGGTAGGAGTAGGAAAAAATACGTTGCTCCTATTTTCTTTCATTCTCGATCATACATATACTGATCCCTCACTCCTTATTTGATCGGTATGGTGACTCCGGTCCCATGAAGATACAAATTAAGGGAAGAAATATAAACAAATTAGCATGATCCTTATTTGATCAGCATGGTGACTCCGGTCCTATGTAGATACGAATTAAGGATAGAAATAGAGATCAAACCATATTGTTCGGGTCTCGGAAAATCCTAGCTGATAGAAATTAGAATATATATGTGTTGCATATCGCGTACATGTCATGGTAAATTAAAACTTGACCTTGGTTTGGTCTCATGGTGATTCCGATCCACATGTTGATACAAATCAAGAAAGTAAACCAAATGCCTCATTTGGTCTCATAGTGATCCTTGGTCCTATGGTGATACAAATAGGACGCGCATAATAAAATTCTTCTTAGTCCAGCCACATGAAGATTCTGGTCTCATGATGATACAAGAATAGAAATAGAAATAAAACTCCAGATTTGTTTGATCTCAAAAAGTCCTACCCGACAGAAACTAGTACATATTTGCCCCATATGATACTATATTCAAACCCCCTAAGTTGCATGAATCAGTGTTGCAATCATCAAATAAATCACATTATGTATTCCCTTAAATGGATGCATGTACCCTCTCATGATATGGACTTTGCACTAGATATAGTATAGTGCACCATGTTGTTAACATTAAATTAAATATGACAATCAAAATACTCATATGCATGATAATTACTCTATGCATTGTTTAGTCTCATATAGCTAAACCGAATTTTCATCATGCCTATGAAACACAAACAAAGAGAAACCATCATGCTTCACTTGGTTATGCTACACGTGGGCATATCACTACACAAAGATAGTAATAGTACGAGTGAAGTGAAACTTAAATGCCCATGCCACTAGTTTCTCATATAAAACTAGTGTATCAACATAGGTGTTATAATCATATTACCCGCTAAACTGCATGCATATATGAAATGTAAATGAGACATGCTTATAAATTGACATATGCTTCGAGTTTGGTTACACCACAAGTATATGCTCTATGCTATGATGGTGATGATACAAGCAAGAAGAAATTACCAAACTCCGCTTGGTTAGGCAACTCATGGACATAATTTTGCCACATGTTGCTTGTACTAATACAAGTGAAGCCAAACCTTATAAAATAGTCTGATGAATCTGAAATCTAAAATCATATAAATATTTCACTAGTTCTATGTGACATATTTGAACTAGTATGGATAATGTGCATGTTGAAAATAAACTTACATGTGAAAAGATAATCCCATATAAATCAAATCATGCACTCCATATAAGTGCATACATGTTATCAAATAATCTCATCTAGATTAGAATTATATCATGCACTCCTCTCATACAAGTGCATGTACCCATACAAATATTATGACTAGGATCATGTCCTATGTTACTTGCACTAAGCATAACTTAGTCCATCATCAATTTCCATAGCCTCCTCATATGTGTCTTAACAAATATATATTGTTATAAAATGAACATGATATCCTCTAAATTACATGCATGCATATAGAAATCAAATGCATGATAAAGTAACTCACAAAAGAGTTGCTCCCTATGCTGCACACATGCTTGTTAAACCGGTTAGTTAACCATTAAAACCATCTTCATATTACGAAAAGATAAAACACTACTTTACCAAAATTCCTAATGGTTAATGAATTAGGTGAAAACAACGAAGGCATGCAGTGCTATATATTAACATGCTAAAATGAAGAAAAATCAAATGATGGACATTATGCTACCCATATATTGGCATAACCATACTTCATGGCTCCCCGAATGCGCCGATGCCGATGACAGCGAGGAGGACCTTTTATTTCTACATTTTGTAGTTTCTTTTAGTTTCTATTATAGTACTCATATGTTGTAATGCTATGTAATAGCTATGTTGGAATTCTTAATCAGGGGTTTTCTCTCCGGAGATGTAATTAACAGTTCTTTTATGTATATGTAAGAGTTCTAGAAATAAAGTACGTGCAATACTTGATAGTTGTCTCATTTACTTTGACGCACTTTAAATATTATATTCTATCTGTCTCTATGACGTGGACGCGTAGTATATTTTTACATCGCCCCATTTTCCTGTCATCAGTTCCTGTTATCTTTTAGCTTTACTTTATGCTTGTATCTTGCTTAGTGTAATCCTTGTCATTTAGGTAAATTCACCGTAGTCAAATAGCTATAGAATTTTCCTTTTTGTCAAGCCTAAATCGAAAAAGTATTAAAATTTGAGGTAGCACTTATTAACCCCCCTCTAGGTGCTCATACGACTCGTTCAACAGATATCAGAGCCCCAGCTCTTTATTCGGGATTAACCGCCTAAGAGAAAGTACGGACATCGAAGAGGAAACTCCTTTGTCCGCGCCTACGACTCCCATGGATGATCTCAAGGAGATGCATGCTTCCTTGACCTCCTACATGGAAGCCCAAATGCAAGGGTTGCATGAAATGATAATGCAACTCATGTAAGCCAAGGACACAGCTCCTTCCGCCTCGACGTATATGGGGAATTCTGCTACGGTTGACAAAGAGACTAAAGAAGGGGGTGAAGAAACTAAAAATGAATCTTCACCGCCTAAAACCCATCAATCTACTAAGGGAAAAGATGGGAAGGAAGAGTACCATGAGGTTCCCTGTTGGTACTGTCCCAACCCTCCTATTCCAAACCCTCATATAGACAATAGAGGTGATCCACCTAAAATTGATGCACATTCTTTTGGTCGATGGCAATATTTCATGAAAACTCATTTGGACAGGTCTTGCATCGAGCTATGGAGAATCATTAAAGATGGATACAAGGCCTTTGATAAAAAAAAACTTGACAAGAAGACAAGTGGTTGATTGTTAACTGATGCAGCACACCCCATTCCACCAAGTGGACCAATGACAAGATCACGAGCAAAGACATTGCACGATAAGGTGAACTCAATCCTCTCTCTCTATGTTTTTGATGACTTGGCCAATGGTGCGCTACCTCATGGATCCACTCTATGTCTGCTCAGGTTTGATCCTACCATGGACCCCCAAGACGATGCCCAAGATGCACAAGGATGTGCCCAACACGGTGGCCAAGAAGATACGGAAGAAGTCTGAGAAGAAGACGCCGAGGAAGAAGAAGAGAAGAGAGAGGGGGAGGTGTGCAGGAAACCCGGCCTGCACCCTGGCCAGGTCAGCCTCCCTGCACGCCCCAGACCGGCTTCCTGCCCGAGCCGCCCGGCCTCCGCCCCGGCCTGGGCCGGCCTCCCTGCGCCTCCAGGCCGGCCACCAAACCGAGCCACCCGGCCTCCAGCCGGCCAGGCCGGCCTCCCCACGCCTCAGGCCGACCACCAAACCGAGCAGCCCGGCCTCCAGGCCGGTTTTCCTGCCAGCTCGCAAAAGTGGGGAAAAAGCCCCCTTTTCACCCCCACCTACCCCTAGGCTATATAAGTGTACCCCTTGGAACAGATCTAGGTTAGAAATGATTTGAGACTTGTGAGCTTAGCTCCTTACCCATCTTGTGAGGCTACTCCTATGATTTGTATCTAGGATCGTATCAAGGCTACTCCTAAGATTTGTATCTAGGATCGTATCAAGATTCACCAAGTTACCTATCCTTTCCCCTTGGGATTCAGTTAGGGACTTCCCAATCTTCCTCAACTAATCCTTGAGGTTCTATTGGCGTGGTGGACCGTCCACGGATGTGAAGCGGTTTGCGAAAAGGTGAGTTCGGTTGGATCTATCGTCCCGTAGGAAGCCGGTGCGGCATAGTTGACGGGAGAGTTGGTTTCTTCAGTTCTTACTAGTTATCTCCCCTCGATTTCCCCCGATTTCACCTTTGATTTCCCCCGATTTCCCCTGTCAAGTTCATCGTGTTCATCATCCGTTCTTCGTGTTCTTGGTCGATTCGTGAAGATCGGGCCACCCAAGAGGTAATCCCTCCATTATCTGGTATCAGCAGCTAGATTGACACGAATTCGACCCCCAAAATACCCCTCTTCCACCCAATTTTTCTTTCCCCCACCTTAATTTCGAATATTTTCACCAAAAATAGCCTCAAAAGGGATTTCGACCGATCTGTGGATTCGTTGAGTTTTTTGTGGACTTGTTCCGTCGATTTGTTGCCAAAGACCATTCCCCACCTTTCTATTCAGCCAGTTTTCTCGAATTTGTCGACAAATTTTTTCTTGGATTTCAAGGAATTTTGAATTTGAGCAAAAATCACAGAAAATTTCAGATCTTAGATTTATGGACAGATTTTGTAACTTGTTTTTCTTTGTCGTCGTTGATCCGATTTGAGTGATTCGAGTTTCCACGCGAAGCCTACAACATCATCTATGCAACCACATCAACGGATCGACATGACATCGACAATCCTCGGCCGCAAGTCCGTGATCATCCACAAGAGAGGTATAACTTGCTTACGTGCGTGTTCTATTTTTGTTTCCTCCACGAGTTTTGGTTCTTGTGCTAACATTTAATTTCGGTCCTTCTCCACGTTTTACAACAAACTTTTCTTTGGATTTGTTGATTTTCCTTGCCACTTTTCTAACCCATTTTCCTTCCACATAAAGCGTGTGTGTTATCGTTCGCGGTTTTCTTTCGATCTTTTTGGACTCACTTTGGACATACTGCCCTACACCTAGGCTCGTCCACTAGCCTCAGTACGACCAAAAAAGGTAAAGTTGGGGAAGTGACACATCCATTTCTGCATATCTCCCCTGTGTGTTTTTAAGATGGCTAGGGAAGGAGTGTTCACAAGTCCGGGCTAAAAAGATGAAGGAACCCCGTTCTTCAACGACACCGCCCACGTCAACTACGTCATCATCAATGGCCATTTCCAACTCCGCCAACTCGTGAAGGACGGATTGGAGCGCTATGAGCACCGTCTCCAAGTGCAAGAGGCTCAATTGAATGATCAAATGACACACATCAACATCAACTTGGCTAATCTTGCCAACTGTCATGGATCATCATCGTCCTCAAGGGCGCACCGTTCAAGCCACCACACTCAAGATCATTACCAAGCTCGTCGCCATGATCGCAACCCCAACATGGAGGATGGTGGACAACCACAACAACCACCACCACCTCCTCCACCACAAGCCCCTCGACGACATTGGTATGAAGATAGCTCGCCATCACCACCTCCTCGCCACTGACAAGGCAGTGGTGACACTCTTCAACATCAACCTCAACGACCGGCCCTTCGACAACATCATCCACCACCTCCACAAGGCCATGCTCATGACTATGGTCTCAATGACTTCGTGGAAGGTGCTCGTCAACATCGAAGGCCACCAAGGCGCAATGCGCGTCTGATGGAGGGATGATAACCCGGTAGGCTAACGTCAAGGTGTAACCCGGCCCGAAGGGAACCGTGCAAGACCCGGCTCAGGCAAGAGGAGTTTCTAGAAGGCCCAAGAAGGGATGCAGGCCTAGTGACCCGGCCTTTGGGGTTGCTGTTAGGAAACTTAGGGTTTGTGTGTGGTTTCCGGGTAGGACTCCGTGTGTACCTTGTATAGGAAGCTAGGGAGTCGGGTAAGATATAAGCCGGCTCCTAGGGTTAGAGAAAGAGAGCCTCACCAGATATTCGAGTATCCCTGTAATACGAGAGCTGATATTGTAACCTTAGATCGGAGACTCGGCGACTTGATTGCCAGAGCTACCAGATCAATTGATAGCATGATTTCCCCTGAGCTAAACCCTCTCCCAAATACCAGAGTCGAATTGCCCCAAGATAAGTTACCCATGGTAACGTATGCCGTGATTATCCCACGACAGTTGGCGCCCACCGTGGGGCCTACGTCCAAGGGTGTTTACATCACAGAAGAAGCTCGGGAAAGCATGAAGAACCTCGTCATCGGCGAGATCTACACCAATCCCGAAGGAGAGAAGATGGTAGATGACTTTGGTTGGGGACCAGAGTCGGATCTGCTAGAGGCCAGATCTGTCGTCACGATCGGCCGAGTCAACGTCTTCGTCAGCATGGTACGTACGTCCGGTTCAATTCCTGACGATATTGAGTATGATTCTGTGTCAGGAGAAGCGACCTGCGTTCAATCGGACGGAGAAGAATCGGTCGGGACGACAGATCCGGCAGAAGAGCCCACCACGAAGAGGGAACAGTCGGAGGAGCCGGTATGGACCCCGCGTGGCCGGGTCATGAGAGAAGATGACACCGAGTCTATCCTGCACTTGCTGGAAGATCGGTACGAGGAGGATAGTTGTGATGAGGAAGAATACAAATCTTCACCAGGCATCGCGCGCCAGGTCGCGGTCTACACGGCTCCTGCAACCAATCTCAATCAGGGGGACATGACTACGGCCACGGTCGGAGCGGAGCGAGCGCTGGCCCAGCAGCAAAATCCGGGTGATGGAAACCCGGTTGTAGCCCGGGTCGATGGAGAATCGGCTTCAGTCAGCAGCCGTACTGCCGAGAGCGAGTTGCGGAGAAACATGTTTGGGTTCATGGCGAACAGAACGCCAGGAGCGGGGCCCTCAAATCCGCGAAATCCGACTTTGTTCAACAATAACTTGATCTTGGATCCTACAGTACTAGCAACGGTGATAACCCCAGAAAACGCGGCAGCGCGCGCCGCAGATCTGGATGTGGCCCGCCGCGCATTGGATCAACAAAGGAGAGATGTGGAAGCTGAAAAACAAGGGATAGCTACGCGCCAGCGCGAGCTGGAAGAACTAGAGAACCGACTCCAGGTTCAGTCGACCAGGATGCACAATCAGAGATACCAATCGAGATTACCGGCAGCGGGTGGAACTATACACCCGGCCGCACTATTCATTACACCTTAGGATCAACCAATTCCGGCTGTGAATCAGGAAACCGGACATCAGCCTGCAACCCTGGGAGGACAGCCGGCAAACGTACAAGCCGGGTTACCCACGTTGCAAACAGGAATCGTAACTGGCAATGCGGCGCCACCACCACCACCGCCACGATTTCATACTCCACCAGGTCACTTCAATAACCCCATGGATAACGTGTATGCAGCAACATTGGCACTTGATCGCATCCCCATAGGAGAGTCACCCCACGCAGCGGAGACCCGGCGGGCAATAGATTTGTTGCGCACGGCCATAGTTCAGCAGGCTAATTACCCGGATAACAGGAGTGGAATGCACGGAACACCATATGTGAGCCGGCAGAACGGAAATATTGGCAATATCCAGTCGAGTTCGGCGCGGCGGAGGGCAGAGCAGTACCAAATGCCGCCTCCTCCCCGTAGGCCGGCAACGCCTGCGGTATCAGCGGCGCAAGCCATTGTGGACAGTTCCCGAGCCAGGCGAGCAGCGGCCGGGTCTGTGGTACGGGGACCGGTAGCGGTTGCACCTCCCGCCGTACCCGCTGCGGCGTCACACATTTCCCGAGTGATGCCAGTACCGACAAACCTTGCCGGGCCTAAGTGTTTGTCGGATACCATCCGGGCTGAGCCTTACCCGGATAAGTTCAAGGAGCCGGGTAAAGTGGTTAATTATGAGCCGACCATGGATCCAGAAACCTGGTTGAGCAGCTATGAGATGGCCATGTCAATCCGCAACGCATCTGAGAATCTTCAAGCCAAATCCATGTACCTGATGATGTCAGAAGGAGCAGCCAAGTTGTGGTTCAATAATCTTCCCGAGAAATCCGTCAATTCATGGGGCGAGTTGAAAACTGCCTTTATCAAGCACTTTCATGGAACATGCAGGAAGTTGTTTACGATTGATGATTTAGAGCAATGTGTTCAGAAGAAAGGAGAGTCGGCACGCAGTTGGGTGCGCCGGGTTATGGAAATTCTCCACTCGTCCACTGATATCCAACCAATGGATGTGTTACAAGCTATGGCAAAAACATGCAAATACACACCCTTAGTGCAAAAACTGACACGCATGAAGTCTAGCCGTCACGCTTCAGTGGTTACAATGGGAGAGTTGATGGACGCATGCAACAAGCACGCCGCCATAGATATCACAGAAGAGGATGTCGATGATAAGAAAGCGAAGGCCAACACGGGTAATACTGGAAGACCCAACAATGGAGTTGCACCGGGTAATAACGGAGGAAACAACGGAAACAACCAGCACAAGCGCCCATATGAAGGAAACTCCGAGTTTGTCGCCAGTACAGAAGCCGGGTTTGCGAGACCCAGAGCTGAAGGAAATTTCAACGGAGGAAACTGCAATGGAGGAAATTACCAAGGACCACCAAGGCCGGCTAACCATATAGAGGCCTTCTGTCGCACCCGGACTTCTAGAGGATACTCGCCGTTCCGTTGAACATTAGTAGATTGGATTACGGGGCTTACCGGCACCCGCGTCCTCTTACGAGTAGGCCAACACACGTATGTGTGACAACCAACCCCTATCTGTTCAGCGTCGACATAAACTATCCCATAGAAATCAGGATACTTCCATTGACGTACTTCAAAACATACACACATTGTACGTCAACGGCGTTTGAACAAGTGATATCACAACAGATCTCTACGACACAAAAGATTGAAATAAGTTGAAAATAGCTCTTATTAGAGCAGAGATAGCAAATACAATCATCCAGAGGACACATGTCCCAACAATTCATCATTACATCACAGCGGAAGCATTCAACATGTCTGAGTACAGACAAGATCCAAATAGGCCTAAGAGGCCGGAAACGAAAAGACGGAGCCCATCCACGAAGTCTCGGATCCTGCCCGGGTCCGCTATCTACTCGTCAGCAGTCTCGTCATACTCCACGTAGTAGCCACCATGTAGATCCTCGAAACGTAGGTCTGCGGAAACCACAGCCCCAAAGGGGTCAGTACATAAACGTACTGGCAAGCAAGACTCACAGTTCACCAAAGTGTAGCCCGTCAACACCCAGCACAGATGCCTTGGGTTCAACGGAAGAAAGGGGATATAAAAGATGCTGCAACTGGCTGCGCTAACCAACTACAGAGATTCTATCACTTCCGGCTACCAGAAAGAAGATAAGATCGAGTATTCTAACCAACTGAAAGATAACTTCAAACAAACCCATCCTGGATCTCGCCCCTTATCCAAAGAAGCAATCCGAGGATAACTCACACAGTTGAATTAATGATGGTTCATATTATTGTGTCAATAAGCCTATTACTAGTCAAGTTGTTAATCATTGGGTGTAAGGTTGTTAATCATTAGGTTTAAGTTGTCCTGAGTACTTGTTAGCCAGTACTTTCACCAAGTAATCCATAACCGCGGAAAACACGGCTTCTCGAGAAGATTTATCCCTGCAGGGTTGCACCAATTTGGCCGTACACGCATGAATAACCCGCCAGATGGAAAGGCCCTTCCACCAAGCGAGCCACTCAACACAACTCAACTCTTCTCCGCATCAAGCCCAAAGCACCTTGGGCGCACGGCTAATCGAGCCCAGAAGAAAATGGACCCTCATAGCACTCTAAGAACGTGTCCCCCTATATGCCGACTACGAAAGTTCCACCCTGGCCTGGGCTCGCAAAAACATGCATGCGGCAAATGGAAAACACGAACTAAATGAGGCGATTTGGACGAGATGCGAATCGAATCAAATTGAGGGGGGCGCCCATACTCGCTTCCCACATGCGGTTAGTGCGCTCATCATGGATCGGTAGACAAGACCCTTTTCCTATTAGGGTCGACACTAGCAGGCCTCAAAACCACAAAGGGCCTCCTGCCGGTGCCTTATCATCAAATTATTATTTAACAATAACATTAGCATGATTGATTGATTAAACATCGAACCCCCAGAACATAATGGAATATAGTAACAGAAAGTAACGGGTAACAGACTCGAGCAAAACAACCTAAGCATGCTAGTAAGACACGGGCTCAAACAAAAGGTTATAGGTATGGAGGTGAGGCCATATCAGGGTTAAAGGATACATGTGATAGGTTCGTAACAGAAGCAACTAATCATAGGGCTAGCAGAATAGACAACGGAAAGTATCGGTAACCAATGTTGAAAGGAACACGACGGTTCATGTGAGTGATAACTTGCCTGCAAAACCCAGTAGCCTGGTACTGAGCTAAATCCTTAGAAGGGGTGTCGTAAGTATCGTCGGTCTCAACGTCGTCGTGTATCCGAGAAGAAGCAAACAAACAATGCAGAGAGATAAACAATCAATATCATGGCATAGTGCACAAACAATGGGATGATGCATGGCAATTTAATTGATGCATCAAAATAAACTAGTTGACAAGATAACAACATGATTAAATGGACCCACATGCAATTTGGGATTGCATATGGAAAGCCCATGAATTATGGTTGAATTAATTGTTTTACAACTAATCATTAGGTGAAAGTGGTTTAGTATGATGCATGGATGAGGAAAACAGGAAAATAACAACATTAGAAGCAAATGGAAATAAGGTTTAACAAGTTTGGAATTTCAGTTATTAAGTTAGGAAATTTTGGTTACTTAAAGGTGTCACACAAGCATTTGTTGTTTTCATCAAGTTAAATTGTTCAAAATGGATAACAAAGTTTATATTTGAAAAGGTTATGCTTTTATGGTTTGAAAACATATTTTATATGTCTCAAAAGAATTTGATTTGATCAAGTTGTAAATTTAACAATATTAAATGAATTAAACAAGGTTTAAATCATTTAACCAATTTTAATTATTCAAAACATGAAACAAATTTTATATTTGGAAAGGTGGTTTAATTTTGCATGGAAAACATATTTCATTTGTTGAAATTGGATTTAAAATGAGCAAGTTATTATTTTGGCAATTTTAAATGCATTAATTAAGAAACAGCTGTTTTCAGCAATTTAAATTATTCAAAACAGCAAAAAAAAATTATATTTGGAAAGTACATGAAAAATTGATTGGAAAACATATTTAGTTTGTGCAATTTGGAATTTTTATGCTCAAGTTATGAATTTTGCAAGTTTAATTGAATTTAACAAGTTTTTAAATATTTCAACAATTTAAAATATTCAAAACAGTAAACAAATTTTATATTTGGATAGAACATTTAATTTGGGACAGAAAACATATTTAAAAAGTTAAATTTGGAGTTAAAATGATTTTCTTATGCAATTTACAAGATTTGGTGCAAATCTGCCATTTTTATGAATCTAGGGACTTGGAAAAATATTTGCAGGGGCTAAAAATAATTACCAGGGGCCTAGTTGTGAATCTGAGATGTTTCTGTGACCAAATTAATGAAAAATAAAAAGGTTTGATTAATTGAGGGAGGGGGGATTCGAACCCCCCACCTCCTGCTATGAGCAAAGGGTGCTAACCAGTGGGATGACTGAACGTTGGTGCTAGGAAGGGGACCTCGGGGTGGATAAGGTGTGGTGCTGCTGTTTAACTGAATCAAACGAATAAAGGGGCAGAAAAAGGGTGGGGCTGGGACTCGATCCCAGGACCTAAGGGTTCGCTGCGCTGGGGACGCACCAATTGGGCTGCTGCTCTGTGTTGGAAGGAAGGGATCTCGGGGTGGGTATGTGCTGTTGGCTCGCGGGATTTCTGAATTTGTAACTGTAACCGAGCGGACAGGAGCGGGGGCTGGTCGAACGCTGCAGCGGCCGTGCTCGCCGTGGGCTCGCCGGATGGGCGCCGGCCGTGGGGTGTGCTCGGGTGCGCTCGCGGCCAAGGGAGAGAGGAGGGAGTGAGGCGGGAAGGAGGCGGTCGAGGATCTCACCTTGGGGCGGACAGGAAGGAGGCGGACGGGTGCAGGTCGGGGCAGCAGAGATGTGGTTGCCGGCGACTTGGGGAGCTTGGCGGCGGCGGCTCCGGCCATCCCCGTCCGTGCCGAGGTGTTGGAGAGGAAGCCCGCGGTGAGGGCTTTCCATTCCCGCCCTCACCGCGGCCGGAGGGGGCCCGGACGGCCGGCGACCACCAGAGCCAAAAGGAGGCACTTTCGGGTTCAGGTTCAGTTGTACAGGAAGTTTCAGAGAGGGAGCAACAGGGAAGAAGGAGAGGGAGAAAAGAGAGAGGACGGCGGGGGAGAGGGAGAAGGGAGAAAGCTAGGGTTGAGGGGGGAGAGCTAGGGCTAGGGTTGGTTCTTATGGAGGGGAGAGGTGGAGCCAATCACCGTCTGTTCTCTGAACATGTCGACGTGTTCCCCTCTGATGAGGAGCCGTACGAGGAAGAAGGGTTAAGCAGGCCAGGGGAGAAAGTGGGCTTGGGGGGGAGAGTTGGGCCTCTCTCTCTCCCTCTTGTTAGCTGTTAGGTTTTATTATTTTTCTTTGTTTTCTTTTTTTTTGCTGATTTGGAAAGGAAGAAAAGGAGGGTTTTGGAGTTGCAAAAATTTTGAGAAAAATTCCTGTGAGTTTGTTGGCTCAACAACCACCACTTGGCCACTTAGGTTTTTGAGAACTTAAATTTATTTGCTGTTTTTGTAATGGCTTGCATTTCGATGAAATTTTGGTTAATAATTGGTTATTTAAAAAAAGAATTTTAATTATGGAAAACCAATGAGTTTAATTGGAAACAATGAGTACATTTGTTTTGTAATTTCATAATTTTCAACAATGGGTACTGTTTGAAAGTTTTGGCTTGAATTTGAATAATTTAATGATTAATTGATTACTATTGGAAACAATTTTTTTATTAGGGTGACCCCTATTGAATAAATAGAACAATTGTGATTAGAATTTGTTTGGTATTTTTATAATTTTCAAATGAGGTGCTGTATGAAGATGCTTTGAATTTTGAAAGCAATTTGGAATTACTTAATTAAAATAAAGCATCATTTTATTAGTTGTTTCATTATGGAAATAAAATGAAACAAATGTGGTTTGAGTTGAGCTTTTATTTTCAATGGAAACAATTGGATGTTTTAGTTGAATCTTTCATTTGGAAAAAATTGTAACATCACAAGTATGAAACAAAGGTTTGAAATTTGAGTTGAGATTCAAATAGAAAACAAAGGAAAACAAATGAAAACAGTTGGAAAACAAATGAAAACAGAGGAAAACAAAAGGAAAACAAGCAAAACAATTGCAATCAACATGATGCCATGATGCAAAACATAAAATAACAGAGAGCAAAACATTCTAAAGGCTATTTTTCATACTTGGGATGTTACAAAACGCCCCCCCTTGAAGGAATCGCGCCCCGAGATTCCTACTGAGAAAAGAAAAGGTCCGGAAACTTCTTGGGAAGATCCTCTTGAGCTGTGACACGTGAAACACATCGTGCACCTTGGTTAGTTTTTCTGGAAGTTCAAAACGATAAGCATTCCTGGCAACTCTTCTGGAAAGATGTCAGGGAATTTGGAAACCACCGGAACATTTTCAAATAAAGGGAGAGGTTTTGTATTGAGGGTGTATAGCTGGATAGAACTTGATTCATTTGGAGAATAGACTATCCGGAATGTGGTGATTCAGGAATGCTTCCTCGAAACAACCCCAGTTGATAGGAATGCCAGCTCTCATAGCCTGGAATCAACAACAACAACAACAACAACAACAACAACAACAACAACAACAACAACAACAACAACAACAACAACCTTTCTGGCCAGATAGACTTGATATTTGGGAAGTTTTGATTAGACGCCGGTAGAAGAACTGAAATGGAAAACAACAACAAGATTTCAACGGACGAAAAGGATGTTGAGAAGAACAGGTTATCAACATCGGGGAAAACAAGAACAAAACTCCTTAGGTACTACGGAAAAAACCCATCCGGGCTTCTAAAGGATCAATATCTACTGCTTAAGGAATAGAGGATCTGCTTCCGAGGCTTACACGCCTCCGTTCTCAATCATGAGTAGGCAACATGATAAATCATGTCACAACCACCTCCATTCCTATGGTCTAGTAGATATAACCATCCTAGAGAAACCAGAATACGTGAAATCCTAGCTTGAAAGTTTAGATGAGAATAGAAAACAACGTTACACTTCCTTACCAGAAAAGGGTGGGTGGGTGGGGAAAGAAATAAAATGGCAGAATTCCTACTCTCACGTTTCATTTTTCCTATATAGCTACAAAATAGTTTCTAGACTCAACTGTGACCAGTAAAAAGGGATCCTACAGGCAGACAGGCTCTGATACCATTTGTCGCACCCGGACTTCTAGAGGATACTCGCCGTTCCGTTGAACATTAGTAGATTGGATTACGGGGCTTACCGGCACCCGCGTCCTGTTACGAGTAGGCCAACACACGTATGTGTGACAACCAACCCCTATCTGTTCAGCGTCGACGTAAACTATCCCATAGAAATCAGGATACTTCCATTGACGTACTTCAAAACATACACACATTGTACGTCAACGGCGTTTGAACAAGTGATATCACAACAGATCTCTACGACACAAAAGATTGAAATAAGTTGCAAATAGCTCTTATTAGAGCAGAGATAGCAAATACAATCATCCAGAGGACACATGTCCCAACAATTCATCATTACATCACAGCGGAAGCATTCAACATGTCTGAGTACAGACAAGATCCAAATAGGCCTAAGAGGCCGGAAACGAAAAGACGGAGCCCATCCACGAAGTCTCGGATCCTGCCCGGGTCCGCTATCTACTCGTCAGCAGTCTCGTCATACTCCACGTAGTAGCCACCATGTAGATCCTGGAAACGTAGGTCTGCGGAAACCACAACCCCAAAGGGGTCAGTACATAAACGTACTGGCAAGCAAGACTCACAGTTCACCAAAGTGTAGCCCGTCAACACCCAGCACAGATGCCTTGGGTTCAACGGAAGAAAGGGGATATAAAAGATGCTGCAACTGGCTGCGCTAACCAACTACAGAGATTCTATCACTTCCAGCTACCAGAAAGGAGATAAGATCGAGTATTGTAACCAACTGAAAGATAACTTCAAACAAACCCATCCTGGATCTCGCCCCTTATCCAAAGAAGCAATCCGAGGATAACTCACACAGTTGAATTAATGATGGTTCATATTATTGTGTCAATAAGCCTATTACTAGTCAAGTTGTTAATCATTGGGTGTAAGGTTGTTAATCATTAGGTTTAAGTTGTCCTGAGTACTTGTTAGCCAGTACTTTCACCAAGTAATCCATAACCGCGAAAAACACGGCTTCTCGAGAAGATTTATCCCTGCAGGGTTGCACCAATTTGGCCGTACACGCATGAATAACCCGCCAGATGGAAAGGCCCTTCCACCAAGCGGGGCACTCAACACAACTCAACTCTTCTCCGCATCAAGCCCAAAGCACCTTGGGCGCACGGCTAATCGAGCCCAGAAGAAAATGGACCCTCATAGCACTCTAAGAACGTGTCCCCCTATATGCCGACAACGAAAGTTCCACCCTGGCCTCGGCTCGCAAAAACATGCATGCGGCAAATGGAAAACACGAACTAAATGAGGCGATTTGGACAAGATGTGAATCGAATCAAATTGAGGGGGGCGCCCATACTCGCTTCCCACATGTGGTTAGTGCGCTCATCATGGATCGGTAGACAAGACCCTTTTCCTATTAGGGTCGACACTAGCAGGCCTCAAAACCACAAAGGGCCTCCTGCCGGTGCCTTATCATCAAATTATTATTTAACAATAACATTAGCATGATTGATTGATTAAACATCGAACCCCCAGAACATAATGGAATATAGTAACAGAAAGTAACGGGTAACAGACTCGAGCAAAACAACCTAAGCATGCTAGTAAGACACGGGCTCAAACAAAAGGTTATAGGTATGGAGGTGAGGCCATATCAGGGTTAAAGGATACATGTGATAGGTTCGTAACAGAAGCAACTAATCATAGGGCTAGCAGAATAGACAACGGAAAGTATCGGTAACCAATGTTGAAAGGAACACGACGGTTCATGTGAGTGATAACTTGCCTGCCAAACCCAGTAGCCTGGTACTGAGCTAAATCCTTAGAAGGGGTGTCGTAAGTATCGTCGGTCTCAACGTCGTCGTGTATCCGAGAAGAAGCAAACAAACAATGCAGAGAGATAAACAATCAATATCATGGCATAGTGCACAAACAATGGGATGATGCATGGCAATTTAATTGATGCATCAAAATAAACTAGTTGACAAGATAACAACATGATTAAATGGACCCACATGCAATTTGGGATTGCATATGGAAAGCCCATGAATTATGGTTGAATTAATTGTTTTACAACTAATCATTAGGTGAAAGTGGTTTAGTATGATGCATGGATGAGGAAAACAGCAAAATAACAACATTAGAAGCAAATGGAAATAAGGTTTAACAAGTTTGGAATTTCAGTTATTAAGTTAGGAAATTTTGGTTACTTAAAGGTGTCACACAAGCATTTGTTGTTTTCATCAAGTTAAATTGTTCAAAATGGATAACAAAGTTTATATTTGAAAAGGTTATGCTTTTATGGTTTGAAAACATATTTTATATGTCTCAAAAGAATTTGATTTGATCAAGTTATAAATTTAACAATATTAAATGAATTAAACAAGGTTTAAATCATTTAACCAATTTAATTATTCAAAACATGAAACAAATTTTATATTTGGAAAGGTGGTTTAATTTTGCATGGAAAACATATTTCATTTGTTGAAATTGGATTTAAAATGAGCAAGTTATTATTTTGGCAATTTTAAATGCATTAATTAAGAAACAGTTGTTTTCAGCAATTTAAATTATTCAAAACAGCAAAAAAAATTTATATTTGGAAACTACATGAAAAATTGATTGGAAAACATATTTAGTTTGTGCAATTTGGAATTTTTATGCTCAAGTTATGAATTTTGCAAGTTTAAGTGAATTTAACAAGTTTTTAAATATTTCAACAATTTAAAATATTCAAAACAGTAAACAAATTTTATATTTGGATAGAACATTTAATTTGGGACAGAAAACATATTTAAAAAGTTAAATTTGGAGTTAAAATGATTTTCTTATGCAATTTACAAGATTTGGTGCAAATCTGCCATTTTTATGAATCTAGGGACTTGGAAAAATATTTGCAGGGGCTAAAAATAATTACCAGGGGCCTAGTTGTGAATCTGAGATGTTTCTGTGACCAAATTAATGAAAAATAAAAATGTTTGATTAATTGAGGGAGGGGGGATTCGAACCCCCCACCTCCTGCTGTGAGCAAAGGGTGCTAACCAGTGGGATGACTGAACGTTGGTGCTAGGAAGGGGACCTCGGGGTGGATAAGGTGTGGTGCTGCTGTTTAACTGAATCAAACGAATAAAGGGGCAGAAAAAGGGTGGGGCTGGGACTCGATCCCAGGACCTGAGGGTTCGCTGCGCTGGGGACGCACCAATTGGGCTACTGCTCTGTGTTGGAAGGAAGGGATCTCGGGGTGGGTATGTGCTGTTGGCTCGCGGGATTTCTGAATTCGTAACTGTAACCGAGCGGACAGGAGCGGGGGCTGGTCGAACGCTGCAGCGGCCGTGCTCGCCGTGGGCTCGCCGGATGGGCGTCGGCCGTGGGGTGTGCTCGGGTGCGCTCGCGGCCAAGGGAGAGAGGAGGGAGTGAGGCGGGAAGGAGGCGGTCGAGGATCTCACCTTGGGGCGGACAGGAAGGAGGCGGACGGGTGCAGGTCGGGGCAGCAGAGATGTGGTCGTCGGCGACTTGGGGAGCTTGGTGGCGGCGGCTCCGGCCATCCCCGTCCGTGCCGAGGTGTTGGAGAGGAAGCCCGCGGTGAGGGCTTTCCATTCCCGCCCTCACCGCGGCCGGAGGGGGCTCGGACGGCCGGCGACCACCAGAGCCAAAAGGAGGCACTTTCGGGTTCAGGTTCAGTTGTACAGGAAGTTTCAGAGAGGGAGCAACAGGGAAGAAGGAGAGGGAGAAAAGAGAGAGGACGGCGGGGGAGAGGGAGAAGGGAGAAAGCTAGGGTTGAGGGGGAGAGCTAGGGCTAGGGTTGGTTCTTATGGAGGGGAGAGGTGGAGCCGATCACCGTTTGTTCTCTGAACATGTCGACGTGTTCCCCTCTGATGAGGAGCCGTACGAGGAAGAAGGGTTAAGCAGGCCAGGGGAGAAAGTGGGCTTGGGGGGGAGAGTTGGGCCTCTCTCTCTCCCTCTTGTTAGCTGTTAGGTTTTATTATTTTTCTTTGTTTTTTTTTTTTTGATTTGGAAAGGAAGAAAAGGAGGGTTTTGGAGTTGCAAAAATTTTGAGAAAAATTCCTGTGAGTTTGTTGGCTCAACAACCACCACTTGGCCACTTAGGTTTTTGAGAACTTAAATTTATTTGCTGTTTTTGTAATGGCTTGCATTTGGATGAAATTTTGGTTAATAATTGGTTATTTAAAACAAGAATTTTAATTATGGAAAACCAATGAGTTTAATTGGAAACAATGAGTACATTTGTTTTGTAATTTCATAATTTTCAACAATGGGTATTGTTTGAAAGTTTTGGCTTGAATTTGAATAATTTAATGATTAATTGATTACTATTGGAAACAATGTTTTTATTAGGGTGACCCCTATTGAATAAATAGAACAATTGTGATTAGAATTTGTTTGGTATTTTTATAATTTTCAAATGAGGTGCTGTTTGAAGATGCTTTGAATTTTGAAAGCAATTTGGAATTACTTAATTGAAATAAAGCATCATTTTATTAGTTGATTCATTATGGAAATAAAATGAAACAAATGTGGTTTGAGTTGAGCTTTTATTTTCAATGGAAACAATTGGATGTTTTAGTTGAATCTTTTATTTGGAAAAAATTGTAACATCACAAGTATGAAACAAAAGTTTGAAATTTGAGTTGAGATTCAAATAGAAAACAAAGGAAAACAAATGAAAACAGTTGGAAAACAAATGAAAACAGAGGAAAACAAAAGGAAAACAAGCAAAACAATTGCAATCAACATGATGCCATGATGCAAAACATAAAATAACAGAGAGCAAAACATTCTAAAGGCTATTTTTCATACTTGGGATGTTACACCTTCAGGATGCCTTGTCCGCGTCATAGCAGGAACGGTAGGCCGGCTAATCATTCACTGGAGCAGTGCGTAGATTTACAGAGATGGAAGAACGAAGAAATACAGAAAGCAATGCGAGGTGCAGGCCGGGGAGCAGGACCGGGTTCGGGTGGAAACCCGGGCAATGGCCCACCCCCGGCTGGCAACCCAGGAGGTGGTAATCCGGGTAACAACCAAGGAGGCGCTGGAGGTTTCCAAGCCAACCCCAAGCAGCTAGGGCAGTATCATGTCCATACTACGGGAACTTCCAATAAATATAGAAAGATACTCAAAAGAGCAGTAAACTCGATTTCTTCGGCTGTTCCGAGATACTTGAGATGGTCAGACCAAGAGGTCACATGGAGCAGGAGGGATCACCCGGAAACCATAGAACATCCGGGTGTGCTGGCTTTGGTTGTGGCACCACAAGTTAATGGTTACGAATTGAAAAAGGTTCTGATGGACGGTGGAAGTAGCATCAATATATTATATTGGGAAACTTTCCTACGCATGGGGCTCAAGGAGTCTCAGTTGCAAAAAAGTTCTACAATTTTTCATGGGATCGTGTCGGGTCGTTCAGCGTGCCCAGAAGGAAAGATCACTTTAGAGGTTGCTTTTGGAGAATCGAAGGACAAATTCCGAGTGGAGTGGCTCACGTTTGAGGTGGTGAAATTGCGCAGTCCTTATCACGCGCTGTTCGGAAAGCCGACTTACGCTAAGTTCATGGCCAGGCCGTGCTACGTGTACCTACAGCTAAAGATCCTGGGTCCCAAGCGAACCATTATTATACACGGCAACCGGGTTATAGCAGCTGAGTGTGATGAGGGAGACGCGGCAATGGTAGAACAGGCGTGTAGAAACGAAGAGCTCAAGTATTACCGGTCTCAGGTAGACCTGGATGATAGAACAGCATTGAAAAGACCGAATACGGAAGATGAGAGAGCAAAATTCAAAGCAGCACAGGACACAAAGATGGTGGCTTTCGTCGAGGGTGATCCTTCCAAGCAATTTGCTATAGGATCTAACCTGGATAGTAAGCAGGAAGAAGCACTTATCGAGTTTATTCGTGGTAATCAGGATGTTTTCGCTTGGACGCCTAGTGATACGCCGGGTATCCCAACCGAGTTAGCTGAGCACAGTTTGCATGTTGACCCCAAGTCCTGGCCTGTGAAGCAGGGCCTGAGAAAAATGAACGAGGAAAGAAGAAAGGCTATAGGAGCGGAGATAGCTCGGCTACTGGCAGCCGGCTTTATCATGGAGGTTTTCCACCCGGATTGGTTGGCAAATCCGGTTCTGGTGATGAAGAAAAACAACGAGTGGAGGATGTTCATAGATTATACGAGTCTCAACAAACATTGCCCAAAGGATCCGTTCGCCCTTCCAAGGATAGATCAGATTATGGACGCAGTGGCTGGAAGTGACCTATTGTGTTTCCTGGATGCTTATTCCGGGTATCACCAGATCAAGCTCAAGAAGGAGGATTGGGAGAAAACATCGTTCATAACCCCATTTGGAGCTTTATGTTACAAAACCATGACTTTTGGGCTAAAGAACGCTGGCGCAACATACCAAAGGTGCATTCAAAAGTGTTTCGAGGATCAGATTGGACGCAATGTTCACGCTTATGTTGATGATGTGGTGATTAAAACCAGGAAGGCAGAAACATTCATTGAGGACCTAAAGGAAACATTCAGGAATTTGAGAAGGTATCAGATGAAGCTTAACCCCACAAAGTGTGTGTTTGGAGTGCCAGCAGGAAAGTTACTCGGTTTCATTGTTTCCGAGAGAGGAATTGAGGCAAACCCGGATAAGATCAAAGCTATTCAGAATCTGAAAAAGTCGTAAGGCCTGAAGCATGTCCAAAAACTTACAGGGTGTGTAGCAGCGTTAAGCCGGTTTATATCCAGGCTTGGAGAGAAGGCAATACCTTTATACCGGCTCTTGAAGAAAACCGACAAATTTGTTTGGGACCAAGAGGCGGACGAGGCGTTCTAAACTCTGAAAAGGCAATTATCTGAGGCACCAATCCTGGCGGCACCGGGTCCTAAAGAGCCCATGTTGTTATACGTTGCGGCCGGGCCCCGGGCGGTTAGTGCCGTGGTTGTTGTCGAGCGCAAAGAGGATGGAAAAGATCATACGGTCCAAAGGCCGGTTTATTATGTGAGTGAAGTACTATCGGAAGCAAAGCAGCGTTACCCACATTGGCAAAAACTAGTTTTCGGGGTCTTCATGGCCAGCCGGAAATTGAAACCATATTTTCAGGAACACCCCATAACAGTGGTTAGCTCTATACCAATGGCAGATATTATCAGAAATTCAGATGCAACAGGTAGAATAGCCAAGTGGGCCATCGAGATGGGAGATTATCACATCAGCTACGAGCCCAGGTCTGCAATCAAATCTGAAGCTTTAGCTGATTTTATCAATGATTGGACTCACACAAGCATGCCCACAATGATGCCAAGTTCCGAGTCTTGGGTGATGCACTTTGATGGTTCTAAGCAGTATGAGGGATCAGGAGCTGGGGTGGTACTCACCTCACCCAAAGGAGACAAATTGAGCTACGTATTGCAGATTCATTTCGATTGCTCCAACAATGTGGCCGAGTATGAGGCATTGTTACATGGATTGAGGATAGCAAAGGAGATGAACATTAGGCGAATACGGTGCTACGGAGACTCGGATCTTGTGGTACAGCAGGTATCAGGAACTTGGGATAGAAAAGATGCAATAATGGAAGCATATTGCACAGAGGTGGACAGGGTTGCCGGGTGTTTTTCCGGGTATGAGGTGGAGCATATTGACAGGCGAAAGAACGAGGCAGCAGATGCGCTCGCAAGACTCGCTCGCGCAGAGAGCCGGTTCCACCTAATGTTTTCCTGGACGAGTTATGGCGGCCATCTGTTAAAACCGAGTCTGAGGAAGAGGTGGCTAACCAAGACCCGGATTTGGAGCTCGTGGCCACAGTACGTGCCATTCCCGAGTGGACAGAGCCGTTTTTGGCCTACCTATCACGAGGCCTGTTACCACCATAGGAAGTTTTAGCAAGGCAAATTCTGAGACGAGCAAAGGGATATTCTATTATCAATGGAGAGTTGTACAAAAGAAGTGCAGCAGGAGTCTTTTTGCGCTATGTAGCACCAGAAGAAGGCCGACAGATTTTGAAGGAGATCCATGAAGGTGATTGTGGGCATCATGCCTCCACAAGATCCCTTGTGGCCAAAGAATATCGACATGGGTTTTTCTGGCTCACGGCCTTAGCAGACGCCGAGCGCTTGGTGGCAAGGTGTGATGGATGTCAAAGGTACGCTCGCCAAACCCATGTGCCGGCTATGGAGTTACAAACAATCCCGCTGACCTGGCCGTTTGCTGTTTGGGGTATGGATATGGTGGGCCCCTTCCACATGTCACCATGCAAAAAGACTCATCTTTTGGTAGCTATTGATAAGTTTACTAAGTGGGTTGAAGTTATGCCAGTTACCAATTGCGAAGCAATCACAGCAGTCAAGTTCCTGAAAAGGATCATCTACAGGTTTGGATACCCTCGTAGCATAATAACACACAATGGAACCAACATGTCCTTAGGTGAGATGGAGAAATTTTGCAGGAACAATGGTATCCGGCTTGACATAGCCTCGGTAGCCCATCCACAAGCTAATGGACAGGTGGAAAGGGCAAATCAGGAGTTACTTCGTGGGTTAAAGCCACGGCTGCGAGTCCCGTGCATCAGAGCTGCTGGAGCATGGGTTGAAGAGCTACCATCAGTAGTTTGGGGAATTAATACTACGCCTAACAGATCTACTCAGATGACCCCGTTTTTCATGGTTTATGGTGTAGAGGCAGTGTTGTCGAGTGATATTATTCATGACTCGCCCCGAGTATCGGCTTACGTTGAGGTGGAGAATGAGAAGACCCGGCAAGATGTCGTGGATATGCTAGAAGAACACAGAGAACAAGCCCTGGAGAGATCAGCCATATATCAGCAGGATCTGAGGAGATACCACAGTCGGCGAGTCAAAACCCGGGTCTTCCAGGAAGGGGACCTGGTATTTTTTTTTTGAAACATTTTCTACTGCAGGGGAGTCCCCCACAGCCCTTTATTACCAACCATAGAGTTACAGTTACAGATATGTACAAATAAACATGGGAATAGACTAAGACAGTCTATCCAAGACTAATGTAAGGAGTTAATCCATAAAGCTAAATCAGCAGCCACAGAAACACTCAACCTATGCTTAAGCATAAGGAGATCTAACATGAAGCCCACTTTCCATCCCAGAAAGGAATGTCTTTCCGATTTAAAAATGACTCCATTCCTCTGTTTCCAAATATTCCAGCAAGCAAGAATCACTATCTCAGTGAAACAGGGCCCTTTGAAAGACTTTTTGGCGACAATAAGATTTTGCACAAGTGTGTTATCACTCCAGCTGATTTGCAAATAATTCCAAATCCTGGAGCTAAAGACACATTGAAAGAACAAATGTATCCAGTCTTCATTGCAATGAGTGCAACAAAGAACACAATAATCAGTACCATCGATCTTCCATTTTCTTCGTTTGATCATATCCTTTGTATTAATCCTATCCTTGAGGATCAACCAAGCAAAGAATTTATGTTTTGACATGCATTTGGATTTCCATATCCACTTTGCAGGCCCATCTGGAGGTAAATGGGCAAATTGTAGCTGATAGAATTTGCTGGAGGTATATATGCCTTTATTGAAATTGCATCTCCAACTGTCCTCACTGTCAGACAACTGAACATTATTCACAATGACACTCAGATCATTAAACTCTTGGAAAGCTTCAATTGAAAACGGCAAGTGGAAAGCATCCGAGAGGTCTGTCATCAGTATTAAATCTCTTACTGAGGATAAAGGATCCTTGGTGAAAGAGAATAATCTCGGGAATTTTATAGCCAAAGGTTGTCCAATCCACGAATCTTTCCAAAAAAGCCCCGAAAAACCATTTCCCAAAACGCAAGAGGATAAGGAACACCAGGTATCTGCTAATTGCATAACTCCTCTCCACCAGAAAGAACCACAGGATGTGACAGCATGTGGTACTGTTTGAAAATAATAAGCATTCTTGACTAAATGAACCCAAGGGATATCCAAATTGTTATAGAATTTTGCCAAGAACTTCAGTAACAGAGCTCTATTTTGAATCTGGATATTGATGATCCCTAATCCTCCTTTGGATTTGGGTCTGCATACCATATCCCAGGCAGCTAAAGAATTTACTCTTTGCTTATTCTTGTCCTTTCTCCATAAGCATCTCCTCCTTGCTTTATCTATTATATCAATGACACCTTTAGGGATTACAAGAGTGCACATGTAGTATGAGGGCAAGGAGGAAAGAACCGAGTTCACCAGAACCAAACTATCTCCATAAGAAAGAAATGAGACTGTAGCAGAAAGTCTCCTCTCAATTCTGTCAATCAATGGTGCAAAATCCTTGATATTTGGCTTAGTGGTTCCCATAGGCAAGCCTAAATAAGTAAATGGCATAGAAGCCACGGTGCAATCAAGAACAGAAGCCAAATCAACACTTTCCTGCTGTGATAAATTAATCGGAATCATCGAAGATTTATTATAATTCACCTTTAGCCCAGTGAGACTAGCATAAAGGTTAAGCAGATCCTTGAAGACCAAAACCTGGGCCGGTTCAGCAGGAAGGATGACCAAAGTGTCATCCGCATATTGCACTATAGGAAAGTCTCCACCAATTGGAATTGGCAGCCTGAGTCTTCCATCTCTTAGTGCCAGATTAACAATACTTTGTAACAAATCCCCACCTAGCACATAAAGAATTGGGGACAGAGGATCCCCCTGCCTGACACCTCTTTTGCAAACAAAAGTTTTGCCAGGAACTCCATTCAAAAGAACTGATGAAGATCCAAAAGCTAGAATTTCCTTGACCCATTTAATTACTAAAGGAGGGAACCCCTTAAATTTCAATATCTGCAGAATAACAGAATGCTCAATGGTATCAAACGCTTTCTCAAAATCAATCTTGAAGATCACCACTTTCTGCTTAGATTGTTTACATTGGTGAATATATTCAAAGCACCATGCCAAACAATCTTGAATAGTTCTGGATTTGATGAAACCATATTGATTAGCATGGATGCAACCAAAGATTTTGTCTTGAAATCGATTAGCCAGAATTTTGGTGATGAATTTCAAACAAGTATTGGTCAGAGAAATAGGTCTGAAATCATTTACAGTCTCAGGAGAATTAATCTTTGGAATCAGAGTAATGAAAGATCCATTAATGCTCTCCAAAGAGATCCTGGCACTGTGAAACTCATTGCATAACATGACAAAATCATCTTTAATTATACTCCAGCAATGTTTGATAAAAAGTCCAGTAAAACCATCTGGTCCAGGCGCACGATCAGATTTTAGGTGTTTTACAACACCCTCAATCTCCTCAACAGTGAACGGATTAGCCAAGGTATCCAAACCATCAACCACAGGCAAGAAAACAGACAAATCAAAATCAGACATGGGTGGGCAGGAAACACCCATTCTGTTCTTAAAGCAGGACCAGAAAGCAGCAGCTTTGTCCATATGATCCACCAGCACATTTCCAGAAGCATCAGAGATGGATGGGATAGAATTTCTTCTAAATCTCTCAGTGGCTCTAGCATGAAAATATTTGGTATTCTCACCAGAGAGCTTGGCCCATCTAATAGTACATCTTTGCTTCCAGTAACCAGATTGTAAAGCAAGCAAATTCTTGATATGCTTCTTAACAATAAGCCTGAAATTAAATTCAGGAACACTCAACTATCGCACATCTTCCAATTGATCCAAAAATAAAATCACTTTACTACTCATATCAATGAGAATCTTTAACTGAGATAAATTCCTTCCCCAATCCTTCAAAGCATATCTGAGATTCTTTAATTTAGCAGTGATTTTGGAAGTAATTGTTTTGGCCAAAACAGGGGTATTCCAAACCTTTGTCACAAGAGCCATGAAACCAGGTTGCTTGACCCAATGATTTTCAAACCGAAAAATCTTTGCCTTTGGGATGTTAGTTCCAATTTTAACCATACAAGGCAAGTGATCAGAAGTGATTTTAGACATTGGTAATACCATGGTATTAGGGAAGTCCAATGTCCACTGACAAGAAGTAAAGAACCAATCTAATTGAACCAGAAGAGGATCACTTTGCATATTAGACCAAGTGAAATTCCTACCTTTAACTGGCAGCTCCAATAAACCCAGATGGCTGATGACATCATTAAATATAAACATATCATTTAAATCAGCTCCCTGTTTATTTCTATTATCCAGAGATCTAATGAAATTAAAATCACCAAGAATCATCCAGTTCTGATGAATTGGAATGGAAAGATTATATAACCAATTAACAAAATCTTCTCTCTCCACCCCCTTGCAAGGACCATAAACATTCACCAAATTCCAAGAAATTGAATTATGAGTGGATGTGAATTTAATGTGAATGGCAGAGCGATGAACCTCTACCAATTCACCACTGAATATGGAACTGTTCCAAAGCACAATTAAACCTCCAGAAGCTCCAACAGAGGGAGAGAAAACAAATTGATCAAACCTTTTAGGGCAGAATGACCTAATAAAGGAATGATCAAAATCCTGGCATTTAGTCTCCTGTAAGCAAATGATAGAGGCCCGACTTTCATCAATTTTATTATAAACTGCATCTCTTTTAGATTTATCATTGAGTCCTCTCACATTCCAGTCAAAAACAATCCAATCCAAATTCAGATAGGCCGTATTATCCATGGAAAAGACAGATAGTAAATAAATTTGCTGATCATCATAAAAGACCAGCACAGTAGATAACCAAAAGATAATACCCATAGAGTAGTACATATGTCATGTAGCATAACAAAATGTAACAGTGAGACCCAGCAACAACTCCAGGGACCAAACAGGCCCATAAGAAAGAAAAAAGGCCCACTAATCATCAGAACTTGAGGAAGTGGTGGGCTTCTTTGGAGCAGCTTCAAGCTTCTCCACCGTTATTTCAGAATCCTCTATCTGGAGCATGGTTCCCGCCCTCCGCAGAACAGCAACAGGAGTGAAGGGGGGCACTCCCCCTGGAGAGTCTTGGGGACGAGCAGACTTGGCCTTTTTCCTTGGTTCTGGCTTGTCGGAAGCAGGCAGAACCCTGAACCCAGCGTTCTTGGCAAGGCTACGCGTCACTCTACGCTCCTCAAGGACAAGGGGAGTAGACACCTTCCTGGTCCTCTTCTTGGTAGCAGGCAGAGGAGTCACAGGTTCAGGAACAGGGCATGAATCCATCAGCAGAGGAACAGGGGCAGCATAGGAGACAGGCACCTCAAAAGGCAGCAAAGTCGACAGAAATTCAAATCTTCTGTCGAAAGTAACCCGAGCTTTGTGTTCCAAAAAATATTTGGACCACTCTACCACAGGGTCAGGCAGTAAGACTTGAAGAATCTGCACGTCATTGTTCATAGCTGCAACATTTGCTGGAGGTGGTGGAACAAAAGGAACAATTGCCAGCTGGTTTTGTTCCACCTGCTGCTGCAGCTCCACAAATTGTTCCGGGCCTTCAGCTCTTACAACATTCATGGAGTCAACAGAGGCACCCGAGAATTGAACAGATACAGAGGATTGCACCTGCTCAGGTTCCGGTGCCTGATCAACAGGCTCCTCCGGCTCAGCGTTCTCCCCCTGCTCCTCATTGTTCCATTCTCCCCAACCACCTTGTACAGGCTGAACAGGTGGCACCCATTCCTCAGGGATTGGGACCTCAGGTGCACCAAAGGCAGGATGAGGATTGCCTCCAGGGGGAGAAAATCTTCATCTCCCGGCAGAGCGTCAGCAGCATCATTGTTCAGAATAAAAACAGGGCAGGTCCAGGAAACAACGTGCCCACCATAACGCTGGACCTCCCTAATCACAAGCGAGCGAGGAACATCCGCGCCTCCACCATAGGTAACCTTGAGCAAGGTACGGACGGGGGAAGCATCTTCCCTCCACCAGGTCCGGAGCTTGCCAAACTTGGACACAAACTCACGAAGGAACTCATCAGTGCGATAGTCCATGTGCAGATTCAGAATCATAATCCATCCAGTCCTGGTATAGGTTGTTGCTCTAACATTGTCTCCTTCATCATGTCGAACGAAAGACAACATCCTACCATCTGGAAACATAAAAGGATGAGAGTGTACCAAGATATCTCTGGCAACTTGATCCGCCATGCGGAACATGCCAACTCCCACAGCGCTCTCCGAGAAGGAGACAACTTGCAGATGCAGTTCTTGAAGGATGTGATCAACGATTTGCTGCAGGATATCATCGAGCTCTTCCACGGGGGCCGCGGAACCAACCGAGCAATGGCCCAAGATTCATGGCGCCGAGGAGGAGCCGCAGAGGAGGTGATGTAGAGCCGAGCCGGTCGCTCCTCGGCGGCCCATGGCTCCTCAACATGCATCCCCGCGGGGACGAACCTTGTCGGATCACAGGGGAAGTTCGCCATTGCTGGAGGAGGTTGCGATTCGAGCGGCGATTCCGACGAGGGTTTTCCCGGAACAGTGGCAGGGGCAGGGGATAGAACTGAGGCAGGGGACTTCTCGGTTCCGATAGTCGACGATTTAACTACCCAGCGCAGAGTTCCATTAATTCCCGGGCAGTTTTTGCGGATATGGCCCGAACTTGAACAGGACCAGCACCGAATCCGGCCCGTACACTCATCCGTTGCATGTTTAGCTGAGAGGCAGTTAGAGCAAGGCCAAACCTGGGCCGCCAATTTATCAATTAATTTTGCAAAGCCATCATCCACAGGCACATATGCCACGGTAGAGGGTATAGAGATGGGATCCTTAACAGACTTAGTAACGAGAGAATCAGCATCAAAAGTACCAAACTTAATAGCAGGCAACTCACGAACAATATCGGAACCAATATTATTGGGAATCGTGGGGGGAGCAGTTGGTGCACGAGGAGCATAGGGTTTAATAGGCTTGCAACGATTAGTTTTTACCTTTTTCTTCCTCGTGACAAAAGTCCACTCATTTTCCTGATCGTGGTTCCACCTTCTCCACTCAGATAGCCAATTTGGACCACCGAAACTCCAAAGATGAAAGAAGCACTTGAAGTGAAAGCAAGAAAACCATTTAATCTTCATAATATGAAATCCAACCTCCTTAGAAGAGACCTCAAAAGAGAAAACCCGATCATGAAGACATGTAACATTCAATGATCCACAATAACCTCCAATTGCCGCTTCAAGAGCCAAAGCAACAGTATTTTCATCAATTTTGAAAGCAGCACGACCAAAAGATACCACCATTTTGAAAGCGCCGTAATTCTTAGAAGGATGAACGTCCGATCCGAAGAGAATTCGGACTTCCTTAGCAAGAGCTAGACCTCTAGAGAAATCCAGGTCTAGAACCTTAGCTGCATGAACTAAACCCACCGAAGGATCAATGGGATTCCGATCCAAAAGCGGCACCAAGGAATCCACGTCCAAAATAGGAACGATGGCATTTGCATGATCCATAAGAGACCCATTACGTGGAACCAGATGATCTTGAACCCTGGCACGATGACAAGCAAATTGGATCTCAGATCCAGGATGAATGCTTTCACGTACCTTGAGGAAACGTTGATCAAGCACGAAACCCGCTTGATCTACAAGTTGGATCCTCTTGTCCTTCGGATCCAACAGCACAAAACCCACGTAAATGGGATTGAACTTGAGATCCATCTCGGTGGAGAAAATCGCCCTCCAACGCCAACAAGAGCGATCAAAGAGAGACTTTGCCTTGGTCATTGTAGAGAAAGGGGTGGACGACAGTGCCGGAGTGGCAGATGCCGTAGGAGAGGAGGCCGACAACGCCGGAGTGACAATTGTCGGAGAGGGAAGGCTAAAACCCTAGATCTCTTCGGAGTCGCCATGGGCGCCGCCTAGAGAGAGAGTCGCCATCTGGTCCCTCAGCCCTTTCGGTATTAGTGATTAACATGATCTCATGGTCTAAGCAGGGGAGCTTGGTACAATCAAAGGAGGGAAAGCACAAGTTATCTCCACCATGGGAAGGACCATTTATCATAAGCAAGAATCTGCATAATGGATCATATTACATGGTAGATGCAAGGGAAGAGTCGGATACCGTCAATGACACAGCCCACACCACTTCATCTATGCAAGAGAGGGAAAGACCATGGAACGTGGCTCAGCTACGTCCCTACTATACTTAGCGTAGGCTAGGTTTACAAAGTTGAATTACACGATGTAACAGGCAGCAGGTTTCAGACGCACTCTTTTCCTATCCAGGGTACCTAAGGGGACTCGAGGGTTTTTAATGAGGCGGCCTGTTGACCTAACTTTTCTCATATCAATAAAGAGATGGTTAAACCATGATATTGCTTCTTTCTTATTTATTTATGTTAAGTTTTGATTTTTTCTGTTTTTACTTTCTGTTTTCTATTTTTATCAGGTAAGTATTACTTATTCGTTTTATAGTATACCAGTTCTATATTTTTCCTAACATTGCATATATAGGTCCTGGGGGCTGATTGCTTGAATAGCACAGTTGCAAACTCAAAGACCCGGCCACGATGTCATTAAGTTATAAGGACCGATTACTTGTAATAAGTACGGTTACAATCTTATAACCGGACAATAGAGCCAAATTTTCTTGATTTCTCTTGTTTAAGCTTGATGTGACTCGCAAAAATGTGGCATGCTTTGCTAACGTGTAATCACAATCAGTCATGATGCCCAATGGGACTTTCCTGACCCTGTCTTTACAAAGTTATAGCAGCATTGAATACCCACGCGAAAGCCGACTTACAACAAAGAGGATCAAAAGGGTCATCCAAACCACAGGTTATGCAGAGTACAAGGTTAACAGCCGGAAACTCACAAATATTAAGCTTAACCTCAAACCCACGTGAGTAACTCTATGTTTTGAGCATCAGCTAAAACAATTTGCCTTTCTGAAAACTACAAATCCCTAGACTCGGAGATTCGGGCCTTGGGGACTTGGGAATTTGAAGAAAAGCAACAAATTGTCTAGCTGTTAAGCTTAAAAACCCAAATATCCGAGTCTTGGGGACTTAGGAAATAAAGTCCACTTGTCAAAATCACCGAGACCCGGAAATCGAGTCTCACAAAAGGAAAAAGAGCGGAAATCTGAAAAGCAGCAACAAAAGTCCAAGGCTAGGGAATAACATATCACGATGAGGGGCCAGAAGGGCCACCAAAAGCTATTAAAGTTTAAACGTATTACAAACCAAGGAAATTGTATCGAAAAGTGCACAGGCGCACTATTAAAAGGATAATTGTATCAGGCATATTACATAATGCCCATTGGCCGAATAAATGTTTGAGGCAAGAGATATCAAAACTTTACTCGGCACCCTTTGCCGAGTCATCAACGTTGTCCTTGGCAGCCGGGTCTGTGGAATGCTCGTCGGTGGTCTTCTCTGCTCCCATGTCCGGGTTAGCCGCAGTATCGGCACGGGCTGGAGGAGGGACAACCGGCGTAGAGGAGGAAGGCGTAGTATCGGCTTTAGCTTTCTTCTTGGCAGCCTCCGCCTTCCACCGTTCCAGCATGTCAAAGGGCTTAGGCAGATCCGATTGAATTGGCTTGTCCTTGGCATCGTAAGGTGGAGTGATCTTGCTTAAATCAAGATTGTCGGCGATCAAGCTCGCCGAGTGACGCACCTGCGCATGAATGCCCTTGTAATCCTTACCAGTGAACTTGGAGCCGTCGTTGTTGAACTCGGGAAACCCGCCAACGAGCTTTGCCGGCTCAAGCCTAGGAAAATAGGACTTGGCCAGAGCAAGCCCACGGGTTACCCCAACTCGGCACGATGAACGCTTCCAGTGCTCGATCCAGGCGGGGATGGTAGAACATGCATCGAGCAAATCGTTCAGACCACAATAACCCTTACCCGGCCACTTCACAGCCTCCAAAATCCACTTGGTGCCGACAGTAAGTTGCCGGATCACGGCCTTCAGCGTCTTCAGTTTTTCAATATCATCTTCATCTAGGGCCTTTTCACCCGGACCTGCACAGTAACAGCAAAAGTTTAAGCACTGAAATTCGGATGATAAGCCTTACAGAGTGACAAATCCGGGTTATAAGTAGTAAGTCGGAAATTCTTACCAAGTAGAGTGCGGTAAGTGTTGTCAATCTGGGCCGAAATTTTCTTCAGCTCACCCTCAGCAGTGTGGGACCTTTTCTTATACTTTTTCACGTCCTTCTCAAGATTTTTCACATCAGCTTCTAGTGCTCCACGTAACTTTGTCTCGACCTCGAGGAGCTTGTTGGTCTTTGCCAACACGTCCTCAGACTGGGCCACGTAGGCCTGTGAGAAAATGAAAGGAAAAGTTAGTCGGACAAAAGATATAGCCGGGTATGGCATATCATACATGTTTTAAAGTACCAAGCAAACTATGCATAGTTCACTCGGAACTTGGGAACTATGTGAGTACACAAGCAACATTGTTTATATTACCTGGTGCTTAGCTGCCATGGCTTCCAGGATGTCCCTCTCATTAGTCTTCAGGGAGAAGAGCGCATCAAGCATTCCATCAAAATCCAGATCGCCGGGTCTTGTCCTGGAGGAGCTGGGGTCCTGATCACCCGGAGGCGGGGTCCTTTCCTGCTTAGGAGAGGTTATCCGGGTGGCCTGAGTGTTGGGAGTGGGATCACCCCTCTGCGACCCCAAGATCTCGACATCCTCGTCCCGGGTGTGTGCGTTGGCAGGGGAAACTCGGCCTCCTGCTCGGCCGGATCTTTCAGCAAGTCTTGTTCTTCTTCTACACCGCCAGCCGCGGTCTTCACAGCATCTTCCGGGTCCCCCATAGCCGGGTTATCCACGTCCATGTCCTCCGGGTCACTGCTCGTGACCTTGGCTCTGGGAAAGAGAAAAAGAAACAGTCAGTATATGGTAAATGAAAGGTATGGAAAAAGCTAGTGTATCGAATGGCAAGGAAAAGTAACTTACCCGGTGTTCACGGTGAAATCTGGTGGGAGATCGTTGCTAGACCCGGAAGAAGCTGATAAGGAGTTGGAAAGTGAGACCCGGATTTATCGGCTAGTGGATGATTTGGAGAAGGACATCTCCGAGGAAGGTGGGAGGAATGAGTTTGGGGAATACCGGCTTTGCGAGCGGGGGACGAAGGGATGCCCGGGTGAAGAGGATCGTCACCCGGAGAATTCCGGGTTACCCTACGCTTGACTGGGGCGGGTTCCTTCAAGCGTGATGAATTGATCAAATGTTGGTTAAGTTCGCACATGTTATCGTACAAATATGGTTTGGAGGCAATAGAGGCGTAAGGCACCTTGAAGACAACACCCCGGGTCTTCCTCTTGGCTCCAACCTCGATTTCCGGCTCAGCTTCGCTCTCGTCCGACTGAGTGTCCTCCTTATCGTCTAGCCCTGGTAAACATGGCATATTGTCAAAAAAAGGGAAAAAGTTGGTCGGAACAAGTTAACAGAAGAGGGAATGAGCGAGACTCGGATGTTACCTTCATCAGTGTCAGCCGGCTCCTCGTCTTCTTCCGAGTTTTTGGAAGGAGGAGGGGTATCTATCTTCCAGAAAGCGCTATCTTCCTGAGATAAAAATGCAGTGATAAAAGTTAGTGATTGTGAAAGAAAAGTATCAGTCGGGTAAAGGAGTGATAACCGGTTCTTACTGCTGGGGCCGGGTTATCCCGTGTGTAGGGGTCCAGGCCGGCTATGTTCCGGATCACCTCCAGCTTCTCGGCCAAGAAATTTTTCATGATCTTGTTCGCGTCCGAGGCCGAGTAATTTCTCAGTGAATAGCGAAGAGAATCAGTGACGTGCCCAGAATAGTTGCACATGAGTTTGGGCCGGACACTATTGGGCTGAATCCGATAAGTTACCCAGGTTTTAATTAGATTGAGCCCAAGGAGACCGTGGGTCGACAGTACGGCTACTTTGTGCAGGAGGGGCTGGATAGATTGCCTCTCGTCCTCAGGAGCAAAGGAGCTGAAACTATCGGACAGATTGAGGAGGTCGTTGGTGAAACCCGGAAGTGGCTTTTCGCCGGCTGAAGAGGTATCCTGGCAGTAGAAATAAGTTTTCTGCCAATGTTTGACGTAAGAACTAAGACCTAGAGTCGGCATGAGGGAATTTTTCCGCCTCTGGATGGAAACACCTCCACAAACTAGGAGGGCCCCGTCACCGCTCTCTCGGCACGGCTTGCATTGGAATAGTTCAAGGAAAAGAGCTAGATTCGGAGGAACGCATAGATACGACTCGCACAAGACGAAAAAGTGGGTGATATTAAGCATAGAGTTGGGGCCGATGTCGAATACCCGGAGCTTGTAGTAGTCCAGGAGTTCGCGGAAGAACGGGTGACCCGGGGGGCGGAAACCCCGGATCACATGTTCGACAAAGACCACCACCTCGTCAAGACCCGGAGAAGGCCGGGTCTCCTCTCCAGGTACCATCCAGTGGATGTCCTCCCGGGCGGGCAGAACACCCGACTCTGCGAGCTCGTCCAGCTTAGCCTTGGTCACGGTAGATCTCGCCCAGTTGGCGGAGATCGATTGACTCCGCTTTTGCTTGCCGGCCGGGTGTTTCCCCTTTCAGCTTAGCGCTGGCCTTAGGTGCCATGTGTGTGATCTAAAAAGAAGACAAATGCAGAGTATGAACAACTTGAGACCCGGAAACGGCAGTTACCCGACTTAGTAAGAAATACTTGCAGGAAATTCTAGCAGATTGGATCTAGTCGAGAGAATATACGGGAAAGATTGCGATTACAAGTGATGGAGATGTGCTGTGGAGTGCACAATTGGATTTAAACCAAGCATTGGCCATGGAAGAGCGAGGTACGGAGTGTTCAACTAATGAGGAATAAGGAGAACATCTAGAAGCAAAACCTAGATCCAAACTACCCGCGCAAAATCGAGAAGTTAGATTCAAGAGATCAAAGAGCTTACCGGCTGAATCAAGGGGAAGCGCGGCGGCGGCGGATGGCCCGAACGGCGGCGGCTCCTGGAGATCTCCGGTGAGCTGCTAGAGGCGCGGCGGTGGAGGTCAACGGCGGCGTCATGGGCGCGCGCAGTGGCGAGCGGACGGCGGCGGCTCGATTCCGGTAACGTGCTCGCGGGCGGCGTGGCGGTGCGGGCTCGAGGTCGCGGGCGCCGACAGGAGGTGGAGATGAAAGGATAAGGGGGAAATGGAGAATGGATCTGAAAAGTGACCCCTGGGTACCTATATATAGGTGCGGGGAGAAGAAACCCTAGGTGCGAGCGGCAAGTGCCAAAATTTTCGGAAAAACGTTATTCGGCCGGATATTTTGGGATAAGCATTAAAATGCCCGTTGCAGGATATCCAGAAAGTAATCAGAAACGGATTGTGAGAGCGATATTCGGGCTAGTTAGCAAATGGTGCGAGTCCGGGTCTTGTCACAATTTCTCGGAGTGTTGACCCGGGAAACTAGTGTTTGACTCCAAAAAAACCGGGTTACTATATGGACCACCTACAGAGTAAGGCCTAGCTATTATCAAAGCGCTCTAACCCGGTATTTTATGGACTTGTATGTTTATTGTTTTGCAGGGAATAGCGTGCTCTTCATGGATGGTTCCGTAAGCCCAAGCTATTCTGGGGACTACTGATGGAGGGATGATAACCTGGTAGGCTAACGTCAAGGTGTAACCCGGCCCGAAGGGAACCGTGCAAGACCCGGCTCAGGCAAGAGGAGTTTCTATTAGGCCCAAGAAGGGATGCAGGCCTAGTGACCCGGCCTTTGGGGTTGCTGTTAGGAAACTTAGGGTTTGTGTGTGGTTTCCGGGTAGGACTCTGTGTGTACCTTGTATAGGAAGCCAGGGAGCCGGGTAAGATATAAGCCGGCTCCTAGGGTTAGAGAAAGAGAGCCTCACCAGATATCCGAGTATCCCTGTAATACGAGAGCTGATATTGTAACCTTAGATCGGAGACTCGGCGACTTGATTGCCATAGCTACCAGATCAATTGATAGTATGATTTCCCCTGAGCTAAACCCTATCCCAAACACCAGAGTCGAATTGCTCCAAGATAAGTTACCCCTGGTAACGTCTGCCGTGATTATCCCACGACAGCGTCCCCACCACAATGACCGCCAAGAACAAGATCTTCCTCAACACCCTCGTCATGAACAAGAGAATCCTCAACAACAAGACCGTGACAATGATGATAGTGAACGCCGAGAAGCACGACTATGTCACCACCAACAACCACCTCCTAATGACCACCGACGTCATCCTCCTTGTCATGACCACCAACGCCAAGACAATGAGGATGACCCATATGATCTTTCACCTCCTATCTATGATGAAGACCATCATGACCGACCCCCATCATGACCGACCCCATCGACAACATGAAGACAACAACATGAGTGCCCTTCGCTTCAATGTCCCAAAGTTCAATGGTGAAAATAATCCTGAAGAATATCTTGCTTGGGCTCTCAAAGTGACAAGATTTTCGGCATCCACAACTTTAGTGACAAGAAGATGGTTTCTATGACCTATTTGGAGTTTGAAGGCTATGCACTCTTATGGTGGGACCATCTCCAAGCTGAAAGAGTCCGGAACCGGATTGCCCCCATCGACACTTGGAACGAGATGAAGCAATTCATGCATTCTCGTTTTGTTCCTCCACACTAAAAACGTGACCTCTTCAAAAAGCTTCAAGAGCTTCGACGAGGTTTGAAGTCGGTTGATGAGTAATACAAGGAGATGGAGACCGCTTTGATACGAGATCATGTGATGGAATCTCAAGAGCAAACAATGGCCCGCTTCCGCAATGGCCTCACCTATCCCATAAGTAAGATTGTCGAGTATCAACCCTATCACAACATTGTCGTCCTTGTCCACCAAGCTCTCAAGGACGAACGTCAAATTGCGGAAGACCTTAAGTACAACAAGCAAAAGGCTTACTTGGCCTCAAGACCTTCCTCTTCGTCTCCAATGACACAAGTGACTACACCAACCAACAACAAGAGCACCTCTAGAGCTTCCAATGCTACCAACAAATCTCCTCAACCGTTCAAGAAACAAGCGTCTCCTACCACCACATCTAATGCTCCACAAGTCAAATTGAGCACAATTACTTCCTTCAAATGTGGAGGAAGTGGACACCGGTCTTTCGAGTGTTCCAACAAGATGATCATGATTGTCAACCAAGATGGTGAACATGACTCAATGAGTGAAGGCGAACACTATGCCTTGCACCAAGTTGCTCTTAATTTCTTTGATGTGCACAATGATGATGAAGAAAGTGTCTATTGCGATGAGGACAAGAATCCATCACTAGTGGAGACAAGAGTCCTTACTAATTCTCCTCAAGATGAGCATGACCAACGTTGCAATCTCTTCCAAATTCGTTCCGGCATCAATAGAAAATTCATAAAATTTATCATCAATGGCGGTAGTTGCCACAATTTGGCTAGCAAAGAGCTTTGTGACAAACTCCAATTGACTTACAAGCAACAACCGCATACCTATCATGTCCAATGGCTTAGTGACTCCAGCACCTTCAAGATTCAACACAAGGTCTCCGTACAATTCAAGATTGGCCCCTATGAAGACACGGTTGAATGTGACGTTGTGCCTATGATCATGTGTCATCTTCTTCTTCGACGACCTTGTCAATATGAAAAGAGTGTTATTCATGACGGGCTTACTAACCATTTATAACTTCAAGTGGGATAACAAGAAATTTGTGCTCCTCCCCATGTTTCCTAGCCAAGTGATCTCCGACAACGCCAAGACCCTTGCACGCAAACAAGAAGAGCTCAAATCTCGTGAGATGAGTGGTGAGAGAGTGATCCACCTCAAAGATAGTGAGCGCCACAAGCCTACTATGAGTGGAAAAAGTTCAAGTGCTCCCAAAGGCGTTTCCTTACTTGCCACCAAAATAGAGGTGCGAGAGTTACGAGATGACCCATTCATCCTTCACTTTGTCCTCCTGTGAAAAGGAGAAGCGCTTGAAACTAACGCCATAACAAGCTTTCCTCCATCTTTGTTGCCTTTTTTGCAGGAATTTGAGGACGTGTTTCCCGAAGAACTACCACCAGGTCTACCTCCCCTACGTGGAATCGAGAACCGCATTGACCTCATTCTGGGTGCGCCACTCCCAAACCGTGCTCCCTACCACACCAACCCCGAGGAGACTAAGGATATCGAGCGGCAAATCCAAGAACTACTTGAGAAAGGTTTCATCCGCGAATCTCTTAGCCCTTGTGCCATTCCGGTTATCCTTATCCCTAAGCAAGATGATACTTCTCGCATGTGCATGGACTGTTGCCCTATCAATGCTATCACCGTTAGATATAGACATCCTATTTCTAGGCTCGATGATATGCTTGATGAATTAAGTGGTGCTATTATATTTTCCAAAATTGACCTTAAAAGTGGTTATCAGCAAATTCGCATTAGCATAGGAGATGAATGGAAAACAGCTTTCAAAACAAAACTGGGTTTGTATGAATGCCTTGTCATACCCTTTGGTCTCTCGAATGCTCCTTCAACTTTCACGCGTCTTATGAATGAAGTCTTATGCACTTTCATTGGCAAATTTATCGTGGTTTATTTTAACGACATCCTTATCTATAGCAAATCTTTGGAGGATCACCTTGATCATATTTATCAAGTCTTGTTGTCTCTTCGCAAAGCAAAACTTTTTGCCAATCTTTCCAAATGCAACTTTTGCCCCAACAAGCTTGTTTTCTTGGGCTTTGTGATTTCTTCAAATGTAATTGAAGTGGACAACAAGAAAGTCGAGGCAATTAGAAATTGGCCTAACCCTACTTCCGTGGGTGAGATAAGGCGTTTTAATGGCCTTTCCGGTTTCTATCGACTCTTCGTGAAGGATTTTTCCAATATTGCTTGTCCTTTAAATAAGCTTACAAAGAAAAACGTACCATTTGTTTGGGGAAATGCGCAACAAAAAGATTTTGACACCCTCAAGAAATGTTTGACCGAAGCTCCTTTGCTTGTCTTACCGGATTTTGAGAAAACCTTTGAGATTGAATGTTATGATAGTGGAATAGGAATTGGTGGCGTTCTTATGAAAAATGGACGTCCCGTTGCTTATCATAGTGAAAAATCAGACGGTGCTAGACTCAATTACCAAATTTATGACAAGGAACTATTTGCTTTGGTTAGAGTCTTAGAAGTTTGGCAACACTATATTTGGCCCAAAGAATTTATTATTTATTCCGATCATGAATCCTTGAAATACTTGAAAACTCAAGCTAATTTGAACAAAAGGCATGCTAAATGGGTAGAATTCATAGAATATTTTCCTTATGTCATTAAGTACAAGAAAGGTAACGAAAATGTTGTAGCGGATGCATTGTCTAGAAAAGAGTGTCTTATTATGTCTTATTACCTGCCTTGAAATCAATGTGATTGGTTTGGATGAGATCAAAGACTTATACTCTTCTGATACTTTCTTTGGACCAATTTTTGAGAAATTCTTTCCCAATCGAGATTTGGATGACTATTCACTAGTGGAAACAACCCCTTTCATCCAGGGGGCCAGGGGCATCTGTCCCGGTTGCACAAAAATCCGGGTCAAATGCTATGCATTGGTCCCGGTTTGTGTGCCCGAGGCAGTAGAAACCACCTGGGGGCATCTGTCCCGGTTCGTGGGGAGGCATTGGTCCCGGTTTTTGGCACGAACCGGCAATGCCTAGCCACAAGCCACGTGGCATGCGCATGGGCATTGGTCCCGGTTCATTCCACAAACCGGGACTATTGCCCCCCTTCCCCTACATATACTGCCTCACGGCCCCCCTTCCCTCTTTTTTTTGGCTTGGGGGAGTGAGAGAGGTGGGTGTTAGTGTGTGTTATTTTACAACTATTCAAACACATTTTCTGTTTAAAAAATTAATTATTCCAACTATTTAAACTAGTAACAATTTTTGAAATTTCAAACATTTTTTAAAACCTAGTTTACGAATGGTTTTGAATTTGAAGAAACTTTCAATATGAAAAGTGTTTAAAATTGCGTAAAGATTCCTAATACAAAATCTGTTTTAAAAAATAATTATGAAAAGTGAGGCGCGCGAGTTGTGCCTCGTGGCGCGGGAGTCCTGCCGCGTGGAGCGGGAGTTGTGACACGTAGCGCGGGAGTGTGACGCGTGGCCACGAACGCGCGATATAAACTGTCGCGCCTCGAGCGTCTTCTCCTCTCCACGCACCGTCGCGCCGCCACCATGCCTCCGAGGATGAACAACACCACCGACTTCCGTGGCGTCCGAGCACGGCAGAACGGAATGTTCACCGCGCATATCAACTGCGGGGACGACCGCATCCCCCTCGGCTCCTTTGCGACGGCGGCGGAGGCCGCCCGCGCCTGGGACGCGGCGGCCTGGCGCCTCAACCGCCCGCGGTCACTGATGAACTTCAACGACTGCCACACCGTCTGGGAAGCGGAGGCCAGGGCGTCGACACCGCAGATCCTCAGTGCCGCCGACCACCGCCACCTCAGGTACCGCGTGTTTCAGGGCATAGTCGATGCCAGGGACGACCGCGTGTTCCGCGAGTATTACCGGAACAATCCGGGGGAGGAGAGCGCCGACGAGGAGCTTTGGCAGACCCGCGTGGCTGAGCGGGCGGAGCGGCGCCTAGAACGCCACCTCGCATTAGATGCCGCTCGGGAGGCGAGGACAAAGGCGCTACAAGAGCTCCGTCGGGCCGACCACGCCGGCGAAGTCTGGGCCTCCGACAATCTGAGGTGGGGGCCTATCTCGGACATACCATCATGCACCTCCTCCGATGACGAGGAGGTCACCGACGAGTTCGCCGACGACGATGACCAGGAGGAGGTCACCGACGAGTTCCCCGACGATGACGAGGAGTAGTGTTCGTCTGTTTTCTGTTTTTAATAAAAGAATTTGTTGTATTCCGGGAAACTACGGCGCGCTAGCGCGTCTGTTTTCTGTTTTCCGTGTGATTCTTCCTGATTGGTGGGATTCAGACGCCAGAAAGAAACACACCCCTCATCCAACGACTCACGTTAAGGAGGGGGGACATTTCGATAGATAAACAAGGCACAGTACACATAATGGCAAGATTGGATCTAAATCTAAACGGAGAACATAGATCTAAATAAACAAAGCAGTACATAACGGCAAGAGTGCATCGATCTACTAGTCATACTCCTGCCTAGGCCTATAATACTCCGACTCGTAGTCGTCGTCGTCGTCGCCGTCGTCGTCACTATCGTCGGACGGTGCTCTGGACTCCCTCGGAGGATCACGACTCCAGGACTGGGTGTGTGGGTAGCACAGGCGGGGGTTATCGCCAGCCCTAATGTAGTTCATGACGCTCTGAAGAGTCCGTAAGCCGTCCCACCACAGCCGACGACCGGCCTCGTCGAAGTTCGAAGGACGCGGGCCGTTCTCCTCGTCCTGGCGAGCGCACTCTCACGCCGATTAATGAAGAAGGCGTGCGAAGTAGGGCGGTAGTCCGGATTCCAACTGGGATTCCTCCGCTGCTCCGGCGTGAGCTCGTGGTAGTAGTAGTTCGTGATGGCCGCCCGACGCGCCACACCTTGAGGAAGCGGAGGGACCGGAACTCCTCCGACGCTTAGCATCCAACTGGCGGGAACGCTGTAGCGGGGCGGGCAGGGGTAGTTCGAGGAGAAAAGTGCCTCCGCCTGGATGGAGGTTAGAGTGGGTACGGTAGAAGCCATGAGAGAGTGGTGAGTTTATATGTGTTTATGCCAATAGTGTGGCAATGCATACATATATATAGTGAGAAGAAAACAGATCCCTTTAGTCCCGACATGTTTTACCAACCAGGACGAAATGGTTCGGGTTTCGCTGGGAAACGGATCGTACCTTTAGTCACGGCCTATTTTACCAACCGGGACGAAATGGTTAGGGTTTCGTTTGGACTAATCAGAAAGAATCACACAGATCGTGTGTTTCTTTCAAGCGCTTGCGAGTCGTTGGATCAGGGGTGTGTTTCTTTTGAGCTGTTGTGAGCCGTTCGATTAGGGCTACGGTGTGTTTCTTTCGAGCGGTTGTGAGCCGTTGGATCAGGGTGTTTCTTAACCGTTGGATCAAAACCCTAGCACAACACTTTGTGAGCCAGAGGACCCTATATATAGCCCACCTTCATACACCGGTCAGTTCATCGACCAAATACAAAACATCCGGATTCGCCAGCATACGTCATGCCGTACATTTGGTATGCATATATGCACTCAGTAGCCACGGCAGGGATGTATGCTGGCGATACCGATTGTTGTGTTCTACATCCCGCCTTTAAGGTTTGATACATCATTCAGTTCATCGATCAAATACAAATCATCCGGATTCGCCATCATACGTCCTGCCGTGCATTTGGTATGCATATATGCACTCAGTAGCCACAGTAGGGCTGTATGATGGTGATACCGATTGTTTTGTTCTACATCCCCCCTTTAAGGTTTGATATATCATTCAGTTCATCGACCGAATACAAATCATCCGGATTCGCCATCATACGTCCGACCGTTCTTTTGATATGCATATATATATGCACTCTATAGCCACGGTCGGGGAGTATGATGGCGATACCGATTGTTTTGTTCTACATCCCCCTTGAAGGTTTGACAAAAGGTTAGATATATCATTCAGTTCATCGACCGAATACAAATCACCCGGATTCGCCATCATACGTCCGACCGTTCTTTTGATATGCATATATGCACTCAATAGCCACGGTCGGGCCGTATGATGGCGATACCGATTGCCTTGTATGCGACAAAACTATGTAAATGCATGGAGTTATTATAAATTGGTCTGAAGTGCACTTATTATAAATTTAACGTACATTGTTCTGTATTTGAAACGTGTGGAGTTATTATTTGAAACATAAATGATATAATGGAAAACAAAATAAAACAATAGAAAACATAAAGGAAATAATGGAAAACATAAAGGAAACAATAGAAAACAAAAAAGGTAACAACAGAAAATAATATAAAACATAAAGGAAAACAATAGAAAACTTAAAGAAAACAATAGAAAACAAAATAAAACAAGAGAAAACAAAAAGGAAACAAGAGAAAACAAAATAAAACAATAGAACACATAAAGGAAAACAATAGAAAACATAAAGGAAAACGAAATAAAACATAAAGGAAAACAATATAAAACAAAAAATAATTAAAAATAGGGCATTCGTCCCGGGTTTTGCAAACAACCGGGACGGATGCCCCTCTCCCCCCCACTGAGCGCGTTACACGTACCCTAGCCAGGCGAAAAAATTAGGCATCCGTCCCGGTTGGTAGGACCAACCGCGCGCATCTCCTTTATTCTAGTGTCGATACCATTATCATGGCTGGTTGATTATTATTTTGATTGAAACCATTTCTCGTAAAGTGCTTGCAACAAGGAGACGGAAATCACTTGTGTGGATACTATGTTTGCGAGTTCATTCGTCAGACGACATGTCCCAAGGGCAGAAATTTAAAGCAGCTACATGTACGTTAGTCGTCAATTCTTCTTATTACCATCTATTTTAGTTACTTACTTTCATTAATATATATTGACCATTCTTCTTTATATTAGATCGAATGGCTCTGGGACGGTCTTCTACCAAGGGACCGCATACAAGCAATTCAGGAGGAAATTGCGGGCTTCTTAGATGCAGAGGTCCTAAATGTAAATGGAGAGTACTATAGCCCCAGTTGGAACTGAATTCAATTTTGTAATTCATTCCATCGGTCATGTAATATGCTCGATATACTTTGCTTCTGTAATATAAGTGTTCCTTATTTTGCTATATATATGTATTACGTATTCACTCGTGGGATCCGGGAGCTCCGGGGAGGGGCCACCGAGGCTCCTCTCTTCTCGTGGGATTCGGGAGGTCCGGGGAAGGGCCACCGGGCTACTCTCTTCTCCTGGGATCCGGGGAGGGGCCACCGGGAGGTCTGGGGATCGCAAAACATAAAAAGGAAAATAATAAACACAAAACATAAAAAATCTGCCGCGGCAAAAACCCTGTCGCGGCAGAAGGGGAATGCATCCTGGATCGTGTTAAGAACCGGGACTAATAGCCCTGGCCAGGTTCGCCACGTGGTACGCCCCATTTGTCCCGGATCCTGGCACAATCGGGACCAATGGGGAGGGGCATTTGTCCCGGCTGGCCCATCCCGGTTGCACAACCGGGACAAATGGGCCTTACCAACCGGAACTAGTGCCCCTGTTTCCACTAGTGATTATATTCACAAAGGGTTCTTTTTTAAGGCTAACAAATTGTGTATTCCGGAGTCCTCTTTTCATTTGTTCTTATTGAAGGAATCAAATGAAGGAGGTCTCATGGGACACTTTGGCCGGGACAAGACCTACGCCATGCTCTCCAACCACTATTATTGGCCGAAGATGAGGCACCAAGTTGAAAGACTCGTCAAGCGGTGTCCTACATGTCTCCGAGCTAAGTCTACTTCCAACCCTCATGGTCTTTACTTACCATTGGCTATACCACATGCACCTTGGAGTAACATTAGCATGGACTTTGTGCTAGGAATACCACGCACTAAAACGAATATGGACTCAATCTTTGTCGTTGTTGATCGTTTCTCTAAGATGGCACATTCGATTCCATGCAATCGAACGGACGATGCTTCGCATGTTGCTACCTTGTTTTTCAGGCAAATTGTGTGTCTACATGGTGTTCCCACGTCAATTGTGTCGGATCGCGATGTCAAATTCACCTCCTACTTTTGGAAGACTTTGATGGCCAAGCTCGGCGTCAAGCTACTATTATCCACCGCCTACCACCCACAAACGGATGGACAAACCGAAGTGGTGAATCACACGCTCTCTTCACTCCTACGGGCATTGATCAAGCCCAATCTCATGAATTGGGAGGAATGCATCCCCCATGCCGAGTTCGTCTACAATCGAGCACTACACCAAGCTAGAAAGAGAAGCCCCTTCGAGATCGTCTATGGCTTCAACCCCAACCCCGCTCTCGACATCCTACCTTTGCCTCTACGCGAGCAAGCAAATATGGAAATTGACAAGCGCACTGACTACATCAATAAGCTCCATGAATCCAAAAGAGCTACGCTTGAGAAACATTCCGAGCAACGCGCATCCATAATGAAAAAGAACAAGAAAGCCATGGTGTTCCAAGAAGGCGACCTCGTTTGGCTACACTTGCACAAAGACCGTTTCCCACAAGAGGTCGACTGCAAGCTCAAGCCAAGAGGTGATGGACCTTTCAAGATCATCAAGCGCATCAACAACAACAAATCTTACAATCTCGACTTGCCGCAATCCAAGTACCTCGTCCGCAACTCCTTCAACGTCAAGGAACTCTCTCCCTTCCATGGATATCCAAGTGATGAGGAAGACCACGAGTCGAGGTCGAATCTTTTTCAAGGGGTAGATGATGCAGCACACCTCATTCAACCAAGTGGACCAATGACAAGATCACGAGCAAATGCATTGCACGATAAGGTGAACTCAATCCTCTCTCTCTATGCCTTCGATGACTTGGCGAATGGTGCGCTGCCTCATGGATCCACTCTATGTGTGCTAAGATTTAATCCCACCATGGACCCACAAGACAATGGCCAAGATGACCAGGGATGTACCCAAGACGGTGGCCAAGAAGCTACGGAAGAAGTACGAGAAGAAGACACTGAGGAAGAAGAAGAGAAGAGAGAGGCATAAGTGTGTAGGAAACCTGTCCTATACCCCAGGCCGTCTTCCTGCCCGAGCCGCCCGGCCTCCGTCCCGGCCTGGGCCGGCCACCAAACCGAGCCGCCCGGCCTCCAGCCGGCCAGGCCGGCGTCCCTGCGCCTCAGGCCAGCCACCAAACCGAGCAGCCCGGCCTCCAGGACGGTTTTCATGCCAGCTCGCAAAAGTGGGGAAAAAGCCCCCTTTTCACCCCACCTACCCCCTAGGCTATATAACTGTACCCCTTGGACCAGATCTAAGTTAGATATGATTTGAGACTTGTGATCTTAGCTCCTTACCCCTCTTGTCAGGCTACTCCTATGATTTGTATCTAGGATCGTATCAAGGCTACTCCTAAGATTTCTATCTAGGATCCTATCAAGATTCACCAAGTTACCTATCCTTTCCCCTTGGGATTCAGTTAGGGACTTCCCGATCTTCCTCAAGTAATCCTTGAGGTTCTATTAGCGTGGTGGATCGGCCACAGGTGTGCAGCGGTTTGCGAAAAGGTGAGTTCTGCTGGATTTATCGTCACGTAGGCAGCCGTTGCAGCGTAGTTGACGGGAGATTTGGGTTCTTCATTTCTTACTAGTTATCACCTCTTGATTTCCCCTGATTTCCCCCTTGATTTCCCCCGATTTCCCCTCGATTCCCCTCTCGTGTTCATCATTTGTTCTTCGTGTTCTTGGTCGATTCATGAAGATCGGGCCACCCAAGAGGTAATCCCTCCATAATCAACTCAATTTTGTGGCTTTGCACATGATCCAACAAGCCACGGGAGAGAAGATCATGCCACACATTCAACAATTCTCCACCTCCAATTAAACATGGGGATCTCTTATCTCCATGTTTGAGGTAAATGAGAGCATGAAGAGGAATATGTTTGATGCCTTGAGCAATAAGGCCGAAGGGTTCTATATGCTTGATGGTGAGAGTCATGAGGACATGTATCAAAGACTAAAGACCCTTGCTACTTCCTTTAGTGTTCTCGGTTCCACCTATGTTGACGATGCTTGTATCAAGAGGAAGTATGTGAGTGCCCTCATGGCATTTGAGCCTGTTGACTTGAAAGTATCCAAGGAAGACACAACTATCATCTCATGACTTCCAATGAGGTTAGGCAAGAGATGGCATCCATTCAAGAGCAAACAAAGCTTGCTCATGCTATTGAATGCACAAAGGGGCCTCACTTGCTATGAAGGCCAAAGTCATGACCAAGGTGGTGGACAAAGAAGATGAGGTTGAATGAGAAGAAGAGTTGGCTCTTCTAAAGCCCAAATCCGGTTCATAAATATTACATGGCTCTTGCATCCATGAACTTTTGGAGGAACCCACCCATGGCCAAGGCCTATGTTTAGGAAAATACCAAGTCAAGTAATGCCAAGGATGGAACTCAAATAGTGAGCCTGCTTCAATTTTCAAGACAAATATCAATTGATTGTAGAGTGCCCTTTCGAAAATAGAGAAACTCAAGGAGGGAAGCTTATCCTCAAGGACAAGTCAAAGCTCACTCGCGAAAAGCCTTTCTTCAAAAAGAACTCCTCTAACAAGAAGCCAACTTCTAGGATTGTGTTGGTGACTCAAGAAGAGTATGCATTCGGTGATAGTGAAGAGGAGGAAGAAGAAACCAAAAGTGAAGTGGCTTCCATTACTATTTCCTCTTCATCATCTCCATCTCTATTTGAATCCCCCAATGAAAACCTACCCTCTCAATCCGCAAAGTGCTTCATCGCTAAGACCTCCGAGGTATCATCTTCTTCCCTCTCTAAGACTCAAAATGAAAAGCATGATCTTGCTAGTCTTAGTATGAAGATGAAATTTCCTCTTTGGATCTCTTTATGGGTAACTTGAGAGGTGAAACCAAAAAGTATTTTGAGCATCACATGAGACAATATGAAGAGGCTCAAGAGCTTTTTTAGAAGAAGGGTGAAGGTGAGAGGGAAGATTCTCTTGACATAGGCTCCCTTACCGATTACTCTTGAAGAAGAGCATGAGTTTTGAGTATCTTTTGAGGAGAAACTTGAGAATATTGAGGAGCCACATAATGAAATCACGTCCAAACTCACTAAGGAACGTGATTGTGCTACTGCTAAATATAAATTGGCTAAAAATGATTGAGTTTGGTGTTGGTCATGATACACTAACCGAGGAGCTGGGAAAGATCTATAGCCAATATGTACAATAGTGGGTTCTAAAGATGTTTTACTTTATGGACGTATGACCCGCCATTTACTCTCACAAAGTGCCTAGGAGCATGTTTTAGAGCATACTCTTATCCTACGACCCTCTTTTTTTCTCTTTCTATTTCTTTCTCTTCCAACTCATAAAAAATATAGTATTTAAATCCTTATAGGGTGCCTTGGTATCATCATGGTCACACTTCTAAAAAATAACTAGTTGAAATATTCCCCGTCCACAAATTAAGTTCATCCAGAAAAACTAGAGCCTTCACATGAGGAGACTATGGGTTTTTCGAGTGGATACTGGCAGCGCTCATCGTTCTCTTTGACGGGGCGCGGTGATCTTCTCATCAGAGAAGAGTGTTCTAGGATTGTCGTTTACATCCTGATTACGCTGGTAACCGGTGTAGGACTGCTCGGGGTGAACAAGGGATGGCCTTGGTGCGCTTACCCACCCTTGGCAGTCTACGGGAAGTTGAGGTCTTGATCGGGCACGATTTGATCCTGTTTTTTTTGTAGGGAACAAGCATGGCGTCTAGTGATGGCAAAAACGCCGGGAAGAGTGCCCCGCCGCAGAGGAAGGCGAGGGGCGGCTAGAGGAGGCATTGAGAAAGTTAGATCTGACGGAGGAAGAATCCACTCCATTAATCATTGATGATCGTGAGAAGGAGGGGGCAGAGCCAAAGTGGTCGCTGGCAGGGAAGATTCTGCATCGCGCGATCTTCCACATATAGACGATCAAGATGCCCTAAGGCCACCATGGGGAAATCCAAGGGGCTTGGAGTTTTGGTCGGTTGGCGAGAACATACTTGTGGAGGATTTCTAGAGTCGTCGTGATCACGACAAAGTGAAGGATGGAGCTTCGTGGCATATTAGCAAAAATCCATTGATTATGGAAGAATTTTTGAACCACATGCTCCCGTCGGAATTAAAATTTGACAAGTTGCAGATGTGGGTTAGGGTTCTTAATCTGCCTTTTCATCTGAGGAATGAGACTTGGGGGAAACTTATAGCGCAGCAGATTGACAAACATGAGAGTTCAATTCAATATGACCCCATGGGAGGTTTTCTCAGGGCGAGAGTGATAATTGATGTCAACAAACCCTTAAGAAAGGGGTTCTAATTGACTCATCAGCGAGGCAGAGGGCAGACTGGTATGAATCTGATGTGTCCAGCCTGAGTGCAAAAGAGGCAAAGGGTAATTTACCTTAGGGGACAAATTTGAGGGCACCAGACGAGAAAAAAGACTGCGTCTTCTGAGAATCCTTCAAGGGATCGTGCTTCATATAATTACAAACTTGACAAGAAGAACTCAAGTAAGGCAGCTGATTCAGATGTGGAAGTTACCTCGCATGTTAAACGTAGAGTCAAAAATAAAAGAAAGGGTGATATCCAGCCAAAAAAGCTTTACATGCAAGTGGACTTACTATTGCTAACTAGTGAGGAGGTCGATGCTAATGTTTACCGGAGGAACAGGCTGGAAAAGAGCTGATGGTCTAAAGTGAGAAGTCCCACGACAATTCTTTGGAGTCTAGGGATAGTATTCAGTTACCTGACAGGAACTTGAAGAAGAAGAAACCTGCCCCGAATTCATCAGAAAACTCGGCAACAGATGGGAGTCAGACGTGACCATCCCAGTGAGGTGTATGGGATAGAACTGTCGGCGGCTTGGGAACCCCTAGGAAGTTCGAGAGCTTCACTCAGTGGTGAAGCAAGAAGGGCATGCCCTGCTCTTTGTTATGGAAACAAAACCGAAGAAAGAGAGGGTTGAGAGTTTGCGACTACGCTGGGTTTGCTAGGTGCTTTGTTGTTACCAGCGAATGCCTTAGTGGAGGTATCGGTCTCTTCTAGATGGAAGTAAAAGTTGACCTAAAAAATTTCATTTTCACTCATATTGATGTGATACCTCGAAAGAAGACTTGAAATTTGGTTGAATGGAGATTTACAAGTTTTTATGGAGCTCCGAGGGAGAAGATCGGCATCAAAGCTGGAGATTCCTTAGAACCGTGTATGCACTCAAGCATGATGCATATATCTGCATGTGGGACTTTAATGAAACCAGGCACGGGACTAAAAATTTCTCGCGTCACGCCAGACCCGAGTGGCAGATGCGAGCTTTTAGGGATAGTGTTGATGAGTGTGAACTAAATGATCTGGGGTTTTTCGGAATTCCATACGCATGGGATAACCATCAACAAGGTGAGGCCAATGTAAAAGCTAGGTTAGATAGAACGCTAGGGAATGTAGCGCTCCTATCTCGGTTTGAGCATGTTGCAGTTAGGCATATTGTTTCCACCAAGTCAGATCACTGTCTTCGCATGGTCGATCTTTGCAAGAATCTGCATAGCCATTTGACAAAGTTCAAAGCCATTTTGTTATGAATATGTATGGCAGACGCACATGGATTATGATGATTTGGTGGCAGAGGGGCCGGTGCTAGAGGACTCCGTGGCATTGCTGGGAATTTAGAGAATATGCAAGGTGAGCTGAGCAAGTGGGAGGCTCAAGAATTTGGCAACATAGCGCGTAATATTCGTGATCTGCATAAATTACTAGACCGAGTGCGCAATCATACATGAGGAATGGCCCATCAGATGAGGTGAGAAGTATTATGAAAAAACTTCATCAAACCTTGCATCAGGAGGAGGTTTGGATGAGGCAGCGTTCTATGGTACTCTGGATGCGAGAAGGGGACATAAACACCTCGTTTTTCCATGCATAGGCTCCACAAAGAAGAAGCATTAATAAGACCGAGTGTCTTACTCGATCGGATGGTACTCTTTGTGATACAACGGAGGAGAATAAATAGGAGGTGTTACACTTTTACCAAAACCTATACCTCTCGCAGGGTTTTGGGTACGTGGACGAGTTATTGTATGTCGTACCACTAAGAGTTACGGAGCCGATGATGGCTTCGTTGGAGGGGCTTTTTGAAGAGAAAAAGGTGACAACAACTTTGTTCTAGATGGCGCCATCAAAAGCGCAGGGAGTGCATGGTTTCACTACGGGTTTCTTTCAACGACATTGAAAAATATTTAAAGATGATGTAATCCCGGGAGTATTGAGCTTTCTGAATGGGGGAGAGTTACCCGCAGGGTTGAATGATACGTCTACTATTTTGATCCAAAAGGTACGGCATCCTCAAAAAATCTCCCAATACCGACCAATTTCCCGTTGTTCTGTCTTGTATAAAGTTGCATCAAAGTGTATTGCTAATAGACTCAGAGAAGAAGAGAATTGATGGTGCACACGGGAAAGAATGAGATTTCCCCTTCGATTGGAATCGATTCTCCCACTATTCAAAAAAGAAATACTTACTTATTCATAAACAGAAAGTTCTGAGACTGGGTGAAAGTGCATTCTCGATATCTAGCTGTTTTGTGTGTTTGTTAACAACATGAAGAAGTTACTAACCGTATGTGCTACTTTGTCAAAGGATTTGGTCATAAATCAGCACATATACGGTGTCAAAGAAATGGTGAAGAAATCGAAGATCAACGAACTTTTCCGGGCCAAAAAAGGGTTTTCAAAGTGCAATCCGGATTATTCCGGAGGAGTCCGGAATCCGGATTCAGTCCAGATGAGTCCGACTGCAACGTGATTTTCTCTGTTGCAATACAGATTATTTTCGATGATTCCGGGATCCGGATTCAGTCCGGACGATTCCGACTGCAACGGGATTTTCTCTGTTGCAATCCGGATTCAGTCCGGATGATTCCAACTGCAACGTGAATTTCTCTGTTGCAATCCGGAATAAGTCCGGATGATTCCGGGATCCGGAAAATTCCAGAGCAATCCGAGCTGGTCGCAGTTTGGGTAGAAAAACGGCTAGTTTGAGTGGCGGCTATAAATAGCCCCTCTCTTTCTTCCCCAAGGGTCAGCTCCACCAGCATTGAAGCCTCCATTGATTGAGCTCACCCACAAAGCTAGATCTCCCTCCTCCTCCACCCAAACTTGTTGAATCTTTGAGGATTGAAGGAGGACCACCGGATCTACATCTTCACCAACCGGATTTCCATTTCCCTCTCATTCACTTGAGAGATCTTTGCCTAGGGTTTCCTCATGTGGAGAACCTAGGCTTCTTGTTACTAGTGGTGATTCAAGAAGAGTTGGAAGCCCCAAATTAAGTTGTGGGTGTGTGCCCCAAGTGTTTGTAAAGGATTCGATCCCCGCCTCAAAGGGGTTCAATAGTGAGAGGTGAACTAGGCCTTTGTGGCGGAAGTTCATCGGAGAATAGGGTGAGGCCTTTGTGGCGTTGAGTAGGCCTTCGTGGCAAGCTCACACCCCTCCAACGAGACGTACTCCCTTAACAAGGAGGAACTCGGGAATACATCGTGTCTCCGTGTGCTTCCATCGGTTACCTCGTTCCTCACTCTCTACTTACTCGTACTTGTAGCATTTATTGTAGTACTTGTTGTTTTAAGTGTTGTCCTAGTTGCATTAATTGCTTGCCTTGTCATATAGGTAAATTCACCATTAGTTGCACTATCTAGAGAATTTACCTTTGAGTTAAGCCTAAACCTTGTTAAAAATTAAAATTGGTCGTAGCACCTATTCACCCCCCCCTCTAGGTGCCCATACTTTACTTTCAATTGGTATCAGAGCCTCGGCTCTTGTATCGGGCTTAACCGCCTAAGAGTTTTAGTATGGGAGAAGATTTGGATACCGAAACATCCGTTGGCAAGGTAACCATGGATGATCTCAATGCTTTGAGAACTTCATTGACCTCATCCATATACACCAAATTTGATGAGTTGCGTGAACTAATGGCACAACTCCTCAAAGCCAAGGGACCATAGGTAGTCGAATCCTCCCTTCCGGAAATTCCTTCGGAAGGTGCCAAGAAAGGGGTAGATGGTGATCCACTTAAAAATGCTTCCGCCGAACAATCCACTAAGAAAGACACGGGTGGAGAGGGAGGATATAACACCGTTGAAGGACGATATTATCCCGATCCCCCCGTCCCTCATCCTCATATAATCCCTAGGGGAGACCCACCTAAAATTGATGCTTTTTTTCTTTCCGTGAATGGCAATATTACATGGAGACTCACTTGAACTCTTCTTGTATAGATCTTTGGAGGATCACTCGTGACGGATACAAGCCATTTGATCCCAAGAATCTCACAAGAAGAGAAGCCGTAGATTGCCAACTCAACTATACCGCCTTGTCCATTCTTCAACAAGCCGTGGGTCCTAACCACATGCCGCATCTTCAACAATATTCCACCGCCAAGGAAACATGGGACGCTCTTGTCGTCATGTTTGTGGGCAATGAAAGCATGCAAAGGAATAGATATGATGCCTTGACCAATGAGTCCGAAGGGTTATATATGCATGATTGAGAGGATTATGTGGACATGTACCGAAGACTCAAGACTCTTGCCACCGCCTTCTCAAATGTTGGTGCCAAGTACATTGATGATGCTTGGATCAAGAGGAAGTACATGATTGCCATTATGCCATTTGAGGGCGCGGACATGAAGAGTATTCAAGGGAGACATGATTTCTCCTCCATGACCTCAACTCAAGTGATGCAAGAGATGTGCTCCTACAAAGTGCAAACCAAGAATGCGCTTGACAACCGAGCTAGGGCCATTGGAATGCACCAAGGAGCATCCGTTGATTTGAAGGCCAAGGTGTTGTCAAGAGAGGTTGAGAATGAAGAAGAAGGAGAAGAGGCATTGCCTCCTTTGAAGAAACAAGACTATGATCCCTTTCTAAAGGATCTCATTGCTCTCACCGTGCAAAAGTTTTGGAGCAATCCTCCCAAGGGAAAGAGATTTGTTGAGGAGAAGACTAGGTCTCGCTATGGAAATGATGGGGCTCAAAAAGTGAGGTCTTTATTCAATTGTCAAGATAAGCATCACTTCATTGCGGAGTGCCCCTATGAGAATAGAGAGCTCCATAGTGGCAAGCTCATTCGCAAGGACAAGTCCAAGGTTGAGTACAAGAAACCTCACTTCAAGAAGAAGCCTTTCAACAAGAAGTCTCCTGCCAAGTTTGTGCTCTTGACTCAAGAGGAGTATGATTCCGGGAGTGATGAAGAAGAAGAAACCACAAGTGAAGTGGCCGCTCTAGCTATTGCTTCTACTCCATCATCTTCATCCCTCTTTGAATCCCCCAATGACGATCTTCCTCAACATAATGCCAAGTGCTTCATGGATAAGGCCACGGAGGTATCACCTTCCCCCAACTCTAAGACCCCTAGTGAACTTGAACATCTTGCTAGTCTTATAGAAGAAGAAGAAAGGGTCTCCCTGGACCGTTTTATGTCTAACATGCAAGGGGAGACCAAGAAGTACGTTTAGTATCTCATGAGGCAATTGGGAGAGGCCCAAGGTGCTCTTGAGAAGAAAGGTGAGATTGAGAGAAGGGATGCGGATGAAATTGCATCTCTTTCTATGACTCTTGAGGAAGAGCATGATGGTAGAGTTTCTCTAGAGGATGAAATTGAATATATTGAATTAACTCATAATGAACTTGTCTCAAACATCACTAAGGAACGCGATCTTGCTATTGCTAAATATAAAAAGGCTAAAAAGGATAAGGTCGAGTTTGGGGTTGGTCATGGTAAACTAACCGAGGAGTTTGAAAAGCTAACCAAGCCTCACAAGGCTTTGGAAAGCCAACACTCATTCCTCAAAGAGTTGCATGAACAACTTCAAACTCAACTTAATTAAACTAACAATGCTAGCACCTCTACTTCTTCTTGTGATCATGCAAATATTATTGAGGAAAATGCTAGGTTGAAGGATGAGCTAGCAAGGCTCAAGGGTAAAGGCCCTCAAGTTGTGAAGTTTGTGACCCCTTCCCCACAAGTAGTTGCCCCTAACTCTAATGCGGTCATTGCTAGACCAGAATTGAGTGCACCAAGGCAACAAGTGGGCAAGCAAGGTCTAGGCTATGTAGCCAAGAAGAAGAAAAAGAAGAAGAAGAGCAAGAAGAAGACCAACAATGGTGCTTCGAGTGGTGTTGTCATTAGGGACAACACTACTCCTAGTACACCCGCTCAAGCAAACAACATTGCCTCGAGTAGTAGTGTCATGAGGGACAACACTACTCGTAGCACATCCGCGGGAACTAACAATCCACATCATTTCTTATATGTTGATTATTATGGTGTTGTGCAAGCTAAATATGTTGGTCCTATTGAGGGTTTCATTGACTATACTATTTGGGTTCCAAAGACCCTTGTTGCTAATTGATGCATGTAAAATGCATAGATGAATTTTGCATATTTTCACATGATTTTCTATTACATATTGCATCATATAAGGGTATAATTCAATGTTTTATAGTATTTTGGGGTTAAATTACAAAGTCCCCCAACTATTATGGAATTAACCCTGCCTGTCTGAAACCCCGTTTTCTATATTTTTGACGTTTCAGGGGGCAAACTTCCGCGAAATCACCTGAAAATCTGCGGGGGTCATTTTCTTGGAAGGAGAAGACTTGCGGGCAAAGGATCCACGATAATTGGGCAAGGAGGCCCAAAAGAGGACCCTCCACGCGGCCAGATTCCTTGGCCGCGTGAGAGGCCCCCTTTTGGCCCATGTGGCCCCAATTCCTTCCATCTTCGACTTACCGACTCCGTCTTGACCTCAAACCGACTTAAAAAGGGTCCCCCGTACCCTTACGGAGAGGAGCGCCGCCGAAACACCGAAATAGAGACCTGGAGTTCCAGATTGGAGGGGGAAAACTCCGGCGGGGCGCCGTCGGTGTGATCTCCTACCCCTCCAACGTCATCTCCATCGACATCTCCATGAAAAGGGAGTAGTCCACCCCAGGGCTATGGGTTTGTGGAAGTAACACTAGTATCTCTCTCTATGTGCTTCACTAATTAGGTCCGTATGAGCTGCCTCACATGATTACGGGCACCGTTGTAATTCCTATGTGGTGGATCTTTTCTATGAGTTATTGAATCCGAGATTGCAATTGTTTCTCTTGAGTTATTTGAGTAGATGTATCTTATGTACCCCGTTCTTATTTGCTAGCTTTGATCAATCTAGTTCTTGAGAGCGTGTGTAGGGTGATGGGTGCATTAGTTGGAGTAACGGGGGGTGGCTAGTGCTGTGAAAGTGACAGAAGTTCAGCGATCCACTTTGGTTTTGTTAAACCTTTCTTAGTTACCTCACTAGGGATAAAAAGGAGTACCTTGTTACCAGGGATTTGAAGTGACACTAATCAATCTCCATGAATAGATGTAGAAAGTTCTTACTTCAACTTCATGTCACATTGCTTAAAGCTATACTCTGGTTTTTCCTTAATTATCGAGGTGTTATGATTTATTTCGCATCTTGGTGGAGTATAAGAGGGATCAATATGACCGTAGAGATCTCTATGCTAGGACGTGATGCCCATATGAAAGTACTCAATGTTAAACATGTTATTATAATCTCACATGTAATTCTTTATGTCCACCGTCTACCACTTTATTTTAGAGAATGCAAGTGTGAAACCATGAACCCCGGTCCTATTTTAAATATAAGAAAACACTCTAGTTACTTTGCTGCAATTTACTTTACTTGCACTTTACTTTACTTGCATCTCCAATTCGAATTTACATTATCTCCATCACCACTTGCATCACAAAAATACAAAAACAATCCATTGCATATTTATTTTCTAATTTGCATTCAGTAGTAGATTTAATTATTGCACATTTACTTTCAGTTTTGCATTGCAATTTAGAAGTCTCACACCTTGTGCTTGAAAACCACTTGGTGAGGTTGAGGGCACAAAATTCTCTACTTGTTTGCAGGATCCTGGAGGAAGCTTGGAAGACAACTGCTGAAATACTGGCTCCCCAAGAGTTCGATATAAACCCTCGAGTCACCCTCGTGGGGAAGAAGGCTTTCCACTAGCTACACACTCTGCACTTGGAGTCTCAACCTAGCCATCAAGCATTTTTCTGGCGCCGTTGCCGGGGAGCCATAGGTGAAGGAGTTGTCCAAGGGAGCTCGCAAGAAGTTTTCATCACCAACAAGGTGTGCAAACACCTAAGCTTGGGGAGGTTGCACCTACGTGAGTACCGTCCTTTCTATCTCCACCTTCTTTCAAGTAGATTGTTTTGTTTCTTGTGTTGTTTTTGTTTTTATTCTTGTTTTTGTTTTGTCTTGCATATTTTATTTTAGTTTGCATTTTAGCTTTGCATTTAGTTATCTAGTTTATTTTAGTATTTCAATTTGCCTAGTTACTTTACTTTTCAGTTTTGCATAAAAAATTAAAAACTACATAAAAACTGTTAAAATGGGTGATAGAACTAAATTAAGTGACTACACAAATACATCCAATGACCAGTTCATTGCTAGGCCAATTACTACACCTGAAATACAAGCTGAAAGCTATGAAGTAAGTCCTAGTTTATTGAATTTAATTACTAGAGAGCAATTTGGTGGTAGTGCTATGGAGGATGCCTCTATGCATCTTCATGATTTCATGAAAATATGTGATATGCAAAAATTTAAAAATGTGGAAAGTAGTGTTTTAAAACTGAAATTATTTCCTTTTTCGCTTAGAGGAAACGCTAAAGAATGGTTACTTTCACTACCTACAGCTAGTATAAAGTCTTGGGATGATTTAAAAGAAGCTTTCATTAAGAAATATTATCCTCCCGTTAAAATTTTGCAAAATAGGAATAATATCCTCTCATTTAGGCAAAATGATAATGAACATGTAGCCATGGCATGGGATAGAATTAAATTAATGCTTAGAACATGCCCATCACATGGAGTAAATGAATGGACCATACTGCACTCTTTTTATAATGGTCTAAACTACATGTCTAGAAATATACTTGATTCTGCTGCTGGAGGTGCCTTTATGAGTAAAACTGTAGGAGAGGCTAAGAGCATATTAGAAAGCATATTGCAAAATTATAGTCAATGGAATACTGAAAGAGCACCCAATCCCACTAAGAAAATAAACTCAATTGAAGAAATCAATGATTTGTCTTCTAAAATGGACACTATTCTTGCTTTTATTAATAAACAAAATATGGAGAATGTGCCTTTGCAGGAGCTAGTTGGTAGTAATTCTGAAAGTGTGGATGTTAATTTTGTTAGGAATTATGGTAGAAATGGTTTTGGTAACGCTTAAAATTCATATAGTAAACCTCCTTATGTGCCAAATAAACCTTTTGTTCCATATCCTAATGCTAATGAAAATAAGTGGAAGCCTTCTAGTGAAATTTCTGAATCTAATAAATTGCTTATGGAACAAGTTGCTAGTCACAATGCTATGATACATGAGTTAAATAAGTCTATTGCATCCATTAGTAGTGATATTAAAGGATTGCAACTTCAATCTTCGAATTTAGATAAAGCATTGTCAAAATTAGCTGATAATCAATCAACTCTATTAAGCATGTCAGCAGGAAAGCCACAAGCACAACCTAGTGTAGGAATGAATTCTATTACTATTGCTGCTCCTATTAATTAAAATATTGATCATATTTCTGAGAATACAAGTGAGCATGTCCCTACTAGCTTAGAAGAAACTTTAAATGAAATAGTGAAGTACCCTGAATATTTACTTCAATATATGTCTTATCTTGCTAGCAAAGATGAAATTAGTCCTCATGAATCAAGCATGCTAGCTAAATTAGAGAGTAAAGTAGAGGAAATTATGATGCTTACTGCAATTAAGGATCCATTGCTTGATTTATAAAAAAGTAGCTTGCAAGAACTTATTGCTACTCTACAAAAATTTGCTAGTGACCCCACTATAAATGTTAATCAACCTGGCTTTGGATCTTATATTGCTAGTCATGTCTTGCAAGAAAAAATTGCTAGGTACAAGAATGAGGCCATGATACCTCCTAAGCTTGAGGATGCATGGATCCCCAAGGTGCTAGTTTCAATTGGAAAATAAATTCACCATGCTATGTTAGATCTAGGTTCTAGTGTATCGGTACTCTCTAAAGAATTATATGAATTGCTAGAACTAGAAAATTTAGAAAAGTGCTCAAGTGAATTTGTCCTTGCTGATAACTCTACTAAACATGCTGTAGGACAAGTAAAAGATGGTATGATTGAATTGCACATGACTTTTGTACCCGTTGATTTCATTATTATGGATATGGGGGATAAATCCCCTAGTCCTATTATTTTGGGTAGACCTTTTCTTCGTACTACAGGTGCAATCATAGACTCCAAGGAAGTGAATGTCAAGTTTCAGTTCCCTCACAAGAAAAGAATGGAGCACTTCCCAAGGAAGAGGGGCACGCTGAAGAACAAGCTCCCTCATGAGCTTTGTCCCTCTTGATTATCAAGTAAGTAAAGCCTAGCTATATGGCTATAAAGAAAGCGCTTTACGGGAGGCAAACCGGTTGTTTTTGTTTGGATTTTCCTAGTGTCCTCTTGCTGTCTCAAGAGATTAGTTTTTTTGTTTTAATTCTGGAGTTTTCAATAAAGAGTCAAGTCAAACCCATTTGGACTTATAAGTTGCTATCCTAGTGCATGAAATTTTTGTTTCAGCACGAGTCTGCTCACCGTATGATTTTACGTTTTTTATTGGTATGTCGGATTGAGCTAATGGTTTAGTATTTTCTGCAACTTTTCGTCCTCTGTAAGCACAAAAATTGGCTTAATTTTTTGACGAGTCTAGCTTAGGGAAAAATGTTCGTTTTTCTGCTGCTGCTTTTCTGGACAGATTCTGCCTTCTTTTGTTTTATGCACTCTTTAGGCTTGGGAATCGAATTTCCATGATTCTTTCAAGCAAGAGAGTGAACATACAACATAATGAACCTTATTGTCTATCTACTGGAGCATTTTATTTGGAATTTTGCACAGCAAACATGTGATTTGTTTGTCCTTGCTAATCTCACCCCACAGAAAAAGAATGGGAGAAACATGTTTTGTGAAGTTTTTTCACAGGGAATAGAGGAGCTGCGCCTCAAGACATCCAAGAATGGTGAAAGCCATAAGCTTGGGTATGTGATGAACACCCCACTGGAGCTACACTCTTTTGGTTAACACACGTCTACTTTCTGTTTTTCTAAGCAAAGCATTTATCGTAGAGACTTGAAGCGTCTAGTTTTTATTTTTATTTTTGTTTTGATAAGACCACCACCATCATTTTATATGAGATTGAGCTACTGGAGTTTGGGGTTGGAATGTATTGGATGCTAGTATTATTACTTGGAATAGGGATGCCATGGTTGATTTGAAGAGCTACATATGTTTGCATGATTTATAGGCTTTTTATGTGTAGAAATTTGCAATAATGTTGTCTTGAGCTATCTCTTATTCATGTCCTTGATGTTAATTGCTGGTTTATTTAGTTTGTCATGAAATGAGTAGTTCTATGGACATATGCATGCATAGTAGCTGGTCAACTATCTCCCTCTTGCTAGCCCAAAAATTTAAAAAATCCAACAAGTAAAAACTTGTTTCCAACACTCCTTAGCCAAGTATTTCCAGTGAGTCCACCATATCTTCCCATTAGCTTCATTGCTATTCCGAGTATGTTCACCATGTTATTGTGTTATTTATGTTCTAAATTAAGATATTCACTTTATTAATTGTCATGGGTTGAACTTGGGATAGGACTCTCACGAACTTTTGAAGGCACACTTTACTTTTTATGCATCTAATAAACATGGCCCAATAATGGGAGCCACAAGTTTTGCGTTTGACAAGTGTGTGGTTGGGAGGTAGCTATAAACGTGTATCACCGGAAATCTTTCAACATTGCACAAAAAATTTACATTTGGTTGATATCATGTACTTTTGTTTTTGGACTCCTGCCATGCCGAAATGAAATAGAGGAATAGTAAGTTTTGATGAGTAAGTATCTATATGACTAGAGAAACGCATTGGGCCGCTAACCCAAGCCATGCTTTATCATGGTGGAAATTTACTTACATCTTGAGTGACTCTACAACACATCCTATAATAAAATAAGAAGCTATGCATAATAGTGAATGAAAATAAAAAGGATGATGAGTCTACTCCGTTTGTTCATCTTGTCATTGTAACATGGGCTTGTTTCCATGTCATGGGGCAAAAGGTACCTCTTTGCGGTTCTCTATGATGTCATTAATACTTATTATGATTGTACAAAGCTTATTAGGAATCTTAAGTTGAGTAATCATGGAGTAGGTTTTCACACTCACGGGGCATGAGGCTTTCAACCACCTTGTCATTCTCATTACTTCAATACTCACAATTTTAAGATGCTAGTGATAAAGGGGCAATGAGAGTCCTAGATCAATGGATACCACATTTCAATTAGTAATTTTAGTTGAATAATTTAGAGGCTAAATAAGACTTGATCATGTTTTACCTCTACTCAATTTTCTCCAAAGTGTCCACCATATTTTCTATTCTCCATTATGCTATTATTTGACCAATATAGGATTTTATTTTTCATTTTGTGTATGCATTTGGTCCATAGTGCTTTTATTTCATTACACACTTTGTGAACTTTCATGAAGCATCTTTGCTTGCATATTTGATATTTCTTACACCACGAATTGTATATTGCTACTAATTTATAGTATTAATCATTTGATTATATGTAGCATGAATAATCCTCCTTGATATCCCATGATTGTTTAAATATGCAAAACCCATCTTAGTTTTATCACCTTCATACTCGAGGACGAGCATGGGTTATGCTTGGGGATGTTGATGCATGTAAAATGCATAGATGAATTTTGCATATTTTCACATGGTTTTCTATTACATATTGCATCATATAAGGGTATAATTCAATGTTTTATAGTATTTTGGGGTTAAATTACAAAGTCCCCCAACTCTATGGAATTAACCCTGCCTGTCAGAAACCCTGTTTTCTATATTTTTGACGTTTCAGGGGGCAAACTTCCGCGAAATCACCTGAAAATCTGCGGGGGTCATTTTCTTGGAAGGAGAAGACTTGCGGGCGAAGGATCCACGAGAATTGGGCAAGGAGGCCCAAAAGAGGACCCTCCACGCGGCCAGATTCCTTGGTCGCGTGAGAGGCCCCCTTTTGGCCCTGTGGCCCCAATTCCTTCCATCTTCGACTTACCGACTCCGTCTTGACCTAAAACCGACTATAAAAAGGTCCCCCGTACCCTTACGGAGAGAAGCGCCGCCGAAACACCGAAACACCAAAACAGAGACCTGGAGTTCCAGATTGGAGGGGGGAAACTCCGGCGGGGCACCGCCGGTGTGATCTCCTACCCCTCCAACGTCATCTCCATCGACATCTCCATGAAGAGGGAGTAGTCCACCCCATGGCTATGGGTTTGTGGAAGTAGCACTTGTATCTCTCTCTATATGTGCTTCACTAATTAGATCCGTATGAGCTGCCTCACATGATTTCGGGCACCGTTGTAATTCCTATGTGGTGGATCTTTTCTATGAGTTATTGAATCTGAGATTGCAATCGTTTCTCTTGAGTTATTTGAGTATATGTATCTTATGTACCCCGTTCTTATTTGCTAGCTTTGATCAATCTAGTTCTTGAGAGCGTGTGTGGGGTGATGGGTGCATTAGTTGGAGTGACGGGGGGTGGCTAGTGCTGTGAAAGTGACAGAAGTTCAGCGATCCACTTAGGTTTTGTTAAACCTTTCTTAGTTACCTCACTAGGGATAAAAAGGAGTACCTTGTAACCGGGGATTTGAAGTGACACTAATCAATCTCCATGACTAGATCTAGCAAGTTCTTACTTCAACTTCATGTCACATTGCTTAAAGCTATACTCTGGTTTTTCCTTAATTATCGAGGTGTTATGATTTATTTCGCATCTTGGTGGAGTATAAGAGGGATCAATATGACCGTAGAGATCTCTATGCTAGGACGTGATGCCCATATGAAAGTACTCAATGTTAAACATGTTATTGTAATCTCACATGTAATTCTTTATGTCCACCGTCTACCACTTTATTTGAGAGAATGCAAGTGTGAAACCATGAACCCCGGTCCTATTTTAAATATAAGAAAACACTCTAGTTACTTTGCTGCAATTTACTTTACTTTCACTTTACTTTACTTGCATCTCTAATCGAATTTACATTATCTCCATCACCACTTGCATCACAAAAATACAAAAACAATCCATTGCATATTTATTTTCTAATTTGCATTTAGTAGTAGATTTAATTATTGCACATTTACTTTCAGTTTTGCATTGCAATTTAGAAGTCTCCCACCTTGTGCTTGACAACCACTTGGTGAGTTTGAGGGCACAAAATTCTCTACTTGTTTGCAGGATCCTGGAGGAAGCTTGGAAGACAACTGCTGAAATACTGGCTCCCCAAGAGTTCGATATAAACCCTCGAGTCACCCTCGTGGGGAAGAAGGCTTGCCACTAGCTACACACTCTGCACTTGGAGTCTCAAGCTAGCCATCACTAATATGAAGGGGCCCATCTCGGTTCCTAATTCTAGTCAATGATCTCTTGAGGACTATGCTTCCGGTGGGACTAAATGGATTCTCGGTAGTGGATGCACTAATCATATGACCGGAAGCAAAGAGCTTGTGACGGAGTTGCGACCTAATGACATCCAAGCAACCATCACTTATGGGGACTCATCCAAGTCTAAGGTATCCGGGTTCGGCAAGGTTGTGGTGGCTCCCGATATAACTATCGAGAACGTCATGCTTGTCGAATCCCTTGGTTACAATTTACTTTCCGTCCGCTCTCTTGGAAAGATGGGTTTTTCCGTCTTTTTCGATGGTGATATTGTGGTCCTTTTGAGGAGCAAGACTCTTGGCGTCGCTCACGTGGGACATGTTGAAAATGAGTTGTTCGTGGTGGACTTTTCAAAGTCAACCAACTCTCAAGCAATGTGTCTTTTCGGGAAGGCGGACTTGGGATGGTTGTGGCATCGCCGCCTATCCCATGTCAACATGAGAACTTTGCAAAGTCTTCACAAAGGTGTCCTTATTGTCGGACTAAAAGAAAATGTTTCCTTTGCAAAGGATCGCGTTTGTAGGTCGTGTGTTGAAGGGAAGATGCATGACACGGTGCACAAGGCCAAGACTATTATCTCATCAAAGAGGATCTTGGAGCTTCTCCATGTTGATCTCTTTGGTGCCGTGCCCGAGGCAAGTCTTGGTGGCAAGAAGCATTGCTTGGTGATTGTCGATGATTATTCAAGATACACTTGGGTTTATTTCTTCAAGTGCAAGAGTGAAACTCAACAAACCATCTTCGACTTCTCCAACGAAGTGCAACGTCAACACAATGTGCAAATCATGGCTATTAGGAGTGATAATGGCTCGGAGTTCAAGAACTATACATTGTATGAATTCCTTAGTGAAGAAGGAATTCGTCATGAATACTCCGCCACTTACACTCCTCAACAAAATGGTGTTGCCGAAATGAAGAATCGCACCCTCTTGGATATGGCAAGGACCATGTTGGCGGAGTACTCTTCTTCCCAATGTTTATGGGCCGAGGCCATATCCACCGCATGCCACTCCTCCAACCGCGTCTACATCCGCAAAGGCTTGGACAAGACCCCATATGAGATCCTCACCGGCAATAAGCCCAACGTCTCCTACTTCTATGTATTCGGCTGTAAGTGATTTTATTTGATCAAGGGTGTCAGGTTGTCTAAATTTCATTCCAAAACCATTGAGGGTATTTTTTTTTGTTACGGTGCCGAATCCCACACTTATAGAGTCTTTGACAAAGCCTCACGGATTGTCATAGAATCTTTTAGTGTGGTTTTCGAGGAAAATGATGGCTCCCAAGTGGCGCAATTTCATGTTTCTAATGTAGATGTTGAAATACCTTAAGAAGCCATACGAAGGATGGGTGTGGGATTTTTCCGCCCCATCGAGGGACACCTTATGGCGACTCGAGAAGGACTATGCTCTACTCAAGTGGAGCCCTCCTCTACAATAGAAGAACAAGCCAAGGAGACAAATGTTACTCCTAACCAAGAACATGTTCAAGACCCTCCTCTTATTGACCAAGTGACTCCGCAAGTCGTACCCACTCCTCTCACTAATGCGAGTCAAGGTCAAGGCCAAGATCAACCATCCTCTTCATCCTCTCCCCAAGTTGAAGCAAGTGTTGAAGATATTGTTGTTGATGATGATGATGATCAAGGCCAAGTTGGTCAAGATGGGGACCCAAATGATCAAGATGATCAAGTGATCCCTCCTCACAATAATGAGGAGATCGAAGCCCGTCGTGTCAAAAGGATAAGAAGAGATTTGAAGCAAATTGATTCCCAAGACAACAAAGTCTTGGAGGATGTTCAAGCTCAAAGATCCACAAGAAGGCAATTGGCACATTTTTGTGAGCATCAAGCTCATATCTCTATGGTGGAGCCTAAGAAAGTGTATGAAGCTCTTGAGGACTCCGATTGGATTGAAGCTATGCATGATGAGCTCAATAACTTTGAGGGCAACAAAGTTTGGAGATTGGTTGAGAATCCCAAAGATTGCCACAATGTTATTGGCACTAAGTGGATTTTCAAGAACAAGTCAGATGAGCATGGAATTGTCATTAGGAACAAGGCAAGATTGGTTGCTCAAGGTTACACTCAAGTTGAAGGCATTGACTTTCATGAAACCTACGCACCCGTGGCTCGCCTTGAGTCCATCCGTATCCTCCTTGCTTATGCATCCTCTCATAATTTCAAATTGCAACAAATGGATGTGAAAAGTGCTTTATTGAATGGTCCACTAAAAGAGGATGTATATGTTAAGCAACCTCCGGGGTTCGAGAATCTCAACTTTCCTAACCACGTTTACAAACTTGACAAGGCTCTCTATGGTCTCAAACAAGCACCTCGTGCTTGGTATGAGCACCTTAGGGAGTTGTTAGATGATCGTGGTTTCGAAGTTTGGAAGATTGACCCCACTCTCTTCACCAAGAGAGTAAAGGGAGAGTTTTTCATATGCCAACTATATGTGGACGATATCATCTTTGGCTCAACTAACCAAGCTTTCAATAATGAGTTCTCTAAGCTTATGGCTGACAGATTCGAGATGTCTATGATGGGAGAGCTTAAATTCTTCCTTGGCTTTGAGATCAAGCAACTGGCTCGTGGGACCTTCATTTCTCAAGCCAGGTATACCCAAGATATGATCAAGAGGTTTAATTTCCAAGATGCTAAGATCAAGACATCTCCTATGCAAGTCAAGTGCCACCTATCTCGTAATCCAAAAGGGAGTAAGGATGTGGATCAAAAGTTGTATCGTTCTATGATTGGTTCTTTGCTCTATCTTTGTGCATCTAGGCTCGATATCGTTTTGAGTGTAGGTGTGTGTGGAAGGTATCAAGCGGCTCCTAAGGATAGCCATTTAATGGCGGTCCATAGGATCTTTCGTTATTTGGTTCATACCCCAAGATTTGGTTTGTGGTACCCAAAGGGGACACACTTTTCTCTCAATGGCTACACGGATTCCGATTGGGCGGGTGATCAAGATGATAGGAAGTCTACTTCCGGGGCTTGCCAATTTCTTGGTAGGTCCCTAGTGAGTTGGTCCTCCAAGAAGCAAAATTGCATATCACTCTCCACCGCCGAAGCCGAGTATGTTGCCACCGCAAGTGCATGCACTCAATTGTTATGGATGAGGCAAACTCTCAAGGAATATGGAGTTCATTTGGATAAGGTGCCTCTTTTGTGTGACAATGAAAGTGCCATCAAAATTGCATACAATCCGGTGCAACATACAAGAACGAAGCACACTGAGATTCGCCACCATTTCATCCGAGACCATGTGGCAAGAGGGGATATTGCACTATCTTATGTGCCCACCAAGGACAATCGTGCGGATATTTTCACGAAGCCACTTGATGATGCAAGGTTCTTGTTCTTGAGGAATGAACTAAATGTGATTGATTCAAGGAGTTTGACTTGAAAGATCTTGCACACACCCCTATAGATGAAACGTGTTTGAGCTTAGGTGTAGGCATGGACATAGGGGGAGTGTTATCCTAACACATTGGATTCTCCCTCCCCCCATTATGCCCAAAGCAAAAATTTCATTGTTATCTCTCTATTTCTAATTTTGAATTGTGAGCTTCAACGTTGAGTATTGGCAATGCCCCCAAGATATATCTTCGCGGTTGCATACCATGAACTCTTACATGGTGGCTTAGGCCACCAACCTCTTCTCTTTTGAAGAGTTGGTTCTTAGTTGGATATCTTTTGGGTTATTGTGTTATCCTTCCGAATACTACTTCTCATTGCTATTTCGATCTTATTTGCTTTTTCCCCGAGAAGTAAGACTAGGAAATCTAACCCCTTGTGTTTTGCTCTATTTGTCCTCTCTCATGTTCATCTATGCATATGCCTTACTCCACACAACATCACATCTTTCCTAGCCTGTCAAAACTGTCTTTTCTGGAATGGTTTGGACTTTTTCTGGTCTGTCCCGGATTCATTTTGGCCTGGCTCGGATTATTCCGAGTAGGTCGGATTGGTCCGGACTATTCCGGCAGCCGGATTTTTCCGGGCCATTCCGGACGAGACAGTTTTCCTTATAAATACCCCCCACACGCACGGGAGGCAGTTTCCTTTCCACTCTTTCCACCCCTCCCGTGCCCTAGACACCAAAATCCGCGGTTTTCGTCCCCGTTGCCCCTAGGGAGGATCGTTTGATCCCTCCTTTGGTCAAGGACTCCCCCATGGAAGGTATTGTGTTTGGCATCTCTTCTTTTTCGTTTTTGTTGGTTGTTTTTGGTTCTAGATGAAATCTCACCTAGGGTTTGATCTAGATCCAAGTTCTATCAACTTGTTCATCATGCCAATCTCTACCTAGATGCCATGGATTCGTAGATCTAGTCTAACCACATCACAATCTAGACTTAGATCCATCTCAAATCTCGTGCCAATCCCATGTTTTTCCCGCACTTAGAACACCTCTAGGATCATCTCTCGCAGGGTTTTGGGTACATGGACGAGTTATTGTATGTCGTACCACTAAGAGTTACGGAGCCGATGAAGGCTTCGTTGGAGGGGCTTTTTGAAGAGAAAAAGGTGACAACAACTTTGTTCTAGATGGCGCCATCAAAAGCGCAGGGAGTGCATGGTTTCACTACGGGTTTCTTTCAACGACATTGAAAAATATTAAAAGATGATGTAGTCCCGGGAGTATTGAGCTTTCTGAATGGGGGGGGGGGGGAATTACCCGCAGGGTTGAATGATACGTATACTATTTTGATCCAAAAGGTACGACATCCTAAAAAAATCTCCCAATACCGACCAATTTCCCGTTGTTTTGTCTTGTATAAAGTTGCATCAAAGTGTATTGCTAATAGACTCAGAGAAGAAGAGAATTGATGGTGCACACGGGAAAGAATGAGATTTCCCCTTCGATTGGAATGGATTCTCCCGCTATTCAAAAAAGAAATACTTACTTATTCATAAACAGAAATTTCTGAAACTGGGTGAAAGTGCATTCTCGATATCTCGGTCTTTTGTGTGTTTGTTAACAACATGAAGAAGTTACTAACCGTATGTGCTACTTTGTCAAAGGATTTGGTCTTAAATCAGCACGTATACGATGTCAAAGAAATGGTGAAGAAATCGAAGATCAACGAACTTTTCCGGGCCAGAAAAAGGGTTTTCAAAGTGCAATCCGGATTATTCCGGAGGAGTCCGGAATCCGGATTTAGTCTGGATGAGTCCGACTGCAACGTGATTTTCTCTGTTGCACCGGGATCCGGATTCAGTCCGGACTATTCCGACTGCAACGGGATTTTCTCTGTTGCAATCTGGATTCAGTCCGGATGATTCCGACTGCAACGTGAATTTCTCTGTTGCAATCTGGAATCAGTCCGGATGATTCCGGGATCCGGAAAATTCCGGAGCAATCTGGGCTGGTCGTAGTTTGGGCAGAAAAACGGCTAGTTTGAGTGGGGGCTATAAATAGCCCCTCTCTTTCTTCCCCAAGGGTCAGCTCCACCAGCATTGAAGCCTCCATTGATTGAGCTCACCCACCAAGCTAGATCTCCCTCCTCCTCCACCCAAACTTGTTGATTCTTTGAGGATTGAAGGAGGACCACTGGATCTACATCTTCACCAACCGGATTTCCATTTCCCTCTCATTCACTTGAGAGATCTTTGCCTAGGGTTTCCTCATGTGGAGAACCTAGGCTTCTTGTTACTAGTGGTGATTCAAGAAGAGTTGGGAGCCCCCAATTAAGTTGTGGGTGTGTGCCCCAAGTGTTTGTAAAGGATTCGATCCCCGCCTCAAAGGGGTTCAATAGTGAGAGGTGAACTAGGCCTTTGTGGCGGAAGTTCATCGGAGAGTAGGGTGAGGCCTTTGTGGCGTTGAGTAGGCCTTCGTGGCGAGCTCACACCCCTCCAACGAGACGTACTCCCTTAACAAGGAGGAACTCGGGAATACATCGTGTCTCCGTGTGCTTCCATCGGTTACCTCGTTCCTCACTCTCTACTTACTCGTACTTGTAGCATTTATTGTAGTACTTGTTGTTTTAAGTGTTGTCCTAGTTGCATTAATTGCTTGCCTTGTCATATAGGTAAATTCACCATTAGTTGCACTGTCTAGAGAATTTACCTTTGAGTTAAGCCTAAACTTTGTTAAAAAATAAAATTGGTCGTAGCACCTATTCACCCCCCCCTCTAGGTGTCCATACTTTACTTTCACTAGGGTAGCTGAATCCATTGACCTTGACGTAGGGCGTCGGTGATGGTAGTAGGCAATCGTCATTTCTACTTCTATTGAGAAGAGATAGATACTATTATAGTAGATTTAGAGGTTCACTTTATTAACCGTGCTACTTGCCCAGAGGTTTGTTGGCTGAGATTATTGAAGAGGAGTAAAGTGCTTTCGTTCCTAGACTACTTATAACGGACAATGTTCTGATTCCATACGAGAGTGTGCATGTGATCAAGCGTAGGAAGCATGGGAATAATTATTTCTGTGCAATTAAGTTAGACATGATGAAAGCCTATGACCGTGTGGAATGACATTATTTGGAGGCAATTATGCTCAAACTGGGTTTCAGCAACAACTTTGTTCGGCTGATCATGAAGTGTGTCACCTCAGTCAGGTTTGCGGTGAGGGTTAATGGGGGAACTTCTCCCTTATTTTTCACCGACTAGAGGGTTGAGACAGGGAAATCTCATATCAACCTACCTATTTCTACTTTGTGGAGAGTGATTCACTTCCTTGTTGAATACTTTTGGAGGCAATCAAGTGGATATGGGCATTAGAGTAAGCGGACATGCCCCTTGGATAAACCATTTGTTATTCGTAGACGTTTGTCTGATATTTATGAAGGCATGTACTCAGAGTGCAGCAATGATCAATGAGATCTTACGTATCTATAGTGAGTGCTCGGGTCAGTGTGTAAGCAGAGAGAAAAGTGCTATTTATTTTAGCCCAAACACACCTAATCAGTTGAGACAAGTTTTGAAGACTTCGCTTGGTATAGTAGTGGAGGCCTTCAGCGAGCATTATCTTAGTCTCCCTGCAGCTGCTGGTAGGTTGACCAGTGGTTCCTTTGATCATCTACATGACAGTATACGTGGGAAACTGCAGGGAGGATCAGAGCGAATGGTTTCTTGTGCCAGCAAAGAAATATTTCTTAAATATGTTGTTCAAGCAATCCCGACATATAGCATGAGTGGTTTTAAGCTAATGAAGAAAACTTGCAGCAAGTTGACTTCTAGCTTGGGGAGATTTCGGTGGAGTTCATCTCTTGGTCGGCGATCCCTGCATTGGGTTTCGTGGGATGTTCTTGCTACTCCGAAATGCAAGGGAGGTATGGGCTTTCATAATCCATAGATTTTCAATCTTGCTTTACTTGGGAAACATGGCGGGAGGCTCATTACCAATCCAGGTTTGTTGTGTGCTCGAGTATTGAAGGGGTGGTACTACCCTTCATTTGATTTCTTGCAAGCAAATATTCCGCGCAATGCTTCATCTACCTGGCGAGCAATTGTGGCGGGGAAGGAAGCACTTCGGATTGGTATGATCAAGCGTATTGGCAGTGGTACGTCTGTGTCAGTCTGGCAAGACAAGTGGATACCGGGGTGTATGTCAATGACAACTTCAGCTCACTTCGGTGAGGACTCAATATCGATGGTCTCTAACTTGATCGATAGTGAGACAGGGAAGTGGAACATTGACAAGGTTCGAGAAAATTTCATTGCCCCCGAAGCAGATGCAATACTGAACACACCTCTGCTGAGAGAGAGAGAATGAAGATTTCTGGGCATGGGCATTTGAAGTAGTGGAGTTTATTCTATTAAATCGGCGTATCGGTCTCTGGTGAACCACAACGAGCATGCAGCTCTAGGTGAAGGGACGAATACCGAATCCTCATCGACAGAACAACAGCACTGGATCTCTCTGTGGAAATTGAACGTCGTGCCTAAGGTTCGGGTTTTCTGGTGACGGGTGATGCGAGGTATATTGCCAGTGGTGAGCGCCTTGAAGTACCGACATATATCCGGTAGTGGCAGATGTAAAATCTATCAGGCGGAAGAAGAGGACTTAATGCATGCACTGTTATCATGTTCGCATGCGCAAACTTTCTAGAGGGAGGCGCAAGAGTGGCTAAAGTTCAAATTGCCGAGAATCCATCCAGCTACATGGGAGAGAGCAGGGCCGGGCCGGCAAAATTTAGTGCCTTGTGTGAAACTCTAAAAATGGGCCCTATATCACTAAAAATATTAAACTAATAAAAAACTATAATATATATGACGTAATATCTTACATTACATTATTATGATCTTGTTCTACCTTAATATTATCCATCTCTATATGACCATTTCTAGAATCACTGTAAGAAATAATGACAAATGTAAGGGTAGAAGGATCAATTGACTCACTACCAGATGACACTTGTGATCAATTGACTCACTACTATATCGGCAATCGTCGATAGATGAGGCGAGAATCGATCATTAAACCTTTGGAAAAGCAACTCAGAATTTAGGGCCATAATTTACCATGAACTCGTAATTTGGAGGAAAAAAGGAAGACACACTAGGCTGCAGGCGATGTTTCATTGAATTGCTGGACCATGAGCACTCAGGAAACACGAGTGATGCATGAAACCCACGAGGCACAATCGAACCAGGATCACAGGATGGAATCGCGTGTGGCGCAGTGCATTGCTGGATCCTGGATGCAGCCCAGCGGCCAGCGCCAAGGTAGAAGGTTTCTCTTCTTCGCAGCATCCCAGGTACATAAGCCTATATAAAAAATTTGGGCCCTGTGCGGCCGCACAGCACTCCCATGGGCCCCTGAGAGAGAGATATCCTGTGTGATCCAAGGTCCTAGAATCAGATAGACCAAAGATAAGGTGATCTGGTCCGTTAGGAATAGTTGGACTCATGACGCGGGGGGGGGGGGGGGGGGGGGGGGGGGGGGTCATTGAAAACGGCTAGAGAAGCTATCACGATTCTTGAGCTACCAAGGAAACATACGAGAGTCTTGCCGAGCCATGGATGGCGTCCCGGTGATGATGGGATAATAAAAATCAACACAGATGGAGGAAGGTCGATCGAGGCTCGAAAGGGTGGAGGTGGTGGTGTGGCCAGATCCCATACTTCTTTCCTGCGGCTTGGGCAAAGCCCTACCCGGGGGTTACAGACCTCTCGTCATCGAATGCTTGGCGGTGCGTGATGGAGTTATCTTCGCGAAGCTCTGTGGCTACTCACGGCTAGTGGTCGAGACAAACTTTCTCGAGGCAGAGGAGGATCTAAGGGGGACGAGCGGTGGCTAGCCCCCCCCCCCCCCCCCCCCCCATGGTTCGGCCACCCCCAGCAAGGTTCAGCAGGGGATAGTAGAAGCCATAGTTAATCCAATCGTAATTGGCCATTAGCGCTAGCACATATCGAGTGGCATACACGTATCTAAAACTACTTATAAAAGAGTAAACATGTCGGGATACATTAAATCACACACGTTGAATAGCCTCAAATCAATGGTCCAGATCCTCCCAATGTTGAGTAGAAAATCGTTTCGTTTTAACATGTTCTGGGTGTTTTTTCAGTTTGCACGATCGGACCAAGATAGAATACACATATACGTACCGGACACCAACTCGGATCAGCTCCACTTGGCCCATAGCACACGGCTCAGAGCAGCATGATATGGAAAACTATTCATATACGCGCGCCGGACACCAACTCAAATCAGCCCCGATCGGTATGGAAAACAAATCAGCTTACACATATAGGTGCCTGATATTAACTCCAATCAGCCCCAATCGGTATGGAAAATTAATCATCGTATAGCCGAGCGCCATGGCTGTGGCGGTGACGCGGAAAACGCAGGCAGCTAGCTAGACGGCCTTGACGGAGACGTACTCCATGGACTGGACGGCCTCCACGAGGCTGCTCTCACGGTGATCACGCGGCTACTCGACACAGCGTTCGACTGGACGACATCGGCTGGGAGGATATGATCTGGGACTGCATGCAGGCGACGCGTAGGCATGTAGGGGACGAGAGGCCGTCCTGCATGCCGGCGCCAGCCAGGGACGCCCCTAAAGACGAGACACGGGGCTGCACGCCGGCCTTGGTCTCAGACAAGCTCGATGTGTGAACCGTAAGGCGCATATAACAATAGCGTCGGGGTGGCCCTCTCCATACGTAGAGGCCATCTAATCTTAACTCATGCACACATGCACAAATATGGCTAGCACGCCGCCAGCATGCGTCTGTTCCGGGGGACTCCTGCCAACATGCAAGACCGCTGATCCCCACTTGCGGCTCTAGCGTCATCCTCTGCCTCGAGAAAGTTTATTCAGTTTTGTGCATTGGCTGATACAAGCAACTTTTTGAGATTATATATATTTTTAGAGAATTTATGAGATTGAATAGTCCATGTTGACTGTACTATACTGGGAAACCTGACTGCATATGCTTGGTTACTACGGTAGTGATATATTTTTTGAACTTTCCGGTAAAATTTTGCCATGTTCAATTGGTCAAGTGAGTGGAATTACTAAAGATTGGTGGTACATTGGACCTTGTCCTTAATGGCTATCCGATAGGTTTTCTCAAATTAAATTTGGCTTACTTCCATAGAATGAAAATATCCGGACCAATGTTTCTGATATTAACTGTCCTAGGAAAATGCTAAGCTTCATATTCTTGGGAATATGTTTGATGAAGATGGCACAAAGTATGTCGTTTCTGTTATTTATTTTTTAAGTAACTGTATCTAAATTAACTTTGACTGGACCTTTTCTAGAACTATAGTAGTAGCAGCCGCCTCCAACAGACTGGGTCATGATCAACCTGGATGCGGATGGGTCTTTCGACTAAAGTAAAGGTACGGGTGGATGGGGTGATGTTGGCAGAGACATTAATAACAGGTTGTGGAACAGGAAGACCTTTATTTGTTATCGCCGCTGGGTCTCTCTGGTGAAGCAAAATCATAAAAGACATTAGGCATTATTGAAAGTCGTTACATGTATATGCCAGGAGAACGTAACAAGCCTGCATATGTTTTGGCATGGTTGGGCTCATCGGAAACCTTAGGGCCGAACTTTGTTTGGGTTGATGAGGCCCCATCTATTGTAACCCTTACCTCTGCCATGTCCAGCGATTCAGCTGAGTTACACTACTAGGGAAAAGACTACCGCAGGCGCACCAAATCAGTCTACCGCAGGCGAATTGCGGTTCGCCTGGGACCACCCCGCCAGCGGTAATGACTTACCGCAGGCGAACCTCAACGTGCGCCTGGGGTAACTTGACATACCCCAGGCGAACTGGCCCTGTGCGCCTGGGGTAAGCCTTTTACCTGAGGCGAACAGGCACTGTGCGCCTGGGGTACAGATTCGCCTGGGGTATGATTTCTTATTCGCCTGGGGTATGGTTTTGCTGTGTAAAAAATAAAAGAAACGAAAATAACAGAATTACAGCAAATTGACAGAAATAAATATGAAAATGACAGCAAAATAACAGAAATATTCTCGATCATCAACACATAGTTTCGAACAATAGTCTCGATCATCACCAAATAGTCTCGAAGCGATAGTTTAGTTACAAGCATAGTTCAAACACTAGGAGTACACATAGTTCAAACAAATCGATAGTTTAGTTATCTAGACAAGCAAAACAACAAGTAGCATCAACACTAGGAGTACAAGGAGTATAAGCACGGCGATGGCGAAGGTGGTCATCCGGGCCCTCGTCTTCTCCGTCTTCTCTCTCGCTAGGTAAGTGGCGTATCGAGCTTCCGCCTCCACCATACACAACATACCATGTCATCTGTGCATAGGACAAAAATACGAGTTTAGCATCGAAAGTGATAATAGACCGCAAATAACTATCAAAAAATAGAAGCATCAAGGTTTACGAATAAAACACGACAAATAAAGGACTAAAAGTTATATGATGCAAGTGTATACTAACATTTTGTCAATCCTATAGTCTCGGCGGGAACGGACGAACGCCTTCTAGCGTGTTGAATGTCCGGGTGTCACGTTGCTCTCGTAGGTGTGCTTCTATGTCACGGTTGCTCGGTGGTGCGTGGCCGTGGAAGAACAAGCCACCCCGAGTGATGACATCCGACGAGAGTATCGTGCAGATCCTCCGCTGGATGCGACGGAACTCAGCCCGCACATATTCATCGGGGGTGTTGGCCATCTTTGTGGTCAGCTCTCGGAGATGACTTGGTAGCTGGGCCTGTTGGGCATCCTTTAAGTACTCCCTCATCTGAAAGATGACATACCAAGCTTCCAACTCAGATTCTTGCTCCGATTGCTTGAGGCAGGGGAAGTTTGTTACGTGGGTGCACACGTAGGCGCCTCGGACTATTTTCTCCTTTTTTAGGGGCTTGCCTAAATCGGCGGCGAAGCCGTTGAGGGCACTATTAAGAACAGCTCTTATGTCGGTGTAGTCCTTCTGCACCGCCCTACCCGCATCGAGATAAGTGCATTGCGACCAATGCGGTTCCATGACGATGAGTACGCATCCTCCGTTTCTGCGCAGAACATTTCGAACAAGCCATCAATATCATCAATCGGAATACTAAGAGATTCTAGAAAGAATGTAACGACGTGAAGCGGAGAGGACTACTTACTTGGGAAAGTATGGCATGAGAATGGCGTTCTTATCCTTGTTATCTATCAAAAACCCCGTTATGTAAGTCGTGATAAGAACCCGGTCCGCATGTGACCGCAAGTAGTCCTCATTCATGTAGTAGGGGTCCATAATCGCGATGTGCGGGGTATTCTCCATGACCATATCGTGCGCCATGCTGAGCGATACCAGGCGGACAATGCTTTCGGTCGAGCTTTCCCAAGTGGAAGACCCTGAATATGTCTTCGTATCTGATGAAGAACACCTCTGCGGGATTTGAATCCACAAAGCCCACGGATCGGGGCACCTTGACCACGTATAGCGGGTAGGAGGGATGTTTCTCACGTAGAAGTTCATTCTCTTTGAACAAAATCCCGTCGTGGATGGTCCTCATGTCACCACCCATGACAGCGACAACCTCTGGCGGCAGCATCGGCTGACCTATCTCATGCACCTTCCTCCACGGGACGGCGGGCGGCAAACGGTCCAGGACTCGGGAGACCGCTGGCTGGCTACTAGAGGAGGCACCACCTTTCTTCTTGTTGCCCGGCCTCTTCCGATTCTTCTTCGGCCTCAAGCAGATGGGAGTGCCGCTTTGTTTTACCGCCTCCTCGGCCGTAGCACGGAGTGTATTCGGGGTAACCAGCGTAGGCTGTGGAGCCGTAAAGGCCGTCTGCTCCTCGGGAGTTTCTTGGGAATAGGTTAGCTTCTTCTGGATATCCGGTTTTCTGGTGGGTAACTCAGAAGAACCGCCCTCTCCGCCATCTACCTTCTTCTGGATATCAAGAGTTCTGGCGGGTAACTCCGGAGGAACCGGCTTCTCGCCATCCAACTGATTTATGAAATCGTCAATGGGAGCAAGTTCAATATCCATGTAGTCGTCATGGGTCTCATGCTCGTGATGTTGCTCGTCATTGGACGTCTCGTGCTCGGGAGGAGGAGGATCCACCGGAGGTGGAGAGAGGACATTGCCATGTTGGACCTTGTCTTGTTGGCTTGCCGCGGGCGCAACCGGTGTAGTGGTGACGGTCATGGCTTGGCTTGGCGCCGACCCTGACGTCGTGTTCAGCCGAATAAGGGCTTTCGGCCATAGCAAGATTTGATTGTCCAGTTGGCCGAGATTCAGCTCGCTGTCGGCATCGGCGGGTTGATTAGGAGGATACAAGTTCTCGAATCCCGGTAGCACCAGATCGACGCGACCCGAAGCTCGTTGGCCGGTATATCTCTGCAGTGGTACTTGCGGGATAGTGGCTGCAAGATGCTCCCCTTTGCAACATCCTTCAACTCGCTGCCCACTTTTAGCAGGAAGGTGCATCCCGTCGCGTCAGCCTGCGATAACATGCATGGATAGGTCAGAGAGTAGGGTTATATTGAACTGGCTACAGCTTGAGACGGTCAATAATTTACCGTGAGGGCATTGAGCTCGGCTAACGTCGACGGACCACAGGTGATGGTGGGCTCGTCGAGCAACGGGGTGGTGGCCGCGCCGGACACGGCCGACGGTCCATCGGGGGCAGGCGCGTCGGGCACGGCGGGGGCGACAGGCACGGCCGACGTCGACGGACCACCGGCGGCGGCCGCGGCGGGCACGACCAACATCGACGGTATGTTGAACGTCGGTAACGGCCCCTGTGAGCCCCCGGCGATGTAGCCACATATTTTTTCAAATACGGCGGGGATGAGCGCATTCATCTTTTCCCCCACCGTTTTCTCAATCTTCTTCTCCATGTTTGTTTCCAAGTCATGGACCTTCTTCTTCAGCGCCTCCGTCTCCTCGCTCTTCTTCGCCGCCCGCGACTCCTTAGTGCTGGGCTCAGCCAAGCCATAGTTGGCGTGCTTCTTATTAAGTCCGCCGCCGGTGATACGGCCTAAGTGCGGCCTTTTCAGAGGGTCCTGGCTCTTTGCCTTGTTGTACCCCCTGATGAAAGGCTTATCCCACGCGACTTTGGCCGTCGACGTCTGCGACGAGGAAGATTCAAGTTGTTGTTCTTCTAGCTGCAGAAGCAACATATGAACGGTTTAGAAATGGTTTCGTACTAGAATGAAATCATGGACTTGATGATGATGAGTTGCATGAAATGGTAAATTTCTTACCACTAGCTTCTCAACATTCTTCACGCTATCGTCCGTGACCAAAATAACACCCTCCACCATCTTCGGGTCCGAGACAAGTTCCCCGGTCGGAGTTACTTTTCTGTACCTCGACCTCATGAATTTCTGGAAATGCGGGTCATGGGCATACTTGGCGTAAGGGTTCTCAATCCCTTTTTCAATGTAGGCCTGGTCCTCTTTCGCCCAAACTGGCTCCTTCCCGTCGTAGCCACGACAGCCGAGATTGTGGTGACCGATGTTCTTCGACGCTAGGTCCTTCCCCCAGTCCGTTTGATTCTTAGTGAAATCAAGCGACTGGTTATCTAGGAAAGTCTTGAAGTCATCGGGCGTAATCCGCGGGAAGTGGCGATGGATCTCTTCGAATGGTGTCGATTCCCTAATCATCGCCCTCACCATAGTCTTGTAATTGCTCAGGGCTTTGGTGAATCTAGTGAGGGCGAGTTTGTTCACCAGGTTGCCCTTCAGATTCTCGTTGTTGTAGGGGGGAGGGAACTCGTACCGCGCGTGCAGCCTCGAGATGAGTTGGGCGCGCAGAGTTGGCTTCTTCTTGAGAGTCGGCTCGTTCACATTGACGACGTCTCGAAGGATCGCGCCAAGTTGGAGGAAGTACCCCTTCACAAGGTCCAATGGCATCACAGGCGTGCCACTGGAAGGATCCACCTCCGTGAATTTCTCTCGAACGGTGCCGACCTTGTTCGGAGCTCGCTGCCGACGCTTCTTTCCCGTCGTGCTGCTCCCTGAGGGACCCCCGGCGCCACTATCAGTGGTTTCCTCCTCGCCACCGGTGAGCCCGTCATCATTGTGGGGCTCGACATCGGGGGGCTGGTCAGTTTGCATCCGATCGTCACCGCCATCATTGGCTCTCTCTTCCTCTTGCGACTCTCGGGCCATAAGGATGTAGTGGTCCAATAAAGCCGGATCCGTAGTAGAAGAAGACATGCCTAGCTAGCAGTAGACAAAACGTATACTAGGTTAGTCACCGGAAAAATTCGGCATGACCTCGGCTATAAATGGTCATGCCGGAGTGCCAGAAATTCGCCGGAACGGAAATGAATCAACGTTCCGGCAAAACATTGGCACTCAATGTACCTGCAACATAAATTGAATGCACACATGGCCACAAAAACAGTTTCTTGCATTGCTGTCATCACATGGCACAAAAACTCCCAGGAAATTCATATATCATGCCAAAAAAACTTCCATATTGGCTGCAGCAATTAGCCAATACAGCAACCTACTGAAACAGAAAATATATGCATCAGGTAACATCCCATGACGCCACGGGAGAAGAATGAGCTCAACCAGCCTACTCTGTTCCATATGCATCAGGTAACATCAGGACAAGAAACAAAGCAGTTGTACTTAATTAGTACTAGATCACAGAGAATGAAGCAACTCAATCATAGACAGAGCACAATAACCATCATTCTTTCTAAATTTCTTATCTTATCACTATCATTTCATACCGAAAATACCAAAATATGATGATAGGTTTAGCTACTTAAGTTAGTATCTGACGCTATCATGCAATGGACAGGAACAGAAACGTGATCGGGCACATTTTTTCCTAAGACTGCCATTTTATTTTCTTCTTTTATAAATATATTACCTGGCATGGATATCTGTTTCGAAAATATATTAGCATGTGTTTGGTTAGAATTGATAGTTCTGTATTCTGCTCCCGGCATTTGTTTTCTGCCCCAAATCGGCTAGCTAGCGTGGGGCAGACCAGAAAGCTTTGGCCAATCGTCCCGTGCATACAAAAAGATAAATTAGCACTTGGATGTGCATCTGATCTTTCTGCATTTGCCCATGCAGGCTACTCACACTTTTATTGTTTCAGGTTCATCAATGACAGTAGTCGATCATATTGACTTGGACGAAGATGAGTTTTATGTGAAAGTAGATTTTATTGATTTGGCCATGGACATCATTCGGTGGAATTGGATTATACATGCGTTTGTATGGGGCACGGTAGCAGCAACTGCAGGGGAAAGCAGGGGTAGTTCTTCGTGGGCTAGAAGAGGACAACACTAGTCGATCGATGTCTAGATGCAGGGGTAGTTTGCAGGGGAAAGCAACACTGCACACGGGCGTTGGAAGAGGGGGGGCTGACCTGGGTTCGTCGTGGGCGTGGGCGACGGCGGCGTGGGTGACGACGGCCGGCGTGGACGACGACGATGAGAGGGACGGCGCGCGGCGTGCTCCCGCTCCTCCTCCCCTGCTGCTCCCGCTCCTCCTCCTGCTGCTGCTCCCCGCTCCTCCTCCTCCTGCTGCTCGACAACGACGACGGCGGCGTGCGATGAGAGAGACGACGGCGGCGTGCGGTTTGGGGATCGAGAGGAAACTGCCGATCTGTTCTGCGCGCAAGAGAGAGAAAGGAAGTGTGCGGGCTGGGGGTTAGCAGAGCGAGGACTTACCCCAGGCGCAAAACGAGTGATATGCGCCTGCGCTATCCTTTACCCCAGGCGAACAAAACCAAAATGCGCCTGTGTTAAAGTTCGTAGTGCTTCGTTATGCGCGGGCCCACAGAGCCATACCCTAGGCGCATAACCTAGAAAATGCGCCTGCGCTAAAATTTAGAACCGGTTTATGATACAAACCGGTTCTAAAGGGTATGTCCCCTGGGCCCCCCTCCCTGCAGCAAATGGCCGCAAGGCCTTTAGGAACCGGTCCTAAAGGCCTTGCGGCCATTTGCTGCAGGGAGGGGGCCCAGCGGACAGACCTTTAGAACCGGTTTGTATCCAATCCGGTTCCAATGTGCTTGGCTCGATGCCCTGTTATGCGCGGGCCCACAGAGCCATACCCCAGGCGCATAACCTAGAAAATGCGCCTGCGCTAAAATTCGTAGGGTTTTGGTTTACGCGGGCCCACATAGCCTTAGCCCAGGCGCATGTTCTGTCAAATGCGCCTGTGATAAAGTTTACCCCAGGCGCATATTCTCACAGATGCGCCTGTGCTAAGATTTTCTAAATTACACAGCCCACCCCGGCCCGGGACACATCGAGCAATACGAATGCTATTATATGGGGCTCCCACATTGTTTTTCACTTAAAAATTACATACATATGAAAGTTAACATGTGCAAAAATATTTAGTGTCGCATCGAGCGTAAATAGATTGATTTAGCGAGATACCGCAAGTGTTTCTCTCTGAAAACACATTGTACATAGTAGCTATTAGCATGTTATATCGCACATATCGCGAGTATTTCCCTCTCTCAACCTTTCGTCACAATCTTACTCTTGCCTTTCTTGGTCGATGTTGAATACGTGACCACCATATCGTGACTTTTTCTTGTGAATGGAAGACCTGCCCTAGGTAGTGTGGTCCTGCTTCTTCTTGTGGTGTATGGTGCATCGTCTTCACCGGGTTCTTCCATCATCGGGTCTCCGACTAAGCCGTCGAAGTCCTTCTCATCGGCGACTCCATCCATTCCGACGAGGGCCCTTTTTCCTCTCCTTACGACAACACGACTAGGCTTTGCCGGGTCGGTTATGAAGAAGCATTGCTCCACGTGCTTAACCAATACCCAGGGCTCATTTTGCGCGGTGGGGTTCTTGGACTTGGGTTTGTTGGCTTCAGACATCGACATAGTGGTGAAATATTCGTCTTCTTTCGTGACGTTTGTAGCCCATCTGACATGGAACATCAGCAGCTTTACCTCAACGTAGTCAAGCTCCCAGATTTCCTCGATCTTTCCGTAGTATCTTCTAATCTCTTCGCCCGTGTAAGATTCCATCGTTATAGACGAGTTTTGATAGTCGCTACTTTTGTCTCTTTCCTCCGTGTAGAATGTGTACCCATTGATGTCGTATGCTTGATAAGTCATCATATTGGGCGTGGGGCCATATGACAAGGCCAATACAATTTTATCTTTCTGACATGTCATTGGCGGGGGATCGGCATCAATCTGCTTCTTGAACCATGTCGCGAAAGAGGAGTTGTGTGCTCTAAATATCTCATCTTCCGTCATCGGCCTGCGAGCACTGTTTTTTATCGCGGTTTTGTGCTCTTCTATCCAAGGGTCGACATCGTCGATGTGTTGTAACACTACTAGGTGGGCCCTTTCAAAGTCGGCTCTTCGACCACAGGAGTCCGCGTCCATTACCCTTTTGCCAGTGTTGTGGCCTACCCCCATGAACCTGTCAAGGTGCTTGTTTGCGGGCAAACCAACAACTAGCTTCTCATCGCCTAGAAAATTCTTGCAGAAAGAGATGCATTCTTTGGTGAGAAATCCCTGGACGATGCTTCCATCCGGGTGTGCCCTGTTACGAACGAATGATTTGATGATCCTGTTCATTCTTTCTAACGCCATCATGTTGTGCAAGAATGCCGGCCCAAGATTGGTGATATCGTCCACGATATGGACCAAGAGATGTACCATAATATCAAACAAGGCAGGTGGGAAGTACATCTCAAGCTCGCATAGGATGGTGACGATCTCTTCCTGCAGCCTTCCGAGTTTCTTCACGCTTATCGACTTCCGAGTGATGACGTCGAAAAAGTTACAGAGGCCAGTGAGCGTTTGATGGACGTGCGGTTCCATTATCCCTCTGATTGCAACCGGAAGTATCTGCGTCATCATCACGTGACAGTCATGAGACTTCATCCCGCTGAAGATTTTTTTCTCCGCGTCTAGGTATCTGCTTATCAGCCCCACGTAACCTAAGGGAAATTTCACTCCGAGGAGGCATGTGAATATTTGCGCGAGGTCGTCGAGGCTTAGAGTGAAGCAAGAGGGTTTCAGGCGGTGAGTTTGGTGTTTCTTAGCCCTTTTCCGCTTGCAGTCGTCCATCTCCTCCACCTCATCCTCGTCCTCCTCCGTCTGTTCATGCGTAGAAGGCGGTAAGTGAAGCTCGCTCCTGATATTCAGGACCATCAGGTCGTATCTTGATTTTGGCCCGTCTTTGGTCCTATCTGGCATGTTAAACAGGGTGCCAAGCAAGCTCTCACACACATTCTTCGTGATATGCATGACATCAAGGCAGTGAGGCACTCCGAGGATTGGCCAGTACCGCAAGTCCCAAAACACGGACCTCCTTTTCCATACCCCCAAGAGCGGTCCTTCTGGCGGAGGACACTTTTTCTCTCCTCGCTTCCGCTTCTGTACCTTTCCCGACGGAGGACACGTTTTCCAATTCTTCAATAGAGTATCGATCTCTTCACCTTTTCTCTTGCGTGGAGGTAGATCAAGCTCATCTTTACCGTTGAACAGGTCTCCGCGCTTTCTCCACGGGTCGTTCTGTGGTAGCCACATTCGATGCCTCATGTATACGGTTTTAGAAGATCCGGGATCCTTGTGTAGCTGTAGAAACGGGGTAAATTCCATGCACCTGACACAAGCCGTGTGTCCATGGCACACCTGACACGCAATATATCCGTATCCGAGATAGTCCTGCACCGTCGTGATCAGTGCGGCTCTCATACGAAAAGTTTCTTCTTTGAAGGCGTCCCATGTTTCCACCCCTTCCTCCCACAACGTGTCTAACTCCTCCTTCAATAGCTCGAGATACAGGTTGATATCGCTCCCTGGCTGGGTCGGCCCTTGAATCAGCATACTCATGTGTATGTACTTCCTCTTCAGACACAGCCACGGGGGGAGGTTGTACATCCATACAAACACGGGCCAGGTGCTATGTTTGCTGCTCTGGTTGCCAAACGGATTGAGACCGTCGGTGCTCGCACCAAGCCTGATGTTCCTTGGGTCGTTCCCGAAGTCTTCATCGAATGCGTCTAATGCTTTCCATTGACGTGCATCCGAAGGGTGTGTTAGCACTGGTTTTTCAACACGTTCTGGATCGCTCAGCACCGCCTTCTTTCTGTCCTCGTGCCAGCGCATGAGCTTTGCTTCCTTGGGGTCCACGAAGTACCGCTGCAGACGGGGAATGAGTGGAAAGTACCACACAACTTTCCTAGGAGCTTTCTTCGTCCCCCTCTTGTAACGATCAGCACCGCACACCGGACATTTGATCTGGTCCGCGTGCTCGTTACGATAAATTATGCAGTCACGGACGCAAGCGTGGTATTTTGTGTGCGGTAAATCGAGGGGGCACACGATTTTCTTGGCCTCCTGTAGACTACTAGCACATGTGTTCCCTTCAGGTAAGTGCGTCTTCAGGTATCGCAGAAGATCGTCCATGCTTGTGTCGGTCCATCCGTGTTTTGCCTTCATCTCTAGAAGATCCAGAGCTACTCTCAAGCGTGACTCCTCCGCCCCGCGACTTGCGTCATACAACGGAGTTGCAGAGTCTATCTCTAGTTGCGTGATCTTAGATTTACGTCTGGCGTCGGTCGACGTCTTCTTGAGAAGAAGATCTTGAACATGAGGGTCCCGCACGACTGAAGTTAGCGGAGTGTTCATGTCCTCGTATTCATGTTGTTGATCACCATGACTCCCTTCTTCTTCATTATAGTCGTCTCCGTCGACAGCCTCTTCGTCCTCTCCATTGCCATGTTCAGACTCCTCCTGATCATCTTCACATGTCGCCGCCCAATTGGTCTCGACGTGATCATCGTTTTCATCATCATCCATCCACTTAGTCTGGCCCTCCATGAAACTATACCTGAGCAGGTGCTTCTCCATATTACGAGAATCTGGTTTGAACAAAGACCCCAGCTTGCATTTCCGACACGGACACTCTATCTCGGTGCGGTTGTTTCGATGCATCTCGGCCGTCGCGCGTCGCACGTACCTATGCACCACGCTTGTCCTCATCGCAATGACCATTGCTACAAAATGGAAGAGAGAGAGGTTTCATTAACTAGATCCGGTTTTCATGGAAAATTTCGGCATGACCTTCCTACAAAAGGTGTAACGCGGAGCGCCGTAAATTTGCCGAAAAGGAAATGAATCAACATTTCGGCAAAACATTGGCAACTCATCCTCATGGCAACACAATAAAATGAAAAAGAGAACGAATTCTCATCCACCGACCAATCCCACGCACCTATTAAGATGACACACAATGCAAAATATATAGACGCGATGACGACGTCGAAGATCACCGGAGAGACGACCGATAAGAGTGTGATAGATCTAGAAGTAGCTAGTGGTGCATTTGTGGTGAGATCTAGTGTCCGGTTAGTAGATCTAGTGGAGAGATTTGGAAGAGGGAAAGTGGGGTAGCATACTAGCTAAAATATAACAAACATGGTTGGTTAAATTAGCTAATAATGGTGGAGTGGTGTGGGGGATTGAGCTAGGAGCACTAATGGGTCGAGTTTGGACTAGTGAGTGAGTGAGTGGGGTGGATAGGGGTGGTGGTGGGTGGCTGGCCGCACTTATTGAGGACAAATGTTACCCCAGGCGAATATGGCATGAGATACGCCTGCGCTAAGGGGTGCTACCCCAGGCATTTCTTTATCCCAGGCGAACAGAGATGTGATGCGCCTGCGCTAAGGGGAGCTATCCCAGTCCACTTTTTACCCCAGGCGCTTCTGTCAAAGTTCGCCTGGGGTATCTGTTATACCACAGGCGAACAGGTATGCTATTCGCCTGGGGTAAAGGAAGAGTGCCAGGGGGCGGCGGTGGTGGCCCTGCCACACTTTACCCCAGGCGCTTCTGGGTTTGGTTCGCCTGGGGTAACAGACTTACCCCAGGCGCGCTGTTCGCCGGTTCGCCTGCGCTAAGTAGCCCAGGCGCATCGATTTTCGTGTTCGCCTGTGGTAGGATATGCTGCTATAAGCCAATCTCTAGTAGTGTTAAGTTATTGGAATATCAATGTTTTTTCACGTAAAAAAAGTAGAATAACGAGATGCTAGTCATTCAATATTTGACGACTCATCAAGAACCACGGTGACGTACTTCATAAGAATCTGGTATGAGTTCAGTTCAGCAGCCGATCAATCCACGGTAATAACAATACCGTGATGCATCACAATTGCCTCGGAGACTCCTCTCCGACCACTTACCTGAAGAGGTGTCTTGGCTGTCCCACTATTGGCGCCACGGGTTCGCTGTCGTTCCGTCTTCGACATGATCATGGATGGCAAGATCGACCGCCCGTGGTGCAAGGACATGTCATACATGAGCTTCGACTAGCAGGTGACAAGTGGGGACCTATCCACCTAGGACGCAAGGACAAGCTGCACGTGTGCTTTGACCAACAAAGGATGGGTGGGATCCTCTCCAAGGGCGAGGCGGCGTCAGTTCTGCTCACCCCCGCCCCCTCCCCCCGCGACCTGCTCAATATGTGGGGGTCCTCCTCAGATTTCTAGGTATACTCTAAATTGTTTAATTTATGTTTTTGGTGTAATTCATTTTTTATAGTAGTCGCGTGCATGGCAAGTGCAAGTCAACTAGTATTTCTCTAAGAGCCAACAAATGAATGGGCTAACTAGCCAAGCCCATCAAATATCTCTACTCCACGAGTTGCCGTCTATGAGGAAATTAATCAGGAAACGTGCAGCGCCCCGAAATATCTACATAGCCCACGATGACCTGCCAAGAAGAGAGATGGACTCGGTTTACGCACAAAGCAAACCTCCCAGCACCCTTGATTCTTGAGGTCCAACTAGGCCGCCTAGGGCAATATCGTCAGCCGCCGTGGGGAGCATCTGACAAATCATCGACCTCCGCTGTAATCTCCATGGCAGTGCGATAGCCGCTCACCGTTGTCCTTGACGCTGTGGTTATCTGTTAGGCCTCGTTTGTTAGGAGAGTATTTTCAGGGAAAAATGGGGATAATCCCGGCCCAAACCCGAATCCCTGCCTACGTCAAAAAGTCCGTTTGTTTGTCTTGTATTGGGCCCGGTATTATCCCCGGATTTCCCCGGAATTCCCCCGATACGGTCCGTTTCTTCTCGGAACAGATACGCGACCTAGGGCTCGTGTTTTACCCCGTCCCCGACCCCGAGCCGAGACGATACGACAGAGGGGCGACCTAGGACGGCGGCGTCCGAGGCGAGAGAGGAAAGAGGGGCGACTACGGCGGCGAGAAAAGGAGGCGGGAGGAGAGGACTGACGGAGGCAGAACCCAGCCAGCTACATCTTCGATCCAACGCCCCAGAAGCATCGTCGACGCCGCCGCCGCCTTCTTGGTCCGGCTTCCGGTACGCCTCTCTCTCTCTCTCTCTCTCTCTCTCTCCCTCCCTCCTCCTCTCTAGATCGACCCTCCGTGCTTGTTCAAGAAGAGAAATTGCTCTCCGTGCACCCTTTTATCTCTCTGGCAGTGTCATCATCCATGTGATGCCGAATTTGGGTGATCCGCTGTATCCGTTCTTCCAAATGCCCTCACACGCACTAGCTATCTTTCAAGATTTGAATATGTGTGGTCTGCCTTGTCTTTGCCACTCCAGATACACTGCGTTTCTGACTTACATTGGGCGTGTTCTGGTTTTGCTGGGCAAGTTTGCGATTTTTCTTTCCCCGTATGTACATTGATGTGAGTTGCCTCAACGTATCTGCAGAATCGTGGTGGAGCATTTCAGTCATTACTCGGTACTCACAGATAGGGATTAATGATTTTTTTTCTGCATTTGCACATAAACTGCTCGGAAGGTCGTGCACTATGACCTTTTATGACTACCTATTCGTCTGAATACTAATGATAAAAAGAATTGATAACGCAATTGCATGTTTGGCTCTTGTATGAACCTTGGTAGTAGTTGAAGCGCGCTTTCGGCAGGTTCTCTTGACTTGGTAACAAAAATAGTGAGCTTCTCAGAAAAAGAAAAGGTAGATTAATTGGCAACGGCTAACTGATCACCAAAATGATTAGCTTTACACTGAACCTTTTGTGTTGAGCCAGAAATACCATCAGTTTGGTAGTTGATAGTCCAGCAGTTTAATTTGTCCTTATACAATCAGTAATTTTTTTTCTCTCCATATTTTAGTAGTACCTTAATTTGCCAGCAGTAGCATTCAACAGGAATAGGATCTGGCGGCAGTTTGCATTGTACTATTAGATGATGATTCGATTATTACCGATGAAACTTCAGTTGTCTCAACCAGTGTAATTCTAGAGCTAGATGTGATGTCGGGGTGCCTGAGGGATTAGTCTTGATGTTTTCCCACTTCCATGTAATTTTGTATACCCTGTATTAGACGATGAACCAACTATTACAGAAGAAACTATACCCTGTATTAGACGATGAACCAACTATTATAGAAGAATTTCTCAAATGTTATCTACTTGATAAAAATGAAGTAACATCTTCCAAACGTCTTATATTTTGGAACAGAGTGAGTATTTACTAAACAGAGGGATGAGTAATTGACAGTTAAAACCATTGATAAGTTGGATTGAGTACGAGTTAAATAACCTACTGTCTGCTGTACTTTGATGTTTAATTACTTCCATATACGGGTATCTTCCACTGGTAATTTTATCTATGGTGTACCAACTTACTAAATGAATAAAGTTAAAAAATTGCTTGTTTTTGCATAATTAAAGCAACATCAGAGGTAGTAGGAGTACATTACTTCAGAGAAGAAGAAATTAATGCTATATCAACCATTTAATTTAATGTTATATCTCAAACCAGGCACTTCAAATTCAACAAATAAATAATGTCAAATAATATATGCAATAATTGGTAGCTCTGTTAATCTTTAGCTAATTTTGGTTAGTCTCCAGCTTGTGATGATTACAGCATACAATAATAGCCTTTTGTGGATTTTCCACTATGGAAAAGAAATTAGTCCCACTTGAAAGATGTTACTTCATTTGACTAGTTGGGTCTACTAATAACAGATCAGAAACCTGACTTATTATATGCAAGGCTTCATAGTGCAGTTTTTCATAGTGCAGATTAGAAATTTTCGTCTTCCAGTTCTTCCTGCTTTATATTCCTCAACAGACTGCTTCCTATCTTTTCGTCAACCAGGAATTTATTGTCATGCATGATGAACAGTTAAATTAAATCACAGAGCATGCTAGTACTTTTTTTATTTGATGAACATTAGGAAATCATGCCATTAACTGGAGTATTTATCAAGCAAGATATTGCTTGACCAAAGAGGAACACACCACCTAGTACTTTTGGTCAGGAATCAGGACAAGTATCACATACCAACGATACTAGGTTGTGACTGGAGGTTAATTTTGCACCTAGTACCTCAATTCACAACCTCCAGGGAGTACTTAGAAATATTTTAGCACATATCAATTTTGCACCTAGAAAATGTATCTCTCATCATGTATCTTGATACACATATCAAACTGATGTTAGAAATATTTTAGCACATATCAATTTTGCACCTTGAAAATGTATCTCTCATCACGTATCTTGATACACATATCAAACTGATGTTAGAAATATTTTAGCACATATCAATTTTGTCAACCATTTTGTCTTTGTAACCTCAGTTGCATATCAGACTAGTACACCAGAATTATTGATACGAATGCAATGACTAGCTAAAGCATGCGGTGTGTAGGTTCTACTAATCTGAATGGCCAATAACTTCATTGAATGCAATGACTAGCTGCTCAAATGTAGGATATTAACAATCTCAGGAATGGATGAAAACTGAAGTCTCTTTCTTAGTTTAACCTTACAAAACCGTACAAAACTGAAGTCTCTTTCAGTTTGATCTTGTTTTTGTCGCCTGCTGTTTATCTTGACTGGTCAGAGTTGTTCCCTCTGCGGCGATTGATCGTCTGCCGGTGCCAGAACCCTATTTTGTTTATCTTGGCCATACCAGTTTGACTCCATCTGCCGTCCTGCTTGTTTTGACGGCTTGATGTGTTTGACCCTATATCAGGCTGACCATCCTACTAATGAGAGATATTTTTGAGAAATGAGTCGATTTGTGTGACCCCAGTTCAGGCTTACCAGGCTCCATCTTAGTCTGGTTGGTTTCTGGGGAAAATGAGTGTTGTTCTAGTACAGTTGCTGGAAACTGTAGGAATCAACTTCTTCGACAACCGGTTATTCTATAGATGATGTGTGTGAGGACATTGTCTTTCTAATTGAACTGCTCTTGGTTGTGTCCTATTCTAGCATCTGTGAAATGCAGAGCAGTTAGAAAAGCAAATTCTGATTATTTTTTTTGCATGATATCCCTAGTCTATTGTGTGTTGTGATGCTGTCTGACTGCCATGTACAAGTGATTCCCTTTTTTTGCTCGTCAAACTATCTAACTGGTAATGGTTGATTTTTCTTGTCAGGCGTTGCAACAAAGAAGCATTTGTGTCGAAGAAGCATCATCGTAATTTAATGTTCTCTCTCGATATTGAGTATCATCTCTTTTGAACATTGGATTGTCTTAATGATTGTAATACTAAAAAAACCATCTTTATCGAACATTTGGTTGCCCGGATGATTGTAATAATAATATTGTTTGGGTTATTGTAATATAGCAGCTTAACTTATTTGCTTAGATCAGGCTATTGCTGCTATTGCTAATATTTTTTATATTTTTATTTAACTTGGTAGTGAAAAATGACATCAGTACATGCATACTATTTATTTGGTTTGTCGCATGAAAAATGATATCGGTATATTGCTACGTGAAAAATGACATATGTTCGTGCTAATAACACTGCCCCTTGTTGGTGTCATCGGTACAAGCAGAGATATGAGGATCGGTACATGTGCTGGTGCTGAGATGTGTCACGTATGTCCTGGTGATGAGATAAATAGGATGGGGATTTGGGTTTAGTGGGGATTGGGTGTGGGGAGGGGTTTCACCTAAACCCCTAGGGGATTATCCCCACTAATCCCCATAAAACCCCTGGAAACAAACAGGGCCTTATGGAGTCTCAAACCCGGTGGCACGACCATGTATGTCATAATCCTTCGATCTAAGGCATGTTATCATAAGAACTATTGTTTAGAATTTTTGTTTGATTGATTATAAAGTACATACTAAGTTAGTTAGTATTTTTCACATTGATACAAATTCGGTTTAGTTGTAAACTAATCGATGTAGAATTGCACAATACAAAAGTGAAGATTGCTTGGAAGTATGGTGTATTTATTTTAGTTTGCTACGCGTACGTGAAGAATGAAGAGAAAATAATTAGGCACCACTTAGCATTGTAAATATATACTCCCGATTAAAATATTGCGGACATCCACAACAACACAAAAAGTACAAAAAAAAAGTTGTATTGTTGTGTTATACTAATTTTTTTTTAGAGCTTGACAACCTTTGGACAAATAGGCATGAAACTGTTCGATAGTAGCGCCTGTGCTATCTGAGATTGGAGAGTTACTAGCTTAGTACGGATTTTATTCCCTTTCATATTGCTTATGTAATAACGTCGGGTAGCCCTGCTGCTCGCCTATGTGCAAAGCTTGTTTGCACGTTAATGGTGACCGGTAGTTGGATAGCCGAAACCCCAGACTTTCTGGTCCCTAGCATGTTGGCTGACGACACAGGGGTGGCTCGGTGGTGCCGCACCGGACAGCGGAGCTCTCCATAATTCTCGCAAAAAGAAAGAAAAAATTCCCTGTCCGATGCGAGCTCCGCTCGGCTGGATGCTCGTGCCTTGTCGCGGCTGCCTGAGTCCGAGGCGTCGGTGGCTCGGTGTGCCAGGCAGAAGGCGTGCCAGGCCAGATCTAGCAGGTTTGACGATTGGAGCTATTAGAATAGAATCGTGGGGCAGAGAAGAATCCCGAAGGTCGAAAAGAAAAGTTCTACTAGTAGTAGGAGTACATGGCAAGTTGCGACCGTCGCAGCACACAATACTACTACCTCCGTTCCAAAATGTAAACCTTTTTAAAGAGCTAAACTAGTTTGCTAAAAAGGCTTATATTTTGGAAGCGGAGGGAGTAGTTAAAATATTTCTGGCAAGATAAGTTTATTAAGTGCCAGATCTGCGTGAATCGAGGTGTATAGTCTACAGTTGCCCAACTTTAATCAGGAGGGGCCGAATCCTCCAACCCTACAGCATCCCATATTTGTCCCTTTGACTTAGAGAAAAGCAAGGAGTAAAAGCGATCTGGTAGGCAGCACGGGCTACCACGGAACGGGCGAGAATGATCGCCGGCTACGATCAGAAGCTGCTCCATTGACATATTTGCAAATTACAATTTCTGGCCGTGCACCATGGATCAGGTATTTTTCGGATTTTTTTTGTTCTTATTATACTTCTTCCAGTATTTCCCATCGGAACACCAAATGATTCTGCCTCCTTGATTTCGATTACCAGGATGTGAGAGATGGTACGGGTTCAGAAGCTTCCATGGGCGCGGTGGACGAGTCCAAGGTATTCTTCGGGGCTTTTTACTTACTTTTCTCGAATATTTCTTGTCGAAACACCAAACAATTCTACCTATTTGATTTCGAGCGTTCGATTACCAGGAGGTCGGAGACAACGGAAAAGATGGTACGTGTTCAGAAGTTTTCATGGGCATGGTGGACGAGTCCAAGGTATTCTTCGATCTTTCGGGGGGGGGGGGGGGGGGGGGGTTCTTATCGAAACACCAAATAATTCTGCCCCCTTGATTTCGATTACCAGGAGGTGCGAGAGAGGGAAAGAGATAGTACGGGGTCAGAATCTTCCATGGACGTGGTGGACGAGTTCATGGAAAAGCTCGAGAGGGCACTAGAGAAGATGGTACCCCTTCCCAGTGTGATCTCCGATCTGCTGCGGCAGCAGCGTGGCGGGCGGCGCCTCACCGCCGCCGTTGACCGCAGGCTGCGGAACTGGCAGTTCATCGAGCTCGAGCTGAGAAGCCTTATCGCAACGCTGAGAGTGCTGCAGGAGCAATGGCCGGATATCAGACCGGCTTTTATCCACAGCAAGTATCAAAATTGGTTGGAATACAGACTCTGTCCTGTGGTCAGAACTATCCGTTGCCAGCTCGATGGAACAGATCAAATTAAGCTAGGTGGATGTGTGGGTGGATGTCAAGCACGGATGTACAGAGCCGCCGGGCGATCGTTATTTTATACTACTGGAAAAGATATGCAGGAGGCTACCTTGACTCTATACAAGGCCGCCGAATCGCCCCGCAGGTACAAGCATCTCATGCTCGCGGGTGATCTCGAGCCCAGGGCGCGCTGTGCTGCCGCGCAGCCGCACCCATACGCGGCCCACGAGGGTGCTGGTGCCTCTCTTGTTGGCATCGAAGGCGCCCTAAGAAGCAAGCAGCTCAGGTGGTTCATGGCCGCCGGCCAGGAAGCAGACAACAAAACTCTCAAAGTTATGGCCATGGTAGGACCCGCTGGGCTTGGCAAGACAACTGTCGCCATGGAGGTTCACCGGCAACTTCAACAAATTGAAGGAAGCCACCGCTTTCAGCATTGCGCTACGGCCAAGGTGTCCCAGAGTCCTGATATCAAAAATCTTCTCAAGCACATCCTCTCGCAAATCCAAGACAAGCCGGCAGCACCCGAACCTGACGGATCTAACCAAACATCCCAGGTCGCTACATTAGAAGAGGCCAGCCAAGAGATACTTGCTGGCAAAATCAACCAGTGCCTTCAGGAAAAGAGGTAAAACTGTTATTCTTGGTTAAGTTGTTTTTTATGTGCACGCACGTTTGAGTAACCCAACTACAATTTAAACCAACAAAAAAAAACATGCTATGGAAAATAGCGGCAGCGCTCAAAATCCACTATTTCAAAGTATGTTATAGCGGGCAATTGTATATAGGTTTTATAATAGCGCCACCTTGCTTAGAATGCTATAACGCCGCCATATAGCGCTCTATTTTTTTCTTCCATGATTTGATAACAATTAGCATAAGCATAGTGCCTGTGCGTTGCTATGGGACTTGGATGTAAACGGTTGCACATGAACAAACATACCTATCTTGAAATTATTATACCCTATGAAAGAGAAAAAATGTTAAATTTGCGGTCGTTGATAATCACGAGGGAAATCCATTTTTAAATATGTGCTGCTACTGAAGCTTTCCACCAGTGGCCCTTGCCTCCTCTTGAAGCAAATCAATGCCCTAGGCACTAAGGCCTTCCGTAATGCATCGTCTCTTAGCGTGGTATCCTACGTACCGTTGCATTATAAGATACAACCATTCTAATGCATGGTTTCTTAAGTGTTGTATCTTAGTGGGCTAGTATTTAATGAATTTGGCCTCATGCATGTATTTGATTGGTCTAATCGTATTTTTTGCCTATGATCTCGTGCAAGAGCCGTATACTAAATAAGATACGGCACCACTCTCTTTCTTCAATTAATATGGTGCCACATTAGCAATATGCCTATGATACTGTGTCAAGATACAATCATTAGGGAAGGCCTAAAGGACTTACCATGCATCCCGGCCATTAAGGGAAGATAACCCTCTCTTTATTAATTCTCTCTTCTTCAACTAAGCAAAAATACTACTCCTCCGTCCTTAAATTAGTGTACGTTTTCCTTTTATGGAAGTCAAATATTTTGAATTTTGACAAATTTTTTAGGAAAAAGTAACAACGTTTATTGCACTAAATTGGCATCACTAGGTCCGTTTTGAATTATAGTTTTATAATATATGGATTTTATATCTTTATATGTTGATGATATTTTTATAAAGTTTGGTCAAAATTTAAAAGGTTTGACTAAAACCAATGCTAGAGATACACTTATTTGAGGACGAAGGGAGATGCCTTAAGTCATCAATAGATGGTTCTCGAGCGTCCCGGTACTTGTGCGAGCTCCTCGGAATAGAGAGGTTAGTAGGGACATTTTAGGCCTATCCCAATGCAAGTCTCTTAGCACGGTTTCATAGGCATTTTTCTTAGGCCTATCCCAATGCAAGTCTCTTAGCACGGTTTGATAGGCATTTTGCTTATGTGGCACTATAGTTAATGAAAAGATATAGTGAGGTTGTATCTAGGCACGTGGCCATAGGCAAAAAAAAGGGCTCTAGGCCAATCAAATGCATGCATGAGCTCAAAATCATTAATTTAGATACAACATCTAAGATACAATGCATCGTATCAGTTGTCTCTTAAGTTTTTATTAGACATATGATAATATGCTAAGAGACGGTGCATTAGGACAGGCCTTATGTGGCACTATAGTTAATGAAGAAGATAGTGAGGTTGTATCTTAGAGCATGATTAATAGTAAAGCCGGCTGTTGGCTATAAGGCATTGCCATGTCATCTTATAGCCAGCTTATAGCCAACATGTACAATAGTATACTATATGCATGCACTATTTTGTCAACACATGACCCACCTTACACTCTCACAAAGTGCCTATGAGCACGTGCAAGAGCTGGCTACTATCTTACAGCCCGCTTCTCTTCTCTCTCCTCTTCTCTCTCATCCAACTAAGCACAAATATATTATTTAATTTCTTATAGCCCGCTTACATGGGCTAATTGTACTTGCTCTTAGCTAAGATACAACCTTGGCACGTGGCCATAGGCAAAAAAAAGGCTCTAGTCCAATCAAATGCATGCATGAGCCCAAAATCATTAATTTAGATACAACATCTAAGATATAATGCATTGTACATGTTGTCTCTTAAGTTTTTATTAGACATATGATAACATGCTAAGAGACGGTGCATTGGGACAGGCCTTATGATGGCACCTTGATCCGGCGTGAAAACTGACACGATGGTGAGCGGTTTAAATGCGGCGATGGAGTTGTGGTGGGCATGCATCGGGGCATATTAAATGAAAGGTTAGGCGATGTTCGTGTATATCTGTGCGACCTCACGAGGCATACGCTAGGTCTTCCACGCCGCCGCCACAACGAAGCTCCATAGGAGCCACTGACGCCACCCATTGCCCCTTCTGACCCTCTTCCTCTCAGGCGACACCCCTTGCTCTGCTGCTCCTCTCCCTGCAAGGCAGCTAGCTACGCCGCCACACATTGATTCAGCATCTTCCGCTAGAAAACTCTCGCGATGTGGCTGTGTGAGGTCATGCCGGCGAGCACGCGCAAGCTGCTTGGTCACCATGAGTTTGTGGAGGCTCCATTGTGCGTCATCCCGACTGCTCCACCATTATCCCCCTAACACTGACCGAGGGTGCCTGGCTCGCGAGCTAGACCGAGCTTGTGTAAAGCCCAAGACGGGCTCCTTTTCCTTGCTCGTTGGCGCAGTGAGCGGGTCCATGCCAAGATGAAAATGTGCAAGCCAAAGCTCGGCTTAGACTGAGCCTAGACCGATCCTACTCGTGTCCAGGCTTGCCGTGGGGGAGTAGGATTGTCGTATTTTTTGACTGAACAACCCCCCTCCCCTCTCGAAGGTGATGCTGAGTAGAATGCCGATGAAGACGAGGCGCCTGTTGGCTTGAGCTACTGGAAAAGGAGAATATTCAGAACTCAAGGAAAGATGGGAACGACGTTGGCAGAGGTGCGGGCGACGTGCTCGAATTTCTCGTTGTCACGTTTGATTGTGGTCTATACCAGGGCGTCGTCGGAGAGCGGAATTCTGACTTCGACGAGATCATTGGTGATAGTTTCCTGGTCAAGGCAATAGGCGTGATGGACTTTTCGCCTTGCTTGATATTGCGGAATTTCTGGCCATGTAGCCAGAGCGCTCCTGATGGTTTTCGCGGAAGAGGGCGGTGATGTGCGTCCAAATGTCGTAGCCGTGGTATTCTCCTCATGACCATGTTGAGGATGTCGTCGGTGGTGGAATCGTACAACTGGTGAAGCATTGTGCAATTGAGACGAAGCCACTTAACATTGATCTGAGGAAAAAACATGAGAAAATGATCAGTGAGCGCATACTTGGTAACTACGACATTGATGAAGTTGCGCCACCGGATGAAATTGGAGGACTTGAGATCAAGGTTTACGTGGATGAGATATTTAACACTTTCGATGGTAGTGTCTTGCACCCAAAGGGCATCATGGGACTTGATGTCTCGTTTGACATGGTGGCAGAAGGGGAGGAGGATGATGAAGGGGAACGTAGCATAGAAAACAAAAAATTTCCTACACGCGATAAACCCAAATGGCCAAGATCTAATCTATGAGATGAAAGGCAACGGGGAGAAAGAGAGTCTTGAGATAACATACCCTCGAAGACTCAAAGTGGTACGAGAAAAGATCTCGTGGTTGGCGTAGTCGTTCTCACGCCGATCCCGAGCGAGAAGAAGAGCACCGCAATCCGGCGGCACCTCCGTAATCGGTCACACGTTCAGCTCGATGAAGACTTCCGTTCCCTCGTTCCAGCGGGTTGTGGAAGTGGAAGATCCCTCCGGAATTCCAGCAGCACGACGGCGTGGTGGTGGTGAAGAATCCCACGGTCAGGGCTTCGCCAAGCCGGAGACCATGGAATGGAGCAGCGGATGGAAGGGAAAATGTGTGAGCAAGTGTGTGTGGAAGAGAGAGCCCTCACCCTCCTTTTATAGGGGAGGGGGAGGCAGCCCAAGGGGGGGGTGCGGCCAGCCATGGGTGCCCCCACCCCTTCCTCTCTTCATGTGAGTGGAAGCTCCACTCAAACCCACTCAAATTTCCCTTAATTTCCCACTTGGAAAATCCAAAGGTTTTTCTTTAATAAATAAATAAAACATTTTTATTTCTTTATTTATATTTGTTAATTCCATTAACAAACATTTGCATGCAGCACCTCGAACCATTTGTTAATTCTATTAACAACCGTTCGACGAAAAACCCCTTGAACTATTTCAATTTTCCCCGAAACTATTCCGGAGCTGCCCAAAATATTCTTCGGTATTCCGTATCTTCTCTAAACGCTTCATCGAACCTTAAGTGTGTCTCCCTACGGTTCGTGAATATTATAGACATGATCGAGACTCCTCTCCGATCAATAATCAACAGCGGGGTCTGGAAAACCGTGATGACTCCTATATATTCAACGATGACTCTCGTGATCGTGTGAACCTTTCAACGTTGTAACGATTTCCCTTTGTCTCGCGATATATTACTTGTCCGAGATCCGATCATCGGTATCCACTATACTTTGTTCGATCTCGTTATCCGACAAGTACTCTTTTCTCGTTCCCGTGATATAACATCCTAGTGATCAAATCACTTGCTTGCAAGCGGTGTTGATGTGATATCACCGAGAGGGCCCTGAGTATATCTATCCGTCATATTGGATGGACAAATCCCATTCTCGATCCATGAGCTTCAACCAATACTTTCCGAATATCCAATGCCACCTTTATAGTCACCCTTTTACGGTGTGATGTTTGATGTCATCAAAGTATTCTTTCGGTATTAGTGATTAACATGATCTCATGGTCTAAGGAATAATGTTACTCCGAATGTAAGACATAACAACAAAACTAAATGACTTGATCGTATTGTTATACTTAGTTTAGGGTTTAAGTTCATCATGTCATTCTCCTAATGACATGACCCCGTTATCAACAACATCCAATGTTCATGATCAGGAAACCTTGATCATCTGTTTAATCAACGGGCTAGTTAAAAGAGAGGCTTCACTAGGAACGTTGGTTTGTTTATTAATCACACATGTATCAACGTTTCCGGTTAATACAATTCTAGCATGAGAAATAAACATCTATCACAAACAAGGAATAACATAATAAACACTTTATTATTGCCTCTCGGGCATATTCCCTTCAGTCTCCCACTTGCACTAGGGGCAATAATCTATATTACATAGTGATGAATCTAACACCCATGGAGTTCTGGTGTTGATCATGTTTTGTCCTTGAGAGAGTTTTAGTCAACGGATCTGCCACATTCAGATCCGTATGTACTTTGCAAATCTTCACATCACCATCTGCGACATGCTCACGGATGGAGTGAAAACGACGCTTGATATGCTTGGAATTCTTGTGAGACCTTGGTTCCTTAGCATTGGCTATGGCACCATTGTTGTCACAATAGACAACCATTGGATCCAACGCACTTGGAACCACGCCTAGTTCGGATATGAACTCCTTCATCCAAACTGCTTCCTGTGTTGCCTCCGAGGCAGCAACATATTCCGCTTCTGTTGATGATCCCGCCACCACGGATTGCTTGGAACTCCTCCAGCTTACAGCTCCTCCATTCATAATAAATACGTACCCGGACTGAGACTTAGAGTCATCCGGATCAGTGTCGAAGCTAGCATCGACGTAACATCTTGCGACGAGCTCTTCTTCACCGCCATATACGAGAAACATGTCCTTAGTTCTTCTTAAGTACTTTAGGATATTCTTGACCGCAGTCCAGTGTTCCAAACCTGGATTGGATTGGTACCTACTAGTCAAACTAATAGCATGTGCCACATCCGGTCTTGTACATAGCATAGCATACATGATAGAACCTATGGCTGAAGCATAGGGAGTCTTATCCATCTTTTCTCTATCTTCTGCTGTAGCTGGACATTGAGTCTTACTCAACGTCTTGCCTTGCAACATAGGTAGGAACCCTTTCCTACTATCTTCCATTCTGAACTTCTTCAAAATCTTGTCAAGGTATGTACTTTGCGAAAGTCCAATTAAGCGTCTTGATCTATCCCTGTAGATTTTGATGCCCAATATATAAGCTGCTTCACCGAGGTCTTTCATCGAAAAACTATTGTTCAAATAACCTTTTACGCTTTCTAAAAGTTCTATATCATTTCCAATCAACAATATGTCATCCACATATAGTACCAGAAATGCTACAGAGCTCCCACTCACTTTCTTGTAAATACAAGCTTCTCCGTATGTTTGGAAAAATCCAAAACCTTTGATCACCTTATCAAAACGGAGGTTCCAACTTCGGGATGCTTGCTTCAGTCCATAAATGGAACGTTGAAGCTTACACACCTTGTCAGCATCCTTAGGATCAACAAAACCTTTGGGTTGCATCATATACAACTCTTCCTCAATGTCACCATTAAGGAACGCCGTTTTGACATCCATCTGCCATATTTCATAATCGAAAAATGCAGCAACTGCTAACATAATCCTAACTGACTTAAGCATCGCTACTGGTGAGAAAGTCTCATCATAGTCAACTCCTTGAATTTGTCGGAAACCTTTTGCGACAAGTCGAGCTTTATAGACGGTCACATTACCATCAGCATCAGTTTTCTTTTTAAAGATCCATTTGTTCTCAACGGCCTTGCGGTCATTGGGTAAATCCACCAAAGTCCAAACTTGGTTTTCGTACATGGATCCTATTTCGGATTTCATGGCTTCAAGCCATTTGTTGGAATCTGGGCTCATCATCGCTTCCTCATATGTCGCAGGGTCATCACCTCCATCTACCATGAAGTTTAATACGGGATCTCCGTATAGTTCAGGAGCTGCACGCTCCCTAGTTGACCTGCGAGGTGCGGTAGTTTCCTCTATTGGAGTTTCATGATCTTGATCATTAACTCTCTCTTCATCTGACGGGGTCGGCCCCGGAACAACTTCCGGTGCTGCGCTACTCGCCATTCCAAGAAGAGAAGGTTCAATAACCTCGTCGAGTTCTACCTTCCTACTATTCACACCTTTCGAGAGAAACTCCTTCTCCAAAAAGGATCCATTCTTGGCAACAAAAATCTTGCCTTCGGATCTGTGATAGAAGGTGTACCCTATTGTTTCTTTAGGGTATCCTATGAAGACGCATTTTTCCGCTTTGGGTTCGAGTTTATCAGGTTGAAGCTTCTTCACATAAACATCGCATCCCCAAACTTTTAGAAATGACAGCTTAGGTTTGTTTCCAAACCATAATTCATACGGTGTCGTTTCAACGGATTTAGATGGTGCCCTATTTAAAGTGAATGCAGCGGTCTCTAGTGCATAACCCCAAAACGATAGTGGCAAATCTGTAAGAGACATCATAGACCGAACCATATCTAATAAAGTACGATTACGACGTTCGGAAACACCATTTCGCTGTGGTGTTCCGGCAGGTGTGAGTTGTGAAACTATTCCACATTGTTTCATATGCATGCCAAACTCGTAACTTAGATATTCACCTCCACGATCAGATCGTAGAAATTTAATCTTTCTGTTACGATGATTTTCAACTTCACACTGAAATTCTTTGAACTTTTCAAACGTTTCAGATTTGTGTTTCATTAAGTAAATATACCCATATCTACTCAAATCATCTGTGAAAGTGACAAAATAACGATATCCACCGCGCGCCGATACACTCATTGGTCCACATACATCAGTATGTATGATTTCCAGTAAGTCTGTCGCCCGTTCCATAGATCCAGAAAACGGGGTTCTAGTCATCTTGCCCATAAGGCATGGTTCACATGTTTCAAATGATTCATAATCAAGTGATTCTAAGAGTCCATCAGAATGGAGCTTCTTCATGCGTTTAACACCAATATGACCTAAGCGGCAATGCCACAAATAAGTAGCAATATCATCATTTAACTTAATTCTTTTGGCATTCACATTATGAATATGTGTATCAACATTATCAAGATTCAAAAGAAATAAACCATTCTTCTCAGGTGCATGACCATAAAAGATATTATTCATATAAATCGAACAACCATTGTTCTCGGACTTAAAGGAATAACCGTCCCGCATTAAGCAAGATCCAGAAACGATATTCATGCTTAATGCGGGCACCAAATAACATTTATTGAGGTTTATAACTAATCCCGATGGTAGACGTAGAGGTAGCGTCCCGACGGCGATCACATCAACTCTTGATCCATTGCCGACGCGCATCGTCACCTCATCCTTTGCTAGTGGTCGCTTGTTCTGCAGCTCCTGTTTCGAGTTACATATGTGAGCAACCGAACCAGTATCAAATACCCAGGTGCTACTGCGAGTACTAGTTAGGTACACATCAATAACAAGTATATCATATATACCTTTGTTTACTTTGCCGGCCTTCTTATCTGCCAGATACTTGGGGCAATTGCGCTTCCAGTGGCCAGTACCCTTGCAATAGAAACACTCAGTCTCAGACTTAGGGCCATGCCTGTTTCTCTTCTCAGCAGTAGCAACAGATTTGCCACCCTTCTTGAAGTTTACCCTTGGCTTGCCTTTCTTGCCTTTCTTGAAACTAGTGGTCTTATTGATCATCAACACTTGATGTTCTTTCTTGATCTCCACTTCAGCAGTTTTAAGCATCGAGAGAAGCTCAGGGAGAGACTTCTTCATGCTCTGCATATTATAGTTCATCACGAAGTTCTTGTAACTAGGTGGCAGAGATTGGAGAACACGATGTATCCCTAGCTCAATGGGAATCGATATTCCCAAGGCTATGAGCTTATCAGCGTACGCAGACATTTTGAGTACGTGCTCACTAACGGAGCTGTTCTCTTCCATCATGCAGCTAAAGAACTTTTCTGAAGCGTCATAACTCTCAACTGCGGCATGGGTATCGAAAATCATTTTCAATTCTCCCATTGTGGCATAAGCAGTGCTGTTCTCGAAACGTTTTCGCAGCTCTGGCTCTAATCCATAGAGGATGCCGCAGTGAACTATACTGTGGTCTTCTTGTTGAGTCAGATAAACATTTTTATCCTCATCAGAAGCATCATCAGCGGGTTGGTCACCTAGAGGTGCATCAAGCACATAGAGCTTCTTGCAAGCGGTGAGGAGAATCCTCAGGTTAAGTGCCCAGTTGGTAAAGTTGCTACCATTGTTCGCTAATTTCTCTTTCTCCATGAACATATTGAAATTGAAGGTAGGTGGTGCCATGATCTACAACATATTTGCAAAGACTATTTAGACTATGTTTATGATAAATTAAGTTCAAGTTAATTCTAAAATTATCCCATGAACTCCCACTCAAAAACAACATCCCTCTTAGTTGTCTTTAGTGATTACACGAACCAAATTCACTACACCGAAACCGATCATCACGTGAGACGGTGTAGTTGCAAAGGCGAACATCAACATGTTCATCATATCATTCATATGACTCATGCTTTACCTTTCGGTTACGTGTTCCGAGGCCATGTCTGTACATGCTAGGCTCGCCAAGTAGAACCATTGTATTGCATGTGTTTCAAGGCCATGTCTGTACATGCTAGGCTTGAAAACACCCGTTGTATGCGAACGTTGAGTCTATCACACCCGATCATCACGTGGTGTCTCGAAACGACGAACTTTCTTAACGGTGCATACTTAAGGAAGAACACATTATTATCTTGATATTAAGTGAGAGGGATCATCTTATAATGCTACCGTCGCGATCTAAGCAAAATAAGATGCATAAAAGGATAAACATCACATGCATGGATAATGTGATATGATATGGTCCTTCTTGCACTTGATCTCCATCTTGTGCATCATGGTATGATCTCCATCATCCTACCGGCGTGGCACCAAGGTCCGTGACACCTCCATCTTGATTGTCCATTACAACATATCACATGGATATGACATACAGCACGCAGGCCATAAAATAAGACAACCATATGGCTCCAGCCGGTATGTCAATAATTTACAAAAGATATCATCTCATACATAACGTTTGTAACATTGACCATATCACATCACATGCCCTGCAAAAACAAGTTAGACGCCTCTAATTTATTTTTTTGCATATTTTACGTGGCTTTGGGCTTACGAGGATAGAACCGTTCATATCTACGTACAAAAAACCACAACGTTGATAAAATATATTTTTGAACAACCCTTTGAAGATTAGATCTTAACTATAGTAGGAGAAACCGACACCCGCAAGCCACTTATGCAATTCAAGTTGCATGTCAGTTGTGGAACAAGTCTCATGTACGTGGACATGTAAAGTTAGTCCGGGCCGCTTCATCCTACTATGCCACTAAGATCATAAAATACTCAAAGAGACAAAAACATGATCATCAACGCCCACATACTCCTATGTGTTCTACCCGTACAATTCATCTACGCATAGATCCGGCTCTGATACCACTGAAGGGGAACGTAGCATAGAAAACAAAAAATTTCCTACACGCGATAAACCCAAATGGCCAAGATCTAATCTATGAGATGAAAGGCAACGGGGAGAAAGAGAGTCTTGAGATAACATACCCTCGAAGACTCAAAGTGGTACGAGAAAAGATCTCGTGGTTGGCGTAGTCGTTCTCACGCCGATCCCGAGCGAGAAGAAGAGCACCGCAATCCGGCGGCACCTCCGTAATCGGTCACACGTTCAGCTCGATGAAGACTTCCGTTCCCTCGTTCCAGCGGGTTGTGGAAGTGGAAGATCCCTCCGGAATTCCAGCAGCACGACGGCGTGGTGGTGGTGAAGAATCCCACGGTCAGGGCTTCGCCAAGCCGGAGACCATGGAATGGAGCAGCGGATGGAAGGGAAAATGTGTGAGCAAGTGTGTGTGGAAGAGAGAGCCCTCACCCTCCTTTTATAGGGGAGGGGGAGGCAGCCCAAGGGGGGGGTGCGGCCAGCCATGGGTGCCCCCACCCCTTCCTCTCTTCATGTGAGTGGAAGCTCCACTCAAACCCACTCAAATTTCCCTTAATTTCCCACTTGGAAAATCCAAAGGTTTTTCTTTAATAAATAAATAAAACATTTTTATTTCTTTATTTATATTTGTTAATTCCATTAACAAACATTTGCATGCAGCACCTCGAACCATTTGTTAATTCTATTAACAACCGTTCGACGAAAAACCCCTTGAACTATTTCAATTTTCCCCGAAACTATTCCGGAGCTGCCCAAAATATTCTTCGGTATTCCGTATCTTCTCTAAACGCTTCATCGAACCTTAAGTGTGTCTCCCTACGGTTCGTGAATATTATAGACATGATCGAGACTCCTCTCCGATCAATAATCAACAGCGGGGTCTGGAAAACCGTGATGACTCCTATATATTCAACGATGACTCTCGTGATCGTGTGAACCTTTCAACGTTGTAACGATTTCCCTTTGTCTCGCGATATATTACTTGTCCGAGATCCGATCATCGGTATCCACTATACTTTGTTCGATCTCGTTATCCGACAAGTACTCTTTTCTCGTTCCCGTGATATAACATCCTAGTGATCAAATCACTTGCTTGCAAGCGGTGTTGATGTGATATCACCGAGAGGGCCCTGAGTATATCTATCCGTCATATTGGATGGACAAATCCCATTCTCGATCCATGAGCTTCAACCAATACTTTCCGAATATCCAATGCCACCTTTATAGTCACCCTTTTACGGTGTGATGTTTGATGTCATCAAAGTATTCTTTCGGTATTAGTGATTAACATGATCTCATGGTCTAAGGAATAATGTTACTCCGAATGTAAGACATAACAACAAAACTAAATGACTTGATCGTATTGTTATACTTAGTTTAGGGTTTAAGTTCATCATGTCATTCTCCTAATGACATGACCCCGTTATCAACAACATCCAATGTTCATGATCAGGAAACCTTGATCATCTGTTTAATCAACGGGCTAGTTAAAAGAGAGGCTTCACTAGGAACGTTGGTTTGTTTATTAATCACACATGTATCAACGTTTCCGGTTAATACAATTCTAGCATGAGAAATAAACATCTATCACAAACAAGGAATAACATAATAAACACTTTATTATTGCCTCTCGGGCATATTCCCTTCAGATGAGGGTGGAGGGGGTGTGGGGGAACCCTAGCATGGCCACTACAGTAGGAACAGGAGTGGAAGCGGTGCCATACATAGATCGCCTAGATGATACCATGAAACACTAGATTGATTGACCATGCTTGCTTGTTTTAGGGGCAGAAGCGGTGCCGGGCAGGGGCAGATCCAGGATTTGAGCATTGGGGGGGGGGGGGCGAAGAAGGTGTTGAGCATAAAACAGAGATAACATGAAAATGTATTAAGTGCTATAAGTATATCATGTATATCAAATTGATCACAAATTTGCATATCAAGCAAAACAGAATTGAAATCATTAAGTACGATAGGTTGTTCTATAATATTTATCTCGTTGGTTGAATTGGGTCGTTTGGAGGTCAAACCAACATGGCTCCAAAATATTGCTTTTTTGCGGAAACACCCCCAGATCTATTAGTCAACACAGCGGATACACCACACCCCAAAGAAACCAAAAATTACATTCGGGGTCCCTGGGAACCCAACACTCTACCTCCACCGACGCGGAAGGGGAATGTGCCCCCGCATCGCCAATCTGACACCCTCCAGGCGTCGGCGCAAACCTTGATGTTGCAGGCAAATTCAACGCGGACAGGAAGTTGCCCTTCTCAGCCATGGTGAGCTCGCACAACGGAGAGGAGAAGAGTTGGAGAAGCACCACTGCAAGGGAAACGCCAACCTTGCCGGCCGGCTCGAATGACGAAGCCGATGGATCCATAGATCCCCGACCACCAGAAGTCATGTGCACGCACACGACGAAGCTCTGAAGACCTTTGACGCAGAACTGCAATAATGTATACAAATAATGTATACATAATACCTTGAAGCGGCCAACTCCGGTTCCAAATCGCCTCTGCCGCCCAACTCCCATCCCTCGAAACCGTTGAGCTCGAAACTGCTGCCACCCTAGCCCCTTCCGGTGCTCCACCACTCACAGCCACCGCCCTTGCCCCTTCCCGTTGTTTCCCTGCCCACCTCGCCTAGTCGTCGTTGTGCCATGGCACCGATGAGGAAGAGCAAGTCCAAGTCCGGCAAGGCTGTCCGAGTGCGTGAGTCCGTCCAATACGCCGCCGAGCTGCGGCGCCACGACGTGCGGTATTAGCTTGACACGGCGAGCATGCCCGCTTAGGCGCACAACATCGCATGTTAGAAGCTCGAGTTTTCATAGGAGGAGCTCAATTTCCCGAAGATCGACTCTATGCAGGTTGCGGTGTTCGTCGGCCCACCGTTGAAGAAGATAAATATCTGCTTTGTGAGGCGCAAGGAGTGTTGAATATATTAGTAATTTAGCACATGATTTAATTCGAAATAGCATCAGATGAATTACGGCAGTAGCAAATACAGTAATCATGCAAATATCTAGGTCTAGTACAGTAGACAGAATGATCTAATCTATAGCAAGAACTAGACATATGAATTCCAGTAATATCTCATACAGAGGGAATAGAGATACGTACGATGCAGCGGCAGCGGCGCCTCCGCTGTTGTTGTCCATGTTGTCGGCCATGTCGTCGATGAAGAGGTTGCCGAGGTCGGGGAAGAAATCGTCGTTGGGGAAGTAGTCGCCGTCAGCAGTCGCGCGAGTGCGCTCCCCAAAAACCTGATCGCCCCTCTCCCATACAGGATCACAAGAGGCGGGGTTCCGGAGACCTGCTGTCCCTCCTCGCGGTGCATGCCGAAAGAAGGGATGAAAAAGACTTGATTGGCGGCGCAGTGCTTTGGAACGGTGCGAAACCATAAGACGAAGTTGCAGCTAGGGTTTACAGTATGCGCGTATTTATATGTGGGCTGGGAGAGACGTGGGCATAACTCCACGTCTGAGTCGGTTCGGTTCCATGATCCAGAAAGGAAACAGAAACGGTTTTGGAATTAACGCGTCCGTTAATTACCAAGTTAATGACTCATTAAGTTTTCCCAACCGACAAAATAAACGCTCTCGGTTCGGCTCATTCCCGCAACCCGCGGCGCGTCGTGATGTGTCGTGACGAGGCGAGGCGGGCGGCGGAGGAGGAGCGCGCTTGTGGCACACCTCTCCTCTTGCCTTGCCAACTCATACATGAGCTAGAATGACTCACCTTATAAGGTGGTTCCACTCTCTCCAAACTAGCAATGTGGGACTAAACTTTAGTCCCGCTCCTCACTTGTATTATTCATGAATGCACCATGACAATTTCAGGATTTATTGGGCTTAGTTGGGGCCACATGGTGCAGCCCATAAATTCCAACAATCCCTCATAAAGTGGCATTAGCACATCTCATAATTTTAGTTACAAAGCAATGTTTATATACCGGTGTTTAATGGAGAATGTTAAGTTGAACTTTCACTTAGAACATTATGCTACACTAGTTCACAACTTGAATAGTGGACTACGCCTTGAACTACAAGTTTTCTGTGATACTAGTTTTCACAGAACGTCTTAACCGATACTAGGCTGCCGCAAGGCTTCCCCGCGGGTGGAGCGTATGCGTCATACTTCGAAGTCCTTTCATGAGTTTACTAGAGAGCACCCGATTCTCATAGACTGCAACGTTTAACAGTCAGACTCATATAGGTGAGTCCCTCAGGAGATGTTCTGTAGGACACATCTCTGCTTATATAAATAAGCCACTTGGAACACATTAAGACAAATGTCAGATCATAGAGTATTGCATCTTCATGGAGTGAGATAAAATATATGGATACTCTCCTCTCAGCCGACCAACAGCTTGTCTCCCACTTCTAATTCACGGGATCTCCGATCAGTAGAGTGGGTTACCACTATGGACAACTCATACCGTGGGTCTCAAACCCATATCCCTCGATGCATTATCTATCACATTCCGTGATAAACCCTTTGTGAAGGGATCTGCCAAGTTCATAGATGTTTGGATATAATCCAACGCAATAACTCCGGAGTTCTTCAATTTTCTGACAGATTTCAATCTCCCCTTCACATGTCTTGATGACTTCGCATTATCCTTAGAACAATTCACTTTGATTATCACAGTTCATTAGGATTGCGGGTATTGGTTTTTCAACCACAGTCAAGTCCATCAAGAGCTCATGAAGCCACTCTGCTTCAACAGTGGCTGTGTCTAATGCTGCGAGTTCTGCTTCCATAGTTGACCTCGTTAAGATGGTCTGCTTGCAAGACTTCCAGGAAATAGCGCCACCACGAAGTGTAAAAACATAACCACTAGTGGCCTTAACCTCATCAGCATCAGATATCCAATTAGAATCACTATATCCTTCCAGAACCCTCGGGTTTCCGGTATAGTGAATTCCATAGCTCGCAGTGCCTTTTAAATAGCGCATAACTCTCTCAAGCGCACGCCAATGATCATCTCCCGGATTGGAAACAAACCGGCTCAATTTTCTCACAGCAAAAGAGATGTCAGGCCTCATGGCACTCGCCAAGTACATAAGCGAACCTATAGTCTGAGAATACCTCAGTTGATCTCTAGTATCCGTTGATTCTTTCGAAGCAACACACTAGCATCATACGGAGTTGAAGAAGGCTTGTAGTCACTATACCCGAACCAACTCAAGACATTTTCCACATAGTGAGACTGAAGCAGTGTGATCCCACCATTATCATTTCTCAATAGCTTGATGTTCAAGATAACATCAGCTACTCCTAGATCCTTCATCCCAAAACAACGAGATAAGAAATTCTTAACTTCCTTGATCAAATCAAGATTGGTCCCAAAGATCAACATGTCATCGACATACAGACATAGAATAACTCCCTCGCCCCCACCATGGCGATAGTATACACACTTGTCAGCTTCATTTACAACAAAGCCTTCGGCAGTCAAAGTCCTTTCGAACTTTTTATGTCATTGCTTAGGTGCTTGCTTGAGGCCGTATAATGACTTCAATAACTTGCACACCTTGCCTTCCTGGCCGGGTACTACAAAACCATCTGGCTACTCCATATAAATTTCCTCGTCCAACTCTCCATTAAGGAAAGCCGTCTTAACGTCCATTTGGTGAACGAGAAGACCGTGCGAGGCAGCAAGTGAAAGTAGCACATGAATAGTGGTCAATCTAGCCACAGGTGAGTAAGTATCAAAGAAGTCTTCACCTTCTTTCTGGGTATAACCCTTGGCCACAAGGCTTGCCTTGTACTTTTCAATTGTACCATCAGACCTAAGCTTTTTCTTAAACACCTACTTATATCCTACAGGTTTACACCCATAGGGACGATCAGTGATTTCCCAGGTTCAGTTAGCCAAGATGGAATCCATCTCGCAACGGACAGCCTCCTTGCAGTAGTCTGCATCAAGAGATGCATAAGCTTCTGAAATAGTCCTGGGTGTGTCATCCACGAGATACACAATGAAATCATTACCAAAGGACTTTGCAGTCCTCTGTCTCTTGCTCCTTACAGGAAACTTCATTGTCATCCTCCTCGGGATTCTCAACGTGTTCTATCGGAATGGTGGGTTCAGAAATCTCAGCTAATTTTTTACTAGATGAAACAGGTTTCTCCTGATTTGATGAGCTAGACATATCCTTCATAGAAAATATGTTCTCAAAGAAAGTCGTATCGTTCGACTCCATAATCGTACCAACATGCATGTCGGATATCTCAGATTTTACTATCAAGAATTTATAACCAATGTTATTAAAAGCATAGCCCAGAAGAACACAATCTAAGGTTTTTGGTCCAAGGTTGCGCTTCTTGGGAATTGGTATATTGACTTTCTCCAAACAACCCCAAGTACGTAGGTAGGAGAGTTTCAACATTTTCCTTTCCCATTCCTCAAATGGAGTAATGATTTTATTCTTTGTGGGAACTCGGTTTAGGACATGACATGCAGTCATTAGCGCCTCCCCCCACCATACCTTGGAGAGACCCGAAATATATAACATGGCGTTAACCAAATCAGACAACGTTCGGTTCTTTCTTTCAGCCACCCCCATTTGACTGAGGTGAGTAGGGAGGCGTCCTCTCATGAATAATACCGTGTTCAGCACAAAAAGAATTAAACTCGTTGGAAAAATACTCTCCACCACGATCAGACCTAACCCGTTTAATTTTACGATCAAGTTGATTCTCAACTTCGGCCTTATGGTTCTTGAAATAAGTTAGAGCTTCATCTTTAGATTTCAGAAGATACACATAACAATGTCTAGTGGAGTCATCAATAAGTGTTATGAAATATTTCTTACCACCTTTTGTCAATACGCTATTCATCTCACAAAGATCAGAATGTATGCGTTCTAGTGGTGCCAAGTCTCTCGCCTCCGCAGTCTTATGAGATTTGCGAGGTTGCTTAGCTTGAACACACACTGGACATTTGGAACTTTTAATAGTACTGAATTTCGGAATTAAACTCATATTTGCTAATCACCAAAATTAATATGACAAATTCGTGAATGCCAAACATCACAATCATTATCGTGGCAAACATTATTAATAATTTTGGTGCAAATACCTGACAAGGATAAGCGGAACAAGCCTCCGCACTCATAGCCTTTACCAATAAATTATCCATACTTGGAAATTACAACTTTATTGGAATCGAAAACCAACTTAAAGCCATCTCGACATAAACGTGAACCGCTGACGAGATTTTTATTGATGGAGGGCACATGATGAACGTTCTTCAGTCGCACGACCTTCCCCGAAGTAAACTTCAGATCGACCGTACCAACACCACGAACAGTAGCATGTGAAACGTTTCCCATCAGCACGGGGGAAATCCCTATGACCTGATAAGAAGAGAACATGGAAGCATCAGCACAGACATGTACATTGGCACATGTGTCAATTAACCATTCAGGTGAATGACAAACTGAAAGAATAGTAGGAACTATACCGTACCCAGTATTCTTCATCTCAGTGTCACCAATGAAAATATGAGCGGTCTTGTCGCTGTTCTCTTGCTGCTGCAACTCATAACGTCTAGGGAATTTTGGAGCCCAATGAGTCAGTTCACCACAAACGTGACATGACCCGTTCCTCTTCTTCAAGTTGATAGAGTGCGAAGTCTTAAACTTGCCATCGGTTTGCCTTTAAACTCGGATTTCTTTTTGTTATATTTAGGCTTGTTGGGCGGGTAGTGTTTCTTCTGTACCACATGGGCACCAGAACCTACCTGAGCAACCCGAGCACGTGTATCATTTGCTCTCGGCTTCTCTTCCACATCAAGAGATCCGATGAGGTCCGAAACGGAAAACTCCTGTCTCTTGTGTTTTAGAGAAGTAGCAAAGGTGCTCCATAAATATGGAAGCTTGGCAATAATGCCTCCGACCACAAATTTGTCCGGTAACATACACTTAAAGTGCTCAACTTCTTTAGCGAGTGACTGTATCTCATGAGCCTGTTGAACAACAGAACGCTCATCAGTCATCCTGTAGTCATAGAATTACTCCATGACATACAGCTCGCTGCCAGCATCCGAGGCCCCAAATTTGGCCTCGAGTGCAGCCCACATATCCTTGCCATTATCAAACGACACATACAGATCCACAATGGAATCATCAATAATACCGAGGAGGGCACTTTTAAACATAGTGTCCATATTCTCAAAAGCCTCCAGATGTGCTGGATTGAGATCGCCCTCAGGCTTGCCCTTGGTGGCCGCATAGCAGAGCAAGGTTTGAAACCATATCACTGCTCTCGTGCGCCACCTCTTATAGTCCACACCCTTGAAAGGGATTGGCCTTGTCGCCGCAATAATAGACGGTGCAGGTGCAACAAATTGCCTATAATCAGGTTTTTGGATTGTTGAATATATTAGCAATTTAGCACATGATTTAATTTGAACTAGCATAAGATGAATTACGACAGTAGAAAATGCAGTAATCATGCAAATATCTAGGTCTATTACAGTAGACAGACTTATCCAATCTATATCAAGAACTAGACATATGACTTCCAGTAATATCTCATACAGATGGAATAGAGATACGTACGATGCAGCGCCAGCGGCGCCGCCGTTGTTGTTGTCCATGTTGTCGGCCATGTCGTCGATGAAGAGGTTGCCGATGTTGGGGAAGAAATCGTCGTTGGGGAAGTAGTCGCCGTCAGCAGTCGCGCGAGTGCGCTCCCCAAAAACCCGATCGTCCCTCTCCTGTACAAGATCACAAGAGGCGGGGTTTCGGAGGCCCGCTGTCCCTCCTCGCGGTGCACGCCGAAAGAAGGGATGGAGAAGACTTGATTGGCGGCGCAGTGCTTTGGAACGGTGCAAAACCATAAGCCAAAGTTGCAGCTAGGGTTTACCGTATGCACGTATTTATATGCGGGCTGGGAGAGACGTGGACGTAACTTCACGTCTGAGTCGGTTCGGTTCCACGATCCAGAAAGGAAACGGAAACGGTTTTGGAATTAACGCGTCCGTTAATTACCAAGTTAATGACTCATTAAGTTTTCCCAACCGACAAAATAAACGCTCTCGGCTCGGCTCATTCCCGCAACCCGCGACGCGTCGTGTCATGTCGTGACGAGGCGAGGCGAGGCGAAGCGTGGCGAGGCGGGCGGCGGAGGAGGAGTGCGCGTGTGGCACACCTCTCCTCTTGCCTTGCCAACTCATACATGAGCTAGAATGTCTCACCTTATAAGGTGGTTCCACTCTCTCCAAACTAGCAATGTGGGACTAAAATTTAGTCCCACTCCCCACTTGTATTATTCATGAATGGGTCATGACAATTTCAGGATTTATTGGGCTTAATTGGGCCATATGGTGCAACCCATAAATTCCAACAAGGAGCACCCTAAGACTCGGCAGAGTGGTGAGGACGCAATGGCGAGTTTGCGCACGAGAATCCCCAATTCGTGCAATACGAGTTGGAGTTGTTCTGGAAGTGCGAGATAGAGAGGAAGAAGATGTGCATGTTTGTGTTTGTGGAGGAATGATCGCTATCCCATCCAGGGACGGTCGGGTGCATGTTATATGGCAGGGAAAAGCCCCCTGCGTGGCTGAGTACATGAGGGTAACGTACGCAGATCGGAGTACTACTCTGTATCTATGTAGGTATTGTACATGAACTCCAACACCCCACTTAATCTAAACCACAGGAGAGGTTTAGATTATGCTTAAACTCATCTAAAGATTTTACAGGAAGGGATTTAGTAAAACCATCAGCTAACTGGTCTTTGCTAAAAGTAAACTTGATATCTAAACTATTGTTGTCAACACGTTCTCTAACAAAATGATAATCAATCTCAAAGTGTTTGGTGCGGGCATGAAACACCAGATTTGAAAACAAGTAGGTAGCTCCCAAGTTGTCACACCATAAACATGGCTTCTCCTTTAGTTTGACACCAAGTTCAGCAAGAAGCGCTACAACCCATATTAACTCTGTTATTGCATTGACCAAATCTTTATATTCTGCTTCCGTACTACTACCTCCGTTCCATAATATAAGGCACATTTTATTTGTTTTGACCGACCCTTTGACCAAACATGAATCTATCAATATGTAATTCATGCGACATATAAGTGATATCATTGTCTTCCTACTCAAAAGTACTTTCTTATGATTATGAGTTCTATCACAAAAGTTTTATATTAAATGAGTAAATCTTGGTCAAAATCTCTGTCAAAGGGAACAATATACTCCTTATATTTTGGAAGGTAGTAGAACGAGATAAAGTAGCTTGTCAACGAGCAGCGTTTGTCCTCAATACAACCTTCACAATCAGCGTCAGAGAAAGAACTAAAAAGTGTAGAGGGATAAGACTGAAAGGGTGATACCTAGGTTAGCCGTATCTTTGACATATCGAAGAATTTTTTTTGCATTTGTCCAATGAGAAGTAGTAGGAGTAGGAGCATGTAAATATTGACAAACTTTGTTGACCGAGAAAGAAATATCTGAACGTGCCAATCTTAAGTACTGAAGAGGTCCAATAATACTGCGATAACGTGTGCTATCATCAGAATAAAGGGGTGTGCCATCATGAAGAGACAGTGACTCGTAAGGAGAGAGATGCGTAGGTGCAGGTGTGCACTGAAGCATACCAACCTTGGACAATAAATATGTAGCATATTTTTCCCGTGTAAGAAGCAAACCATGTGAATTTCTTTTTACGCCAAGACCAAGGAATAAATGAAGCTCTCCCACATCCTTGATAGCAAAGTTGTCATTAAGATCTTGAAGCAAGGCTGAAATAGCTCGATCCGAGGAGCTAATGACGATAATTTCATCAACATAGACCAAAATAAATATGGTGACATTAGAATTTTTATATAAGAACAAGGAAGTATCAGCCGTGGAAGGTATAAACCCAAGAGCATGCAAGTTAGAACTGAGACGAGAATACCAAGCACGAGGAGCTTGCTTTAACCCATATAGAGTTTTATCTAGAGTTTGCAAACATGATTAGGAGCATCTGGATGTTCAAAACCTGGAGGTTCTTTCATATAGACTTGCTCTTCCAGAAACCATGCGGAAATGCGTTCTTGACATCTAGCTGCCGTAAACTCCATCCACGAGAACAAGATATAGCAAGAACAATTCTGATAGTGACTATTTTAACAACTGGACTAAAAGTGTCTTCGTAGTCAACACCATTACCTTTGCTTGAACCCTTTTGCGACCAAATGAGTTTTATAGCGATCAATAGAACCATATGCATGTTTCTTGATACGAAATACCCACTTGCAATTGATGGGGCGTAACGCACAGTTTGTTGGGAGACCCCAAGAAGAAGGTATGAAGAGCACAGTACCAAGTTTCCCTCAGAAAGAAACCAAAGTTGAATCGACCAGTAGGAGAAAGAAATCACTTATGAAGGTTGAAGACAGCTGATGTTAGCAGGGTGCACTACCTGTTCAGCAGCAGCGTAGAATCTAGACAACACAATCAAATTACTTTGCCCCAACGAAGCAGTGAGGTTGTCAATCTCACCGGTTTTGCTGAAACAAAGGATTAGACGTATAGTGTGGAAAATAGTACTTGTTTGCAGTAGATGAAAGAGAACAGTAATTGCGTAGTAAAACAGAGGTTGTATTATCAGTGTAAAGAAATGTACCGGGGTCCACAGTTCACTAGAGGTGTCTCTCGAAAACAGATAGATAACATGCTGGGTAAACACATTACAGCTGGGCAATCGACAGATATAAAGGTTGCACCGTAGTGCATATGCATGACATCATGATTACTATGTGATTCATGCGGGCATTACAACAAGATACATAGACCGTTGTCCAACTGCGTCTATGACTAATAATCCACCCTCGGAATGTCATCCGAGCAAACCCTGGATATTAAGTTGCAAGCAACAGATAATTGCAATAAGCAAAGTGTGTAATATAACAACAAAATTATCCTTGGACAAAGCATTGTTGTTTTCTCCCTAATGGCAACATCACATCCCCCACCTATTACGTTTCTGTCACTCGAGCGTAAGTGAAAGAAAGGCATAAACCCACTATCGAGCATAAATACTCCCTCTTAGAATTAAAAACATCTACTTGGCCAGAGCATCTACTAGTAACAAAGATCATACAAGATCATAAATAACATACACATGAAAGAACATGATAGATTGATAATCATTGGACATAGTATTCAATATTCATAGGATCCCAGCAAACACAACATGTACCATTATAATAAGATGATCTTGATCATGTTAGGAAGCTCACAAGATCTAAACATGAGGCATAAGGAGGAGAGAACAACCATCTAGCTACTGCCATGGACATGTAGTCCAGGATGAACTACTCACATATCACTCTGGAGGCAGGCATGGTGATGAAGAGCACTTCGGTGATGATTCCCCTTCCGGGAAGGGTGCCGAAAAGAGCTCCCAACCCTCCAGACTAGGGTTGACGATGATGGCGGCTACAGATCTTTTTGGTGGAGAAGGCTGGGGTATTTAGTGTTAACCTGTGGAGGAGTTTAAGTAGGCGAGAGGGAACATCGGTGGGTGGCCAGGGGGCCCACACCACCAGCTGGCGCGGCCATGGGGCGCACCGCCCTATGGTGTGCGGCCCCTGAGACCCCCTCCGGGTCTCCTCCGGACGCCTTGTACGTGAAAACTTTCTAAGACTCTAGGATTTTGTTTCGTCCAATTCCGAGAATATTTTCAGAACAACTTTTCTGAAACAAAAAACAACAGAAAACAGGAACTGGCTCCGTGGCATCTTGTTAATAGGTTAGTCCCAGAAAATCCATAAACATGACATAAAGTGTATAGGAAACATGTAGCATATGGCATGAAAACAAATGGAACATCAGAAATTATAGATACGTTTGAGACGTATTAGCAATCAATGATGTTTCTGTTTGGACTGGAAGGAACCAAATGCCAAGTTCTGTTTTGCATTAAAGCATCATATTCATCTTGCATGGTGGATCACCAATTTTTATCACTAAGTGCCTCGGATAATTTAGAGGGTTCACCTCTGGAAGAAAACATCCATAGCGAATACAATTAGCTTATAAATGTTCGTTTGTTTTCCATGAGGAACTGTACCATTGTCACAAAAATTCGGGTGTCGGATGCCTTGTTGTAGTCGTGTACAAATTATTGGTGGAGAAGGATCAGCTGCAGTAACAGACACACTGGCGGCTGATGCAAAGGATCTAGGGGACAGGGGCTGGTCCGCACCAATAGCAGCGACAGGATTGTCGGCGTCTACGTTCGAGATGGTGCTCCGAGTGCGCGTAGCAGAGCGAGGTGATTCGGCGGGGTACCCGAAGCAGCGTGTGGCAAGGGTGTTTCGCCAATCGGGGACAACGACACTTCAGGAGCAGAAATCAAGGTGGCAGGAGAATCTGCAGGAAAATCCGCGTCGGGATCGGTGTGGTCAGAAGAATTTTCAGGTGCATCAGCTTCGAACGTAGCGCCAGATTCGGCATTTTCTGAATCAATTTCGAATAGAGATTGTGAGGCATCCGGAGCATTATTTTGGGCGGGCTTTTCTTCTACAACTACATCTACATGTGGAGTATCATCAAGAGGCAAAGTAATAGGCACTACAATATGCATATGATCATTAGTGTTTGCAACCCCAATAGTAGGTGAAGGAGATGACATGGGTGAGGGATGGAGCAAAATTTCCTGACGAAGCCGAGAGCCGGCATTGGGATTTAAAGTGGCAAAGGGAAAAACGTTCTCGTCAAAGACAACATCACGGGAAATATAAACACGACATGTAGAAATATCCAAACACTTGACTCCTTTATGACGAGGACTATATCCTAGAAAAACAAATTGCTTAGAGCGAAAAGAGAGATTGCATTTATTATATGGACGAAGATTGGGCCAGCATGCACATCCAAAAATACGTAAAGCATCATAGTTTGGTTTGAAACTAAGAAGACGCTCAGTTGGAGACTCCAAATTGAGAAATTTACTAGGGAGTAAATTTATGAGGAATGTGGCACTGAGAAAGGCTTCATCCCAAAATTCAAAGGCATGGATGCATGAGCAAGCAAATCTAAGCCTACTTCAACAATATGACAATGTTTCCTTTCAGCTAAACCATTTTGTTAATGAGCATGTGGACATGAGACGTGATGTGTGATGCCAACCTTTTGGAAGAAACTATTCAATTTCTCATATTCACCACCCCAATATGTTTGCATGGTTACAATTTTCCTAGCAAACTTACGCTCAACATATTGTTGGAAATTGAGAAAAACTTGATACACATCAGAACATTTCTTTAATAGGTAGATCCATGTAAATTTGCGATAATCATCGATAAAACTTACATAGTACTCATGTTTACCAACAGAGACAGGTGCTGGTGAAGGGTACGTTGCATAGAAAACAAAAAAATTCCTACGCGAGATAAACCCGAAGGGCCAAGATCTAATCTAGGAGATGAAGTGTAACAGGGAGAAAGAGTCTTAGGAAACATGCCCTCGTAGACTTTAAGCGTTACGAGATTGAATCTTGTTGTTCGTATAGTCATACTCACGCCGATCCCGAGAGCGAGAAGATGTGCACCGCAATCCGGCGGTGCCTCCGTGATCGGTCACACGTTCAGCTCGATGAAGACCTCCGTTCCCTCGATCCAGCGGGGCAGCGGAAGTAGAGGATCCCCCGGAACTCCAGCAGCACGACGGCGTGGTGTGGTGGAGAATCGCAGCGGTCAGCGGTTCGCCAAGCGGGAGACCATGGAATTGAGCAGCGGGTGGAGAGGAAAAGAGGTGTGACACGTGTGTGAGGAGGGGAGCTCTCACCCTCCTTTTATAGGGGAGGGGGAGGCAGCCCAAAGGGGGGTTGCGGCCAGACATGGGGTGCCCCCACCTCTTCCCTCTTCATGTGAGTGGAACCTCCACTCACATCCACTCATGCTCCCTTAAAAGTCCACTTTGAAAATCCAAAGTTTTTTCTTTAATAAATAAATAAAACATTTTATTTCTTTATTTTAATATTTATTCATTCCATTAACAAACATTTGCATATAGCACCTCGAATCATTTGTTAATTCTATTAACAACCATTCGACAAAAAAAAACCTTGAACTATTTCAATTTTCCCCGAAACAATTTCGGTACTGTCCAAAACATTCTTCGATATTTCGTATCCTTTCAAATGCTTCATTGAACCTTAAGTGTGTCACCCTATGGTTCGCGAATAACATAGACATGATCGAGACACCTCTCCGATCAATAATCAACAGCGGGATCTTGAGATCCATGATGACTTCTATATATTCAACGATGACTCTCGTGATCGTGTGAACCATCAACGCCGTAACTATTCCTTTTGTCTCGCGATATTTTAATTGTCCGATATCCGATCATTGGTATCAACCATACCTAGTTCGATCTTGTTACCGACAAGTACTCTTTTACTCGTTCTGTGATATGACATCCTTGCGACCTAGTCACGTGCTTGCAAGCGGTGTCGATGTGATATCACAGAGAGGGCACAGAGTATATCTCTCCATCATTTGGATGGACAAATCCCACTCTTGATCCATGAGCCTCAACTAGCACTTTCCGAATAACCAACGGCACCTTTATAGTCACCCTGTTACGGCGTGACGTTTGATGACATCAAAGCACCCTTCCGGTATTAGTGAGTAACACGATCTCATGGTCTAAGGAATTTGGTTACTTTGTATGTAAGACATAACAACATAAACTAAATGACTTGATCGTATTGTTATACTTAGTTTGGGTTTATGTTCATCAAATCATTCTCCTAATGACATGTCCTCGTTATTAACAACATCCAATGTTCAGGATCAGGAAACCTTGATCATCGGTTAATCAACGAGCTAGTTAAAAGAGAGCCTTTACTAGGAACGATTGTTTGTTTATTAAACACACATGTATCAACGTTTTCGGTTAATACAATTCGAGCATGAGAAATAAACATCTATCATAAACAAGGAATAACATAATAAACACTTTATTGTTGCCTCTCGGGCATATTCCCTCCAGTCTCCCACTTGCACTAGGGGCAATAATCTCTATTCTATAGTGATGAATCTAACATCCATGGAGTTCTGGTGTTTATCATGTTTTTCCTTTGGGAGAGGTTTAGTCAACGACTCTGCCACATTCAGATCCGTATGTACTTTGCAAATATTCACATCCACATCTACGACATGTTCAGGGATGGAGTGAAAATGACGCTTGATATGCTTGGAATTCTTGTGGGACCTTGGTTCCTTAGCATTGGCTATGGCACCATTGTTTTCACAATAGATAACCATTGGATCCAACGCACTCGGAATCATACCTAGTTCGGATATGAATCCCTTAATCCAAGCTGCTTCCTGTGTTGCCTCCGAGGTAGCAACATATTCCGCTTCTGTTGATGATCCCGCTACCACGGATTGCTTGGAACTCCTCCAGCTTACTGCTCCTGCATTCATAACAAATATGTACCCGGATTGTGACTTAGAGTCATCCGGATCAGTGTTGAAGTTAGCATCGACGTAATATCTTGTGACGAGCTCTTCTTCACCGCCATATACGAGAAACATATTCTTAGTTCTTCTCAATTACTAAAGATATTCTTGACCGCCGTCCAGTGTTCCAAACCTGGATCGGACTGGTACCTGCTAGTCAAACTAATAGCATGTGCCACATCTGGTCTTGTACATAGCATAGCATACATGATAGAACCTATGGCTAAAGCATAGGGAATCTTATTCATTATTTCTCTATCTTCTGATGTAGCTGGACATTGAGTCTTACTCAACGTCTTTCCTTACAACATTGGTAAGAACCCCTTCTTACTTTCTTCCATTCTGAACTTCTTCAAAATCTTGTCAAGGTATGTACTTTGCGAAAGTCCAATTAAGCGTCTTGATCTATCCCTGTAGATTTTGATGCCTAATATATAAGCTGCTTCACCGAGGTCTTCCATCGAAAAACTACTGTTCAAATAACCTTTTATGCTTTTTAAAATTTCTATATCATTTACAATCATCAATATGTCATCCACATATAGTACTAGAAATGCTACAGATCTCCCACTCACTTTCTTGTAGATACAAGCTTCTCTGTATGTTTGGACAAATCCAAACCCTTTGATCACCTTATCAAAACGGAGTTTCCAACTCCGGGATGCTTGCTTCAATCCATAAATGGAGCATTGAAGCTTGCTTACCTTGTCAGCATCCTTAGGATCAACAAAACTTTTGGTTTGCATCATAGACAACTCTTCCTCAATGTCACCATTGAGGAACGCCGGTTTGACATCCATCTGCCAGTTTTCATAATCGAAAAATGCAGCAACTGCTAACATAATCCTAACTGACTTTAGCATCGCTACTGGTGAGAAAGTCTCATTGTAGTCAACTCCTTGAATTTATAGGAAACCTTTTGCGACAAGTCGAGCTTTATACAAGGCCAAATTACCATCAGTGTCAGTTTTCTTTTTAAATATTCATTTGTTCTCAACGGCCTTGCGGTCATCGGGTAAGTCCACCAAAGTCCAAACTTGGTTTTCGTACATGGATCCTATTTCGGATTTCATGGCTTCAAGCCATTTGTTGGAATCAAGGCTCATCATCACTTCATCATACGCCGCAGGTCATCACCTCCATCTACCATGAAGTTTAAGATGGGATCCCCATACAGTTCAAGAGATGTACGTTCCCTACTTGACCTGCGAGGTGCGGTAGTTTCCTCTTCTGAAGTAGCATGATCTTGATCATTAGTTCCCTCTTCAACTGACAGAGTCGGCACTGGAACAACTTCCGGTGCTGCGCTACTCGCCATTCCAAGAAGAGAAGATTCAATAACCTCGTCGAGTTCTACCTTCCTACTATTCACACCTTTCGAGAGAAACTCCTTCTCTAAAAATGATCCATTCTTGGCAACGAAAATCTTGCCTTCGGATCTGTGATAGAAGGTGTACCCTATTGTTTCTTTCGAGTATCCTATGAAGACGCATTTTTCCGTTTTGGGTTCGAGTTTATCAGGTTGAAGCTTCTTCACATAAACATCGCATCCCCAAACTTTTAGAAATGACTGCTTAGGTTTGTTTCCAAACCATAATTCATACGGTGTCGTTTCAACGGATTTAGATGGTGCCCTATTTAAAGTGAATGCAGCGGTCTCTAGTGCATAACACCAAAACGATAATGGCAAATCTGTAAGAGACATCATAGATCGAACCATATCCAATAAAGTATGATTACGACGTTCCGAAACACCTTTACGTTGTGGTGTTCCAGCAAGTGTGAGTTGTGAAACTATTTCACATTGTTTCATATGCATGCCAAACTTGTAACTTAGATATTCACCTCCACGATTAGATCGTAGAAATTTAATCTTTCTGTTACGATGATTTTCAACTTCACACTGAAATTCTTTGAACTTTTCAAATATTTCAGATTTGTGTTTCATTAAGTAAATATATCCATATCTATTCAAATCATTTGTGAAAGTGACGAAATAACGATATCCACCGCGCGCGCCGGTACACTCATTGGTCCACACACATCAGTATGTATGATTTCCAGTAAGTCTATCGCCCGTTCCATAGTTTTGGAAAACGGGGTTCTAGTCATCTTGCCCATAAGGCATGGTTCACATCTTTCAAATGATTCATAATCAAGTGATTCTAAGATTCCACCAGAATGGAGCTTCTTCACGCGTTTAACACCAATATGACCTAAGCGGCAATGCCACATGTAAGTAGCAATATCAGCATTCAACTTAATTCTTTTGGCATTCACATTATGAATATGTGTATCAATACTATCAAGATAAAAAAGAAATAAACCATTCTTCTCAGGTGCGTGACTATAAAAGATATTATTCATATAAATCGAACAACCATTGTTCTCAGATTTAAAGGAATAACCACTCTGCATTAAACACGATCCAGAAATGATATTCATGCTCAATGCAGGCACCAAATAACAATTATTCAGGTTTATAACTAATCCAGATAGTAAACGAAGAGGTAGCGTCCCGACGGCGATCACATCAACTCTTGATCCATTGCCGACGCACATCGTCACCTCATCCCTTGCTAGTGGTCCCTTATTCTACAGCTCCTGATTCGAGTTGCATATGTGAGCAACCGAACCAGTATCAAATACCCAGGCGCTACTGCGAGTACTAGTAAGCTACACATCAATAACAAGTATATCACATATACCTTTGTTCACTTTGCCGACCTTCGGTTCTGCCAGATACTTGTGGCAATTGCACTTCCAGTGGCTAGTGCCCTTGCAATAAAAGCACTCAGTCTCAGGCTTAGGGCCATACTTGGTTTTCTTCGAAGGTGCAGCAACAGACTTGCCACCTTACTTGCAGCAACATGTTCATCATATCATCCATATGACTCATGCTTTAGCTTTCAGTAATGTGTTCCGAGGCCATGTCTGTACATGCTAGGCTCACCAAGTAGAACAGTAGTATTGCGTGTGTTTCAAGGCCATGTCTGTACATGCTAGGCTTGAAAACACCCGTTGTATGCGAGTGTTGAGTCTACCACACCCGATCATGACATGATGTCTTGAAACGACGAACTTTCTCAACGGTGCATACTAAGGAAGAACACATTATTATCTTGATATTAAGTGAGAGAGATCATCTTATAATGATACTGTCACGATCTAAGCAAAATAAGATGCATAAAAGGATTAACATCACATGCATGGATAAGGTGATATGATATGGTCCTTCTTGCACTTGATCTCCATCTTGTGCATCATGGTATGATCTCCATCATTCCACCGGCGTGGCACCAAGGTCCGTAGTGCCTCCATCTTGATTGTCCATCAAAATTACAACATATCACATGGATATGATATACAACACGCAGGCCATTAATAATAAGACAACCATATGGCTCCTGCCGGTATGTCAATAATTTACAAAATAGATCATCTCATACATTAAATTTGTAACATTGACCATATCACATCACATGCCCTGCAAAAACAAGTTAGACGTCTCTAATTTATTTTTGCATATTTTACGTGGCTTGGGCTTACGAGGATAGAACCGTTCATTCCTACGAACATGGGACACTAAGTTGATAAAACATATTCTTAGCAACCCTTCGTAGATTAGATCTTAACTATAGTAGAAGAAACGGACACCCCCTCAGCCACAAGTGAGACAGATCGCGCGTACAAAGTACACGTAAAGTTAGTCTAGGCAGCTTCATCCTACTATGCCACTAAGATCATAAAATACTCAAGGATGCAAATACATGATCATCAACGCCCATATACACCTATGTGTTCTACCCGTACAAAACATCTACGCATAGATCCGGCTTTGATACCACTGAAGCGTACGTTGCATAAAAAACAAAAAAAATCCTACGCGAGATAAACCCGAAGGGCCAAGATCTAATCTAGGAGATGAAGTGTAATGGGGAGAAAGAGTCTTAGGAAACATACCCTCGTAGACTCTAAGTGTTATGAGATAGAGTCTCGTTGTTGGCGTAGTCGTACTCACTCCGATCCCAAGAGCGAGAAGATGTGCACCGCAATCTAGCAGTGCCTCCATGATCGGTCACACGTTCAGCTCGATGAAGAGCTCCGTTCCCTCGATCCAGCGAGGCAGCGGAAGTAGAGGATTCCCCGGAACTTCAGCAGCACGACAGCGTGGTGTGGTGGAGAATCCCACGGTCAGCCCTTCGCCAAGCGGGAGACCATGGAATGAAGCAGCGGGTGGAGAGGAAAGGAGGTGGGACAGGTGTGTGAGGAGGGGGAGCTCTCACCCTCTTTTTATAGGGGAGGGGGAGGCAGCTCAAAGGGGAGGGGTGCGGCCAGCCATGGGGTGCCCACACCTCTTCCCTCTTCATGTGAGTGGAAGCTCCACTCACATTCACTCATGCTCCCTTAAAACTCCACTTACAAAATCCAAAGGTTTTCCTTTAATAAATAAATGAAACATTTTTATTTCTTTATTTTAATATTTGTTAATTCCATTAACAAACATTTTCATATAGCACCTCGAATCATTTGCTAATTCTATTAACAACCATTCGACAAAAAAAAACTTGAACTATTTCAATTTTCCCCGAAACAATTTTGGTGCTGTCCAAAACATTCTTCGATATTTCGAATCCTCTCAAATGCTTCATCGAACTTTAAGTGTGTCACCATACGGTTCGTGAATAACATAGACATGATCGAGACACCTCTCCGATCAATAATCAACAGCGGGATCTGGAGATCCGTGATGACTCATATATATTCAACGACGACTCTCGTGATCGTGTGAACCATCAACGTCGTAACTATTCCCTTTGTCTCGCGATATTTTACTCGTCTGAGATCCGATCATTGGTATCAATCATACCTAGTTCGATCTCGTTACCGACAAGTACTCTTTTACTCGTTCCGTGATATGACATCCTTGTGACCTAGCCACGTGCTTGCAAGCGGTGTCGATGTGATATCACCGAGAGGGCCAGAGTATATTTCTCCGTCATTTGGATGGACAAATCCCACTCTTGATCCATGAGCCTCAACTAACACTTTCTGAATACCCAACGGCAACTTTATAGTCACCCTGTTACGGCGTGACGTTTGATGACATCAAAGCACCCTTCCGATATTAGTGATTGATATGATCTCATGGTCTAAGGAATGAGGTTACTTCATATGTAAGACATAACAACATAAACTAAATGACTTGATCGTATTGTTATACTTAGTTTGGGTTTATGTTCATCACATCATTCTCCTAATGACATGACCTTGTTATTAACAATATCCATTGTTCATGATCAGGAAACCTTGATCATCGGTTAATCAACGAGCTAGTTAAAAGAGAGACTTTAGCAAGAACGATTGTTTGTTTATTAAACACACATGTATCAACGCTTCCGGTTAATACAATTCTAGCATGAGAAATAAACATCTATCATAAATAAGGAATAACATAATAAACACTTTATTATTGCCTCTCGGGAATATTCCCTTCAGCTGGACCCCACACATAAGAAATCACGTTTTAGAAAGAAACATTGGAAACACTAGTGGATATAGGATATGCCAACGGATGGCTCTTAGCAAGTTGACAAGAGTCACATACATAAGGATTAATTTCAGGGGTGTAAGAGAAACTATGTTTGCGAAGAATCAGCTGAACGACAAACAAGGAAGGATTTACGAAACGTCGATGCCATGTAGAGGATGACGGCTTTATTATAATAAAAGCTTTCTTGGAAGACCTAGCGGAGACCGGCACGAGAAGATAGAGACCATCACGGCACGAACCTCTAAATAGAACTCTCTTTGTTGCTTGGTCCTTTATAAGAAAAAAACAATCTATGAAACTCAAGAAAGAAATTATTATCAAGAGCAAACTTATACATATATATGAGATTTTTTGATGCATGAGGGACATGTAGAACATTCTTAAGATTGAAATAACTATTAGGGGGTGCGTAACACTGAATGACCAACATGACTAATATGCATGCCATTACCGTTTTTCGTGTGGACGTGATCGCACCCTTAATATTTATCGTGAGTGATAGCTTGTTCAATTTTCTGGTGATTTGATATGTGGCGCCACTTTCAGAATACCAGTTTGTAACAACACCATAAGAAGCAAAGTTTGCACCTTTGTTTACTCTAGAACCATCATTATCATCTTCACGACGCCACCAACAATCACTCGTAGAGTGTACATGTTTCTTGCAAATATGACAATCAACATCAACATAGGAAGTGGGTACTCGGTTGCGTTTGCGGCCGTCATCATTGCGACGGCGGTCTTGACCACCATCACGTCCTTGTTGTCCATACTGAACCGGTCATCATGGCCATCACGACCATACTGACCATTATTATCATCATAGCGACCAAGAGTGTCATCACGGCTAAACTAGTGTCGGTCACGGTTATCGTATGGTTGACGGGGCGATCGTCTCGGTACCGTTGGCGAGGGCGATCTTGGGCGTGCTGGTTGTGAGGAGCACTACCACCACGGTGCGCTGGCAGAGAACATAAACACTTCGGCACCATCTTCGGTCAAGGGAGCTGATCTAAAGCTTGCATCTGGTTGAACAGATCTGAGAGAGAGGTGCCAGGGTTGGCGTTGATGACTATTTTTTAGGCTGTTGTAAGAACTACCAAGACCATGAAGAATATACCATATGATTTCATCCTTATCCAATGGCTTTCCAGCGGGATCAAGCTCAAAGGCGAGACTTCATCTTGGCAAAGTAGTTTGTGGCGGACATGTCGTTTTTCTTCATGTCATTGAGGGCAGAACGAATCTGTTGAATCCTTGAACAAGACTTCGAGGAAACAAGGGCGTTGATAGCAACCCAAACTTCAGCAGATGACTCAAATCCAATGACATGAGCAAGCACATCCGGGGTCAGCGAGTTTAGGATGAACCAGAGTACCTGCTGATCACGGACGATCCCGGAGACATAGTCAGGGTTTTCGATTGTGATTTTCTTCTTGCCAGCGTCCTCAGCCTCCAAGTATTCTTCCAGCACGGTCTCTTTTCCCTCGATGAGCGAAAGTACATGAGCACCACGCAAGGCCAGAACGACGAGTGTCGTTTATAGCAGGAAGTTCTCTCGTGTCAGGAGCCGTGTCAGAGGTGATTCGAGGGTCGCGGCCAGGGTTGTTGCAGATGATGACGATGCCATGGAACCGTTCGGCGAGGAGGCTGGAGATGGTTGGCGGCGGCGGCTGAAACTTTGCAGCGGTGGCGGCTAGTTTGTCTGTTGTGGCAGCGACTGAGTCTACAGCTACGGCAGAGATGTTTGTGTTTGTGGCGGCGGCAGCTGAATCTATAGCGGCGGTGGCAAGTTGTCTGTTGTGGCGGAGGTGGCGGCTGAACTACAGCGGCGGCGGCGAGGAGTTTTAGGTTTTGGGTACGGTGGCTAGGGTTCGGAAGAGTCCTGCTCGGATACCATGTTTGTGTTTGTGGAGGAACGATCGCTATCCCAGCTAGGGACGATCAGGTGCGTGTTATATGGCAAGGAAAAGCCCACTACGTGGCCGAGTACATGAGGGTAACGTACGTAGATCAGATTACTACTCCGTATCTGTGTATGTATTGTACATGAACTCCAACAGTCCGACGAGGTTGGACCCTCGACGGTGAAGGTCAAGAAGGAGGACAAGGTTGGACCATCGACGACGGTCATCTTGGACTTGGATTGCCACTCCTAACAGTTGTCCTCGGATGACAAGTATGATTCCTCCTTCAATTTGGATTGGCCGTAGGATTCAATAGTTTAGTGTATAGACGACAGGGATTTCAACTTAAGTGTTCGATCCGTTCGACCTCTACGGGTTCAAGGTGTAAAATGGACTTTTTCTAACCAAATATCTGATTTATGGCTTTCCTAGCAATTCCGCCTTCTCCGTCCAGATAGGTCTGAGACCCTCTTCACACGAGTTGCGTTCCTCTTCCCAGTAAAATTTAAGCATGCCGCATGAATCCAGTTATCTCATGTTTACATTATCCCCTATATATTATCCCCTATATACACTCTCCAAATAAACCGCTCTTCTTTAGTAATTCTACTCCATGGGCAATGTCTTACAAACGTATTCTGAGGTAACGTATTTGACTTTCAATAATCTGGCACGTGAGCTATTCGGAAAGTGAAGGAGGCACCGTGCTTGACGAAATTTATGAATCGTCTGCTGCAAGTAGTCACAGAGGCTAGCTGGCATTTTTTAGAAGAAAACATACCATATACATTATAAATTAAAGAAGTAATTTATAAGAGCATCTCTAACTGAGCGTCCAAAAATACAGCGCTAAAATAGTTTTACGGCGTCATGTTAGACGTTTTAGCGCACCGTGGTCTATATCAGCTTTTCAGATGCACAAAAATACAGCGCCAGTCTGCAACAATTTAGCGGACACACTAAAATAGATCACCTCTCAAACATGTTTTTTAACATATGTATAACAAACAAATCCCTAACTTTTACATAAAAGTCCGTACGAAAACCTTTTGGAAGATCAATCGGGTCCCTACGCCAACAGTTGCTTCACGAGAGCGGAGAAGCACATGCTCGGGGCGATACAGAGGCGGGACTGGCGTGAGTGTCGTCGTGCTGGCGGCGTGTGCAACGATATAGAGGCAGAATGGGACTGACTCTGGCGGGGATCCCGCGGTCTCTTCCTAGCCGCCGCCGAGGCTGGGGGCGAGTGGCGCGATGGACGAGCTAGAGGAGGAGTATGTGCGGCTGCGGCGCGAGAACGCGAGGCTACTGCGGGAGCTCACGCACGCTCTGGGTCTACGACGGCGTGCGCCACCTCGTCTCGCGGTACGACCGCGGCAAGAAAGAGGCGGACGGGAGGACCGACGGGAAGCCGATGCTATTCGGGAGCAAGAGCCAAGAGGTCCCGCGAGGACGAGGACGGGGAGTATGGGACTGAGGAGAACGGTGAAGACGAGGACACCACGGCGCTAGAGCAACTGCCGCCCGTGGAGGGAGCAGCCTCGTCGAGCTCCAGGGCCGGGTCGGCCACGTGCTACAACTGGGGCCCACGCGAAGAGCCGGTGGCGCGGAGTCCATAGACAGGCTGTTGAGCGTGACGTGGGGCTGGGCGGCTACGATGGACGGGTAAGGCGGCGCTAGAAGGTGGCGCGGGTGAGGCAGCCCTGGACGGCGACTACGGACGCGTGAGGCGGAACGGGTCCGAAAGATTCAGCTGGCGGTTTTTATTCGCGCGTGGAGTTTTCATTGTGCAGCGCACCGTAGAGAATACACCGAAGGCCAGCGCTTGACGTGGGTCGCCCTAGGCGAGACCAATTTTAGATCCCCTCGTGAGTCGTCCGATCATCATCCAACGTCCAGAAATCAGCATAGCGCACTTTTGCATTTTATCCCCCCTATTTTTCGGATATAGAACCCGCACTTCACAGCAGCCCCAGTTAAACGAAGGGGTATGTTGTGTTGCCCCCCGATCATCTCGATAGTTACAACAAAACTGCCATTGCAACAAATTCAGTGGTATCGCAACAAAAATTATCGCCGTGTACAAAAAAATGTATTGCAACAAATCGTTCCAAAAAATCGAAAAATAAGTAATGCTACAAAAAAATAGTTAAACAATATGTTTATTGTGTTGCAACAAAAAAGTTCAAATAATTCAACAAAATCGCAAACTATTGCTAAAAATATTATTTGCATTAATTAAAAAGTCGGTAAGCAACAAAATAATTTGTCCCTATTCCACTTGCAACACAAATCATTCCCTATTTCAACAAAAAAAAATCGATAGCAACAATAAAATCACATGTTTACAACATATGAAGGAGCTCATAAACATATCAGTCCAAATGAATTCTAAAAATATAGACGCAATTTCTAAAAAATCATTCAGAAAACATTGCAACATCTCGGTTGTACTTTCTCAACAAAATACGTGCGAAATTGTTACAAATTTTAAATACGTATGCAACATTGATCAAAATAGCGAAGAACACTTAGAATACAAATGACTAGACGTAGTCGTTATGTTGGGCCGATAAAAAATGCTCTGACACGAAAAATAGGCCAACAGAATCAAAATAGTGCTAATGGGCATGTTTACATGCACGAAGACCGGGCCCAGGTAGCTGCGTTCGCTCGAGCGAACGAGCGACCTAAACTGCGCTTCCTTAGGTCGGCCTAAGAGAACAGCCCCTGATATCATGTTTTGCGGAAGGATGGAATTTTTCTTTTGGCGCGCGCTGTTACTGGGCGTCTTGAGCGTTGGTTCTTGCTTCTCGCGCATTCAAAAACAGTTTTTCCAGTGCGGACGTGTTATAGCATCTCTGCTCTAAGGGCATGTACAACACAGACGCTTGGAAAGGCGCTAGGAATAAAATCCCTACCGTTATGGTCGAATCCTGCTCGATCCCAGAATTTCTCCTTGCGTCGACACCAGATATTTTGTCGGGCGCTTACCGTATTTTTTTCGCCCGAGGCGGATTGCGGAGCGCCAGGCGCTAGGAAAAACAGAATTTGATAGTGGATCGATCTATTTATCAGAATCCAGCTCAATTGTTTGTAACTACTTTAATAAAAATAATCCATCTAAAAAGATCTTAACAGAACCGTAGCTACAAGCAAAAACCAATTTGGCAGGGAAATTAAGGGGAGAGAGAATTGAGGAGAGGTGAAGACGACCGCTCTCTTCCCTGTAATCTGATACGGAGTACGAAGATCTTGCACATGCAGCAGCTAACTTGACAGCTTTGAAGACAAGGAGGTCGTGCAGTTCGTGATCTTGTAGTCCATATGAGGCCGATTGAGTGGATTGCTGTGCTAGCCAACAGGAGCTGCGCGGGCTCCTCCTAGTATCCACGGCGGCCTTGAGGAGTTGGAGATTCACGCCGACGGGCCTCCTCCAAGAATCGAAATGGAGGAGGTGGAGCACCAGAACGGCCTCGCCGCCGGCCGGATGAAATAGCGGCCTTCTTGATGGATTTGAGCAACGCGGAGGGAGGCGGCCGGTCACGGGGTGGCCGGCGACAAGGAGAGCTAGATGGGGAAGCCAGCAGTGAGGAGCAACTTTCGGGTAGGCAAGTCGGTGTCCCAAGCGGCTGCCAGAAGCATCTCGCGATGTGAACTAAGAATGCTAGCGTACCTTTTATTCTTTTTCCTTAATTCCGATAGCGACCAAATAGGCGTCTCGCGATGTAGAGCAAGGATGCTAGCTATTAATTCTTTTTTTCGTGATTATTTTTGTTCCCTTAAGCGCCCATCTAAGAGCATCCACATGGGGAATGCTTAAGTAGGCGCTCAAGAGAAATAAATAAAATATCAAAAATTCTAATTACGTGCTTAGCGCTCGAGTCTGCAACGCTGAGCGCTAAAGGAGTCGCTATATTCACGTTGCATGCAGTGGCTCTCGCGGTCCTGATGCCTCCTATTTTAACGCGTTGGGCAAATAAAAGGATATAAGCGTCAGGCGAAAGTTTGGGCGTCCGGCGCCCGGGATTTGCTGGCTCCACTGCTAATTGGCTGGGATTTTTAGCCAGGCGTCGACTGGTTAGCATCGCGATGTGGATGCTCTAAGAGGCTCCCAGTGTACGTGCTCTAAGAGTAAGTACGACTCTTTTTCCTAACTGTTTCATTCAATTCCCGATCGATCCCGGGATTCTAGTTGGGGTCGATGTAAAAAACTTGAGTCGGGTGCTTAACCAATTTTTTTCCGCACGACCTGTATTGACAAGCGGTGGGCGCTAGGTTCAGTGCTAGAAAATAGAAAGAGTTTGAGAGTCGTACGACTCTTTCCACAAAATCCAGCTCAATCCCATGAAGCTTTCCATAACTAATCGGTTGGAGTGGCGAGCGCTACGCGTTGGAGCGACGAACGCTTGTCTATTATCTCTTAGAGTTTCAACTAAGCGCCTAGCGTTGCATGATACAGGCGTTTATATTTAGAATTAATGATAAATTTTCTTTTTGTCGATTTAAACGCCCACCTAAGAGGCTAGCGTTGTACATGCCCTAAGGGACTCATTTTCACTCTTTTCACTTGAAGACCCAACAAGCTATTTTAGGATTTTATCTTTACGCATTGGAAGTTTCCTCCTTTCACGCACCGACCATCGTGAAGCAGTCGACCCACATACTTGTCCTTCAACAGAGCGGTCTACCGGATACGCGCATGGGCCGTCCTTCTTCCAGCAGAATCATATGGATTCTATTACACTAGGCTGATGACAGTCGTTCGGCCTATTTTTAGCAAGTATGGTTGGAGACATGTTACACGAATCAATGTCGTTTAGGCCTACTACCTTTTGTTGGCTCATTTTTACGTTCACTTCGAGTGACCCTTGAACTTTGTACTTTGATACTTCCATAACATCGCCATAAAATGTTGTGTGCATCACTCGGATACAGATTCTAGGCCAATGTTCCCCATTTTGGAAATAAATACTTGTACTAAAAACTCCCATCCACAATTTGGAGAGAACCATGGTCACAACCTGGTTATCAAAACTGCACCTAGTTCGAAACGTGATGGAGCACTTGTGTGGAATCAAGAGTTCTCTCATGCACATTTCATATTTCTTCAACACTTGTTTTACCAAGAGACTGGTCAAGATTTGCACGAAAGAAAACTAAGGTATCATCTACAAACTAAATATAAATTTTTGTGAACTTCCTCTACAAATTTCAAAATCTTGGAGAACACATGCGTCAAGTGCATCATTCAAACCAAGAGACAACACACCAGCTACAAAAGGAAAAAAAGATAAGGAGATAAAGGATAACTTTGTCGTATCTCACGAGTAGGAACAATGGAATCAACAATTGCCCATTGAAGAGCATAGAGCGTCTAAGATATAACACATTCTATAATCAGTTGACACAAATAGCCAATGAACCCACGGCATTTAGCATTCCACTCGAGAAGCACCAGTCAACACGATCATAAGCCTTCGCCAAATCAAGTTTATAAGCACACAATCTGCAAAATGGTCTCTTGTCGACCACAGAGGAAGCACCCAAAAGCAGTAAGGACATTATCGGTTCTCATACCACCTGGAATAAGTGCACTTTTAATGGGAGAAATCATGCCATCCAATAAAGGCCGAACTCTGTTCACCAAGCACTTGGAGATAATCTTATAAACGACATAGCATAAGCTGATGGGTCTAAAATCTTTGAGATTAACCCAATCTTTTTTTATGTACACAATTATGAAGTTTACTTACCTCATTTTCATTGTCCAATGGTAGGTACCTTATCACAATTTGTGATGTATGGAAAAAAACAGACTGGGATATCATCAAGAACGCCTTTCCTCAGAATGACCTAGGCAGTCGGATAATGATAACAACACAGCTCAGAAGCGTAGCTCAGTATTGTTGTTCCCATTCTACTGATGGGCTTGTGCACGAGGTTAAGCCTTTGGGTGCGCTTGACTCAAAAAGGCTTCTTATCAAGAAAGCTTTTGACCTAGAAGATAGTTGCCCACCTGAATATTTAGAAGTGTGCGATGAAATTTTGAGGAGATGTGAAGGTATACCATTATTCATTATTGGTATGGCTGGATGGTTGCATGAGCAACGTGCGAAGAAGGCGCAGGATCCGGAGAAGGAGCAGGGTTGCGACAAGAAATCAAAAACAAGAAAAAAATCAGAAACAAAAAGTAGCATGGAAACGGTCCCAAAACTACTAAAGCAGTTTGAACAGGCACTGGCTACTATATATGACGACCTTCCCTACAATTTGAAGGTGATGTTGATGTATATGAGCGTCTTTACTGAAGGTTATTCGTTTGACAAGGATACTCTAATCGAGAAATGGATGGAGCAAGGGATGATCAGTTATTACAATGACGAAAGAAGAGGAATAGCGCACGAGTTTTTGCGCGAGCTCATAGACAGGCACGTCGTCACCCGAGTAGCAGCAAGCAGCCGGCACAATCTTCAAGTGCAGGAGGCCTACCATTGGCATGTCAGCTATTTCATGCTACAGTTCATTGCCTCCAAGTCAGCTCAGTTTCTTGCCTCTGAATCAGCAGATGACCATGGATTTGTTTGTACCCTCGACTCCCTAGGAGCAGAAGGGGGCAAGACTGTATTACGGCGGCTATGCATCCTACAGCCTCATCCGGACCTCCTCACATTGCTACAGAGAATGGATTATTCTGGCACCCGTCTACTATCGGTTTCTGGTGAAGTGAGCCAAATCCCTCTTGGCGAGTGTCGAGACATCGTAGTAGTTTTCATAGACTGGGGTGCCATGAGACTACGGTAGAGACGTGGGGTAACGGGATAGCGTAGTAAACACAGAACACGGGATTTACCCAGGTTCGGTACGTCGCGACAGTACGGCGTACCTACTCCTGCACTTCTCACTATGAGGGACTAAAGCCCGTATAATAAGGTTACAATGTAAGGGAATAGATCTAGCTACTCGACGAGGATGAACTTCCCGGCGAGTTGCGCAAGGCTTAAGCTAGAACCTAGAACCTTGGACTAAAGGAACTTATTGAACTTATTGAACTTATGAAATCTATCTCCCGTCCGGCTTTATATAATAGCCGGATTAGGGCTTACAGAACCAGAAACCTAGAAGACTACGTTTAACTTGTAACTTGGAAAGTAAGGAATCCGTCTTCTCCTCCAAGCCAGATCACGCGGGCCGTGATCCGGGTTCTTCTAGAATCCGGCTTCTACGCGTCGGACTACTGGGCCGCCCAATGGACCTAAGTCCATTACCTTGCAGGCCACCCTGGTAGTCCAGCTCTTTTGTCTACCATCTTCTATACCCCTATTCGGTATATATCCGACAGTAGCCCCCAGGAAGGATCAAAACTCTGAAACTCCGCCTTTCGTCAAATACATTTTGCCCGGGAAACTTGATTCAGCAGTCTTGATTCTTTCTTCTTTCCTTTCAAAGGAGATGGTAACATAAAACTCGGAACTATGAAAATCCGGCTTTTCTTCTCGCGATCCTTCGCGGAAAAGGAACACGTGACATCAGCGCTTTAATCATGCTGACGCAAGCGCCGCTTGGTTTCACGCGGGAAACCCTGCAACGTATCTCTGACAGATTCTCACGAGAAACGAGGAGATAGCCATCATTCCTCTGTCGTTCCGTTTCCCGGATTTTCCGGCGAGCGACACGCGTCAAACATCCAACGGTCAAAAGAGCCGTTGGCGCGTATCTAGAGGGTTTTCAGGCTATAAATAGCCGTCTTCGTCGTCTCCGAAAATCTTTCCTCACTCCTTCTGCCCACGCCATTGACGCAAACGCGAGCACGAGAGCTTAGAACGAATCCTTACCCCGACGAGCCCTTTGCACGCCGGAGCGCTCCGTCACCGCCGAAAACGATGGCCTCTCCGTCGTCCTCACCGGCCCGTGCCTCCATCAACGAGCCTTTGGGCGACCTGGATCCACAGCTGGGGTCGCCCAAGCATGCCGGCGGCGGGCCGGAAAGAACCACGGCATCCGCGGCGGGCGGGGGAAACGCTTTCGCCGCCGCGGACGTATCGGGTCCAAGCACGACAACATCCCCGCCGTTCACACGGGAAACGGCGGAGGTCAAGACTCACTCTCGTGGCACTGAGCGCTTCTCCGCCGGATCTGACGAAGAAGCAGAATTTGTCGGAATTTGGAATCAGAGTGATACTTCACTCGTCCTCCTTCGTCGGATGTCAAGGGACAGATTAATAGTTAAAGGCAAATGGCGGATCTCGAAGAATGAGCCAGAGCCCAAGCCAAAGGAAGGTGAACGCGTCCTCCTCACTTCTCATATCACGAGAGGTATGGGTTTCCCTCCTTCCGCCTTTTTCCTAGACGTCCTCAATTTCTATGGTGTCCAACCCCATAATATCTCTCCAAATTCCATCCTCCAATTAGCTAGTTTCCAAGCTCTTTTCGAAGGGTATCTTGGAATAACTCCCAATTTAGACTTCTGGCATTATTGTTTCGAGGTAAAACACAATATCACAAACGGTGTCTCACCCATCTGCGGTACCATATCTTTTATCCTTAGAAACTTTAGGGAAGAATGGTACCCCAGGATAAGAATGCCGAAACCTGACCAATCTTGGCTAGGTTCTTTCTTTTATCATCAAGACATTCCGTTCCCCAACAAAGAAACCGGACTTCCTCCCTTCGTTAATTCTGCTGCCATTCCTCATGAAAATTGGACACTTGAAATAACAGAGGATTTGCCTGAAAGCCTGATGAAAATAAAGCGTCGCATTGCCAAACTTTCTTCTTCTCAACCACCTTTGGTTTGGAAGGATATCGTGTTATGCTGGTTTGGACGTCGCGTACAACCTTTATCCCTTCGTTCCCGACTTCTTTGTGAGTACACGGGACCGGAAGATAGCATGAGAGGCACTGATAGATCCTTTAGCAAGAAGGATTTTGTCGAACGCCTTCATCAGATAGTTGCCGCTAATAGCCAGGTTGAAGAGAGTCTAGCCATATATCATGCGGAAAATCTGGTTCCTAAGGTACTTCTCTTCCCTTGTTTCTGAGTTTCCTCAGATTATCTTCTCTCTTTATTTTTAACATACTGCTGATTCTTTCCTAGTTTGACGAACTTGGAGAAGATGATCTTGCTTCTGATGCTGAAATCAGCCAATTGTACGCCGAGTTTTACAACACCCAAAAGCGCAAGAGGCAAACTACCATCAAAGAAGAATTCCCTTCTGCAGCTGCAGGAAAAAAGGGGAAAAACGAATATGCCAATGGGCGGAAATCTTCAATCACCCGTCAGAAACGAATCCATTCCTGCTCCAGATGATATCCGAGTGAAAGAAGAACTTTTCGACGAACTCGGATATATTCGTCCGGAAGCTAAGAAGTTTTTTGCTCCTGCGCCTCTGGTTCGCCCTTGGCCGCAAAATGGATTAGTTATCCGCAACAATATCGCATTCTCGCCCCGGCAGGTCATACACGATGGCCTTCACCACGTAGGAATTCTTTTCATGGAATATGCCCAAGAATTCAAGGAGACCTTAACTGATTTGCGAGAAATGAGCCAGGTAATACCTCTAGCCCCCAAGCATTAAGTTGAAAATCTAAATTCCTCTTAATGATTCTTTGTATGCTTGTTCAAACTTAAGCATCTGGCTTTCATTTCCATGTTTCAGCATTCCGCAGATGCCATAAACGTGGAAGTTTTGAAAAAACTTAGCCTCAAAAGCAAAGAAGTAAAAACACTTCAATCTGCTATTGAATCAAAGAGCAACGAACTGGCGTCGACTCAAAAGCAATTATCCAAAGCCACCGGTATTTTTCTTCGTGTTTGTTGACTTTTGCTGGAAAGTTTTTTCTAAACCTTGCCGTAATGTCGGATTATTTTGTCCCTGCTTTCCAGCTGCTTTAACCAAAGCCAAGAAGCTTACAGCGAACGCTGCTTATTTTTCTCAACTTCGTGAAGAAAACTCCAACCTTCAAAGAGAACTTTCAAAAGTTCGAGAAGAACTGGAAGCCAGTAATCTAGCCCTTGGGATTGCGCAATCCAAGGCTTCTTTGCAGGCAGCAGAGGATAAATCCATTATCAATGATTTAGAAAGTATGCTATTTCCTCGTATGAAAGAAAGCGATGAAATTGACGCGGTTCTTGGTAAGTTGACTTCTTTTACCAATACTTTCATGTCATATTCTTATATTATCTAATCTTTGCCTTTTGTCAAAAAGCAGGAAATTTTCCAGGGATTTCTCGGACGGAAAAGATCCGGGCCTTTGGGAAGATATGGAATTCAATCAGAAATGCAGGGACGCGTTTACTTAATAAATTCCTGCCTACCAGCAGTATACAATTCTCAGAAGTTTACCGACTTCCGGATGGCATTATGGAAGTAGCAAATTCAAAGGAATCTTTCCTTCGCTCTGCCGCACGGGGTGGTGCGCGAATGGCACTTGGCCTCATGCGCTTACACTACCCTGATGCAAAATCCCGGCGAGTAGCATCCGGTATTCCTCAAGAATGTTCAGAAGCACAAATGAATGCAATCTTTAAAGAAGTTGAAGGCCATGCCACGCAGATTGCTTCCATGGTAAATATCTCCATTACTTATCCGGAAGAAGAGGTGCCCGCAGCCCCCGAGAATGATGGCAGTGATGAAGACTTAGAAATTTAAAGGGGGCGCACTTTAACCTGGATGATGGATGCGTATAGTAGCTTTTTTACAATGTAACTCATATTGTAATACTTCTATGTCATTTGTCGAAACAAGAACTCCGCCTTTTGCGATTTCAAACTTCTTGCAAAGTTTTTTCCGGGTTTGGCTGCTCCTTTATCTTCTAAGTAATCTGGTATACATGCTTTAACTGTTCTTAGTGTTTGAAATGGCTCAAATAGCACTATGAATCGTTATGCCGAGTAACTGGGGACGAACCAAGCAGTTTTGAAACTCGAAAACATGAATCATGCTAAAGGCATTTTTACTAACTAGTTCCAGTAACCCAGCATACGCACGATCAGATAAGACTTAGAGAAAATAAGGAACTGTTCTGAAACTTGGGCACGCAGGCACAATCCGAGTTTCCTTTAACCTTTAACAGGTCGAGTCATTCAGCTTTTAAACACCGAGCACGCAGGCACAATTCGGGTCAACATTGAGTATTTGTAAGATCATTGGGAAATAGAAAAAGCGGAAATATTTTGTACTTATAATGAATATGAATTCCGATAACTTTATTTCATGATCTCAAAAGATGTTTACATAGAAATTGAACTAAGTGTAGAAGGGACGTAATTGCTGGATACTCCAAGGCCTATTTGTCTCTCCTAGTTCAGCATCTATTTTTCTCTTTCTTTTGCGATTCGGCTTTTTGGGATCATCCTCCGTATCTCGAATGTCGACAAGATAATATGATCCATTCTTCATGGCTTTACTGATGACAAATGGTCCTTCCCATACTGGGGCCAATTTGTGCTTTCTTTGCTGCACCAATCTCAGCACCAAGTCGCCTTCTTTAAAAGAGCGATGCCTGATTTTCCGACTATGATAACGTCGTAAACCTTGCTGGTAGATGGCGGATCTTTGAAGCACAAGTTCTCTTTCCTCTTCTAGGAGATCGACCGCATCCTGTCGTGCTTCTTCGGCATCTGAGTCATCAAAATTTTGCACTCTTGGACTATCATGGATCATGTCCGTTGGAAGCATGGCTTCCGCACCATAAACTAGGAAGAACGGGGTTTGCTCGGTTGACCTGTTTGGCGTCGTTCGAATACTCCATAACACGGAAGGTAGTTCTTCTACCCATGCTCCGGCTGCTCTATGAAGAGGAGTTTCGAGTCTTGGGCGTATTCCTTGCAGGATTGAGCTGTTCATTCTTTCAACCTGTCCATTAGATTGCGGGTGCGCCACAGATGCAAGATCCAAGCGAATTCCCGTTTGTTGGCAGTATTTTGCCAACTCCCCAATGGAGAAATTTGTCCCGTTATCAGTTATTATGCTGTGTGGGACGCCATACCTCATTACTAAATCAATAATGAAATTTCTGGCAGTCACGCCATCCAGCTTTTTGATGGGTTTAGCCTCCACCCATTTTGTGTACTTATCTACTGCTACAAGTAGATGTGTAAGTCCACCTCTTGCAGTTTTGAACGGTCCCATCATGTCTAGCCCCCAGACCGCAAACGGCCAAGTGATAGGGATAGTTTTTAATGCTTGGGCCGGCAAATTGGTCTGCTTAGCATAATATTGACATCCTTCGCATGTATTCACTATGCGTTCGGCGTCTGTCTTGGCTGTTAGCCAGAAAAACCCTGCGCGGAATGCTTTTTTGACTATGCTTTTTGATTGAGCATGATGTCCGCAATCGCCGGCATGGATTTCTTGCAATATTTCTCTTCCTTCCTCTGGTGAAATACACCGCAGAAAAACTCCAGAAGTACTGCGTTTGTATAAGTGGTCGTTGATTACTACATATCCTTTGCATCGACGTTGTATTTGCCTTTGCAGGACTTCATCTGCTCCTTCCGGGTACTTCTGATTGACTAAGAAGTTTAGGTACGGGATTGTCCAATCCGGTTTAACGAACATGACTTCAATTGTTTCAGATGCTAAAGGGTAATCGACGTCTCCACCTTTGATGGATGGTTCGTGCAAATGCTGGACGAATACCCCTGGTGGTAAAGTTGTTACTCTCTCTGATCCCATGCGGGCTAACGCATCCGCGTTCCAGTTTTCCTCCCTTTTTATGTGAAGGACTTCGAACCCGAAGAAACAGATGGCAAACTCATCCACCGTTCTCCGATATTCGGCCATTATGGGGCTTTTCGCGTCCCAGGTTTGGTTGAGCTGATGCTGTACCAAATCCGAGTCTCCGTAACACAAGATGCGTTTTACCCCTATTTCTTTTGCAATATGCAAGCCATGAAGCAAGGCTTCGTATTCTGCTACATTATTACTGGCGTTGAAGTGTATTTGCAATACGTACTCCATTGTGTCTCCCTTGGGAGATTTTAGAACTACGCCGGCTCCAGCTCCTTCTTTCATCTTAGATCCGTCAAAGTGCATGATCCAGTACTCGGACTCTGGCATCGGTGTATTTTCCATTGCTTCTGTCCAGTCGGCGACGAAATCTGCCAAAACCTGGGATTTTATTGCCGTTCTTGGCTGATACTTAATGTCGAAGGCTGCCAGCTCGATGCCCCATTTAGCTACTCGGCCGGTTGCCTCCGCATTGTTTATAATATCTCCTAGTGGTGCTTTACATACCACTGTTATGGAATGTCCTTGGAAGTAATGGCGCAGCTTTCTGGATGCGAAAAATACGCCATATGCCAGTTTCTGATAGTGCGGGTATCTTTGTTTGGATTCGGAAAAAACTTCGCTTATGTAGTATACCGGATGTTGATCTGGTATGCTTTGCTCTTCTTTTGCCCGTTCCACAACGATTACCGCACTGATAACCCGACTAGTAGCCGTAAGGTATAACAACATGGGTTCTTCATCTTTGGGAGATGCCAAGATGGGGGCGTTCATCAAGGTTTCTTTTAACTGGGTTAACGCTGCGTCGGCCTCTTCTGTCCATTCAAACTTGTCGGATTTCTTTAACAGTTTGTATAGTGGCAAGGCTTTATCCCCCAGCCGACTAATGAATCTGCTGACGGCTGCAGCGGAACCCGTCAATCTTTGGACATCTTTTACACATGTAGGCTTTGAGATATTCAAGATTGCCTTGATCTTTTCCGGGTTCACTTCTATTCCTCTGTGAGAAACGATGAAACCTAGAAGTTTTCCTGAGGGGACCCCGAATACGCACTTAGATGGATTCAACTTCATCTTGTAAGTGCGCAAGTTTTCGAAGGTTTCTCGCAAGTCCTCAAGGAGTGTATCTTTTTCCTTGGTTACGACAGCAATATCGTCCACGTAAACATGGACGTTTTTTCCAATCTGACTATGCAAACAACGTTGCATGCAACGCTGGTATGTTGCACCTGCGTTCTTCAGGCCAAAAGGCATGGTTACGTAGTAATACGTCCCGTACGGGGTTATAAAAGAAGTCTTGATTTGATCTTCCTTTTTCATGCGTATTTGGTGGTACCCGGAGTATGCATCCAAAAAGCATAAAAGCTCAGAGCCTGCAGTGGCATCTATTATTTGATCGATTCGCGGCAGCGCAAACCTATCTTTCGGACATAACTTGTTCAATCCTGTGTAATCTATACACATTCTGAGTGCAGTTGTGTCTTTCTTCGGTACTAATACCGGATTTGCGGACCAGTCAGTATGGATTACTTCCTTGATGAAATCCGCTGCTAAAAGCCGGATAATTTCCTTGCCAATAGCCTTCCGTCTTCTTCCGTCAAATCGACGGAGACCTTGTTTGACGGGTTTTGATCCGGGAATAACCTTGAGTTGGTGCTCAGCAAGTTCCCTGGGTACGCCTGGCATGTCAGCTGGACACCAAGCAAAAATGTCCCAGTTCTCACGGAGGAACTTGATGAGCTCGCCTTCCTATTTGTCGGTCATCCCGGTCCCTACAACGACGAATTTTGTCGGATCTTTGGGGTCTAGGATTACCTGTCTTGTATTCTCGGATGCCTTGAAGCTATCTGTTGGCTTCCGAGTTTCTTTTCCTGCCGGCATTTCTTTCGGCGATACCTCCTTGGCTAACTCCTTTAATTCTTCCTGAGCTATAACTCTTTGAGCGCAAAGGGCGTTTTGCTTCTCCAACTCGTTTGCCAGCTTGAAATCACCGGCAATGGTGATTACTCCTCCTTTGGGTCCTGGCATCTTCAGCTTGTTGTAGATATAGCAAGATCTTGCCATAAACTTGGCGAAAGCCGGACGTCCGAGTATTGCGTGATACACGCTCTCGAACGGCACAACTTCGAAGGATACTTTTTCCTGCCGGAAGTGATCTTTATCTCCGAAGGTGACATCTAGGGAAATTTCTCCTAGGGACCGTGCTTGCCTGCCAGGGACAATGCCATGGAAGCGTATATTGCTGTAATTGAGCTGGGACTCGGATATCTTCAAGTGCTTCAGTGTATCCAGGTACATTATATTGATGCTGGATCCTCCGTCCATCAGCACTCTTCTTAGCCTAGTGTTTTGAACAATAGGGCTTACAACAAGAGCTTGTGTGCCGGGTTCAGGGATATTTCCGGGATGATCAGACTGATCCCAGATTATCGGTGTGTTGGAATACTTCAAGAATTTTGGGGTTGCAGGAACAACCGCGTTTATTTCTCGAAGTGTCCTTTTGGCCACCTTTGCTGACGGGGTTGCTAGGAAAGTTAGCATTGCTTCTCCGTCAACTCTCGGAAATTTGGGTTCGCCTTTTCGCTGTTGTTCCTGGATTTTATCATCAGTGTCCGATTCACTGTCTTCTTTTTCAGCTTCTGGCTTTTGTTTGGCAGGTTTCCTCTTGGAGCCCTTCCCTTTATTTCCGGATCCTGCATTGCCTTTCATATGCTTGTTTAGCCGGCATTGCGCGTTCGTGTGGGTTGGCTTCCCAAATTGAGAGTGGTGGACGCAGGGTTCCGACTTAATTCTCTCCCATTCCTCAGGAGTGTAATTGATGGGATCCGGACTGCGGCCTTTCCACTTGTTCCCTTTTTCTCCTCCAAAGGCTAAGTTAACCTCCTTGGGCTTTGTTGTTGACTCCGGGGTTCCTTTTTTATCAGAACGAGGTGTTTTCTTGGCCAGTATCAGTGACTCAATATTGCCTCCTCTTGCTCTGATATCGTCTTCGGCTGCAGCATGCTCATTAGCGGTTGTAAGCATAGATCCGAGATCTTTGTGCTTTTTGGAGCCAACCATGAACGGTACAAGTCCGGGTTTTAGGCCATTGACGAAAGCATGCATTGCTTGTACGTCAGTTACCCCAGAGCAACTATTCTTCATTGCAGTCCATCTGGAGATGAAATCCACGTATGGTTCGTCTTCAAATTGGGTGCAACGGTTTAGCTGATTGATGCTATTTGGGCGTTTGTACGTTCCTCGAAAATGCTGAGTAAATACTCTCGCCATATCATCCCAACTGTCGACAGTTCTTGATGGTAAACCATTAATCCAATCTCTGGCTCCGTCTAGCAACATTAGGGGAAGAAACTTGACAGCTTTCAGGTCTGTCCCGTTGTTGATCTGGACGGCTGTGTAATAATCTGAAAGCCAGGTATCCGGGTTTGTACTGCCGGTATATTTTTGGTAGGTTGGACCAACTTTGGCAAAGCCAGAATGCAGGGTTATCCTTCGGATCCTGTCAGTGAAACACTTAGGACCAAAGTATAGATCATCCTTTTCTGCTCTGTCAATATGCGCAGAATATCTCCCGGCTGAATGGACAGAAGGGGATCTACTCCTTTCTTTCCCATTGTTACGCGGACGCGTTTTTCCGAGGTTATCTCTATCTCTTCCGTTGTCACGCCCTCTGGGATTAGGTGGAGTCCTGCTCCTGTATCTTTCCTTATCTTTGGGCGGTGTCCGAGATCTTTCACGCCTGTGAGGTGTATCGTATCTTCCAGCTTTTTCAGCTGGGTTTCTCGGAGGTGGCATTATTTTGCCGTCGTTCCGGTGTTTGTCTTCCCGATCGTGTGGTTTATATCCATCTTTCGGGAGATGAGGTCCGGTTCTAGACGCTGCGTCCCGGTTGTCGGGGTTTTTCTTGTCTTTTCTCGGATCCTCTTTTTTATCCGAATCTCCGGGTTCTTCCGGCCCAGGTGCTCCAGCAGCGCAAGTAACAGTTTTGCAGAGGGCGGAATTATCATGCAGCCTCCCAGATCGCTCTTGTCCTCGCTGTTGCTGCTGTAATGCTTTTCCTAGGAAGGCATACACCCCTTGGAGTTTTTCCCCGTTGGAGTACAGATCATTGTTCAAGATGGCGAACGCTGCTTCCGCATTTTCAGCTGCGGTTTTGTATATTGGTTCGCCCTTAGCATCTTTGCCGTTTAACTGCTTTTGCCAAGATGGGTTATAGAACCTTTCTTTCGGCGGCAGTTCTTCCGGTTTTGTAATTCCGGGTAACCTTGTAGGTTTTAAGACAGATCTGTGCTTTCTCTCGTACTCCTCAATTTCCTCCTTCATAATTTTGATGTCATTATGGGTTTGTTGGAGGTGTTGCCGAGATCTAAGCAGTTGTTGCTGTTGCCGTTGGAAAGCTTGTCTCCTGGCTTCCAGCATCTCAGGGGGTTCATTGGGTCCCACTGGAGTTTGTAATAGTTCCTGCTCTTCCAGTTCTGTCATTGGCGGAGCAGTGATTTCCTTAGATTTCTTTTCCGTAGGCTTTGTGCCACTAACATCTCCAACTTCCAGGTTTTCATCAGCGAGATCAGCTGACTTTTTCTTCCGGAGTTTGTACTGGAGTTTTTTAGAAGCACGGTGCTTTTTCTTGGAAGAGGGAGGTTTTTTGACAGGTTCATCCTCTGTCATCTCCTTGACATTAGGAAATATCGGAGAAGTTTCTCCGTCTTCCCTCTCCTCTGCTGGCGGAGGGGTTTTAGGGCTTTCCTGGCTATCGGCACCCGTTGTATCGGCTGGTTTTGCCATTAGCACTTCATGGAATCCCTCTTGAAAGGATTTAACTTTTCGTACGAAGGCATCGTCATCTTCGTCTTCGGAAAAGTTATCCGATCCGGTTTCCGACTCCAGTCTCGCCTCAATGGCGGCAAGCACGGACTCTGTTTCCGAGTTCATCGTCTGGTTGACAGATGTCGGATCTTCCGTCTCTGTGACGGGTATTGGTTCTTCCGTCTCTGGGACGGGTGTATTGTTGTCTGCCTCTTGCACGGGATTTCCGTCATCCGTGTTTTCGGCGATCTCGGATTGCACCATGCCGATAAAGTGGGTATCACTGTTTTGTCGGCGATCTGAGCAAAATCCGGCATCATAGTCGTCTTCGACTGGGTATAGGGCGGGTGGGAGATAATTGCTTTCACCGCAAAACCCCATTGCTTCCGCGGTTAATCCGATAAAGATATTTGCAGATCCAATCGGTAAAACGCAGGCACTTACCAGATGGTTTTGCGCCGGGATGTAGGATCCGTTGTCGAGGAAGCGCCCGACGTCGTTGTCGAATTCCAAGCTTCCGACAGTGATCGATCTTCCGATTCCGCCTAAAATCCCAGATCGGAACTTCACGCCTGACGTCGTTTGCCCCACGGTGGGCGCCAACTGTCGAGACATCGTAGTAGTTTTCATAGACTGGGGTGCCATGAGACTACGGTAGAGACGTGGGGTAACGGGATAGCGTAGTAAACACAGAACACGGGATTTACCCAGGTTCGGTACGTCGCGACAGTACGGCGTACCTACTCCTGCACTTCTCACTATGAGGGACTAAAGCCCGTATAATAAGGTTACAATGTAAGGGAATAGATCTAGCTACTCGACGAGGATGAACTTCCCGGCGAGTTGCGCAAGGCTTAAGCTAGAACCTAGAACCTTGGACTAAAGGAACTTATTGAACTTATTGAACTTATGAAATCTATCTCCCGTCCGGCTTTATATAATAGCCGGATTAGGGCTTACAGAACCAGAAACCTAGAAGACTACGTTTAACTTGTAACTTGGAAAGTAAGGAATCCGTCTTCTCCTCCAAGCCAGATCACGCGGGCCGTGATCCGGGTTCTTCTAGAATCCGGCTTCTACGCGTCGGACTACTGGGCCGCCCAATGGACCTAAGTCCATTACCTTGCAGGCCACCCTGGTAGTCCAGCTCTTTTGTCTACCATCTTCTATACCCCTATTCGGTATATATCCGACAGCGAGTTTAGCCATTTGGTGGTGTTGGACCTTGAAGGCTGGCAGTGCTTCAAGAATGACAACATGTCGTTGGTATGCAAATTGTACTTACTTCGGTATCTGAGCCTCAGGAACGTCACAGGTGTCAGCATGCTACCCCCTGAGATCAAGGAGCTGCAACACCTTATGTATCTGGACATAAGCCATACGAGCATATCTCTACTCCCATCACAACTGTCTGACCTAGAATGGTTGGAAAAGATGGATCTAAGAGGCACAAAAGTCAAGCAGCTGCCACAGCAGTTTTGGAAGCTCCAAAAGTTGGAATGTCTGCTCATTGGTGGAGATGGAGTTGCTGGCAATGAAACAGTAACAAAAATATCAGAAGAGATCAAACGTCTCAGACGCCTAAAGATACTAGCTGTTGTTGATTTAACCCGATGCTCTCCCAGCCTTGTGGATGCTCTCGGTGTTTTGGAGGATCTAGTAGAGATTGCCATAACATGGTCTTTTCACCAGTGCACCGACAAAACATTCCAGGATGCTCTACACTCAGCCACACGAAAATGGACGAGCCTCAAGTCTCTGACAATTCATTGTGGACTCGGCTGTCGCATGGACTTTCTAGATTTTCCGCCCCAGCAAAGAGATACATTTGGTAAGTTTGAGAAATTTAAGATGGTAGATGGAAAATTTTCCAGCGTTCCCAAATGGTTCCGTGGGCTCAGTTTTCTTACTTTCATAGAAATCACGGTCTGCGCACTACTGCCAGGTGATCTTCGTATCCTTGGAAGTTTGCGGATCCTAGAGTGCCTTGTGCTAGGACTGGATTTTATCCCAGAAAAAGCGCTTGTAATTGGGGCTGAACAGTATTCCGCCTTACAGGAAGACGGGCGCCGTGTCTTTACAAGAGATGGAGTCCGAACTTACCCTGTTGAAAGCGGTGTCTATGTATTGTTCTGTGGGCTTCAAAAATTGTCCGTCATCTGCCGTGTTCCATGGCTTAAGTTTGATCAAGGAGCTATGCCAGCGCTCACATTTCTTGAGCTGAAAATCGCTGGGAGCCCAGCGAGTCAGAAGAGCATTCTTAAAGGTATCAGCAAACTCGGGCGCCTCTCAGATGTTGCCATCCGTTTCCATACAAATTACATCAACAGCCCCAGTGTCAAGTTGACGGTCGAGTCAGTAAAAAACGAAATTGCCCAGCATCGTATGCCGATCAACCTCTTCATCAACGACATCGAAGACCAAGAGGGTCTACCGAGAGCAAACTGCCGTCAGAGTGAGATTCAGAATGAAGAGAACAGCACCCGAGTCCAGGAGGAGGATGTTCAGGCAGCTGGAGCGGGTCCGGCGAGTGAGATTGAAGAGTTAGAGTGACACCATCCGAGTATCTTGACAGGTAAACATATTCACATACACATGCGTACTACTCTACTGCTACTATGTAGCCTCCAGTTAACTGCAGGTTCTTGACATACATTTCATGATTGATGTACAGCACCGCTTTGGCGCATTCCCTGTAGATGAGAACAAAGTGGCGAGCTACACCATCAGCTTTGCGGTGTGTGCTGCAGAAAAGTACATCGCTCGTGTCGCCCCTCACGCTGCTTTCCATGGTCAATGATAAGAGTAACCCTGGTCATTCATTCCCTGCCAAATGTTCTGTGATCTTTTCGTCGTGCCTTTTTGTGTGTTGATTTTTAAGACTGATTTGTGATGTGTGGCGCGTCCATCTGGTCGTGCGCCACAACAATGTGTTGTCATTTGTAATAAGACTGTCAAATGCTGTATTTATTTGGTCATGCCGAATCAGTTTGGGGTATTTGTTATTTGTAATAATTGCTATTTGTAACACTATACGGCTGGATATTGTACTCGTCGGTCATGAGCTTGTTGTATTTTGCATTTTTGCTACCACTGATGGTTTGGGTTGAGGTGGCGTATTTCTTACATCAGGTCTTATATGATATAGTCAATACTTTGTTCTATCTGTTATAAATTTTCAATACGAAATATCCTTTATTCTGGCCTCGGCAAAAATGACAAATTTGCATATCTGGGGCATGAACATTGTCACACATTCGAATCTCCCCAAATTTGTTGGGTTTGTCTTTTTTGCTGAGCCAAAAATACTAGGTATTTGGGATTCAAAATTTGCAAACTCGTAGTGCATAGAGCTGCCTACATCCAGAAATTTGTTTTTGAATTTTTCGAAAAACGGCTACCTGGAGCCCTGCTCCATTGTGACTATTCGCTGGTTATTATATTAACCTGAAGGATGACAACATTGCTATAAAATTAACACACTCTGTCTCTTAACCCTAGCCGTCACCTCCTGCAACTGTTTGTATCATCGGTACAACCAGCAATCGATGGGTCCCTACTGTTAGAACAGTACGTGTCACGATTAGGAGTTTGAGACAGACTAGTATTATATACCTTGTATTCCAAGTCTCTCCCCCGTGTACCTCTTTATAGACCCATACGAGGGTCAAATCAAGTAAACACAATATTAGAGGATTCACTATTTTCTACAGCTACCTCTCTTCTTCCTGCCGCCCTAGCGGCGGGAGCGGACGAAAATGTCAGATCCACTCTGAGTGCTTTAGCTAGCTAAGTCCCAAAAATCAGGGTTCTTCCAAGTGATGGTGACCCTATAGTGGCGATGGTGGCACTATGATGAACAAGAAAAGTTGTCTCCATCTTCTTGTCCATCTTGTATGTGTTGATCCCGTCAACGACATTGAGTAGGGTGGGAATCATCTATTCATTGCTCACTTGAGAGGTGAATCTTGTTTTGTCTACATGTGTAGCAGGTTTGTCTTAGTGGCGCTATCCTGAGGAGTCACTAGTACGAAATAGCCTAGCAGTGGTGTGTCGAATTGACCTTTAGTGGCGTGTTTTGGACACACCACCGGTAGCTATTTTTTATGGCGTCCAACACCGCACGCCGCCACATGGGTTAACGGTGGCGTGTCTAGGTGAACGCCACCATTGAATTCGCCGCCGGCGAAACAAAAATTCGTCATCGAGGATCGCCGCTGGTACATGCGGATTCAATAATACGGCGAGCCGATATAGGTCTAAATAGTGGCAGGCTTATGAATTTAACCGAGAGACCAAAATTTTCATTCATTTTAGATAGACCTTACAAACGAAATTAGTGGAAATTAAACCCTAACATAACCCTAATCTAACTGGCGCATTTGCCTCCGGCCGTGAGAAACTTCAATGGTGCTGGTCGGCGGCTGAAATGAAGGCTACAGCGGCGGCGGCTACTGAAGCTGCACCAAGGATGCCTAAGCGGCCAACTGCATGCCACTCCCGACACTGTTGTACCACCCACTTCCTCCTCTTAGGTCTAGCTAGGCGGCAAGCGAAAGCTGAGGTAGTCGGCGGAGCTAACACGGCGTTTTTCGTACTTCGACTTCACGACTACGTCCCAATAGGGCACCGACATGGAGTACTCGGGGAAAGCCCGGAGCTCCCTTGGCATCTTGTGCTAGCAATGCTCGATGTAGACAAGCCACGCCTAACCGGTGAGGGGCGGCGCCACAGGGATGTCGACAGTGTTTGTCGCACAGCCTCCTCACATGTTGAAGTCGGCCGACAGTGGGATGTTTCGCCTCGCGAAGAAATTGGGCTCTTAAATGGTTAGCAGGCGTCGTGCATCTGGCAAGGAAGGGTTCCGCAGTCCACGAGGACTTCCTTGATCATCTTCCTAGAAGAGCCACCTTCCGTCGTCGTTCTTCGGGCCTGATGCGTCAAAAAAGGGCACATCTTTATCTATGTTTAAACCGTATCTTTGTCATGAAAATGATAGAGACATCACTCTAAACCTTCCACTAATCACTAATGTGCAATTTATTTGCAAATCTCCATGACATTATTTTATTGCAGATATTGAAAAAGAAATCACGGGATGTGTTTCTGAATGCACCACCGATTAATATTTCCTTTCGTAGGAATTTAGTAGGCATCACGTGGGATATGTGGTCTCACTTATGCTTACGTTTGATGAATATTTCTCTTAATTCTGATACGGATAGTTTTCATTGGTCACTCACTCAGAATGGGTTGTTTTCTGTTAAATCGATGTATGAGGACATGATGAATGGGCATACTATTTTTCTTAAGACCTATTTGTGGAAATTAAAGATCCCACTAAAGATTAAAATTTTCATGTGGTTTTTAGATAAAAAGGTATTGCTAACAAGAGATAAGTTAGCTAGAAAGGGATGGAAAGGTGACACTCATTGTTCTTTTTGTGGGAATGAGGAGACTGCAGATCACCTTTTTATCGCGTGCCCTTTTGCTCAATTAGTTTGGCGTGTGGTTTTTTGTACTTATAACATCCCCCACCCTCAAATTTGACTAATATGTTTGGGAATTGGCTAAATGGTATTGACCTTAAAACGAAGAATAGAATTCGCATTGGTGTTTCGGCCATTTGTTGGGCCATTTGGTTATGTAGAAACAATGTGGTTTTTAACAGGAAGGATCATTTTCATGTCTTACAGGTAATCTTCTCGGCAGCTCATTGGATCCAGCTATGGGCTTTCTTACTCCCTCCAGATCAGAGGAAACTTATGGTGGATGGCTGCACTCGTCTCCTTACGGTGGCACAGGATTTTTTCTCCCGACATACGTGGCAGGCTACTAATAGGCTTTCGTAGTTTCTTTTTTAGAGCTGTTGCTTTGAGGGAGTGGGTCCTGGCTGTAAGATTTTACTGGTTGTAACTCTGCTTTGTGCTACACTGGATTTTAATAATTAATAAAGGCTGTGTGCATCACTCGATGCAGAGGCCGGGGTTTACCCCATTTCAAAAAAAAATGAGGGCTAGAAGGAAGGAAAAGATAAAGATCAAAAAAATCAATTAAATCTGTCCTCACAACTCACTTAACGACCTCACTACGGTCAGTGCCGAACGTACTGCTCACCGTACCAGCTGTCAGAAGCACAGATCAAACCGACCAAAAGTCATCAAAGGGCCCAGATCCAATTCACGAAGGAAGACGCCCAAAAACCCTAATTCATTTGCTGGAGCCCCTTATAAGGAGAAGAAACAACCCCAGAAGAGACACACCATATCATCTCCACCGTCGTCACTGCCGTCCTCTCCACCACATCATCTCCACCACCACCATAGTTATAGCCATATTTCTACTTTGTAATCTTGTTCTCATCGTGATAGGCAACATTGTAAGAACCATCAATCTATTCAATTCAAGTACTATTTTTGCCTCAATGTTTTCTATTGTTGATATGATCGCGATGTGTGAGTAGTCTCCCTCAGGCTATGGGCTGAGGCCTAACCTTGCAGCTATGTGCTTGATCTAACCCATGGGATAATTAGTCTAATGAGTTCATTTATGTTATTTGTGTGTGTTCTAATATATATGTCTCGCTCCTAGGACTTGTCAAGTACCCAAGACCCGGAAGAGTGATCAAGCTAAATGTATAGTGAGAGTGAAGTGGAAGGTTGATCGGGAAAGTCTGTGACAGGAGGATCATTAAGACTACTGTAAGTGGATCTCTCAGGAACAACAATGACATCACCGTGCTTAATGCTTTCGTCTTTCTTTTGGAACTAAAAACCAAGTCAACGCTGCGAGACGGACACTGTATAGGGCCAGCGGTTAGACGAATTACTCTATGATAACCCGTGCTCGGAGGCATAGTGGACTACGAATGTATTGCCTACATATATTTAAATAGCATATGTATTAATTATACTGAACTGCATTAATTTTATCTTATTTATCTCATGCTACTAATGCACTGCTGCAGGTGAAACCTTAATCCCATGCCTAATTTTAATCAGTGATAACAAACCCTCTTTGGCAAAACAAGATTGGTCCGGTAAAACGGGATTTAATAAGATTTGTGTGGATTCAATAATTGGCCTCAACAAGCACCTACTTTAGGTCTCAAGGGAAAAGGCTGCATACTACATTCGGTAATCCGATCGAAGGTATCAATCCTTTTTATGGCGCCGTTGTCGAGGAAGTATTTCATCTACTCTGATGAGGTCATAGAGTCCCTTTTAGTTTTGTTATTTTCTTCTTTAGTTTATTTCTTGCTACTAACTTATTACTTGCTTAGTTTATTTGAAAATCCAAAATATTAGTTTACATTTTTTTTTGAAAACACACAAAAGTTTAATATGGAAACCAAGAAACTTGCAGTTGTTGCGGAGTACTATGAGATTAATCTTAATTTATCGAACCTTATTTTAAAAAAATCAATTTAGTAGTTCAGCTTCTGAAGATGCAAGTATGCACCTAAACACTTTTACTGAATTATGTGATATGATGCGTATAAAAGATGTTAGTCAAAAATAGGCTAAAAAAAATGTGCTATAACGTTACGTTGTTTTCCATGCTATTTCGTGAATAGCGCAATAGCGGGCAAAAATGTTAAAATTTGGCGTGGACCCTCCAGATATGCTATATCGTGCTATTAGTGCCGAAATAGCGCGCAATTTTTTTCCATGCTTGGTGGCATATTGAAAGAACAAACACCAAGAAGGTGAATTGAAGTCACTTAAGAGTAACTAATGTAAGTGCTTACATCGAAGGTAGATGAGCTACTCTATGTACTTAAAACACAATAAATGACGCTCGTGAGTAAATGACGATCACATGTGGCTCATTGAAGGAAATCGATTTTATAGCTTATGATACATATAACCTGCATGGGAACAGTCAAACCTTTGGACAGGAATTATCAGGAAACCATATAACCCTACAGGTAGTACCAAACAATAGCTCCAACTATAACAATGGAGCAAACATGAAACACTGTCACACACTTGAAGAAACATTTAAATCCTTATAACACTCTCAAACTGAAACAAACAGTGATTTTTATAAAAAGTGGTTGATAATCATGATAACTATAGCTTGGTCAGCTATACTCAAAAAGTTAGCACTATTGAGATTTGATTTGCAGGTACTCAAGGAAAGAACTAAGACCGTGGAGACCACAAATGGCCAAGATAGCTGAGATTCAAACTTTGATTCTAGCAAAATTTGTAGGTAAACCGGAGCCCAATCCAGTTGCGGGCATGAAGATGATGAGAAGCACATAATATGCACAGGGAGAACTTGATTATAGCAATGCTCTCCCACACCAAATTACAGTAGAAGATCTTGTGAAGATGGTAAGTATAAGGAATTCATCAACTGAATGAGGTAATGAAGAAGCATATAAAGAATTTATTTACGAAGTTTCTTATAGAGTTCGTGAGCTAGAATTAGAATATGGAAAACTATCTGAGAAATTGTCAGCCAAGTTAGAAGACATATTTGAGCATACTATTAATATACATTTAGGTGTTAATGAGATAACTGCACTATGTGATCTTGGTGCAAGTGTTTCTATGATTTCTAAAACATTATTTGATAAGATAAACTTGAGTGATTGTAATAGAACTGAACTTAAACTTCATTTAGCTGATTCAACCTTCAAGCAAGTCGTGGGTATTAAACAAAATATAGTAGTACAAATTAGAGGGAGTCCTGCACTCCTTGATCTTGTTACAGAAGACATGCATGAAGATCGAACAACACATATAATACTTGGTAGACCATTTTTAAGAACCATTAAAGCCTTGATAAATTTACATGAAGGAAACGTGAGGGTTGAATTACCTTCTCGAGATCCTTTTGTTGTTCATTTTCCCAGGAAGAAGAGATCAAATGTCTACGATAATGGAACCATAAATTTGAAGGCAAACTACTTCGGAATGTGCACACAAGTTCCCAAGCCCAATTGAAGATCATTGCGGTCGAGCTGACCGATCAAAAACAAAGCGCGGCATGGGAAGCAACCCATGATAATTATTTCATTTTATTTTTTGTTCTAGTTTCATTTTTTGCTTTAGTGATGAATAAACATTGGAGGAAAAGAAATAAAATTGTTTAAAACTTTTTCTGCTAGTGCTGCCATCAAAATTATATATACAAGCATGTTGAGAACTAACATTTCAAGTCCCAACTGACAAATTTGAGAATGGAAGTTTCAAAAGTACGGTGGTTATTCACCGTATTAACGACTGTATCATCATTTGTTTCCGTGAGACAAACCTCTAGTACCTAGGTAACGAGCAACGATACAGCCATAGTGACCGTATTACCCACGGTACTAGGCTGATAAAAAAAGAGAAAATATATCATCACAACTTCTGAAGCGCAGCATTTTTCTGGCCTTATAACGAGTGACAGTATGGTCAATTTGACCGTATTATCCACCGTACCATCAAAACCATCTGTCTCTCAACAATCGAAGAAAAGTTAACGAGTGGTGGTACAGCCAATTTTGATTGTACCAGCTACCGTATTGTAACATTTTTTTGTAGAGTGGTAACAGAAGCTATTTAACGAGCTACACAATACCGTGAGATCACCATACCTTTCACCGTACCAAGATCCAAAGACAGTCAACCTTCATGAGGTGAGTCGTACCAACCTATGTACCTACCGACCATACTGGCCACCGTACTGACTCCAATTTGCAGGTAAAATCCCCCAAAGCAGTTTTTCAATTCAGAATTTTATTTCTACCACTTCTTCCACCTCCAAACCTCCACCTAAACCTCAAGAGATATACTTTCTTGTTCATCCTTGGCCCAATTCCTTTTGCACCAACCATCCAAGGTATGATTATCCCCTTCTCCACCAATTAGTTTTTGTAAAGATTGTTTCAATCGTGTTCTATTTCCAATCTAGGGATCCATGTTCATACCAAGATCTTTTAGATTGAACAGTGCCTTTTGCACCTATTAGGAAGATCATATCGCTATTATCTCAGAAGAAATTTATTGCCTATCTTTTACGAACCATTTCTTACTACTATTAATTATTTTTAGATGAACACGAGGAGCCAAACACATGCTAGTGCTAACCCAAGTGCTAGCCAAGATAGCAACATTATCAACAAGATCCCAGCTGTAAGATTCATGGGTATCAATATTCGTGGCAAGGTCAATAAAAACAAATACAAGAACCATGATCAATGCGATATAAGGACCACAAAGTGGGCTTTCCCCGCAACCATCCACCGTTTGGGTATTACTAATGATTTTGATTTGTTATGCAACAATGTTGGCATTTGTGAATTTGTTTTTCAAGGTGTTTCAACTTACCGACAGTTGACGGTAGAATTTTTATGTACACTCGAGCACACCATGGATATCTACCCTAGTGACACCTCAGTTGAAGAGAGGATAAAATTCCAACTGATGAAGTGACCATTTGATATGAGCATAAAAAAGTGGTGCAACTATTTCGGTTTCATCAACGGTGACGGAAACACTCGCACAAGTAACTATTTTCTCAACCCCCAACCTACTCAATATTCCATCTAATAGCCCCAATGGAGGTAACATTAAGTGCCATGTTATTCATATCTCTTAAATGTTATAGCTAACACTTTGTAGGTACGCGGCAAGTTTACAAGAGTTAATGAGGACGAAATGCTCATCCTAGCAAAAGTTGCACAACTTAACACAAATACCACGCCCACTTTAGGGACAATGCTTCTATTCCATCTTACATGTCAAGCACACCAGAGCCATGGACCCATCACTTGTAGAGGAGTCATCACCGTCCTCGCCAACTCACTCAGATTAGACTTGAGGAACATAGCTCAGCTCACCGGTGAAAGGTTTGTTGATACTACCTTACTGAGAGCCACAGGTATGATCATCAATCAACAAGAAATATTATTCATTCGTATACCTGGAATAGGGAAACTATTTCCCGCTCCTATTCCTAACATATTTTCTATTAGGAATGGAATACTTCATTATGTCGTATAGGACGAAGAAGAGGAAGTTGAGCCCAAGGTGAAATACCGGAGGACTATGACGTGGAAGCGGAAGAAAAAAGGAAGAGACGTACATACCTCTCCAGGTGTCCTTTGTACTAAGTCTTCATTCTGGGTAAAAAATAAATCCCGTAAACTTTTAGCACATTTGGTGAATATTTTCTTCAGGGCTTTTTGAAATACAAAAATAACAGAAAACAGAAACTGGCTCTGGGCATCTTGTTAATAGGTTAGTCCATTAAATCATCCGGAAAACAAAGTAAAACATGTAGAAAACATGCAATAACATAAAGAAAACAAGAATGGAGCATCAAAAAATATAGATACGTTTGGGACGTATTAGCATCCCCAAGCTTAACTCCTTCCCGTCCTCGAGTAGGTAAGTGATCATAAAATAATTATTGAGGTGACATGCTACCAACACAATCTTGATCAAGTAGTAATGTAAAGCATGCAGACTAGGATCAAATGAACAGAGGCTGGAATTTATAGTTGACACCAAATGAATAATGTCTAAACTCTTTGGAACCATAAAGTAATAAATATTAATGAATAATTACTAAAAGATCATCTACCATGAAAGGTATATTAAAGATGATTTAAGCATCAAGCACGATAATATAAAAATTCAAAGCATCAAACACCCACAGTATTTGTTTTTGTCAGGATCAAGCCAAGTGATACCAAAACGTAGAAGATCATCGTGTTATTTGCACAGTTTAAACGAGCAAGCGTTTAGCATTGGTTCCTGGCACCCGGATGTTATGGCTAAGAGAATATTATGGGGGGTTGGATGTCAATGGAAGAGAGTCTCACACAGATGAAAGTGATCATTAGATAGTAAGTCTTATAATCGAATCTATGCAAGGACTAGTGATTGCCACACAACGGATGCACATAGAGATATAAGTGTATGAATGCTCTCCAATGGAACTATAGGGGGTGCATCCAACTTGCTTGCTCGCGAAGACCTATAGCACTTTTGAGGAAGATCGTCGTTCGAATATACAATTCAAGTTCTATAATGTAAGGATCCCCACATAGTTATGCATGTAATAATATGAAAACTCTCTCTAAACTGAAGTATTGGTGATAACATAAGTACAAGTTTGGAATAAAGGATAGTAATGCTTCCCCCTCTCTGTTATATATATTTTTTGTAATCTTGGTGGCTTTCATGGCTCTTTTATATTTTCTCTCATTTGTCCTCTTTGGGATCTTTTTTGCTGGCCACTTTGGACTCTTTTTGGGTGGTCTCTTTGGACTCTTTTAAATTCTCACTGGTAGGGGAAACACTCTATATTACAATGAATCATCACACTTTTGGTACTCATAACTCATAATTAAATCTCTATGATGTATCAAACTAAATATAACAATGAAGCACGTCATCAAGTAACATAATGTAGATGGATGTTGCATGGCAATATATCTCAGAATGGCTATGGAAATGCCATGGTAGGTAGGTATGATTGTTTTTTGAGGAAGATTATGGGCTTATGTGTAGGAGAACAAGATGAAGTCCTCCCATGGGGTTTGGATGTGTTGGCGAAGTATGCACTAATGTGTGTGAACACACGTTCGTTGGGAGACCCCAAGAGGGAGGTATGAAGAGTGCAGCAAGTTTCCCTCAGAAAGAAACCAAGGTTGAATCGACCAGTAGGAGGAAGTAACTTCTGAAGGTTGATGCAACTGAGGTGGCAGGGTGCACTACCAGTTCAGAAGCAATGTGGAACCTACACAACAAAATCAATTCACTTTGCCCCCAACGAAGCAGTGAGGTTGTCAATCTCATCGGTTTTGCTGAAAACAAAGAGGTTAAACGTATAGTGTGGAAAACAGTAGGAAAATAGTATGAAAACAATAGTAGAAGTGTGAAAACAGTGATTGTAGTGGTTGTATTATCATTATGAGGAAAATGGACCGGGTTCCACAGTTCACTAGTGGTGTCTCTCCATAGAAGATAAATAACATGTGTGGTGAACAAATTACAGCTGGGCAATTGGTAGATATAAAGGTTGCACCATAGTGCATATGCATCACCTGATGATTACTATGTGATTCATGCGGGCATTACAACAAAATACATAAACCGTTATCCAACTGCATCTATGACTAATAATCCACCCTTAGAATGTCATCCGAGCAATCCTTGGGTATTAAGTTGCAAGCAACAGATAATTGCATTAAGCAAAGTGTGTAATGTAAACAATGTAAACATCGGTATTTTCTCCCTAGTGGAAACAACACATCCCCCACCCGTTACGTTTCTATCACTCGAGCATGAGTTAAAGGGAGGCATGAACCCACTAATGAGCATAAATACTCCCTCTTGGATTTACTAGCATCTACTTGGCCAGAGCATCTAATAATAACGGAGAGCATGCAAGATCATAAATAACATACACATGAAAGGAACATGATAGATTGATAATCAAGAGACATAGCATTCAATATTCATCGGATCCTAGCAAACACAACATGTAGCATTACAATAAGATGATCTTGATCATCTAGGGAAGCTCACAAGATCTAAACATGAGGCATAAAGAGGAGATAACACTACAACACGATAGTCACATAGGGACGCTCAATCTAATAGTTGGAGGCGCTTTATTTCATCTCAAATGCATTCTAGAGCCGCTTAGGCAAAACGTCTCTCAAGCGTCTTCCAGTGCACCGTCACAAAGATTGTAGGGACGCTTTGCCTCGCGTGTCTACAAAAATAGGAGACGCCTCATATTGCATCTCTACAAGCCTATGGACGCTTTGGTATATGGACTATCATGGCATTACTACCGCCCCTATGGATGCACAATTTTCTATTACCAAGCTAGCGATGTCTGTCCCAAATTTCTTTTATTATGTTATAATATTTTTTGTCTGATCATAATGCGATCATGGTTTAGCACGTATTATAAGCTATAAAGATGTTCCACCAATAATCATCTTAATATACAAATTACATCCTCTGTACATCGACTCAGAAATAAAATTAGCTTTCGCCTAGATGAAAAACAAATTATATTATTTATAGAGAAAATGAAGTTCACTACATTCAAGCTCTCTTGGAAACAATCACACCAATTTACATACATTTTCAGAATTTGTCGGTAACAACTATGAACTATCTAACAACTTTCAACATGCAAACTTCCAGTATCATCTCCACGCCCGATGTATTTGTAAATACCATTTATTTCCATCAACCTACCTGCATGTTTCATTTATCGATCAAACATGTTAGTCAAACAGAAATAAGTTCCTAGAAAAAATTAACATGCAAACTTCAAATAAGGAAAGTTGGGAAGTGTCCAACATGTCCTCTGATTTCTGATCCTGTTCGAGGAAAGTTGATACAATATTGTTTTCGATAGACAAAAGGACTATTCTGACATAACCGAAGAATCTCCATAGCTTTGATGCTATGATTTAATATTATGGGTAAAACCTTTTGCAATTTAACTAAGTACAACTATAACATCTTAATTAAAATGGTCATACTAGAATGAATAAATTATGTAGTATTCATGTCCTAAGCAAGAATTTTGTTCCAACACATTTTGCATCTAAAAATACTTCAGAAGTACCTCAAGTTAAATAAAACACAGTAAGACACAGGAAACTAGATCAGATTGTAGCTACATACTCCTGCGTACTAATGAGATGCCTCAACCCTAGACTATGATCTATAAACATTTGACTACTAAACAATATGAGGATGGAAGAACTCACCATCCTCAAACACTTATTATGTTGATTTTCCGAGCGTTTTTTCAGTACTCATGGTTTTATTTTCTTCATCACTGCAAAGAGTCCTAAAGATTCACCTCTCTTCTGCATGAGCTAAGAAGCTGCATAAGAACCGATGATTAGAACTGCAAGTACAGCTTAGGACAAGAAAAGACTTTACAGTATATAAGATGAAATTGACGACTTGGTAATTTTACTTGAGTCCTGGACACCGAAAGTTTTTTCTGCAAATTCGCTCCAGTTCCTATGGCAAACAGCTACACTACCAATTATGCCATGTTTCTATGGTATTGACATCAAACATAATCATCTAGGTCTGTATCGGGGGAACTAAATTACAGGACACCTACCCAAAAAATAAGCAGGGTAGTGACAATATTAATGGATTATTAAAAGTGAAACAGACTGACATAGAGGCCAAATCACAGAAGTTAATCAACGGCTAGAAAAACTGGAAATTGAAACAAAGCTTGCACACTATCCCAAGAACGTAAGTAAAGTAGTACGTATAAACATATAGTAGACATTCCATCTATCATTTGGGTTTAAAGTAGACGGATATTTACTTTTGGGGTTGAAGCTAGGTGAGGACGGTAGTTGAGTGGGACCACATGACATCCGACCTAGGAGAGAGTTGCCATGGTAGTGGAGCTGCCAACAGTAGGCAACGCATGCAGGTGTCACCGAGCTCATATCATAGAAAAGAAATGAAATGATTGGGAGATTGGCAATGAAATTCGAAAGAGAGAAATTGATATACCTAAATAGCCAAAGAGGACTGCAGCAGGATCGGCAATCTACCAGCCACACAGTGTTGTCCATCCATATCCATGTTCAGCGATGCAGTGGCGTTTAGGCATGGTCGCTGACGCAATGAAATCCAAACTCTCAACATTTGAATCCCTGATTCGCAGTTTTCACGAGCAGCGCACAAAGACAATACAAACACAATTTTAATATATGAGTGGAATAAGCAAAAAAAAAAATCAAAGGACAGAGGAGGAACCGGGGCACTGAATCGCAGCACACGCGCAGAGTAATATATTTAGATCTCATACGGGAGATAATGAGGAAGGCAACGAAGGTTTCTCACCATCCTGTTTCCGGTCGGGCTCCCGGAGGGAGGAGGATTAGAGCGAAAGGGATTCGTCTTGGAGAGGGTAGCGGGAGTGCCGCCGGAGAGGAACACAAGTGAGATCTGATGGCGGCGATGCTAGGTTTTGTACGCCTGGGTTAGGAGGCGGCGATAGTTATTTTTTCCCCAAGTCATACGAGGGATGAGAGAAGATTCGTGGGCTTGTGGGCTTGTGGGGACTTCCTTCTCTCCTTTTCTTTTTCAATCTGGAGCCTGGAAATGAGACGGTATGTACGACGTCTCAAAACAACGTCTTTATCGTTTGTTTTCTTTAAAAATAGAGACGTACATAAAAGCGTCAGATGGACGACGTCTCTACGTGTATGTTTTGTTGTAGTGTAACAACCATCTAGCTACTGCTATGGACCCGTAGTCCAAGGGTGAACTACTCACGCATCATTCCGGAGGCGGGCATGGTGGTGTAGAGCCCTCCGGTGATGATTTTCCCTCCCGGCAGGGTGTCGGGGTGAACTCCAGAACCCTCCCGAACTAGGGTTGACGATGACGGCGGCCTCGGGTGTTTTTCATGGAAAGGGTGGATGTTTTTAGGATTAACCTCCCGTGGGGTATAAAAAGGGAAAAGGGCAACGTCGGTGGGCGGCCAGGGGGCGCACACCACCCCATGGTGCGGCCAGGGGGCGCGTCGCCCTATGGTGTGGGGCCCCTATGCCCCCCTTTGGGTATCCTCCGGACTCCGTGTGCGCGACGGATTTCTAAGACCCCGGATTTTGAATCCTCCAATTCCGAGAATATTTCCAGAATAACTTTTCTAAAACCAAAACAGCAGAAAACAGGAACTGACTCTATGGCATCTAGTCAATAGGTTAGTCCAAGAAAATCGATAAAAATGGCATAAAGTGTATAGCAAACATGTAGAAAATAACATGAAAAATACATGGAACATTAGAAATTATGGATACTTTTATGACGTATCAACATCCCCAAGCTTAGTTCCTACTCGTCCTCGAGTAGGTAAACGACAAAAAAAAACAAATAATTTCTGAGGTGACATGCTACGAACATAAACTTGATCATAATTGTTAAATCATATGTAAGATGAGATCATAGTACTTTAAACACAAACATGATAGATATAACTTTAACAATGAAACATAGCAATCATTTTGCATCATGAAAAGTAAAACAAATAGAAGATCATGAGTAATAATGCATTTGAAAGTTATACGTTTGTTTCTAGCATCAAGAAAATATAGCAAAGTGATATTTCGCTTGTCCTTAAGGGTGCGGAAAACATAAATGCCAGGACACCTTCAAAGTTTAAGAGGATGCCTAGAACAAATAATTTGAGAGCAAGTAATAACAAGGTATGAATCAATCAATAATATTTTTGGGACAAATACACATTAAACTCAGAATGAAAACTATGCTCTCTCAACAGTGCATAAAGTTAGAAGATAAAGACTCAACATAAAAGTAAAATAAAGGCCCTTCGTAGAGGGAAGCAGGGATCACTCATGTGCTAGAGCTTTTTATTTTGTTAAACAGAGTTATTGAAAACATTTTTTTTTGTAGAGAGGTGTGTATGCTTATGTCAACGAATGGTAAACAGAAAATACAGTACGTCACAAGCCAACTAGACTTCACAAGAGCGGCTCCCATAGAAGGATGCAACTGGGTAGAAGGTCGTGCCTATTTCTCTTTTGTTTACACAATTATGCTTTGACTGATAAATCAGGGGCAAAAATAGTGAAGAGAATTTGTTGTATTAAGTTTGGGGCTGGGCACCCTACTGCCAGCTCGTCTAGCAATTGGATAAGAAGATGAAGCCACTAGTCGAGGGTGAGAAATCCAATCAACAAGTGAGATAAAGATTCTCTATTCACGTCCCCATGAGCTAAAATAGGAGCACAAAACAGGAATAATTTTGAAGGTGGTAAAGGTAACACATGAGCAATTTACTTTGGAGTGACGGTTAAATCCCACATGTAGGTAGGTATGGTGGACACATTTTGCATACTTTGGTTTTTGGGCGTTGGATGCACGAGTAGATATCATACTCAGTACAGGTGGACGCTAGCAAAGACTGGGAGCGACGAATCAAGAGAGCATAATGGCCATAATTTTTCATAGCGACAAAAACATTATTAATCAAAGCATAAGTAGTATTACAAGTCAAAACTAAATGATCATAGAGGCTATAAGTGACTGGTTTTTAGTCATAAACATGGTGTAAGCATGCACCAAGTCAAACAAATAAAACATTCAAATGAGAACACCACAAATTTATGCCTCAAGTGATAAAAAAACAACTCATGATTCTTTCAATGGCACATTAAACACTCTCAGCTATTTGAGACAAGTCATGCTACAAAAATAACCACTAGTATTAGAATTAAAATTACATCTAACATGACATGAAAAAGTCTAGCCACAGTCTATACAAGCTTCTTTTTGCATCGTTATAAATTCTACCACATGCAGCATTTTCTTTTTCCAACAAGCACCATTCAATATATTTTTTAACACAAACTCTCCAAAATATACAACAATTAAGAAACATAGTACTAATATAACTCTACTAAAACTAACAGCTCTGAATAAAGATGCATGAAAACTTGAGCTAAAAGAATTGCAGCAACTAGAAGAAAAACTAAGAATACGAGTGTAACGAGTATTCATATGAAAAAGCGGAGCGTGTCTCTCTGCCAAACACGAATGCCAGGTTCCAAATGATATTTATTTCAGCAAGGAAAATAAAAGAAAACAAACCGAAAAATAAAATACGCTCCAAGTAAAATTCATATGATGTGACCGAATAAAAATATAGTTTCACTAGAAGTGACGTGATAATTTTTTGATGAAAAAGGGGATGCCTTGGGAATCCCCAAGCTTAGACGCTTGAGTCTTTTTAGAATTTTCTGGGATGAACCACGGGGGCATCCCCAAGATTTGTCTTTGCACTCTTTGTTGATCACATTATATCACCCTCTTCTCTTGACCCTTGAAAATTTCCTTCGCACCACACTAAAAGTAATTCGCATTAGAGGGTTAGTGCACAATCAGAAATTCATGGGTTCTACATGGGCACAAGTTTTGTTGATACTTTTAAACGTTACCTATAGTCACTGATGTTTTGTGAAGCAAATAAATCCACTTGACATAGTAAAAGAGCGAATGCAAGAAAAATGGCAGAATCTGCCAAAACCAGAACAGTCTGTAATGACGAGTTTTTTCGGGGCACTTAAGTTGCTCAAATCGAAAAACATAAAGAACAAAAAAGTTTCCTAATTATCTGAGGAATAAGCACAAAACGTTCCAGGTCATTTTGACCTTTCTGTGAACTATACGAGTTTTTACGGTAGACAGCAGAAATCTGTTTTCTGCGCAGAAATTCAAAACTAACACCACTTTTCGCTAGAAACTTTACTTGGCACAACTAATACATGAAAATAAAGATACAAAGGAGTTGCTACATAATTATACAACACCTTGACTCAACGAAAACAGAGAAAAACAAAGAAAAAATAAAACCATGGGTTATCTCCCAAGAAGTGTTTTTCTTTAAAGCCTATTAGCTAGGCATAAGAAGAGAAAATCAAGTGTTTTCAAGTGAAGAAGCATCCAAATAAAAAAATTCCTCTAAGACACAGCATGTAGCAATTGGAACTTTAGATCCCTCTGACGATGATGCAATATTTAAGTTACTTGTAGTTTCATTAAAGGTCTTATCACTTTTAGGCACATTATGGGGTTTTGGTTTAGACACCTTGGAGAAATATATGAATTGTTGTTGTTTTCCCATAGAAGTTTTATCCCTCTTAAAATTAAGAGAAGAAAAGGTTGCACTTAAAGTTTCCATAGCTTCCTCTAATTTACCAATCCTTATATTTTTATTATCATATGTATTGCTAGCCTCTAAAATAGTAATTCTCTTATTGATGCTTACTATTGATTCATTAACTTTGCTAGCATTATCGAGGAAATTTGGCAATTTTTCTCCATATAGTTCAACTTCTTTATAACATCATCTAAACTGTTCTCGGTTTTAACAATTTTAATGGGTGGTGTTCCAACTAAACTTTTAATTAAATTACAGGCTTCCAAAGCAGGAGTTTCCAGAAAATTTCCACCTGTAAGAGTGTCTAGAACATACCTATACCAGCTAGTAATACCAACATAAAAAATTCTAAGAAGGAGCCAGGTAGAATATTTTTTTAGTACATCTATGATGAGAATCACTTATTCTATACCAAGCATCTTTCAAACTTTCTCCTCCTTGTTGCTTAAAAGAACGAACATCAACTTCAGGTATACTCATCGTAGCAAGATTGAAAACATGATAAAAATAAGAACTAGTATAATAACTACTTTTTTGTGTTTTTTATATAGAGAAACAATCAATACAAAATAAAAATAAACTAAGCAAAAATAAAACAAAGTAAGGAGATTGGAAGTGAGAGACTCCCCTTGCAGAAATTCTCTCTCTCCCCGACAACGGTGCCAGAAAAGTTACTTGATGCGTGTGAACACACGTTTAATACGAGACCCCAAGAGGAAGGTATGAAGAGTGAAGCAGCAAGTTTCCCTCATAAAGAAACCAAGGTTGAATCAACCAGTAGGAGAAAGAAGTAACTTCTAAAGGTTGATGCAGCTGAGGTGGCACGGCCTGATACGTCATAAACGTATCCCTAATTTCTTAGGTTCCATGTTATTTTCCGCATGTTTTCCTTACACTTTATGTCATTTTTACACGTTTTCCGAGACTAACCTATTAACAAGATGCCACAGAGCTAGTTCCTTGTTTTCTGTTGTTTTTAGTTTCAGAAAATTTGTTCTAGAAATATTCTCGGAATTGGATGCCACGAAAGCCAAAGTTCCTATTTTCCCCGGTAGCTATGTGGTTCATCTCTCTCTCCCATGGTGTGATCTTTATGTGATCATGAGATTTGTAATCTAGTTGAATTTGTAGATTGACCTTCATCTGTTATGCTACTCAAGTGGTTTTGTTATCTCCGTAAACTCTTTTATCACGGGGTAAAGGTGACAGTGTGTGCTCCGTGTGGTTTAGCATGATATTTATATCTTGTGTTGGAAGGTGAATCTATGAAATTGTGGTGTTTGTTTAGTACTAATTTATGGCGCTCGTAGTTACATTGGGGTGACCTAGAGAGGGAATATAGACTTGAGGAGTGTTGTTAAAGCCCTACGCAATGATTAGTGTTTTTTATTCGATTGGAGATTGGTTCGGAGTAGCATAGTGAAGAAATAATATTTATGCATTCAGTTATGTGATCATTGTTGAGAGTGTCCACTAGTGAAAGTAGGAGCCCTAGGCCTTATTTCCAAGCATTGAAACACCGTTTTCCGCCTGTTCTGCTACATGTTTGCTTGCTGCCTTTTTTATTTCAGATTGTTATTATCACTTATAATCATCCATACTACTTGTATTTTACTCTCTCTTCGCCGAACTAGTGCACCTATATACCTGACAAGTATATTGGGTGTGTTGGGGACACAAGATACTTCTTGTATCTTGATTGCAGGGTTGCTTGAGAGGGATATCTTTGACCTCTACCTCCCTGAGTTCGATAAACCTTGGGTGATCCACTTAAGTGAAACTTGCTGCTGTTCTACAAACCTGTGCACTTGGAGGCCCAGCACTGTCTACAAGAATAGAAGCGTGCGTAGACATCAAGCTCTTTTCTGGCGTCGTTGCCGGGGAGATAAGGCATAAGGTACTCACATCCTCTGGTGTGAGTGCTCGAAGTTATTTCCTTTAGATCGTGCAATTATATCTTTTTGTTTCTTGTTTTCACTAATTAGGCTTAATGGAAAACAACATAAATATGAGAGAGCTTTATAATATTTATCTTGAATTAGGACATGAAGTGTTTGAAGAGAAAATTAAAAAACCTATGGAAATTTATTTGCATGCTAATAGCACTGTTATTAGTATGAATGCTTTGAACACTATTATTTCTAATGCTATGGAAAAGTCTAAGCTTGGGGAAGCTAGTTTTGATGAATATGATATTTTTAGTCCCCCAAGTTTTGAGGAGGAAATTTTATTTGATTATACTTTGCCTCCAATATATGATGATTATAATGATTGTGATATTCTAGTTCCACCTGAAGGGGAACGTAGCATAGAAAACAAAAATTTTCCTACACGCGATAAACCCAAATGGCCAAGATCTAATCTATGAGATGAAAGGCAACGGGAAGAAAGAGAGTCTTGAGATAACATACCCTCGAAGACTCAAAGTGGTACGAGAAAAGATCTCGTGGTTGGCGTAGTCGTTCTCACGCCGATCCCGAGCGAGAAGAAGAGCACCGCAATCCGGCGGCACCTCCGTAATCGGTCACACGTTCAGCTCGATGAAGACTTCCGTTCCCTCGTTCCAGCGGGTTGCGGAAGTGGAAGATCCCTCCGGAATTCCAGCAGCACGACGGCGTGGTGGTGGTGAAGAATCCCACGGTCAGGGCTTCGCCAAGCCGGAGACCATGGAATGGAGCAGCGGATGGAAGGGAAAATGTGTGAGCAAGTGTGTGGGGAAGAGAGAGCCCTCACCCTCCTTTTATAGGGGAGGGGGAGGCAGCCCAAGGGGGGGGTGCGGCCAGCCATGGGTGCCCCCACCCCTTCCTCTCTTCATGTGAGTGGAAGCTCCACTCAAACCCACTCAAATTTCCCTTAATTTCCCACTTGGAAAATCCAAAGGTTTTTCTTTAATAAATAAATAAAACATTTTTATTTCTTTATTTATATTTGTTAATTCCATTAACAAACATTTGCATGCAGCACCTCGAACCATTTGTTAATTCTATTAACAACCGTTCGACGAAAAACCCCTTGAACTATTTCAATTTTCCCCGAAACTATTCCGGAGCTGCCCAAAATATTCTTCGGTATTCCGTATCTTCTCTAAACGCTTCATCGAACCTTAAGTGTGTCTCCCTACGGTTCGTGAATATTATAGACATGATCGAGACTCCTCTCCGATCAATAATCAACAGCGGGGTCTGGAAAACCGTGATGACTCCTATATATTCAACGATGACTCTCGTGATCGTGTGAACCTTTCAACGTCGTAACGATTTCCCTTTGTCTCGCGATATATTACTTGTCCGAGATCCGATCATCGGTATCCACTATACTTTGTTCGATCTCGTTATCCGACAAGTACTCTTTTCTCGTTCCCGTGATATAACATCCTAGTGATCAAATCACTTGCTTGCAAGCGGTGTTGATGTGATATCACCGAGAGGGCCCTGAGTATATCTATCCGTCATATTGGATGGACAAATCCCATTCTCGATCCATGAGCTTCAACCAATACTTTCCGAATATCCAATGCCACCTTTATAGTCACCCTTTTACGGTGTGATGTTTGATGTCATCAAAGTATTCTTTCGGTATTAGTGATTAACATGATCTCATGGTCTAAGGAATAATGTTACTCCGAATGTAAGACATAACAACAAAACTAAATGACTTGATCGTATTGTTATACTTGGTTTAGGGTTTAAGTTCATCATGTCATTCTCCTAATGACATGACCCCGTTATCAACAACATCCAATGTTCATGATCAGGAAACCTTGATCATCTGTTTAATCAACGGGCTAGTTAAAAGAGAGGCTTCACTAGGAACGTTGGTTTGTTTATTAATCACACATGTATCAACGTTTCCGGTTAATACAATTCTAGCATGAGAAATAAACATCTATCACAAACAAGGAATAACATAATAAACACTTTATTATTGCCTCTCGGGCATATTCCCTTCAGTCTCCCACTTGCACTAGGGGCAATAATCTATATTACATAGTGATGAATCTAACACCCATGGAGTTCTGGTGTTGATCATGTTTTGTCCTTGAGAGAGTTTTAGTCAACGGATCTGCCACATTCAGATCCGTATGTACTTTGCAAATCTTCACATCACCATCTGCGACATGCTCACGGATGGAGTGAAAACGACGCTTGATATGCTTGGAATTCTTGTGAGACCTTGGTTCCTTAGCATTGGCTATGGCACCATTGTTGTCACAATAGACAACCATTGGATCCAACGCACTTGGAACCACGCCTAGTTCGGATATGAACTCCTTCATCCAAACTGCTTCCTGTGTTGCCTCCGAGGCAGCAACATATTCCGCTTCTGTTGATGATCCCGTCACCACGGATTGCTTGGAACTCCTCCAGCTTACAGCTCCTCCATTCATAATAAATACGTACCCGGACTGAGACTTAGAGTCATCCGGATCAGTGTCGAAGCTAGCATCGACGTAACATCTTGCGACGAGCTCTTCTTCACCGCCATATACGAGAAACATGTCCTTAGTTCTTCTTAAGTACTTTAGGATATTCTTGACCGCAGTCCAGTGTTCCAAACCTGGATTGGATTGGTACCTACTAGTCAAACTAATAGCATGTGCCACATCCGGTCTTGTACATAGCATAGCATACATGATAGACCCTATGGCTGAAGCATAGGGAGTCTTATCCATCTTTCTCTATCTTCTGCTGTAGCTGGACATTGAGTCTTACTCAACGTCTTGCCTTGCAACATAGGTAGGAACCCTTTCCTACTATCTTCCATTCTGAACTTCTTCAAAATCTTGTCAAGGTATGTACTTTGCGAAAGTCCAATTAAGCGTCTTGATCTATCCCTGTAGATTTTGATGCCCAATATATAAGCTGCTTCACCGAGGTCTTTCATCGAAAAACTCTTGTTCAAATAACCTTTTACGCTTTCTAAAAGTTCTATATCATTTCCAATCAACAATATGTCATCCACATATAGTACCAGAAATGCTACAGAGCTCCCACTCACTTTCTTGTAAATACAAGCTTCTCCGTATGTTTGGACAAATCCAAAACCTTTGATCACCTTATCAAAACGAAGGTTCCAACTTCGGGATGCTTGCTTCAGTCCATAAATGGAACGTTGAAGCTTACACACCTTGTCAGCATCCTTAGGATCAACAAAACCTTTGGGTTGCATCATATACAACTCTTCCTCAATGTCACCATTAAGGAACGCCGTTTTGACATCCATCTGCCATATTTCATAATCGAAAAATGCAGCAACTGCTAACATAATCCTAACTGACTTAAGCATCGCTACTGGTGAGAAAGTCTCATCATAGTCAACTCCTTGAATTTGTCGGAAACCTTTTGCGACAAGTCGAGCTTTATAGACGGTCACATTACCATCAGCATCAGTTTTCCTTTTAAAGATCCATTTGTTCTCAACGGCCTTGCGGTCATTGGGTAAATCCACCAAAGTCCAAACTTGGTTTTCGTACATGGATCCTATTTCGGATTTCATGGCTTCAAGCCATTTGTTGGAATCTGGGCTCATCATCGCTTCCTCATATGTCGCAGGGTCATCACCTCCATCTACCATGAAGTTTAATACGGGATCTCCGTATAGTTCAGGAGCTGCACGCTCCCTAGTTGACCTGCGAGGTGCGGTAGTTTCCTCTATTGGAGTTTCATGATCTTGATCATTAACTCTCTCTTCATCTGACGGGGTCGGCCCCGGAACAACTTCCGGTGCTGCGCTACTCGCCATTCCAAGAAGAGAAGGTTCAATAACCTCGTCGAGTTCTACCTTCCTACTATTCACACCTTTCGAGAGAAACTCCTTCTCCAAAAAGGATCCATTCTTGGCAACAAAAATCTTGCCTTCGGATCTGTGATAGAAGGTGTACCCTATTGTTTCTTTAGGGTATCCTATGAAGACGCATTTTTCCGCTTTGGGTTCGAGTTTATCAGGTTGAAGCTTCTTCACATAAACATCGCATCCCCAAACTTTTAGAAATGACAGCTTAGGTTTGTTTCCAAACCATAATTCATACGGTGTCGTTTCAACGGATTTAGATGGTGCCCTATTTAAAGTGAATGCAGCGGTCTCTAGTGCATAACCCCAAAACTACAGTGGCAAATCTGTAAGAGACATCATAGACCGAACCATATCTAATAAAGTACGATTACGACGTTCGGAAACACCATTTCGCTGTGGTGTTCCGGCAGGTGTGAGTTGTGAAACTATTCCACATTGTTTCATATGCATGCCAAACTCGTAACTTAGATATTCACCTCCACGATCAGATCGTAGAAATTTAATCTTTCTGTTACGATGATTTTCAACTTCACACTGAAATTCTTTGAACTTTTCAAACGTTTCAGATTTGTGTTTCATTAAGTAAATATACCCATATCTACTCAAATCATCTGTGAAAGTGACAAAATAACGATATCCACCGCGCGCCGATACACTCATTGGTCCACATACATCAGTATGTATGATTTCCAGTAAGTCTGTCGCCCGTTCCATAGATCCAGAAAACGGGGTTCTAGTCATCTTGCCCATAAGGCATGGTTCACATGTTTCAAATGATTCATAATCAAGTGATTCTAAGAGTCCATCAGAATGGAGCTTCTTCATGCGTTTAACACCAATATGACCTAAGCGGCAATGCCACAAATAAGTAGCAATATCATCATTTAACTTAATTCTTTTGGCATTCACATTATGAATATGTGTATCAACATTATCAAGATTCAAAAGAAATAAACCATTCTTCTCAGGTGCATGACCATAAAAGATATTATTCATATAAATCGAACAAGCATTGTTCTCGGACTTAAAGGAATAACCGTCCCGCATTAAGCAAGATCCAGAAACGATATTCATGCTTAATGCGGGCACCAAATAACATTTATTGAGGTTTATAACTAATCCCGATGGTAGACGTAGAGGTAGCGTCCCGACGGCGATCACATCAACTCTTGATCCATTGCCGACGCGCATCGTCACCTCATCCTTTGCTAGTGGTCGCTTGTTCTGCAGCTCCTGTTTCGAGTTACATATGTGAGCAACCGAACCAGTATCAAATACCCAGGTGCTACTGCGAGTACTAGTAAGGTACACATCAATAACAAGTATATCATATATACCTTTGTTCACTTTGCCGGCCTTCTTATCTGCCAGATACTTGGGGCAATTGCGCTTCCAGTGGCCAGTACCCTTGCAATAGAAACACTCAGTCTCAGACTTAGGGCCATGCCTGTTTCTCTTCTCAGCAGTAGCAACAGATTTGCCACCCTTCTTGAAGTTTACCCTTGGCTTGCCTTTCTTGCCTTTCTTGAAACTAGTGGTCTTATTGATCATCAACACTTGATGTTCTTTCTTGATCTCCACTTCAGCAGTTTTAAGCATCGAGAGAAGCTCAGGAAGAGACTTCTTCATGCTCTGCATATTATAGTTCATCACGAAGTTCTTGTAACTAGGTGGCAGAGATTGGAGAACACGATGTATCCCTAGCTCAATGGGAATCGATATTCCCAAGGCTATGAGCTTATCAGCGTACGCAGACATTTTGAGTACGTGCTCACTAACGGAGCTGTTCTCTTCCATCATGCAGCTAAAGAACTTTTCTGAAGCGTCATAACTCTCAACTGCGGCATGGGTATCGAAAATCATTTTCAATTCTCCCATTGTGGCATAAGCAGTGCTGTTCTCGAAACGTTTTCGCAGCTCTGGCTCTAATCCATAGAGGATGCCGCAGTGAACTATACTGTGGTCTTCTTGTTGAGTCAGATAAACATTTTTATCCTCATCAGAAGCATCATCAGCGGGTTGGTCACCTAGAGGTGCATCAAGCACATAGAGCTTCTTGCAAGCGGTGAGGAGAATCCTCAGGTTAAGTGCCCAGTTGGTAAAGTTGCTACCATTGTTCGCTAATTTCTCTTTCTCCATGAACATATTGAAATTGAAGGTAGGTGGTGCCATGATCTACAACATATTTGCAAAGACTATTTAGACTATGTTTATGATAAATTAAGTTCAAGTTAATTCTAAAATTATCCCATGAACTCCCACTCAAAAACAACATCCCTCTTAGTTGTCTTTAGTGATTACACGAACCAAATTCACTACACCGAAACCGATCATCACGTGAGACGGTGTAGTTGCAAAGGCGAACATCAACATGTTCATCATATCATTCATATGACTCATGCTTTACCTTTCGGTTACGTGTTCCGAGGCCATGTCTGTACATGCTAGGCTCGCCAAGTAGAACCATTGTATTGCATGTGTTTCAAGGCCATGTCTGTACATGCTAGGCTTGAAAACACCCGTTGTATGCGAACGTTGAGTCTATCACACCCGATCATCACGTGGTGTCTCGAAACGACGAACTTTCTTAACGGTGCATACTCAAGGAAGAACACATTATTATCTTGATATTAAGTGAGAGGGATCATCTTATAATGCTACCGTCGCGATCTAAGCAAAATAAGATGCATAAAAGGATAAACATCACATGCATGGATAATGTGATATGATATGGTCCTTCTTGCACTTGATCTCCATCTTGTGCATCATGGTATGATCTCCATCATCCTACCGGCGTGGCACCAAGGTCCGTGGCACCTCCATCTTGATTGTCCATTACAACATATCACATGGATATGACATACAGCACGCAGGCCATAAAATAAGACAACCATATGGCTCCAGCCGGTATGTCAATAATTTACAAAAGATATCATCTCATACATAACGTTTGTAACATTGACCATATCACATCACATGCCCTGCAAAAACAAGTTAGACGCCTCTAATTTATTTTTGCATATTTTACGTGGCTTTGGGCTTACGAGGATAGAACCGTTCATATCTACGTACAAAAAAAAAACCACAACGTTGATAAAATATATTTTTGAACAACCCTTTGTAGATTAGATCTTAACTATAGTAGGAGAAACCGACACCCGCAAGCCACTTATGCAATTCAAGTTGCATGTCAGTTGTGGAACAAGTCTCATGTACGTGGACATGTAAAGTTAGTCCGGGCCGCTTCATCCTACTATGCCACTAAGATCATAAAATACTCAAAGAGACAAAAACATGATCATCAACGCCCACATACTCCTATGTGTTCTACCCGTACAATTCATCTACGCATAGATCCGGCTCTGATACCACTGAAGGGGAACGTAGCATAGAAAACAAAAATTTTCCTACACGCGATAAACCCAAATGGCCAAGATCTAATCTATGAGATGAAAGGCAACGGGAAGAAAGAGAGTCTTGAGATAACATACCCTCGAAGACTCAAAGTGGTACGAGAAAAGATCTCGTGGTTGGCGTAGTCATTCTCACGCCGATCCCGAGCGAGAAGAAGAGCACCGCAATCCGGCGGCACCTCCGTAATCGGTCACACGTTCAGCTCGATGAAGACTTCCGTTCCCTCGTTCCAGCGGGTTGCGGAAGTGGAAGATCCCTCCGGAATTCCAGCAGCACGACGGCGTGGTGGTGGTGAAGAATCCCACGGTCAGGGCTTCGCCAAGCCGGAGACCATGGAATGGAGCAGCGGATGGAAGGGAAAATGTGTGAGCAAGTGTGTGGGGAAGAGAGAGCCCTCACCCTCCTTTTATAGGGGAGGGGGAGGCAGCCCAAGGGGGGGGGTGCGGCCAGCCATGGGTGCCCCCACCCCTTCCTCTCTTCATGTGAGTGGAAGCTCCACTCAAACCCACTCAAATTTCCCTTAATTTCCCACTTGGAAAATCCAAAGGTTTTTCTTTAATAAATAAATAAAACATTTTTATTTCTTTATTTATATTTGTTAATTCCATTAACAAACATTTGCATGCAGCACCTCGAACCATTTGTTAATTCTATTAACAACCGTTCGACGAAAAACCCCTTGAACTATTTCAATTTTCCCCGAAACTATTCCGGAGCTGCCCAAAATATTCTTCGGTATTCCGTATCTTCTCTAAACGCTTCATCGAACCTTAAGTGTGTCTCCCTACGGTTCGTGAATATTATAGACATGATCGAGACTCCTCTCCGATCAATAATCAACAGCGGGGTCTGGAAAACCGTGATGACTCCTATATATTCAACGATGACTCTCGTGATCGTGTGAACCTTTCAACGTCGTAACGATTTCCCTTTGTCTCGCGATATATTACTTGTCCGAGATCCGATCATCGGTATCCACTATACTTTGTTCGATCTCGTTATCCGACAAGTACTCTTTTCTCGTTCCCGTGATATAACATCCTAGTGATCAAATCACTTGCTTGCAAGCGGTGTTGATGTGATATCACCGAGAGGGCCCTGAGTATATCTATCCGTCATATTGGATGGACAAATCCCATTCTCGATCCATGAGCTTCAACCAATACTTTCCGAATATCCAATGCCACCTTTATAGTCACCCTTTTACGGTGTGATGTTTGATGTCATCAAAGTATTCTTTCGGTATTAGTGATTAACATGATCTCATGGTCTAAGGAATAATGTTACTCCGAATGTAAGACATAACAACAAAACTAAATGACTTGATCGTATTGTTATACTTGGTTTAGGGTTTAAGTTCATCATGTCATTCTCCTAATGACATGACCCCGTTATCAACAACATCCAATGTTCATGATCAGGAAACCTTGATCATCTGTTTAATCAACGGGCTAGTTAAAAGAGAGGCTTCACTAGGAACGTTGGTTTGTTTATTAATCACACATGTATCAACGTTTCCGGTTAATACAATTCTAGCATGAGAAATAAACATCTATCACAAACAAGGAATAACATAATAAACACTTTATTATTGCCTCTCGGGCATATTCCCTTCACCACCTACTATGAATGATAAATTTTATTGTGATCATGATATGCCTTCTATATATGATGATTACAATGATGAATATGTTATTTTCAGTCCACCTACTATTGAGGAGAAAATTAATTATGATTGCAAAATTCCTCCTATATTTAATGATTGTGGTGATGAGAATAATAATGATAGCTATTTTGTTGAATTTGCTCCCACTGCTATTAATAAGAATGACTATGCTTGTGTGGAGAGTATTAATTCTTTTATGCATGTGGCTCATGATAAGAATGTTTTATCTCATAGTTATATTGTTAATTTTATTCATGATGCTACTGAAAGTTATTATGAGATAGGGAGAAATGGTTTTATGCATCTCAACAATATTAAGTTTCCCCTCTTTATGTTGAAATTTTTGAAGTTGCACTTATTTTGCTTTCCTATGCTTGTTGCTTTGTGCTTTCATGACTTGTTTTTCTACAAGATTATTTTTTATAGGAAGTGGGTTAGACTTAAATGTATTTTATATTTGCTTCTTGATAATCTATTATTGTGATTCAACTCTTATTCTTATGTGAGCATCTTTTAAAAATCATTGTGCCTAGCTAAAAGGCGTTAAAGAAAAGCCCTACTAGGAGACAACCCGTTTTATTTCTATATTTTCATTCAGTTTTCCTTTGTTTTCTTTTGTGTGCTTTGAACCTGGGTGTTTTATATTTCCTTAGCAACCCCTCTGTATCTTTTCTTTTGTGTTTTTGTTGAGCCAAACCTCTAGTGGAAAGTTGGAGTTGGTTTTCGGATTTCTGCGCAGAAAACAGATTTATGTTGTCCACCGTAAAACATCATATAAAATCCTGGTAGACCGGAATAATATGATATTTTTGTGCTTATTCCTCAGCTAATTCTGCAACTTTTCTTAGTTTACCACTTTTTGATTTGAGCAACATAATATTTTAGAAAAAAATCATCTTTACCTGATGTCTTGTTTTGACAGATTTCTGCCAATAATTGCATTTGCCTCTTAATCTCTTTCTTTTGGTGTTCTTTTAAGAAAAAGAGTTTTAGAAGAATTTGTGATTGTAGCTAATGTGTTTATGAGTGTTAGGATTGTGTTGAAACTGAACCATGTGAATTTCTTATTTCAATTGCACTAACGTTGCTAATGAAGATTGTGAGAAGTTTGGTGTGAAGGAAGTTTTCAAAGGTCAAGAGAAGAGGATGATATGACGTGATCAAGAATAGTGAAAAGCCTAAGATTGGGTATGCCCCGGAGGTACATCCCAGCAAATTCCAAGAAGACTCACGCGTCTAAGCTTGGGGATGCCCAAGGCATCCCCTTCTTCATCAACAAATTATCAGGTCACTTCTAGTGAAACTATATTTTTATTCGGTCACACCTTATGTGCTTTACTTGGAGCGTCTTTTATTTTTATTTTCAGTTTGTTTGGTTTTCTTTGCTATAATAAATAGTTGTATCATATCATACTTGTGTGGGAGAGAGACACACTCTGTTTTCATTGCTTAGAACACTCTAGTTTTCATTCTTATTGTTCTGTGAGTGTTCACTTTTTGCTAGTACTGTGTTTAGCCTTTATTTTCATGCATCTCTTATTCAGAGATGTTAGTTTTAGTAGAGTTATGTGAGTACTCTCATGTTTGCTTGTTGTATCAGTTAGAGAGTTTTTGTTAAAACATATTTTGTATGGTGCTTGTTGGGAAAAGAAACTGCTGCTTGATGTAGAATTTATAACAGTGCAAGTAGAAGCATGTATAGACTGTGGCTAGGACTTTTTCATGCCATGCTAAATGTTATTTTAGTTTTAAATCCTTGTGTTTATTAAGTAGCATGATTAGCCTCGAATATCTGAGAGTGTTTAATATGTATTGAAAGATTCATGAGTTGTTCTTGTCATAGTAAAGCATCAATATATGGTATTCTCTTTCGAATGATTTATTTGGTTGACTTGGAGTATGCTCACACCATGTTTATGACTACAAACCAGTCATGAATAGCCTCCATCACCACTTAGTTTTTGAACTTCTGATACCTCTTATGCTTTAATTAATGATGTTTATGTCTCTATGCATGATTATGGCTCTTATGCTCTCTTGATTTGTCGCTCCCAGTCTTTTGCTAGCCTCCAGCTGTACTGAGTATGAGCTCTACTCGTGCATCCAAACTCCTTAAACCAAATTTTTCCCATTGTGTCCAGCATACCTACCTACATGTGGTATTTAACTGCCACTCCAAAGTAAATTGCTCATGTGTTACCTTTAAAACCTTCAAAATTATTCTTGCTTTGTGTTCTTGTTTTTGCTCATGAGGACGTAAATAGAGAATCTTTATCTCACTTGTTGATCGGATTTCACACCCTGGACTAGTGGATTCATCCGCTTATCCAAATGATAGAAGAGCTGGCAGCAGGGTGCCCAGCCCCAAATTAATACAAACAAATTCTCTTCACTATTTTTGCCCCTGATCATATCAGTCAAAGCATAATTGTGTAAACAAAAGAGAAAGAGGGATGACCTTCTAGACCAGTTGCGTCCTTCACCATGGGAGCCTCTCTTGTGAATCCAGTTGTCTTGTGACGTACTATATTGCATGTTTACCATTCGTTGACATAAGCATACAACTCTCTTTAAAATGTTTTCAATACCTCTGTTTAATAAAATAAAAGCTCTAGCACATGAGTGATCCCTGCTTCCCTCTGTGAAGGGCCTTTCTTTTACTTTTATGTTGAGTCTCCATCTTCTAACTTTATGCACAGTTGAGAGAGCATTTTTGCCATTCTGAGTTCTATGTGCATTTGTCCCATAAACATCAATAATTACTTCATGATGTGATATTATTTGTTCTTAAATTATTTGTTCTAATCTTCCGCATGAACTATGAAAGTGTCCTGGCATTTATTTTTTGTCACACTCTTAAGGACTAGCGAAATACCACTTTGCCATGCTTTCTATATACCTGAAACAAACGTTTATCTTTCTTTGCATTATTATCCATCATCCTTTATTTAAGATACTCTTCATGATGCAAAGTGATTGCTATCCTTTATTTAAGATACTCTTCATGATGCAAAGTGATCGCTATCCCATCCAGGGACGGTCGGGTGCATGTTATATGGCAGGGAAAAGCCCCCTGCGTGGCCGAGTACATGAGGGTAACGTACGCAGATCGGAGTACTACTCTGTATCTATGTAGGTATTGTACATGAACTCCAACACCCCACTTAATCTAAACCACAGGAGAGGTTTAGATTATGCTTAAACTCATCTAAAGATTTTACAGGAAGGGATTTAGTAAAACCATCAGTTAACTGGTCTTTGCTAAAAGTAAACTTGATATCTAAACTATTGTTGTCAACACGTTCTCTAACAAAATGATAATCAATCTCAAAGTGTTTGGTGCGGGCATGAAACACCAGATTTGAAAACAAGTAGGTAGCTCCCAAGTTGTCACACCATAAACATGGCTTCTCCTTTAGTTTGACACCAAGTTCAGCAAGAAGCGCTACAACCCATATTAACTCTGTTATTGCATTGACCAAATCTTTATATTCTGCTTCCGTACTACTACCTCCGTTCCATAATATAAGGCACATTTTATTTGTTTTGACCGACCCTTTGACCAAACATGAATCTATCAATATGTAATTCATGCGACATATAAGTGATATCATTGTCTTCCTACTCAAAAGTACTTTCTTATGATTATGAGTTCTATCACAAAAGTTTTATATTAAATGAGTAAATCTTGGTCAAAATCTCTGTCAAAGGGAACAATATACTCCTTATATTTTGGAAGGTAGTAGAACGAGATAAAGTAGCTTGTCAACGAGCAGCGTCTGTCCTCAATACAACCTTCACAATCAGCGTCAGAGAAAGAACTAAAAAGTGTAGAGGGATAAGACTGAAAGGGTGATACCTAGGTTAGCCGTATCTTTGACATATTGAAGAATTTTTTTTTGCATTTGTCCAATGAGAAGTAGTAGGAGCATGTAAATATTGACAAACTTTGTTGACCGAGAAAGAAATATCTGAACGTGCCAATCTTAAGTACTGAAGAGGTCCAATAATACTGCGATAACGTGTGCTATCATCAGAATAAAGGGGTGTGCCATCATGAAGAGACAGTGACTCGTAAGGAGAGAGATGCGTAGGTGCAGGTGTGCACTGAAGCATACCAACCTTGGACAATAAATATGTAGCATATTTTTCCCGTGTAAGAAGCAAACCATGTGAATTTCTTTTTACGCCAAGACCAATGAATAAATGAAGCTCTCCCACATCCTTGATAGCAAAGTTGTCATTAAGATCTTGAAGCAAGGCTGAAATAGCTCGATCCGAGGAGCTAATGACGATAATTTCATCAACATAGACCAAAATAAATATGGTGACATTAGAATTTTTATATAAGAACAAGGAAGTATCAGCCGTGGAAGGTATAAACCCAAGAGCATGCAAGTTAGAACTGAGACGAGAATACCAAGCACGAGGAGCTTGCTTTAACCCATATAGAGTTTTATCTAGAGTTTGCAAACATGATTAGGAGCATCTGGATGTTCAAAACCTGGAGGTTCTTTCATATAGACTTGCTCTTCCAGAAACCATGCGGAAATGCGTTCTTGACATCTAGCTGCCGTAAACTCCATCCACGAGAACAAGATATAGCAAGAACAATTCTGATAGTGACTATTTTAACAACTGGACTAAAAGTGTCTTCGTAGTCAACACCATTACCTTTGCTTGAACCCTTTTGCGACCAAATGAGTTTTATAGCGATCAATAGAACCATATGCATGTTTCTTGATACGAAATACCCACTTGCAATTGATGGGGCGTAACGCACAGTTTGTTGGGAGACCCCAAGAAGAAGGTATGAAGAGCACAGTACCAAGTTTCCCTCAGAAAGAAACCAAAGTTGAATCGACCAGTAGGAGAAAGAAATCACTTATGAAGGTTGAAGACAGCCGATGTTAGCAGGGTGCACTACCTGTTCAGCAGCAGCGTAGAATCTACACAACACAATCAAATTACTTTGCCCCAACGAAGCAGTGAGGTTGTCAATCTCACCGGTTTTGCTGAAACAAAGGATTAGACGTTTAGTGTGGAAAATAGTACTTGTTTGCAGTAGATGAAAGAGAACAGTAATTGCGTAGTAAAACAGAGGTTGTATTATCAGTGTAAAGAAATGTACCGGGGTCCACAGTTCACTAGAGGTGTCTCTCGAAAACAGATAGATAACATGCTGGGTAAACACATTACAGCTGGGCAATCGACAGATATAAAGGTTGCACCGTAGTGCATATGCATGACATCATGATTACTATGTGATTCATGCGGGCATTACAACAAGATACATAGACCGTTGTCCAACTGCGTCTATGACTAATAATCCACCCTCGGAATGTCATCCGAGCAAACCCTGGATATTAAGTTGCAAGCAACAGATAATTGCAATAAGCAAAGTGTGTAATATAACAACAAAATTATCCTTGGACAAAGCATTGTTGTTTTCTCCCTAATGGCAACATCACATCCCCCACCTATTACGTTTCTGTCACTCGAGCGTAAGTGAAAGAAAGGCATAAACCCACTATCGAGCATAAATACTCCCTCTTAGAATTAAAAACATCTACTTGGCCAGAGCATCTACTAGTAACAAAGATCATACAAGATCATAAATAACATACACATGAAAGAACATGATAGATTGATAATCATTGGACATAGTATTCAATATTCATAGGATCCCAGCAAACACAACATGTACCATTATAATAAGATGATCTTGATCATGTTAGGAAGCTCACAAGATCTAAACATGAGGCATAAGGAGGAGAGAACAACCATCTAGCTACTGCCATGGACATGTAGTCCAGGATGAACTACTCACATATCACTCTGGAGGCAGGCATGGTGATGAAGAGCACTTCGGTGATGATTCCCCTTCCGGGAAGGGTGCCGAAAAGAGCTCCCAACCCTCCAGACTAGGGTTGACGATGATGGCGGCTACAGATCTTTTTGGTGGAGAAGGCTGAGGTATTTAGTGTTAACCTGTGGAGGAGTTTAAGTAGGCGAGAGGGAACATCGGTGGGTGGCCAGGGGGCCCACACCACCAGCTGGCGCGGCCATGGGGCGCACCGCCCTATGGTGTGCGGCCCCTGAGACCCCCTTCGGGTCTCCTCCGGACGCCTTGTACGTGAAAACTTTCTAAGACTCTAGGATTTTGTTTCGTCCAATTCCGAGAATATTTTCAGAACAACTTTTCTGAAACAAAAAACAACAGAAAACAGGAACTGGCTCCGTGGCATCTTGTTAATAGGTTAGTCCCAGAAAATCCATAAACATGACATAAAGTGTATAGGAAACATGTAGCATATGGCATGAAAATAAATGGAACATCAGAAATTATAGATTCGTTTGAGACGTATTAGCAATCAATGATGTTTCTGTTTGGACTGGAAGGAACCAAATGCCAAGTTCTGTTTTGCATTAAAGCATCATATTCATCTTGCATGGTGGATCACCAATTTTTATCACTAAGTTCCTCGGATAATTTAGAGGGTTCACCTCTGGAAGAAAACATCCATAGCGAATACAATTAGCTTATAAATGTTCGTTTGTTTTCCATGAGGAACTGTACCATTGTCACAAAAATTCGGGTGTCGGATGCCTTGTTGTAGTCGTGTACAAATTATTGGCGGAGAAGGATCAGCTGCAGTAACAGACACACTGGCGGCTGATGCAAAGGATCTAGGGGACAGGGGCTGGTCCGCACCAATAGCAGCGATAGGATTGTCGGCGTCTACGTTCAAGATGGTGCTCCGAGTGCGCGTAGCAGAGCGAGGTGATTCGGCGGGGTACTCGAAGCAGCGTGTGGCAAGGGCGTTTCGCCAATCGGGGACAACGACACTTCAGGAGCAGAAATCAAGGTGGCAGGAGAATCTGCAGGAAAATCCGCGTCGAGATCGGTGTGGTCAGAAGAATTTTCAGGTGCATCAGCTTCGAACGTAGCGCCAGATTCGGCATTTTCTGAATCAATTTCGAATAGAGATTGTGAGGCATCCGGAGCATTATTTTGGGCGGGCTTTTCTTCTACAACTACATCTACATGTGGAGTATCATCAAGAGGCAAAGTAATAGGCACTACAATATGCATATGATCATTAGTGTTTGCAACCCAAATAGTAGGTGAAGGAGATGACATGGGTGAGGGATGGAGCAAAATTTCCTGACGAAGCCGAGAGCCGGCATTGGGATTTAAAGTGGCAAAGGGAAAAACGTTCTCGTCAAAGACAACATCACGGGAAATATAAACACGACATGTAGAAATATCCAAACACTTGACTCCTTTATGACGAGGACTATATCCTAGAAAAACAAATTGCTTAGAGCGAAAAGAGAGATTGCATTTATTATATGGACGAAGATTGGGCCAGCATGCACATCCAAAAATACGTAAAGCATCATAGTTTGGTTTGAAACTAAGAAGACGCTCAGTTGGAGACTCCAAATTGAGAAATTTACTAGGGAGTAAATTTATGAGGAATGTGGCACTGAGAAAGGATTCATCCCAAAATTCAAAGGCATGGATGCATGAGCAAGCAAATCTAAGCCTACTTCAACAATATGACAATGTTTCCTTTCAGCTAAACCATTTTGTTAATGAGCATGTGGACATGAGACGTGATGTGTGATGCCAACCTTTTGGAAGAAACTATTCAATTTCTCATATTCACCACCCCAATATGTTTGCATGGTTACAATTTTCCTAGCAAACTTACGCTCAACATATTGTTGGAAATTGAGAAAAACTTGATACACATCAGAACATTTCTTTAATAGGTAGATCCATGTAAATTTACGATAATCATCGATAAAACTTACATAGTACTCATGTTTACCAACAGAGACAGGTGCTGGTGAAGGGTACGTTGCATAGAAAACAAAAAAATTCCTACGCGAGATAAACCCGAAGGGCCAAGATCTAATCTAGGAGATGAAGTGTAACAGGGAGAAAGAGTCTTAGGAAACATGCCCTCGTAGACTTTAAGCGTTACGAGATTGAATCTTGTTGTTCGTATAGTCATACTCACGCCGATCCCGAGAGCGAGAAGATGTGCACCGCAATCCGGCGGTGCCTCCGTGATCGGTCACACGTTCAGCTCGATGAAGACCTCCGTTCCCTCGATCCAGCGGGGCAGCGGAAGTAGAGGATCCCCCGGAACTCCAGCAGCACGACGGCGTGGTGTGGTGGAGAATCGCAGCGGTCAGCGGTTCTCCAAGCGGGAGACCATGGAATTGAGCAGCGGGTGGAGAGGAAAGGAGGTGTGACACGTGTGTGAGGAGGGGAGCTCTCACCCTCCTTTTATAGGGGAGGGGGAGGCAGCCCAAAGGGGGGTTGCGGCCAGACATGGGGTGTCCCCACCTCTTCCCTCTTCATGTGAGTGGAACCTCCACTCACATCCACTCATGCTCCCTTAAAAGTCCACTTTGAAAATCCAAAGTTTTTTCTTTAATAAATAAATAAAACATTTTATTTCTTTATTTTAATATTTATTCATTCCATTAACAAACATTTGCATATAGCACCTCGAATCATTTGTTAATTCTATTAACAACCATTCGACAAAAAAAAACCTTGAACTATTTCAATTTTCCCCGAAACAATTTCGGTACTGTCCAAAACATTCTTCGATATTTCGTATCCTTTCAAATGCTTCATTGAACCTTAAGTGTGTCACCCTATGGTTCGCGAATAACATAGACATGATCGAGACACCTCTCCGATCAATAATCAACAGCGGGATCTTGAGATCCATGATGACTTCTATATATTCAACGATGACTCTCGTGATCGTGTGAACCATCAACGCCGTAACTATTCCTTTTGTCTCGCGATATTTTAATTGTCCGATATCCGATCATTGGTATCAACCATACCTAGTTCGATCTTGTTACCGACAAGTACTCTTTTACTCGTTCTGTGATATGACATCCTTGCGACCTAGTCACGTGCTTGCAAGCGGTGTCGATGTGATATCACAGAGAGGGCACAGAGTATATCTCTCCATCATTTGGATGGACAAATCCCACTCTTGATCCATGATCCTCAACTAGCACTTTCCGAATAACCAACGGCACCTTTATAGTCACCCTGTTACGGCGTGACGTTTGATGACATCAAAGCACCCTTCCGGTATTAGTGAGTAACACGATCTCATGGTCTAAGGAATTTGGTTACTTTGTATGTAAGACATAACAACATAAACTAAATGACTTGATCGTATTGTTATACTTAGTTTGGGTTTATGTTCATCACATCATTCTCCTAATGACATGTCCTCGTTATTAACAACATCCAATGTTCAGGATCAGGAAACCTTGATCATCGGTTAATCAACGAGCTAGTTAAAAGAGAGCCTTTACTAGGAACGATTGTTTGTTTATTAAACACACATGTATCAACGTTTTCGGTTAATACAATTCGAGCATGAGAAATAAACATCTATCATAAACAAGGAATAACATAATAAACACTTTATTGTTGCCTCTCGGGCATATTCCCTCCAGTCTCCCACTTGCACTAGGGGCAATAATCTCTATTCTATAGTGATGAATCTAACATCCATGGAGTTCTGGTGTTTATCATGTTTTTCCTTTGGGAGAGGTTTAGTCAACGACTCTGCCACATTCAGATCCGTATGTACTTTGCAAATATTCACATCCACATCTACGACATGTTCAGGGATGGAGTGAAAATGACGCTTGATATGCTTGGAATTCTTGTGGGACCTTGGTTCCTTAGCATTGGCTATGGCACCATTGTTGTCACAATAGATAACCATTGGATCCAACGCACTCGGAATCACACCTAGTTCGGATATGAATCCCTTAATCCAAGCTGCTTCATGTGTTGCCTCCGAGGTAGCAACATATTCCGCTTCTGTTGATGATCCCGCTACCACGGATTGCTTGGAACTCCTCCAGCTTACTGCTCCTGCATTCATAACAAATATGTACCCGGATTGTGACTTAGAGTCATCCGGATCAGTGTTGAAGTTAGCATCGACGTAATATCTTGCGACGAGCTCTTCTTCACCGCCATATACGAGAAACATATTCTTAGTTCTTCTCAATTACTAAAGATATTCTTGACCGCCGTCCAGTGTTCCAAACCTGGATCGGACTGGTACCTGCTAGTCAAACTAATAGCATGTGCCACATCTGGTCTTGTACATAGCATAGCATACATGATAGAACCTATGGCTGAAGCATAGGGAATCTTATTCATTATTTCTCTATCTTCTGATGTAGCTGGACATTGAGTCTTACTCAACGTCTTTCCTTACAACAGTGGTAAGAACCCCTTCTTACTTTCTTCCATTCTGAACTTCTTCAAAATCTTGTCAAGGTATGTACTTTGCGAAAGTCCAATTAAGCGTCTTGATCTATACCTGTAGATTTTGATGCCTAATATATAAGCTGCTTCACCGAGGTCTTCCATCGAAAAACTACTGTTCAAATAGCCTTTTATGCTTTTTAAAATTTCTATATCATTTCCAATCATCAATATGTCATCCACATATAGTACTAGAAATGCTACAGATCTCCCACTCACTTTCTTGTAGATACAAGCTTCTCTGTATGTTTGGACAAATCCAAACCCTTTGATCACCTTATCAAAACGGAGTTTCCAACTCCGGGATGCTTGCTTCAATCCATAAATGGAGCATTGAAGCTTGCTTACCTTGTCAGCATCCTTAGGATCAACAAAACTTTTGGTTTGCATCATAGACAACTCTTCCTCAGTGTCACCATTGAGGAACGCCGGTTTGACATCCATCTGCCAGTTTTCATAATCGAAAAATGCAGCAACTGCTAACATAATCCTAACTGACTTTAGCATCGCTACTGGTGAGAAAGTCTCATTGTAGTCAACTCCTTGAATTTATAGGAAACCTTTTGCGACAAGTCGAGCTTTATACAAGGCCAAATTACCATCAGTGTCAGTTTTCTTTTTAAATATTCATTTGTTCTCAACGGCCTTGCGGTCATCGGGTAAGTCCACCAAAGTCCAAACTTGGTTTTCGTACATGGATCCTATTTCGGATTTCATGGCTTCAAGCCATTTGTTGGAATCAAGGCTCATCATCACTTCATCATACGTCGCAGGTCATCACCTCCATCTACCATGAAGTTTAAGATGGGATCCCCCATACAGTTCAAGAGATGTACGTTCCCTACTTGACCTGCGAGGTGCGGTAGTTTCCTCTTCTGAAGTAGCATGATCTTGATCATTAGTTCCCTCTTCAACTGACAGAGTCGGCACTGGAACAACTTCCGGTGCTGCGCTACTCGCCATTCCAAGAAGAGAAGGTTCAATAACCTCGTCGAGTTCTACCTTCCTACTATTCACACCTTTCGAGAGAAACTCCTTCTCTAAAAATGATCCATTCTTGGCAACGAAAATATTGCCTTCGGATCTGTGATAGAAGGTGTACCCTATTGTTTCTTTCGAGTATCCTATGAAGACGCATTTTTCCGTTTTGGGTTCGAGTTTATCAGGTTGAAGCTTCTTCACATAAACATCACATCCCCAAACTTTTAGAATGACTGCTTAGGTTTGTTTCCAAACCATAATTCATACGGTGTCGTTTCAACGGATTTAGATGGTGCCCTATTTAAAGTGAATGCAGCGGTCTCTAGTGCATAACACCAAAACGATAATGGCAAATCTGTAAGAGACATCATAGATCGAACCATATCCAATAAAGTATGATTACGACGTTCGGAAACACCTTTACGCTGTGGTGTTCCAGCAAGTGTGAGTTGTGAAACTATTTCACATTGTTTCATATGCATGCCAAACTTGTAACTTAGATATTCACCTCCACGATTAGATCGTAGAAATTTAATCTTTCTGTTACGATGATTTTCAACTTCACACTGAAATTCTTTGAACTTTTCAAATGTTTCAGATTTGTGTTTCATTAAGTAAATATATCCATATCTATTCAAATCATTTGTGAAAGTGACGAAATAACGATATCCACCGCGCGCGCCGGTACACTCATTGGTCCACACACATCAGTATGTATGATTTCCAGTAAGTCTATCGCCCGTTCCATAGTTTTGGAAAACGGGGTTCTAGTCATCTTGCCCATAAGGCATGGTTCACATCTTTCAAATGATTCATAATCAAGTGATTCTAAGATTCCACCAGAATGGAGCTTCTTCACGCGTTTAACACCAATATGACCTAAGCGGCAATGCCACATGTAAGTAGCAATATCATCATTCAACTTAATTCTTTTGGCATTCACATTATGAATATGTGTATCAATACTATCAAGATAAAAAAGAAATAAACCATTCTTCTCAGGTGCATGACCATAAAAGATATTATTCATATAAATCGAACAACCATTGTTCTCGGATTTAAAGGAATAACCACTCTGCATTAAACACGATCCAGAAATGATATTCATGCTCAATGCAGGCACCAAATAACAATTATTCAGGTTTATAACTAATCCAGATAGTAAACGAAGAGGTAGCGTCCCGACGGCGATCACATCAACTCTTGATCCATTGCCGACGCACATCGTCACCTCATCCCTTGCTAGTGGTCCCTTATTCTGCAGCTCCTGATTCGAGTTGCATATGTGAGCAACCGAACCAGTATCAAATACCCAGGCGCTACTGCGAGTACTAGTAAGCTACACATCAATAACAAGTATATCACATATACCTTTGTTCACTTTGCCGACCTTCGGTTCTGCCAGATACTTGTGGCAATTGCACTTCCAGTGGCTAGTGCCCTTGCAATAAAAGCACTCAGTCTCAGGCTTAGGGCCATACTTGGTTTTCTTCGAAGGTGCAGCAACAGACTTGCCACCCTACTTGCAGCAACATGTTCATCATATCATCAATCTGACTCATGCTTTACCTTTCAGTAATGTGTTCCGAGGCCATGTATGTACATGCTAGGCTCACCAAGTAGAACAGTAGTATTGCGTGTGTTTCAAGGCCATGTCTGTACATGCTAGGCTTGAAAACACCCGTTGTATGCGAGTGTTGAGTCTACCACACCCGATCATCACATGATGTCTTGAAACGACGAACTTTCTCAACGGTGCATACTAAGGAAGAACACATTATTATCTTGATATTAAGTGAGAGAGATCATCTTATAATGATACTGTCATGATCTAAGCAAAATAAGATGCATAAAAGGATTAACATCACATGCATGGATAAGGTGATATGATATGGTCCTTCTTGCACTTGATCTCCATCTTGTGCATCATGGTATGATCTCCATCATTCCACCGGCGTGGCACCAAGGTCCGTAGTGCCTCCATCTTGATTGTCCATCAAAATTACAACATATCACATGGATATGATATACAACACGCAGGCCATTAATAATAAGACAACCATATGGCTTCTGCCGGTATGTCAATAATTTACAAAATAGATCATCTCATACATTAAATTTGTAACATTGACCATATCACATCACATGCCCTGCAAAAACAAGTTAGACGTCTCTAATTTATTTTTGCATATTTTACGTGGCTTGGGCTTACGAGGATAGAACCGTTCATTCCTACGAACATGGGACACTAAGTTGATAAAACATATTCTTAGCAACCCTTCGTAGATTAGATCTTAACTATAGTAGGAGAAACGGACACCCCCTCAGCCACAAGTGAGACAGATCGCGCGTACAAAGTACACGTAAAGTTAGTCTAGGCAGCTTCATCCTACTATGCCACTAAGATCATAAAATACTCAAGGATGCAAATACATGATCATCAACGCCCATATACACCTATGTGTTCTACCCGTACAAAACATCTACGCATAGATCAGGCTTTGATACCACTGAAGCGTACGTTGCATAAAAAACAAAAAAAATCCTACGCGAGATAAACCCGAAGGGCCAAGATCTAATCTAGGAGATGAAGTGTAATGGGGAGAAAGAGTCTTAGGAAACATACCCTCGTAGACTCTAAGTGTTATGAGATAGAGTCTCGTTGTTGGCGTAGTCGTACTCACTCCGATCCCAAGAGCGAGAAGATGTGCACCGCAATCTAGCGGTGCCTCCATGATCGGTCACACGTTCAGCTCGATGAAGAGCTCCGTTCCCTCGATCCAGCGAGGCAGCGGAAGTAGAGGATTCCCCGGAACTTCAGCAGCACGACAGCGTGGTGTGGTGGAGAATCCCACGGTCAGCCCTTCGCCAAGCGGGAGACCATGGAATGAAGCAGCGGGTGGAGAGGAAAGGAGGTGGGACAGGTGTGTGAGGAGGGGGAGCTCTCACCCTCTTTTTATAGGGGAGGGGGAGGCAGCTCAAAGGGGAGGGGTGCGGCCAGCCATGGGGTGCCCACACCTCTTCCCTCTTCATGTGAGTGGAAGCTCCACTCACATTCACTCATGCTCCCTTAAAACTCCACTTACAAAATCCAAAGGTTTTCCTTTAATAAATAAATAAAACATTTTTATTTCTTTATTTTAATATTTGTTAATTCCATTAACAAACATTTTCATATAGCACCTCGAATCATTTGCTAATTCTATTAACAACCATTCGACAAAAAAAAACTTGAACTATTTCAATTTTCCCCGAAACAATTTTGGTGCTGTCCAAAACATTCTTCGATATTTCGAATCCTCTCAAATGCTTCATCGAACTTTAAGTGTGTCACCATACGGTTCGTGAATAACATAGACATGATCGAGACACCTCTCCGATCAATAATCAACAGCGGGATCTGGAGATCCGTGATGACTCATATATATTCAACGACGACTCTCGTGATCGTGTGAACCATCAACGTCGTAACTATTCCCTTTGTCTCGCGATATTTTACTCGTCTGAGATCCGATCATTGGTATCAATCATACCTAGTTCGATCTCGTTACCGACAAGTACTCTTTTACTCGTTCCGTGATATGACATCCTTGTGACCTAGCCACGTGCTTGCAAGCGGTGTCGATGTGATATCACCGAGAGGGCCAGAGTATATTTTTCCGTCATTTGGATGGACAAATCCCACTCTTGATCCATGAGCCTCAACTAACACTTTCTGAATACCCAACGGCAACTTTATAGTCACCCTGTTACGGCGTGACGTTTGATGACATCAAAGCACCCTTCCGATATTAGTGATTGATATGATCTCATGGTCTAAGGAATGAGGTTACTTCATATGTAAGACATAACAACATAAACTAAATGACTTGATCGTATTGTTATACTTAGTTTGGGTTTATGTTCATCACATCATTCTCCTAATGACATGACCTTGTTATTAACAATATCCAATGTTCATGATCAGGAAACCTTGATCATCGGTTAATCAACGAGCTAGTTAAAAGAGAGACTTTAGCAAGAACGATTGTTTGTTTATTAAACACACATGTATCAACGCTTCCGGTTAATACAATTCTAGCATGAGAAATAAACATCTATCATAAATAAGGAATAACATAATAAACACTTTATTATTGCCTCTCGGGAATATTCCCTTCAGCTGGACCCCACACATAAGAAATCATGTTTTAGAAAGAAACATTGGAAACACTAGTGGATATAGGATATGCCAACGGATGGCTCTTAGCAAGTTGACAAGAGTCACATACATAAGGATTAATTTCAGGGGTGTAAGAGAAACTATGTTTGCGAAGAATCAGCTGAACGACAAACAAGGAAGGATTTACGAAACGTCGATGCCATGTAGAGGATGACGGCTTTATTATAATAAAAGCTTTCTTGGAAGACCTAGCGGAGACCGGCACGAGAAGATAGAGACCATCACGGCACGAACCTCTAAATAGAACTCTCTTTGTTGCTTGGTCCTTTATAAGAAAAAAACAATCTATGAAACTCAAGAAAGAAATTATTATCAAGAGCAAACTTATACATATATATGAGATTTTTTGATGCATGAGGGACATGTAGAACATTCTTAAGATTGAAATAACTATTAGGGGGTGCGTAACACTGAATGACCAACATGACTAATATGCATGCCATTACCGTTTTTCGTGTGGACGTGATCGCACCCTTAATATTTATCGTGAGTGATAGCTTGTTCAATTTTCTGGTGATTTGATATGTGGCGCCACTTTCAGAATACCAGTTTGTATCAACACCATAAGAAGCAAAGTTTGCACCTTTGTTTACTCTAGAACCATCATTATCATCTTCACGACGCCACCAACAATCACTCGTAGAGTGTACATGTTTCTTGCAAATCTGACAATCAACATCAACATAGGAAGTGGGTACTCGGTTGCGTTTGTGGCCGTCATCATTGCGACGGCTGTCTTGACCACCATCACGTCCTTGTTGTCCATACTGAACCGGTCATCATGGCCATCACGACCATACTGACCATTATTATCATCATAGCGACCAAGAGTGTCATCACGGCTAAACTAGTGTCGGTCACGGTTATCGTATGGTTGACGGGGCGATCGTCTCGGTACCGTTGGCGAGGGCGATCTTGGGCGTGCTGGTTGTGAGGAGCACTACCACCACGGTGCGCTGGCAGAGAACATAAACACTTCGGCACCATCTTCGGTCAAGGGAGCTGATCTAAAGCTTGCATCTGGTTGAACAGATCTGAGAGAGAGGTGCCAGGGTTGGCGTTGATGACTATTTTTTAGGCTGTTGTAAGAACTACCAAGACCATGAAGAATATACCATATGATTTCATCCTTATCCAATGGCTTTCCAGCGGGATCAAGCTCAAAGGCGAGACTTCATCTTGGCAAAGTAGTTTGTGGCGGACATGTCGTTTTTCTTCATGTCATTGAGGGCAGAACGAATCTGTTGAATCCTTGAGCAAGACTTCGAGGAAACAAGGGCGTTGATAGCAACCCAAACTTCAGCAGATGACTCAAATCCAATGACATGAGCAAGCACATCCGGGGTCAGCGAGTTTAGGATGAACCAGAGTACCTGCTGATCACGGACGATCCCGGAGACATAGTCAGGGTTTTCGATTGTGATTTTCTTCTTGCCAGCGTCCTCAGCCTCCAAGTATTCTTCCAGCACGGTCTCTTTTCCCTCGATGAGCGAAAGTACATGAGCACCACGCAAGGCCAGAACGACGAGTGTCGTTTATAGCAGGAAGTTCTCTCGTGTCAGGAGCCGTGTCAGAGGTGATTCGAGGGTCGCGGCCAGGGTTGTTGCAGATGATGACGATGCCATGGAACCGTTCGGCGAGGAGGCTGGAGATGGTTGGCGGCGGCGGCTGAAACTTTGCAGCGGTGGCGGCTAGTTTGTCTGTTGTGGCAGCGACTGAGTCTACAGCTACGGCAGAGATGTTTGTGTTTGTGGCGGCGGCAGCTGAATCTACAGCGGCGGTGGCAAGTTGTCTGTTGTGGCGGAGGTGGCGGCTGAACTACAGCGGCGGCGGCGAGGAGTTTTAGGTTTTGGGTACGGTGGCTAGGGTTCGGAAGAGTCCTGCTCGGATACCATGTTTGTGTTTGTGGAGGAACGATCGCTATCCCAGCTAGGGACGATCAGGTGCGTGTTATATGGCAAGGAAAAGCCCACTACGTGGCCGAGTACATGAGGGTAACGTACGTAGATCAGATTACTACTCCGTATCTGTGTATGTATTGTACATGAACTCCAACAGTCCGACGAGGTTGGACCCTCGACGGTGAAGGTCAAGAAGGAGGACAAGGTTGGACCATCGACGACGGTCATCTTGGACTTGGATTGCCACTCCTAACAGTTGTCCTCGGATGACAAGTATGATTCCTCCTTCAATTTGGATTGGCCGTAGGATTCAATAGTTTAGTGTATAGACGACAGGGATTTCAACTTAAGTGTTCGATCCGTTCGACCTCTACGGGTTCAAGGTGTAAAATGGACTTTTTCTAACCAAATATCTGATTTATGGCTTTCCTAGCAATTCCGCCTTCTCCGTCCAGATAGGTCTGAGACCCTCTTCACACGAGTTGCGTTCCTCTTCCCAGTAAAATTTAAGCATGCCGCATGGATCCAGTTATCCCATGTTTACATTATCCCCTCTAATTATCCCCTATATACACTCTCCAAATAAACCGCTCTTCTTTAGTAATTCTACTCCATGGGCAATGTCAGCTCGCTGCTTTTGGTTTCAATGAAACCGGGGGTAGCCCCCTTTTAGTCTAAAATGGGCAATGTCTTACAAACGTATTCTGAGGTAACGTATTTGACTTTCAATAATCTGGCACGTGAGCTATTCGGAAAGTGTAGGAGGCACCGTGCTTGACGAAATTTATGAATCGTCTGCTGCAAGTAGTCACAGAGGCTAGCTGGCATTTTTTAGAAGAAAACATACCATATACATTATAAATTAAAGAAGTAATTTATAAGAGCATCTCTAACTGAGCGTCCAAAAATACAGCGCTAAAATAGTTTTACGGCGTCATTTTAGACGTTTTAGCGCGCCGTGGTCTATATCAGCTTTTCAGATGCACAAAAATACATCGCCAGTCTGCAACAATTTAGCGGACACACTAAAATAGATCACCTCTAAAACATGTTTTTTAACATATGTATAACAAACAAATCCCTAACTTTTACATAAAAGTCCGTACGAAAACCTTTTGGAAGATCAATCGGGACACTACGCCAACAGTTGCTTCACGAGAGCGGAGAAGCACATGCTCGGGGCGATATAGAGGCGGGACTGGCGTGAGTGTCGTCGTGATGGCGGCGTGTGCAACGATATAGAGGCAGAATGGGACTGACTCCGGCGGGGATCCCGCGGTCTCTTCCTAGCCGCCGCCGAGGCTGGGGGCGAGCGGCGCGATGGACGAGCTAGAGGAGGAGTATGTGCGGCTGCGGCGCGAGAACGCGAGGCTACTGCGGGAGCTCACGCACGCTCTGGGTCTACGACGGCGTGCGCCACCTCGTCTCGCGGTACGACCGCGGCAAGAAAGAGGCGGACGGGAGGACCGACGGGAAGCCGATGCTATTCGGGAGCAAGAGCCAAGAGGTCCCGCGAGGACGAGGACGGGGAGTATGGTACTGAGGAGAACGGTGAAGACGAGGACACCACGGCGCTAGAGCAACTGCCGCCCGTGGAGGGAGCAGCCTCGTCGAGCTCCAGGGCCGGGTCGGCCACGTGCTACAACTGGCGCCCACGCGAAGAGCCGGTGGCGCGGAGTCCATAGACAGGCTGTTGAGCGTGACGCGGGGCTGGGCGGCTACGATGGACGGGTAAGGCGGCGCTAGAAGGTGGCGCGCGTGAGGCAGCCCTGGACGGCGACTGCGGACGCGTGAGGCGGAACGGGTCTGAAAGATTCAGCTGGCGGTTTTTATTCGCGCGTGGAGTTTTCATTGTGCAGCGCACCGTAGAGAATACACCGAAGGCCAGCGCTTGACGTGGGTCGCCCTAGGCGAGACCAATTTTAGATCCCCTCGTGAGTCGTCCGATCATCATCCAACGTCCAGAAATCAGCATAGCGCACTTTTGCATTTTATCCCCCCTATTTTTCGGATATAGAACCCGCACTTCACAGCAGCCCCAGTTAAACGAAGGGGTATGTTGTGTTGCCCCCCGATCATCTCGATAGTTACAACAAAACTGCCATTGCAACAAATTCAGTGGTATCGCAACAAAAATTATCGCCGTGTACAAAAAAATGTATTGCAACAAATCGTTCCAAAAAATCGAAAAATAAGTAATGCTACAAAAAAATAGTTAAACAATATGTTTATTGTGTTGCAACAAAAAAGTTCAAATAATTCAACAAAATCGCAAACTATTGCTAAAAATATTATTTGCATTAATTAAAAAGTCGGTAAGCAACAAAATAATTTGTCCCTATTCCACTTGCAACACAAATCATTCCCTATTTCAACAAAAAAAAAATCGATAGCAACAATAAAATCACATGTTTACAACATATGAAGGAGCTCATAAACATATCAGTCCAAATGAATTCTAAAAATATAGACGCAATTTCTAAAAAATCATTCAGAAAACATTGCAACATCTCGGTTGTACTTTCTCAACAAAATACGTGCGAAATTGTTACAAATTTTAAATACGTATGCAACATTGATCAAAATAGCGAAGAACACTTAGAATACAAATGACTAGACGTAGTCGTTATGTTGGGCCGATAAAAAATGCTCTGACACGAAAAATAGGCCAACAGAATCAAAATAGTGCTAATGGGCATGTTTACATGCACGAAGACCGGGCCCAGGTAGCTGCGTTCGCTCGAGCGAACGAGCGACCTAAACTGCGCTTCCTTAGGTCGGCCTAAGAGAACAGCCCCTGATATCATGTTTTGCGGAAGGATGGAATTTTTCTTTTGGCGCGCGCTGTTACTGGGCGTCTTGAGCGTTGGTTCTTGCTTCTCGCGCATTCAAAAACAGTTTTTCCAGTGCGGACGTGTTATAGCATCTCTGCTCTAAGGGCATGTACAACACAGACGCTTGGAAAGGCGCTAGGAATAAAATCCCTACCGTTATGGTCGAATCCTGCTCGATCCCAGAATTTCTCCTTGCGTCGACACCAGATATTTTGTCGGGCGCTTACCGTATTTTTTTCGCCCGAGGCGGATTGCGGAGCGCCAGGCGCTAGGAAAAACAGAATTTGATAGTGGATCGATCTATTTATCAGAATCCAGCTCAATTGTTTGTAACTACTTTAATAAAAATAATCCATCTAAAAAGATCTTAACAGAACCGTAGCTACAAGCAAAAACCAATTTGGCAGGGAAATTAAGGGGAGAGAGAATTGAGGAGAGGTGAAGACGACCGCTCTCTTCCCTGTAATCTGATACGGAGTACGAAGATCTTGCACATGCAGCAGCTAACTTGACAGCTTTGAAGACAAGGAGGTCGTGCAGTTCGTGATCTTGTAGTCCATATGAGGCCGATTGAGTGGATTGCTGTGCTAGCCAACAGGAGCTGCGCGGGCTCCTCCTAGTATCCACGGCGGCCTTGAGGAGTTGGAGATTCACGCCGACGGGCCTCCTCCAAGAATCGAAATGGAGGAGGTGGAGCACCAGAACGGCCTCGCCGCCGGCCGGATGAAATAGCGGCCTTCTTGATGGATTTGAGCAACGCGGAGGGAGGCGGCCGGTCACGGGGTGGCCGGCGACAAGGAGAGCTAGATGGGGAAGCCAGCAGTGAGGAGCAACTTTCGGGTAGGCAAGTCGGTGTCCCAAGCGGCTGCCAGAAGCATCTCGCGATGTGAACTAAGAATGCTAGCGTACCTTTTATTCTTTTTCCTTAATTCCGATAGCGACCAAATAGGCGTCTCGCGATGTAGAGCAAGGATGCTAGCTATTAATTCTTTTTTTCGTGATTATTTTTGTTCCCTTAAGCGCCCATCTAAGAGCATCCACATGGGGAATGCTTAAGTAGGCGCTCAAGAGAAATAAATAAAATATCAAAAATTCTAATTACGTGCTTAGCGCTCGAGTCTGCAACGCTGAGCGCTAAAGGAGTCGCTATATTCACGTTGCATGCAGTGGCTCTCGCGGTCCTGATGCCTCCTATTTTAACGCGTTGGGCAAATAAAAGGATATAAGCGTCAGGCGAAAGTTTGGGCGTCCGGCGCCCGGGATTTGCTGGCTCCACTGCTAATTGGCTGGGATTTTTAGCCAGGCGTCGACTGGTTAGCATCGCGATGTGGATGCTCTAAGAGGCTCCCAGTGTACGTGCTCTAAGAGTAAGTACGACTCTTTTTCCTAACTGTTTCATTCAATTCCCGATCGATCCCGGGATTCTAGTTGGGGTCGATGTAAAAAACTTGAGTCGGGTGCTTAACCAATTTTTTTCCGCACGACCTGTATTGACAAGCGGTGGGCGCTAGGTTCAGTGCTAGAAAATAGAAAGAGTTTGAGAGTCGTACGACTCTTTCCACAAAATCCAGCTCAATCCCATGAAGCTTTCCATAACTAATCGGTTGGAGTGGCGAGCGCTACGCGTTGGAGCGACGAACGCTTGTCTATTATCTCTTAGAGTTTCAACTAAGCGCCTAGCGTTGCATGATACAGGCGTTTATATTTAGAATTAATGATAAATTTTCTTTTTGTCGATTTAAACGCCCACCTAAGAGCATGTCTAACAGACCCCCTATGTTTTCGCCCCCTAAAACGCGTGTAGAGGGCCCTGTATACGCATTTCGCCGGCCAAAAACTCGGGCGAGCTAGCAGACCCCCTACCCCCGCCCCGTAAAACAGAATATTCTGTTTTACGGGGCGGGGGTAGGGGGTCTGCTAGCTCGCCCGTGCTTTTGGCCCCTCACAAAACAGGGTTTTGGACATTTTCATGCATAGCTACAATGGTTTCTGAACTATTTTCGAGGAAAGATACCAAGAACCATCAAACTACAAGCCCCTAACGGTATTGCATATGTTGGAGTTAGAGAGAACATGAACAGAACAATCCTTAAGTATGGGTTCCCATACTTAAGGAATGTTATGTTCATGTTCTCCATAACTCCAACATCCAATGCAATACCATTAGGGGGTTGTAATTTGACAGTTCCTCGTATCTTTCGGACAAACTTGAGGGAACCAGGCTATGCATGAAATTTCCATTAACCTAAATCTTGCTTGAGGGATTGCTCATATTGGATACATCCTGTGCGATGGATAATATTATGCGAAGCTTCAAAACAATCCCCGGCCTGGGCATATAGAGGTCCTTGATGCGGAAGATGCACTGCATCATCTCCGGCAGACGTCTACGGCATCGCGAAGCAGAGATCGAAGAGAAAGCACGGCCCGGTGAGTACTCACCGTGGGGAGGCGGCGGAGATGCAAACGGCGCGGCGAGTCGAGGGGCGCCGAGGTCCGCTGGGGGCCCGGCGAGGGTGCGGCGGTGTCCGGCGGGGGTGCGCTGCCTCGGAGGCGACCGGATCTACGGGGCGGCGGCGGGTCCGCTGGGGAGTATTCACCACCTTAGACATGGGTGGCGCGCCGTCGGCGGTTGGAGAGGCTTGCGAGGAGTCCATGGCGGCGAGATCTGGCGACGCGGTGGCCGGGGAGGGCGAGGAGGCGGATTTCCGGCGGCGGCGGCGGCGGTTGGGAGCTTCGCGCGCAGTGGGGGAAAAGGTGAGGGGTTGGACCTCTATATCTCCTCCCGACCCGCACATGTAGGGGTCGAAGGGCCGCCCCCTACCCAAACTTGTAAAAAATCGTCTGGGGTGGTCCATTTACGGGGCGTGCTAGATGGCCGGGTAGAGCCCAAACCCGTATATCAGCGGTTATTATACGGGTTTGGGCCATATAGGGGGTCTGTTAGACATGCTCTAAGAGGCTAGCGTTGTACATGCCCTAAGGGACTCATTTTCACTCTTTTCACTTGAAGACCCAACAAGCTATTTTAGGATTTTATCTTTACGCATTGGAAGTTTCCTCCTTTCACGCACCGACCATCGTGAAGCAGTCGACCCACATACTTGTCCTTCAACAGAGCGGTCTACCGGATACGCGCATGGGCCGTCCTTCTTCCAGCAGAATCATATGGATTCTATTACACTAGGCTGATGACAGTCGTTCGGCCTATTTTTAGCAAGTATGGTTGGAGACATGTTACACGAATCAATGTCGTTTAGGCCTACTACCTTTTGTTGGCTCATTTTTACGTTCACTTCGAGTGACCCTTGAACTTTGTACTTTGATACTTCCATAACATCGCCATAAAATGTTGTGTGCATCACTCGGATACAGATTCTAGGCCAATGTTCCCCATTTTGGAAATAAATACTTGTACTAAAAACTCCCATCCACAATTTGGAGAGAACCATGGTCACAACCTGGTTATCAAAACTGCACCTAGTTCGAAACGTGATGGAGCACTTGTGTGGAATCAAGAGTTCTCTCATGCACATTTCATATTTCTTCAACACTTGTTTTACCAAGAGACTGGTCAAGATTTGCACGAAAGAAAACTAAGGTATCATCTACAAACTAAATATAAATTTTTGTGAACTTCCTCTACAAATTTCAAAATCTTGGAGAACACATGCGTCAAGTGCATCATTCAAACCAAGAGACAACACACCAGCTACAAAAGGAAAAAAAGATAAGGAGATAAAGGATAACTTTGTCGTATCTCACGAGTAGGAACAATGGAATCAACAATTGCCCATTGAAGAGCATAGAGCGTCTAAGATATAACACATTCTATAATCAGTTGACACAAATAGCCAATGAACCCACGGCATTTAGCATTCCACTCGAGAAGCACCAGTCAACACGATCATAAGCCTTCGCCAAATCAAGTTTATAAGCACACAATCTGCAAAATGGTCTCTTGTCGACCATAGAGGAAGCACCCAAAAGCAGTAAGGACATTATCGGTTCTCATACCACCTGGAATAAGTGCACTTTTAATGGGAGAAATCATACCATCCAATAAAGGCCGAACTCTGTTCACCAAGCACTTGGAGATAATCTTATAAACGACATAGCATAAGCTGATGGGTCTAAAATCTTTGAGATTAACCCAATCTTTTTTTATGTACACAATTATGAAGTTTACTTACCTCATTTTCATTGTCCAATGGTAGGTACCTTATCACAATTTGTGATGTATGGAAAAAAACAGACTGGGATATCATCAAGAACGCCTTTCCTCAGAATGACCTAGGCAGTCGGATAATGATAACAACACAGCTCAGAAGCGTAGCTCAGTATTGTTGTTCCCATTCTACTGATGGGCTTGTGCACGAGGTTAAGCCTTTGGGTGCGCTTGACTCAAAAAGGCTTCTTATCAAGAAAGCTTTTGACCTAGAAGATAGTTGCCCACCTGAATATTTAGAAGTGTGCGATGAAATTTTGAGGAGATGTGAAGGTATACCATTATTCATTATTGGTATGGCTGGATGGTTGCATGAGCAACGTGCGAAGAAGGCGCGGGATCCGGAGAAGGAGCAGGGTTGCGACAAGAAATCAAAAACAAGAAAAAAATCAGAAACAAAAAGTAGCATGGAAACGGTCCCAAAACTACTAAAGCAGTTTGAACAGGCACTGGCTACTATATATGACGACCTTCCCTACAATTTGAAGGTGATGTTGATGTATATGAGCGTCTTTACTGAAGGTTATTCGTTTGACAAGGATACTCTAATCGAGAAATGGATGGAGCAAGGGATGATCAGTTATTACAATGACGAAAGAAGAGGAATAGCGCACGAGTTTTTGCGCGAGCTCATAGACAGGCACGTCGTCACCCGAGTAGCAGCAAGCAGCCGGCACAATCTTCAAGTGCAGGAGGCCTACCATTGGCATGTCAGCTATTTCATGCTACAGTTCATTGCCTCCAAGTCAGCTCAGTTTCTTGCCTCTGAATCAGCAGATGACCATGGATTTGTTTGTACCCTCGACTCCCTAGGAGCAGAAGGGGGCAAGACTGTATTACGGCGGCTATGCATCCTACAGCCTCATCCGGACCTCCTCACATTGCTACAGAGAATGGATTATTCTGGCACCCGTCTACTATCGGTTTCTGGTGAAGTGAGCCAAATCCCTCTTGGCGAGTTTAGCCATTTGGTGGTGTTGGACCTTGAAGGCTGGCAGTGCTTCAAGAATGACAACATGTCGTTGGTATGCAAATTGTACTTACTTCGGTATCTGAGCCTCAGGAACGTCACAGGTGTCAGCATGCTACCCCCTGAGATCAAGGAGCTGCAACACCTTATGTATCTGGACATAAGCCATACGAGCATATCTGTACTCCCATCACAACTGTCTGACCTAGAATGGTTGGAAAAGATGGATCTAAGAGGCACAAAAGTCAAGCAGCTGCCACAGCAGTTTTGGAAGCTCCAAAAGTTGGAATGTCTGCTCATTGGTGGAGATGGAGTTGCTGGCAATGAAACAGTAACAAAAATATCAGAAGAGATCAAACGTCTCAGACGCCTAAAGATACTAGCTGTTGTTGATTTAACCCGATGCTCTCCCAGCCTTGTGGATGCTCTCGGTGTTTTGGAGGATCTAGTAGAGATTGCCATAACATGGTCTTTTCACCAGTGCACCGACAAAACATTCCAGGATGCTCTACACTCAGCCACACGAAAATGGACGAGCCTCAAGTCTCTGACAATTCATTGTGGACTCGGCTGTCGCATGGACTTTCTAGATTTTCCGCCCCAGCAAAGAGATACATTTGGTAAGTTTGAGAAATTTAAGATGGTAGATGGAAAATTTTCCAGCGTTCCCAAATGGTTCCGTGGGCTCAGTTTTCTTACTTTCATAGAAATCACGGTCTGCGCACTACTGCCAGGTGATCTTCGTATCCTTGGAAGTTTGCGGATCCTAGAGTGCCTTGTGCTAGGACTGGATTTTATCCCAGAAAAAGCGCTTGTAATTGGGGCTGAACAGTATTCCGCCTTACAGGAAGACGGGCGCCGTGTCTTTACAAGAGATGGAGTCCGAACTTACCCTGTTGAAAGCGGTGTCTATGTATTGTTCTGTGGGCTTCAAAAATTGTCCGTCATCTGCCGTGTTCCATGGCTTAAGTTTGATCAAGGAGCTATGCCAGCGCTCACATTTCTTGAGCTGAAAATCGCTGGGAGCCCAGCGAGTCAGAAGAGCATTCTTAAAGGTATCAGCAAACTCGGGCGCCTCTCAGATGTTGCCATCCGTTTCCATACAAATTACATCAACAGCCCCAGTGTCAAGTTGACGGTCGAGTCAGTAAAAAACGAAATTGCCCAGCATCGTATGCCGATCAACCTCTTCATCAACGACATCGAAGACCAAGAGGGTCTACCGAGAGCAAACTGCCGTCAGAGTGAGATTCAGAATGAAGAGAACAGCACCCGAGTCCAGGAGGAGGATGTTCAGGCAGCTGGAGCGGGTCCGGCGAGTGAGATTGAAGAGTTAGAGTGACACCATCCGAGTATCTTGACAGGTAAACATATTCACATACACATGCGTACTACTCTACTGCTACTATGTAGCCTCCAGTTAACTGCAGGTTCTTGACATACATTTCATGATTGATGTACAGCACCGCTTTGGCGCATTCCCTGTAGATGAGAACAAAGTGGCGAGCTACACCATCAGCTTTGCGGTGTGTGCTGCAGAAAAGTACATCGCTCGTGTCGCCCCTCACGCTGCTTTCCATGGTCAATGATAAGAGTAACCCTGGTCATTCATTCCCTGCCAAATGTTCTGTGATCTTTTCGTCGTGCCTTTTTGTGTGTTGATTTTTAAGACTGATTTGTGATGTGTGGCGCGTCCATCTGGTCGTGCGCCACAACAATGTGTTGTCATTTGTAATAAGACTGTCAAATGCTGTATTTATTTGGTCATGCCGAATCAGTTTGGGGTATTTGTTATTTGTAATAATTGCTATTTGTAACACTATACGGCTGGATATTGTACTCGTCGGTCATGAGCTTGTTGTATTTTGCATTTTTGCTACCACTGATGGTTTGGGTTGAGGTGGCGTATTTCTTACATCAGGTCTTATATGATATAGTCAATACTTTGTTCTATCTGTTATAAATTTTCAATACGAAATATCCTTTATTCTGGCCTCGGCAAAAATGACAAATTTGCATATCTGGGGCATGAACATTGTCACACATTCGAATCTCCCCAAATTTGTTGGGTTTGTCTTTTTTGCTGAGCCAAAAATACTAGGTATTTGGGATTCAAAATTTGCAAACTCGTAGTGCATAGAGCTGCCTACATCCAGAAATTTGTTTTTGAATTTTTCGAAAAACGGCTACCTGGAGCCCTGCTCCATTGTGACTATTCGCTGGTTATTATATTAACCTGAAGGATGACAACATTGCTATAAAATTAACACACTCTGTCTCTTAACCCTAGCCGTCACCTCCTGCAACTGTTTGTATCATCGGTACAACCAGCAATCGATGGGTCCCTACTGTTAGAACAGTACGTGTCACGATTAGGAGTTTGAGACAGACTAGTATTATATACCTTGTATTCCAAGTCTCTCCCCCGTGTACCTCTTTATAGACCCATACGAGGGTCAAATCAAGTAAACACAATATTAGAGGATTCACTATTTTCTACAGCTACCTCTCTTCTTCCTGCCGCCCTAGCGGCGGGAGCGGACGAAAATGTCAGATCCACTCTGAGTGCTTTAGCTAGCTAAGTCCCAAAAATCAGGGTTCTTCCAAGTGATGGTGGCCCTATAGTGGCGATGGTGGCACTATGATGAACAAGAAAAGTTGTCTCCATCTTCTTGTCCATCTTGTATGTGTTGATCCCGTCAACGACATTGAGTAGGGTGGGAATCATCTATTCATTGCTCACTTGAGAGGTGAATCTTGTTTTGTCTACATGTGTAGCAGGTTTGTCTTAGTGGCGCTATCCTGAGGAGTCACTAGTACGAAATAGCCTAGCAGTGGTGTGTCGAATTGACCTTTAGTGGCGTGTTTTGGACACACCACCGGTAGCTATTTTTCATGGCGTCCAACACCGCACGCCGCCACATGGGTTAACGGTGGCGTGTCTAGGTGAACGCCACCATTGAATTCGCCGCCGGCGAAACAAAAATTCGTCATCGAGGATCGCCGCTGGTACATGCGGATTCAATAATACGGCGAGCCGATATAGGTCTAAATAGTGGCAGGCTTATGAATTTAACCGAGAGACCAAAATTTTCATTCATTTTAGATAGACCTTACAAACGAAATTAGTGGAAATTAAACCCTAACATAACCCTAATCTAACTGGCGCATTTGCCTCCGGCCGTGAGAAACTTCAATGGTGCTGGTCGGCGGCTGAAATGAAGGCTACAGCGGCGGCGGCTACTGAAGCTGCACCAAGGATGCCTAAGCGGCCAACTGCATGCCACTCCCGACACTGTTGTACCACCCACTTCCTCCTCTTAGGTCTAGCTAGGCGGCAAGCGAAAGCTGAGGTAGTCGGCGGAGCTAACACGGCGTTTTTCGTACTTCGACTTCACGACTACGTCCCAATAGGGCACCGACATGGAGTACTAGGGGAAAGCCCGGAGCTCCCTTGGCATCTTGTGCTAGCAATGCTCGATGTAGACAAGCCACGCCTAACCGGTGAGGGGCGGCGCCACAGGGATGTCGACAGTGTTTGTCGCACAGCCTCCTCACATGTTGAAGTCGGCCGACAGTGGGATGTTTCGCCTCGCAAGGAAATTGGGCTCTTAAATGGTTAGCAGGCGTCGTGCATCTGGCAAGGAAGGGTTCCGCAGTCCACGAGGACTTCCTTGATCATCTTCCTAGAAGAGCCACCTTCCGTCGTCGTTCTTCGGGCCTGATGCGTCAAAAAAGGGCACATCTTTATCTATGTTTAAACCGTATCTTTGTCATGAAAATGATAGAGACATCACTCTAAACCTTCCACTAATCACTAATGTGCAATTTATTTGCAAATCTCCATGACATTATTTTATTGCAGATATTGAAAAAGAAATCACGGGATGTGTTTCTGAATGCACCACCGATTAATATTTCCTTTCGTAGGAATTTAGTAGGCATCACGTGGGATATGTGGTCTCACTTATGCTTACGTTTGATGAATATTTCTCTTAATTCTGATACGGATAGTTTTCATTGGTCACTCACTCAGAATGGGTTGTTTTCTGTTAAATCGATGTATGAGGACATGATGAATGGGCATACTATTTTTCTTAAGACCTATTTGTGGAAATTAAAGATCCCACTAAAGATTAAAATTTTCATGTGGTTTTTAGATAAAAAGGTATTGCTAACAAGAGATAAGTTAGCTAGAAAGGGATGGAAAGGTGACACTCATTGTTCTTTTTGTGGGAATGAGGAGACTGCAGATCACCTTTTTATCTCGTGCCCTTTTGCTCAATTAGTTTGGCGTGTGGTTTTTTGTACTTATAACATCCCCCACCCTCAAATTTGACTAATATGTTTGGGAATTGGCTAAATGGTATTGACCTTAAAACGAAGAATAGAATTCGCATTGGTGTTTCGGCCATTTGTTGGGCCATTTGGTTATGTAGAAACAATGTGGTTTTTAACAGGAAGGATCATTTTCATGTCTTACAGGTAATCTTCTCGGCAGCTCATTGGATCCAGCTATGGGCTTTCTTACTCCCTCCAGATCAGAGGAAACTTATGGTGGATGGCTGCACTCGTCTCCTTACGGTGGCACAGGATTTTTTCTCCCGACATACGTGGCAGGCTACTAATAGACTTTCGTAGTTTCTTTTTTAGAGCTGTTGCTTTGAGGGAGTGGGTCCTGGCTGTAAGATTTTACTGGTTGTAACTCTGCTTTGTGCTACACTGGATTTTAATAATTAATAAAGGCTGTGTGCATCACTCGATGCAGAGGCCGGGGTTTACCCCATTTCAAAAAAAAATGAGGGTTAGAAGGAAGGAAAAGATTAAGATCAAAAAAATCAATTAAATCTGTCCTCACAACTCACTTAACGACCTCACTACGGTCAGTGCCGACCGTACTGCTCACCGTACCAGCTGTCAGAAGCACAGATCAAACCGACCAAAAGTCATCAAAGGGCCCAGATCCAATTCACGAAGGAAGACGCCCAAAAACCCTAATTCATTTGCTGGAGCCCCTTATAAGGAGAAGAAACAACCCCAGAAGAGACACACCATATCATCTCCACCGTCGTCACTGCCGTCCTCTCCACCACATCATCTCCACCACCACCATAGTTATAGCCATATTTCTACTTTGTAATCTTGTTCTCATCGTGATAGGCAACATTGTAAGAACCATCAATCTATTCAATTCAAGTACTATTTTTGCCTCAATGTTTTCTATTGTTGATATGATCGCGATGTGTGAGTAGTCTCCCTCAGGCTATGGGCTGAGGCCTAACCTTGCAGCTATGTGCTTGATCTAACCCATGGGATAATTAGTCTAATGAGTTCATTTATGTTATTTGTGTGTGTTCTAATATATATGTCTCGCTCCTAGGACTTGTCAAGTACCCAAGACCCGGAAGAGTGATCAAGCTAAATGTATAGTGAGAGTGAAGTGGAAGGTTGATCGGGAAAGTCTGTGACAGGAGGATCATTAAGACTACTGTAAGTGGATCTCTCAGGAACAACAATGACATCACCGTGCTTAATGCTTTCGTCTTTCTTTTAGAACTAAAAACCAAGTCAACGCTGCGAGACGGACACTGTATAGGGCCAGCGGTTAGACGAATTACTCTATGATAACCCGTGCTCGGAGGCATAGTGGACTACGAATGTATTGCCTACATATATTTAAATAGCATATGTATTAATTATACTGAACTGCATTAATTTTATCTTATTTATCTCATGCTACTAATGCACTGCTGCAGGTGAAACCTTAATCCCATGCCTAATTTTAATCAGTGATAACAAACCCTCTTTGGCAAAACAAGATTGGTCCGGTAAAACGGGATTTAATAAGATTTGTGTGGATTCAATAATTGGCCTCAACAAGCACCTACTTTAGGTCTCAAGGGAAAAAGCTGCATACTACATTCGGTAATCCGATCGAAGGTATCAATCCTTTTTATGGCGCCGTTGTCGAGGAAGTATTTCATCTACTCTGATGAGGTCATAGAGTCCCTTTTAGTTTTGTTATTTTCTTCTTTAGTTTATTTCTTGCTACTAACTTATTACTTGCTTAGTTTATTTGAAAATCCAAAATATTAGTTTACATTTTTTTTTTGAAAACACACAAAAAATTAATATGGAAACCAAGAAACTTGCAGTTGTTGCGGAGTACTATGAGATTAATCTTAATTTATCGAACCTTATTTTAAAAAAATCAATTTAGTAGTTCAGCTTCTGAAGATGCAAGTATGCACCTAAACACTTTTACTGAATTATGTGATATGATGCGTATAAAAGATGTTAGTCAAAAATAGGCTAAAAAAAATGTGCTATAACGTTACGTTGTTTTAGTGTGATATAATATGCTATTTCGTGAATAGCGCAATAGCGGGCAAAAATGTTAAAATTTGGCGTGGACCCTCCAGATATGCTATATCGTGCTATTAGTGCCGAAATAGCGCGCAATTTTTTTCCATGCTTGGTGGCATATTGAAAGAACAAACACCAAGAAGGTGAATGAAGTCACTAAGAGTAACAATGAAGAGCTTACAACGAAGGTAAATGAGCTACTCTATGTACTTAAACACAAAAATGAAGCTCGGGTAAATGACATCACCAATGTTCCAATTGAAGAAATAGATTTTATAGCTTATGATACATATAACCCTGCATGGAACAGTCCAAACTTTGGACAGAATTATCAGAAACCATATAACCCTACAGGAGTACCAAACAATAGAAACTATAACAATGGAGCAAACAATGAAAACTGTCACACACTTGAAGAAACATTTAAATCCTTAATAAATCTCAAACTGAACAAACCAGTGCTTTTTATAAAATGGTTGAGAATCATGACAATATACTTGGTCAGCTAACTCAAAAAGTTAGCACTATGAGATTTGATTTGCAGGTACTCAAGGAAAGAACTAAGACCGTGGAGACACAAATGGCCAAGATAGCTGAGATTCAAACTTTGATTCTAGCAAAATTTGTAGGTAAACCGGAGCCCAATCCAGTTGCGGGCATGAAGATGATGAGAAGCACAGAATATGCACAGGGAGAACTTGATTATAGCAATGCTCTCCCACACCAAATTACAGTGGAAGATCTTGTGAAGATGGTAAGTATAAGGAATTCATCAACTGAATGAGGTAATGAAGAAGCATATAAAGAATTTATTTACGAAGTTTCTTATAGAGTTCGTGAGCTAGAATTAGAATATGGAAAACTATCTGAGAAATTGTCAGCCAAGTTAGAAGACATATTTGAGCATACTATTAATATACATTTAGGTGTTAATGAGATAACTGCACTATGTGATCTTGGTGCAAGTGTTTCTATGATTTCTAAAACATTATTTGATAAGATAAACTTGAGTGATTGTAATAGAACTGAACTTAAACTTCATTTAGCTGATTCAACCTTCAAGCAAGTCGTGGGTATTAAACAAAATATAGTAGTACAAATTAGAGGGAGTCCTGCACTCCTTGATCTTGTTACAGAAGACATGCATGAAGATCGAACAACACATATAATACTTGGTAGACCATTTTTAAGAACCATTAAAGCCTTGATAAATTTACATGAAGGAAACGTGAGGGTTGAATTACCTTCTCGAGATCCTTTTGTTGTTCATTTTCCCAGGAAGAAGAGATCAAATGTCTACGATAATGGAACCATAAATTTGAAGGCAAACTACTTCGGAATGTGCACACAAGTTCCCAAGCCCAATTGAAGATCATTGCGGTCGAGCTGACCGATCAAAAACAAAGCGCGGCATGGGAAGCAACCCATGATAATTATTTCATTTTATTTTTTGTTCTAGTTTCATTTTTTGCTTTAGTGATGAATAAACATTGGAGGAAAAGAAATAAAATTGTTTAAAACTTTTTCTACTAGTGCTGCCATCAAAATTATATATACAAGCATGTTGAGAACTAACATTTCAAGTCCCAACTGACAAATTTGAGAATGGAAGTTTCAAAAGTACGGTGGTTATTCACCGTATTAACGACTGTATCATCATTTGTTTCCGTGAGACAAACCTCTAGTACCTAGGTAACGAGCAACGATACAGCCATAGTGACCGTATTACCCACGGTACTAGGCTGATAAAAAAAGAGAAAATATATCATCACAACTTCTGAAGCGCAGCATTTTTCTGGCCTTATAACGAGTGACAGTATGGTCAATTTGACCGTATTATCCACCGTACCATCAAAACCATCTGTCTCTCAACAATCGAAGAAAAGTTAACGAGTGGTGGTACAGCCAATTTTGATTGTACCAGCTACCGTATTGTAACATTTTTTGTAGAGTGGTAACAGAAGCTATTTAACGAGCTACACAATACCGTGAGATCACCATACCTTTCACCGTACCAAGATCCAAAGACAGTCAACCTTCATGAGGTGAGTCGTACCGACCTATGTACCTACCGACCATACTGGCCACCGTACTGACTCCAATTTGCAGGTAAAATCCCCCAAAGCAGTTTTTCAATTCAGAATTTTATTTCTACCACTTCTTCCACCTCCAAACCTCCACCTAAACCTCAAGAGATATACTTTCTTGTTCATCCTTGGCCCAATTCCTTTTGCACCAACCATCCAATGTATGATTATCCCCTTCTCCACCAATTAGTTTTTGTAAAGATTGTTTCAATCGTGTTCTATTTCCAATCTAGGGATCCATGTTCATACCAAGATCTTTTAGATTGAACAGTGTCTTTTGCACCTATTAGGAAGATCATATCGCTATTATCTCAGAAGAAATTTATTGCCTATCTTTTACGAACCATTTCTTAGTACTATTAATTATTTTTAGATGAACACGAGGAGCCAAACACATGCTAGTGCTAACCCAAGTGCTAGCCAAGATAGCAACATTATCAACAAGATCCCAGCTGTAAGATTCATGGGTATCAATATTCGTGGCAAGGTCAATAAAAACAAATACAAGAACCATGATCAATGCGATATAAGGACCACAAAGTGGGCTTTCCCCGCAACCATCCACCGTTTGGGTATTACTAATGATTTTGATTTGTTATGCAACAATGTTGGCATTTGTGAATTTGTTTTTCAAGGTGTTTCAACTTACCGACAGTTGACGGTAGAATTTTTATGTACACTCGAGCACACCATGGATATCTACCCTAGTGACACCTCAGTTGAAGAGAGGATAAAATTCCAGCTGATGAAGTGACCATTTGATATGAGCATAAACAAGTGGTGCAACTATTTCGGTTTCATCAACGGTGACGGAAACACTCGCACAAGTAACTATTTTCTCAACCCCCAACCTACTCAATATTCCATCTAATAGCCCCAATGGAGGTAACATTAAGTGCCATGTTATTCATATCTCTTAAATGTTATAGCTAACACTTTGTAGGTACGCGGCAAGTTTACAAGAGTTAATGAGGACGAAATGCTCATCCTAGCAAAAGTTGCACAACTTAACACAAATACCACGCCCACTTTAGGGACAATGCTTCTATTCCATCTTACATGTCAAGCACACCAGAGCCATGGACCCATCACTTGTAGAGGAGTCATCACCGTCCTCGCCAACTCACTCAGATTAGACTTGAGGAACATAGCTCAGCTCACCGGTGAAAGGTTTGTTGATACTACCTTACTGAGAGCCACAGGTATGATCATCAATCAACAAGAAATATTATTCATTCGTATACCTGGAATAGGGAAACTATTTCCCGCTCCTATTCCTAACATATTTTCTATCAGGAATGGAATACTTCATTATGTCGTATAGGACGAAGAAGAGGAAGTTGAGCCCAAGGTGAAATACCGGAGGACTATGACGTGGAAGCGGAAGAAAAAAAGGAAGAGACGTACATACCTCTCCAGGTGTCCTTTGTACTAAGTCTTCATTCTGGGTAAAAAATAAATCCCGTAAACTTTTAGCACATTTGGTGAATATTTTCTTCAGGGCTTTTTGAAATACAAAAATAACAGAAAACAGAAACTGGCTCTGGGCATCTTGTTAATAGGTTAGTCCATTAAATCATCCGGAAAACAAAGTAAAACATGTAGAAAACATGCAATAACATAAAGAAAACAAGAATGGAGCATCAAAAAATATAGATACATTTGGGACGTATAAGCATCCCCAAGCTTAACTCCTTCCCGTCCTCGAGTAGGTAAGTGATCATAAAATAATTATTGAGGTGACATGCTACCAACACAATCTTGATCAAGTAGTAATGTAAAGCATGCAGACTAGGATCAAATGAACAGAGGCTGGAATTTATAGTTGACACCAAATGAATAATGTCTAAACTCTTTGGAACCATAAAGTAATAAATATTAATGAATAATTACTAAAAGATCATCTACCATGAAAGGTATATTAAAGATGATTTAAGCATCAAGCACGATAATATAAAAATTCAAAGCATCAAACACCCACAGTATTTGTTTTTGTCAGGATCAAGCCAAGTGATACCAAAACGTAGAAGATCATCGTGTTATTTGCACACTTTAAACGAGCAAGCGTTTAGCATTGGTTCCTGGCACCCGGATGTTATGGCTAAGAGAATATTATGGGGGGTTGGATGTCAATGGAAGAGAGTCTCACACAGATGAAAGTGATCATTAGATAGTAAGTCTTATAATCGAATCTATGCAAGGACTAGTGATTGCCACACAACGGATGCACATAGAGATATAAGTGTATGAATGCTCTCCAATGGAACTATAGGGGGTGCATCCAACTTGCTTGCTCGCGAAGACCTATAGCACTTTTGAGGAAGATCGTCGTTCGAATATACAATTCAAGTTCTATAATGTAAGGATCCCCACATAGGTATGCATGTAATAATATGAAAACTCTCTCTAAACTGAAGTATTGGTGATAACATAAGTACAAGTTTGGAATAAAGGATAGTAATGCTTCCCCCTCTCTGTTATATATATTTTTTGTAATCTTGGTGGCTTTCATGGCTCTTTTATATTTTCTCTCATTTGTCCTCTTTGGGATCTTTTTTGCTGGCCACTTTGGACTCTTTTTGGGTGGTCTCTTTGGACTCTTTTAAATTCTCACTGGTAGGGGAAACACTCTATATTACAATGAATCATCACACTTTTGGTACTCATAACTCATAATTAAATCTCTATGATGTATCAAACTAAATATAACAATGAAGCACGTCATCAAGTAACATAATGTAGATGGATGTTGCATGGCAATATATCTCAGAATGGCTATGGAAATGCCATGGTAGGTAGGTATGATTGTTTTTTGAGGAAGATTATGGGCTTATGTGTAGGAGAACAAGATGAAGTCCTCCCATGGGGTTTGGATGTGTTGGCGAAGTATGCACTAATGTGTGTGAACACACGTTCGTTGGGAGACCCCAAGAGGGAGGTATGAAGAGTGCAGCAAGTTTCCCTCAGAAAGAAACCAAGGTTGAATCGACCAGCAGGAGGAAGTAACTTCTGAAGGTTGATGCAACTGAGGTGGCAGGGTGCACTACCAGTTCAGAAGCAATGTGGAACCTACACAACAAAATCAATTCACTTTGCCCCCAACGAAGCAGTGAGGTTGTCAATCTCATCGGTTTTGCTGAAAACAAAGAGGTTAAACGTATAGTGTGGAAAACAGTAGGAAAATAGTATGAAAACAATAGTAGCAGTGTGAAAACAGTGATTGTAGTGGTTGTATTATCATTATGAGGAAAATGGACCGGGTTCCACAGTTCACTAGTGGTGTCTCTCCATAGAAGATAAATAACATGTGTGGTGAACAAATTACAGCTGGGCAATTGGTAGATATAAAGGTTGCACCATAGTGCATATGCATCACCTGATGATTACTATGTGATTCATGCGGGCATTACAAAAAAATACATAAACCGTTATCCAACTGCATCTATGACTAATAATCCACCCTTAGAATGTCATCCGAGCAATCCTTGGGTATTAAGTTGCAAGCAACAGATAATTTCATTAAGCAAAGTGTGTAATGTAAACAATGTAAACATCGGTATTTTCTCCCTAGTGGCAACAACACATCCCCCACCCGTTACGTTTCTATCACTCGAGCATGAGTTAAAGGGAGGCATGAACCCACTAATGAGCATAAATACTCCCTCTTGGATTTACTAGCATCTACTTGGCCAGAGCATCTAATAATAACGGAGAGCATGCAAGATCATAAATAACATACACATGAAAGGAACATGATAGATTGATAATCAAGAGACATAGCATTCAATATTCATCGGATCCCAGCAAACACAACATGTAGCATTACAATAAGATGATCTTGATCATCTAGGGAAGCTCACAAGATCTAAACATGAGGCATAAAGAGGAGATAACAACCATCTAGCTACTGCTATGGACCCGTAGTCCAAGGGTGAACTACTCACGCATCATTCCGGAGGCGGGCATGGTGGTGTAGAGCCCTCCGGTGATGATTTTCCCTCCCGGCAGGGTGTCGGGGTGAACTCCAGAACCCTCCCGAACTAGGGTTGACGATGACGGCGGCCTCGGGTGTTTTTCATGGAAAGGGTGGATGTTTTTAGGATTAACCTCCCGTGGGGTATAAAAAGGGAAAAGGGCAACGTCGGTGGGCGGCCAGGGGGCCCACACCACCCCATGGTGCGGCCAGGGGGCGCGTCGCCCTATGGTGTGGGGCCCCTATGCCCCCCTTTGGGTATCCTCCGGACTCCGTGTGCGCGACGGATTTCTAAGACCCCGGATTTTGAATCCTCCAATTCCGAGAATATTTCCAGAATAACTTTTCTAAAACCAAAAACAGCAGAAAACAGGAACTGACTCTATGGCATCTAGTCAATAGGTTAGTCCAAGAAAATCGATAAAAATGGCATAAAGTGTATAGCAAACATGTAGAAAATAACATGAAAAATACATGGAACATTAGAAATTATGGATACTTTTATGACGTATCAACATCCCCAAGCTTAGTTCCTACTCGTCCTCGAGTAGGTAAACGACAAAAAAAAAACAAATAATTTCTGAGGTGACATGCTACGAACATAAACTTGATCATAATTGTTAAATCATATGTAAGATGAGATCATAGTACTTTAAACACAAACATGATAGATATAACTTTAACAATGAAACATAGCAATCATTTTGCATCATGAAAAGCAAAACAAATAGAAGATCATGAGTAATAATGCATTTGAAAGTTATACGTTTGTTTCTAGCATCAAGAAAATATAGCAAAGTGATATTTCGCTTGTCCTTAAGGGTGCGGAAAACATAAATGCCAGGACACCTTCAAAGTTTAAGAGGATGCCTAGAACAAATAATTTGAGAGCAAGTAATAACAAGGTATGAATGAATCAATAATATTTTTGGGACAAATACACATTAAACTCAGAATGAAAACTATGCTCTCTCAATAGTGCATAAAGTTAGAAGATAAAGACTCAACATAAAAGTAAAATAAAGGCCCTTCGTAGAGGGAAGCAGGGATCACTCATGTGCTAGAGCTTTTTATTTTGTTAAACAGAGTTATTGAAAACATTTTTTTTTTGTAGAGAGGTGTGTATGCTTATGTCAACGAATGGTAAACAGAAAATACAGTACGTCACAAGCCAACTAGACTTCACAAGAGCGGCTCCCATAGAAGGATGCAACTGGGTAGAAGGTCGTGCCTATTTCTCTTTTGTTTACACAATTATGCTTTGACTGATAAATCAGGGGCAAAAATAGTGAAGAGAATTTGTTGTATTAAGTTTGGGGCTGGGCACCCTACTGCCAGCTCGTCTAGCAATTGGATAAGAAGATGAAGCCACTAGTCGAGGGTGAGAAATCCAAACAACAAGTGAGATAAAGATTCTCTATTCACGTCCCCATGAGCTAAAATAGGAGCACAAAACAGGAATAATTTTGAAGGTGGTAAAGGTAACACATGAGCAATTTACTTTGGAGTGACGGTTAAATCCCACATGTAGGTAGGTATGGTGGACACATTTTGCATACTTTGGTTTTTGGGCGTTGGATGCACGAGTAGATATCATACTCAGTACAGGTGGACGCTAGCAAAGACTGGGAGCGACGAATCAAGAGAGCATAATGGCCATAATTTTTCATAGCGACAAAAACATTATTAATCAAAGCATAAGTAGTATTACAAGTCAAAACTAAATGATCATAGAGGCTATAAGTGACTGGTTTTTAGTCATAAACATGGTGTAAGCATGCACCAAGTCAAACAAATAAAACATTCAAATGAGAACACCACAAATTTATGCCTTAAGTGATAAAAAAACAACTCATGATTCTTTCAATGGCACATTAAACACTCTCAGCTATTTGAGACAAGTCATGCTACAAAAATAACCACTAGTATTAGAATTAAAATTACATCTAACATGACATGAAAAAGTCTAGCCACAGTCTATACAAGCTTCTTTTTGCATCGTTATAAATTCTACCACATGCAGCATTTTCTTTTTCCAACAAGCACCATTCAATATATTTTTTAACACAAACTCTCCAAAATATACAACAATTAAGAAACATAGTACTAATATAACTCTACTAAAACTAACAGCTCTGAATAAAGATGCATGAAAACTTGAGCTAAAAGAATTGCAGCAACTAGAAGAAAAACTAAGAATACGAGTGTAACGAGTATTCATATGAAAAAGCGGAGTGTGTCTCTCTGCCAAACACGAATGCCAGGTTCCAAATGATATTTATTTCAGCAAGGAAAATAAAAGAAAACAAACCGAAAAATAAAATACGCTCCAAGTAAAATTCATATGATGTGACCGAATAAAAATATAGTTTCACTAGAAGTGACGTGATAATTTTTTGATGAAAAAGGGGATGCCTTGGGAATCCCCAAGCTTAGACGCTTGAGTCTTTTTAGAATTTTCTGGGATGAACCACGGGGGCATCCCCAAGATTTGTCTTTGCACTCTTTGTTGATCACATTATATCACCCTCTTCTCTTGACCCTTGAAAATTTCCTTCGCACCACACTAAAAGTAATTCGCATTAGAGGGTTAGTGCACAATCAGAAATTCATGGGTTCTACATGGGCACAAGTTTTGTTGATACTTTTAAACGTTACCTATAGTCACTGATGTTTTGTGAAGCAAATAAATCCACTTGACATAGTAAAAGAGCGAATGCAAGAAAAATGGCAGAATCTGCCAAAACCAGAACAGTCTGTAATGACGAGTTTTTTCGGGGCACTTAAGTTGCTCAAATCGAAAAACATAAAGAACAAAAAAGTTTCCTAATTATCTGAGGAATAAGCACAAAACGCTCCAGGTCATTTTGACCTTTCTGTGAACTATACGAGTTTTTACGGTAGACAGCAGAAATCTGTTTTCTGCGCAGAAATTCAAAACTAACACCACTTTTCGCTAGAAACTTTACTTGGCACAACTAATACATGAAAATAAAGATACAAAGGAGTTGCTACATAATTATACAACACCTTGACTCAACGAAAACAGAGAAAAACAAAGAAAAAATAAAACCATGGGTTATCTCCCAAGAAGTGTTTTTCTTTAAAGCCTATTAGCTAGGCATAAGAAGAGAAAATCAAGTGTTTTCAAGTGAAGAAGCATCCAAATAAAAAAATTCCTCTAAGACACAACATGTAGCAATTGGAACTTTAGATCCCTCTGACGATGATGCAATATTTAAGTTACTTGTAGTTTCATTAAAGGTCTTATCACTTTTAGGCACATTATGGGGTTTTGGTTTAGACACCTTGGAGAAATATATGAATTGTTGTTGTTTTCCCATAGAAGTTTTATCCCTCTTAAAATTAAGAGAAGAAAAGGTTGCACTTAAAGTTTCCATAGCTTCCTCTAATTTACCAATCCTTATATTTTTATTATCATATGTATTGCTAGCCTCTAAAATAGTAATTCTCTTATTGATGCTTACTATTGATTCATTAACTTTGCTAGCATTATCGAGGAAATTTGGCAATTTTTCTCCATATAGTTCAACTTCTTTATAACATCATCTAAACTGTTCTCGGTTTTAACAATTTTAATGGGTGGTGTTCCAACTAAACTTTTAATTAAATTACAGGCTTCCAAAGGAGGAGTTTCCAGAAAATTTCCACCTGTAAGAGTGTCTAGAACATACCTATACCAGCTAGTAATACCAACATAAAAAATTCTAAGAAGGAGCCAGGTAGAATATTTTTTTAGTACATCTATGATGAGAATCACTTATTCTATACCAAGCATCTTTCAAACTTTCTCCTCCTTGTTGCTTAAAAGAACGAACATCAACTTCAGGTATACTCATCGTAGCAAGATTGAAAACATGATAAAAATAAGAACTAGTATAATAACTACTTTTTTGTGTTTTTTATATAGAGAAACAATCAATACAAAATAAAAATAAACTAAGCAAAAATAAAACAAAGTAAGGAGATTGGAAGTGAGAGACTCCCCTTGCATAAATTCTCTCTCTCCCCGACAACGGTGCCAGAAAAGTTACTTGATGCGTGTGAACACACGTTTAATACGAGACCCCAAGAGGAAGGTATGAAGAGTGAAGCAGCAAGTTTCCCTCATAAAGAAACCAAGGTTGAATCAACCAGTAGGAGAAAGAAGTAACTTCTGAAGGTTGATGCAGCTGAGGTGGCAGGGCCTGATACGTCATAAACGTATCCCTAATTTCTTAGGTTCCATGTTATTTCCCGCATGTTTTCCTTACACTTTATGTCATTTTTACACGTTTTCCGAGACTAACCTATTAACAAGATGCCACAGAGCTAGTTCCTTGTTTTCTGTTGTTTTTATTTTCAGAAAATTTGTTCTAGAAATATTCTCGGAATTGGATGCCACGAAAGCCAAAGTTCCTATTTTCCCCGGTAGCTATGTGGTTCATCTCTCTCTCCCATGGTGTGATCTTTATGTGATCATGAGATTTGTAATCTAGTTGAATTTGTAGATTGACCTTCATCTGTTATGCTACTCAAGTGGTTTTGTTATCTCCGTAAACTCTTTTATCACGGGGTAAAGGTGACAGTGTGTGCTCCGTGTGGTTTAGCATGATATTTATATCTTGTGTTGGAAGGTGAACCTATGAAATTGTGGTGTTTGTTTAGTACTAATTTATGGCGCTCGTAGTTACATTGGGGTGACCTAGAGAGGGAATATAGACTTGAGGAGTGTTGTTAAAGCCCTACGCAATGATTAGTGTTTTTTATTCGATTGGAGATTTGTTCGGAGTAGCATAGTGGAGAAATGATATTTATGCATTCAGTTATGTGATCATTGTTGAGAGTGTCCACTAGTGAAAGTAGGAGCCCTAGGCCTTATTTCCAAGCATTGAAACACCGTTTTCCGCCTGTTCTGCTACATGTTTGCTTGCTGCCTTTTTTATTTCAGATTGTTATTATCACTTATAATCATCCATACTACTTGTATTTTACTCTCTCTTCGCCGAACTAGTGCACCTATATACCTGACAAGTATATTGGGTGTGTTGGGGACACAAGATACTTCTTGTATCTTGATTGCAGGGTTGCTTGAGAGGGATATCTTTGACCTCTACCTCCCTGAGTTCGATAAACCTTGGGTGATCCACTTAAGGGAAACTTGCTGCTGTTCTACAAACCTGTGCACTTGGAGGCCCAGCACTGTCTACAAGAATAGAAGCGTGCGTAGACATCAAGCTCTTTTCTGGCGCCGTTGCCGGGGAGATAAGGCATAAGGTACTCACATCCTCTGGTGTGAGTGCTCGAAGTTATTTCCTTTAGATCGTGCAATTATATCTTTTTGTTTCTTGTTTTCACTAATTAGGCTTAATGGAAAACAACATAAATATGAGAGAGCTTTATAATATTTATCTTGAATTAGGACATGAAGTGTTTGAAGAGAAAATTAAAAAACCTATGGAAATTTATTTGCATGCTAATAGCACTGTTATTAGTATGAATGCTTTGAACACTATTATTTCTAATGCTATGGAAAAGTCTAAGCTTGGGGAAGCTAGTTTTGATGAATATGATATTTTTAGTCCTCCAAGTTTTGAGGAGGAAATTTTATTTGATTATACTTTGCCTCCAATATATGATGATTATAATGATTGTGATATTCTAGTTCCACCTACTATGAATGATAAATTTTATTGTGATCATGATATGCCTTCTATATATGATGATTACAATGATGAATATGTTATTTTCAGTCCACCTACTATTGAGGAGAAAATTAATTATGATTGCAAAATTCCTCCTATATTTAATGATTATGGTGATGAGAATAATAATGATAGCTATTTTGTTGAATTTGCTCCCACTGTTATTAATAAGAATGACTATGCTTGTGTGGAGAGTATAAATTCTTTTATGCATGTGGCTCATGATAAGAATGTTTTATCTCATAGTTATATTGTTAATTTTATTCATGATGCTACTGAAAGTTATTATGAGATAGGGAGAAATGGTTTTATGCATCTCAACAATATTAAGTTTCCCCTCTTTATGTTGAAATTTTTGAAGTTGCACTTATTTTGCTTTCCTATGCTTGTTGCTTTGTGCTTTCATGACTTGTTTTTCTACAAGATTATTTTTCATAGGAAGTGGGTTAGACTTAAATGTAGTTTATATTTGCTTCTTGATAATCTATTATTGTGATTCAACTCTTATTCTTATGTGAGAATCTTTTAAAAATCATTGTGCCTAGCTAAAAGGCGTTAAAGAAAAGCCCTACTAGGAGACAACCCGTTTTATTTCTATGTTTTCATTCAGTTTTCCTTTGTTTTCTTTTGTGTGCTTTGAACCTGGGTGTTTTATATTTCCTTAGCAACCCCTCTGTATCTTTTCTTTTGTGTTTTTTTTGAGCCAAACCTCTAGTGGAAAGTTGGAGTTGGTTTTCGGATTTCTGCGCAGAAAACAGATTTCTGTTGTCCACCGTAAAACATCATATAAAATCCTGGTAGACCGGAATAATATGATATTTTTGTGCTTATTCCTCAGCTAATTCTGCAACTTTTCTTAGTTTACCACTTTTTGATTTGAGTAACATAATATTTTAGAAAAAAATCATCTTTACCTGATGTCTTGTTTTGACAGATTTCTGCCAATAATTGCATTTGCCTCTTAATCTCTTTCTTTTGGTGTTCTTTTAAGAAAAAGAGTTTTAGAAGAATTTGTGACTGTAGCTAATGTGTTTATGAGTGTTAGGATTGTGTTGAAACTGAACCATGTGAATTTCTTATTTCAATTGCACTAACGTTGCTAATGAAGATTGTGAGAAGTTTGGTGTGAAGGAAGTTTTCAAAGGTCAAGAGAAGAGGATGATATGACGTGATCAAGAATAGTGAAAAGCCTAAGATTGGGTATGCCCCGGAGGTACATCCCAGCAAATTCCAAGAAGACTCACGCGTCTAAGCTTGGGGATGCCCAAGGCATCCCCTTCTTCATCAACAAATTATCACGTCACTTCTAGTGAAACTATATTTTTATTCGGTCACACCTTATGTGCTTTACTTGGAGCGTCTTTTATTTTTATTTTCAGTTTGTTTGGTTTTCTTTGCTATAATAAATAGTTGTATCATATCATACTTGTGTGGGAGAGAGACACACTCTGTTTTCATTGCTTAGAACACTCTAGTTTTCATTCTTATTGTTCTGTGAGTGTTGACTTTTTGCTAGTACTATGTTTAGCCTTTATTTTCATGCATCTCTTATTCAGAGATGTTAGTTTTAGTAGAGTTATGTGAGTACTCTCATGTTTGCTTGTTGTATCAGTTAGAGAGTTTTTGTTAAAACATATTTTGTATGGTGCTTGTTGGGAAAAGAAACTGCTGCTTGATGTAGAATTTATAACAGTGCAAGTAGAAGCATGTATAGACTGTGGCTAGGACTTTTTCATGCCATGCTAAATGTTATTTTAGTTTTAAATCCTTGTGTTTATTAAGTAGCATGATTAGCCTCGAATAGCTGACAGTGTTTAATATGTATTGAAAGATTCATGAGTTGTTCTTGTCATAGTAAAGCATCAATATATGGTATTCTCTTTCGAATGATTTATTTGGTTGACTTGGAGTATGCTCACACCATGTTTATGACTACAAACCAGTCACGAATAGCCTCCATTACCACTTAGTTTTTGAACTTCTGATACCTCTTATGCTTTAATTAATGATGTTTATATCTCTATGCATGATTATGGCTCTTATGCTCTCTTGATTTGTCGCTCCCAGTCTTTTGCTAGCCTCCAGCTGTACTGAGTATGAGCTCTACTCGTGCATCCAAACTCCTTAAACCAAAGTTTTCCCATTGTGTCCAGCATACCTACCTACATGTGGTATTTAACTGCCACTCCAAAGTAAATTGCTCATGTGTTACCTTTAAAACCTTCAAAATTATTCTTGCTTTGTGTTCTTGTTTTTGCTCATGAGGACGTAAATAGAGAATCTTTATCTCACTTGTTGATCGGATTTCACACCCTGGACTAGTGGATTCATCCGCTTATCCAAATGATAGAAGAGCTGGCAGCAGGGTGCCCAGCCCCAAATTAATACAAACAAATTCTCTTCACTATTTTTGCCCCTGATCATATCAGTCAAAGCATAATTGTGTAAACAAAAGAGAAAGAGGGATGACCTTCTAGACCAGTTGCGTCCTTCACCATGGGAGCCTCTCTTGTGAATCCAGTTGGCTTGTGACGTACTATATTGCATGTTTACCATTCGTTGACATAAGCATACAACTCTCTTTAAAATGTTTTCAATACCTCTGTTTAATAAAATAAAAGCTCTAGCACATGAGTGATCCCTGCTTCCCTCTGTGAAGGGCCTTTCTTTTACTTTTATGTTGAGTCTCCATCTTCTAACTTTATGCACAGTTGAGAGAGCATTTTTGTCATTCTGAGTTCTATGTGCATTTGTCCCATAAACATCAATAATTACTTCATGATGTGATATTATTTGTTCTTAAATTATTTGTTCTAATCTTCCGCATGAACTATGAAAGTGTCCTGGCATTTATTTTTTGTCACACTCTTAAGGACTAGCGAAATACCACTTTGCCATGCTTTCTATATACCTGAAACAAACGTTTATCTTTCTTTGCATTATTATCCATCATCCTTTATTTAAGATACTCTTCATGATGCAAAGTGATTGCTATGCTTTATTATTAAAATTCTATTTATCATGTTTGTGTTTGAAGTTCTATGATCTCAGCGTACATATGCTTTTACATTATAATGATCAAGTTTATGATAGTAGCATGTCACCTCAGAAATTATTGTGTTTTATCATTTATCTACTCGAGGACGAGTAGGAACTAAGCTTGGGGATGCTTGATACGTCATAAATGTATCCCTAATTTCTGATGTTCCATGTTGTTTCCCACATGTTTTCCTTACACTTTATGTCATTTTTACACGTTTTTCGGCACTAACCTATTAACAAGATGCCACAGAGCCAGTTCCCTGTATTCTGCTGTTTTTAGTTTCAGAAAAGTTCTTCTGGAAATATTCTCGGAATTGGATGCCACGAAAGCCAAAGTTCCTATTTCCCCGGAAGCATCCAGAAGTCCAAAGGAGACCCGAAGGGGGGCATAGAGCCCCCACACCATAGGCTCGCGCGGGCTCCCTGCTGGCCGCGCCGGCTAGTGGTGTGGCCCCTCGGGCGTCCACCTACGTTGCCATTTCGCCTATATATACTCCCCCGATGGAAAACCCTAAAGGAATCGACCTTTTTCGCAAAATAAATCCGTAGCTTCGCCGCCGCCACAGACAAGTTTCGGGGGACAGATCTCTGTTCTGGCACCCTGTCGGGACGGGGAAGTGCCCCCGGAAGCCATCTCCATCGACTCCACTACCATCTCCATCGCCGTTGTTGTCTCCTATGATGAGGAGGGAGTAGTTCTCCCCCGAGGCTGAGGGCTCTACCGGTAGCTATGTGATTCATCTTTCTCTCCCATGGTGTGATCTTTATGTGATCATGAGCTTTGTAATCTAGTTGAATATGTAGATTGTGCTTCATTTGTTATGCTACTCAAGTGGTTTTGTTATCTCCGTAAACTCTTTGATCACGGGGTAAAGGTGACAGTGTGTGGTTCGTGGGTTTAGCATGATATTTATATCTTGTGTTGGAAGGTGAACCTATGAAATTGTGGCGTTTGTTTAGTACTAATTTGTGGTTCTCGTAGTGATATTGGGGTGCCCTAGAGATGGAATACAGACTTGAGGAGTGATGTTAAAGCCCCACGCAATGATTAGTGTTCGTTATTCGAACGGAGAGTGGTTCGGAGTAGCATAGTGAAGAAATGATATTTATGCATTCAATTATGTGATCACTATTGAGAGTGTCCACTGGTGAAAGTGGGAGCCCTAGGCCTTATTTCCAAGCATTGAAACACCGTTTTCTGCCTGTTCTGCTACATGTTTGCTTGCTGCCATTTTTATTTCAGATTGTTATTATCACTTATAATCATCCATACTACTTGTATTTTACTCTCTCTTCGCCGAACTAGTGCACCTATATACTGACAAGTATATTGGGTGTGTTGGGGACACAAGAGACTTCTTGTATCTTGATTGCAGGGTTGCTTGAGAGGGGTATCTTTGACCTCTACCTCCCTGAGTTCGATAAACCTTGGGTGATCCACTTAAGGGAAACTTGCTGCTGTTCTACAAACCTCTGCACTTGGAGGCCCAACACTGTCTACAAGAATAGAAGCGTGCGTAGACATCAGGGCCCACTACCGGTTCAGAAGCAACGTGGAACCTACACAACACAATCAATTCACTTTTCCCACAACGAAGCAGTGAGGTTTTCAATCTCACCGGTTTTGCTGAAAAACAAAGAGGTTAAAAGTATGGTGTGAAAACAGTAGGAAAACATTATGAAAACAATAGTAGCAGTGTGAAAACAGTGATTGTAGTGGTTGTATTATGAATATGGGGAAAATGGACCATGGTTCACAGTTCACTAGTGGTGTCTCTTCATAGAAGATAAATAACATGTGTGGTGAACAAATTACAGCTGGGAAATTGATAGATATAAAGGTTGCACCGTAGTGCATATGCAAGACATGATGATTACTCCCTCTTGGATGCATGAACCCACTATCGAGCATAAATACTCCCTCTTGGAGTCACTAGCATCTACTTGGAGAGAGCATCTACTAACAACGGAGAGCATGCAAGATCAAAAATAACATACACATGAAAAGAACATGATAGATTGATAATCAAGAGACATAGCATTCAATATTCATCGGGTCCCAGCAAACACAACATGTAGCATTACAATAAGATGATCTTGATCATGTAGGGCAGCTCACAAGATCTAAACATGAGGCATACAGAGGAGAGAACAACCATCTAACTACTGCTATGGACCCGTAGTCCAGGGATGAACTACTCACGCATCATTTCGGAGGCGGGCATGGTGGTGCAGAGCCCTCCGGTAATGATTTCCCCTCCCGGCAGGGTGCCGGGGAGAACTCCAGAATTCTCCCGAACTAGGGTTGACGATGACGGCGGCCTCGGGTGTTTTTCGTGGAAAAGGTGGATGTTTTTAGGGTTAACCTCCCGGGGGGTATAAATAGGCGAAAGGGAAACGCCGGTGGGCGGCCAGGGGGTGCGCTGCCCTATGGTGTGGGGCCCTATGGCCCCCCTCCGGGTCTCCTCCGGACTCCATGTGCGCGACAGATTTCTAAGACCCCCGGTTTTTGAATCGTCCAAATCCGAGAATATTTCCAGAACAACTTTACTGAAACCAAAAACAGCAGAAAACAGGAAGTGGCATCTTGTCAATAGGTTAGTCCCAGAAAATCGATAAAAATGGCATAAAGTGTATAGCAAACATGTAGCAAATAACATGAAAACAACATGGAACATCAGAAATTATGGATACGTTTATGACATATTGATGACCCACAAGTATAGGGGGTGTATCGTAGTACTTTTGAGAAATAAGAGTGTCGAACTCAACAAGGAGCAGAAGGTGTCGACAAGCGGTTTCGATGAAGGAATAACTTTAAATACTGGAAAATAGATTTATAGGGATTTTTTATACTGCAGATAAATAAAGTGCGAGTAAATAAAATGCAGTAATAATAATTGCAGCAAGTGGCCCAATCCTTTCTTCAGCAAAGGCAAGCCGGTGAGTTTACTTATGATTAACAAATGTTCTCGAGGACACACGGGAGGTTTCTGTCAAGTGCTTTTGTTCCATGCAGCTGAATAATTTTGCTGTTTTGATAAGTGTTGTGTGGGTGAACCTATGCTAATGTACCGTCCCATCAAAGACTAATACATACTTGTGATTATACCCCTTGCAAGCATCCGCAACTACAAGAAAGTAATTAAGAAATAAATCTAACCACAGCTTTAAACTCCGGGATCCTACGCTCCCTCGTGTAATGGTGTCCTAATGGGGGTTTAGGTTTCTGTCACTCCAGCAACCCCACAATTAATAACCAAATACACGATGCATTCTCCTAGGCCCATAAATGGTGAAGTATCATGTAGTCGACGTTCACATGGCACCACTAGGAGAATTACACCACAACTTAAATATCAAACATTAATTATTATTCAACATTACTTCACTACTAACAACTTGACTTCTCACATGTCCTCAAGAACAACACGAACTACTCACAACACATCATACGGATCATGATCAGAGGTGATATAATGGATAATAACAATCTGGTAATAAATTGCAAACACCGATAAATCTCACAAGCATGAACTACTAACAAGTAATCCACATCGGGAGAGAGATCTAATGAAAAACAACGATAGAGGCCCCTAATTGTTACATCGGGATGAAGGTGGATGATGAGGGTGATGGTGCTGGTGGTGATGATGATGATGATGACGACGATCTTGATGATGCCCGGAGTGATGACGGTGACGATGGCGGTGATTTCACCTCTCGAGAGAGGATTTCCCCGGCAGATTTCTCCCTGTGTAACATCCCAAGTCTGAAAAATAGCCTTTAGAATGTTTTGCTCTCTGTTATTTTATGTTTTGCATCATGGCATCATGTTGATTGCATTTGTTTTGTTTGTTTTCCATTTGTTTTTCTCTGTTTTCATTTGTTTTCCAACTGTTTTCAGTTTTTTTCCTTTGTTTTCTATTTGAATTCCAAACCAAAATTCAAACCTTTTGTTTCATCCTTGTGATGTTACAATTTCTAAAATGATATTTCAAAATAAAACAATTATTTGTTTCCATTAAAGTGTGATTCCAAACTATTGTTTTATTACTATAAAAATGCATCCAATAATCAAACCCTTTTCAAATTCAATTTGTCTTCCATTTGAAATTCCAAACCAACATCCAAATAGTTGTTTCCAAATCAAAACCTTAGTTGTTTCCAATCATCCCATAATGTTCCACTAATAACATGGTGTTTTTATTTCAATTAATTAATTCCAAGTTGGTTTTCAAATTCAAAGCAAAATCACCATCAACACCTCATTTGGAAATTATCAAATATCAAACCTTTCCAATGTGTCTAATCCAACTAATAATATGGTTCACCCTATTAAATGGTTGTTTCTATTAATTAACAAAATATTCCAATTCAAACCAAATGCATTTCAAACAGAACCCAAATTGAAAGTATGAAAAGAATAACCAAAACATTTTTTTTACCCTGTTATTTTCCAATTAAAGCAATTTGGGGGTCACCCTATTTAAAATTTTGGTTTCAATAATAATTTTAATACTCAAATCATCCACATTTGAAACAATTCCAAACAACACTTAAATTTTGAATTCATGGAAAAATAACAGTGGTCACATGGTTGCTAATATAATAATTAAGCCACCCAAAAAATTTCCATAATTTTTCTCCCTCAAAATTCCTTCTTTTTCTTCCAATTGTTTTCTGCAAAAAAAATAAAACAGAAGAAAAGAATAAAAGGAATCGGTTCAATGGGGGGGGAAGAAAATCCAGCCCACCCCCTTGGCCCAGTACCCCTCCAGCATGTCGCTGTCTTCCACCTCTTGCTGAGGTCATCTCTGTACGAACACGTCCATCACCGCTCGATCCTCCCCACCCCACTCCGATCGCCCGCCGTACCACCTCTCGCTCCCAATAAAACAACCACCGATCTCTCTGCTAGCCCGCAAACCCTAGCGCCGCCACCTTCCATCGCTATCACCCTGATCCCCTCTGTTTCTGAACCCAGCCAACACACGCCGTCAGGGCCAGTGCCTCCTCACCGCGGCAGCGACATGGGCACCTCGAGGAGCCACTGTCGATGGGAATGGAACCGTGGCGCCGGCCCGCATCTCCTCGTCCCCTCTCCGCTCGCTGGGAGTGCCCGAGTACGCCGCGCCATCGCCGGACTCCCGCCGTTTTTTCTGCTCCGTCGCCTGAACGACTACAACGAGACCACCCGATGTGAGCCCATGTTCCTCGTTCCCTCTCCCTCCTCTCTGCTTTCGCGCGGATACCACACGAGCACGCCCCAGTCGCGAATCCCCCACGAAACCCCATCGCCACCGCAAGGCGCATGTCACCGGCGGCAGTCGTCCGGTCTGACGGAAGTTCAGATCGACTGAACTGCAAGTTCAGTTAGCAGTTGGTTCAGTTAACACCTCGCAGAGACAGCATAACCCCAACCCTGCCCCGTATCTGTCACATCTACAGCAGCAGCCCATCTGGTCCTGTGCCTTGCGAGCGCAGTAGAGGGGGTGGGTTCGAATCCCACCCCCCGCGGATTAAACCAAGTTTTTATTTTTATTTTTCACAACTCCAGTAAACAGCTAATTACAACCCAGTCCCTGCCAGTTCTTCTAGGTCCCTGTAAAAATTAATTCTAAGTCCCTAGTTAATAACAATTGGCAGATTACACCTTAAATTTGGAAATTGCATAAATAAATCATCCTAACTCCAATTTCAACATTTTTAATATGTTTTCAATACCAAATTAAATGTTCTATCCAAATATAAAATTTGTTTACTGTTTTGAATATTTTAAATTGGTGAAACATTTGAATTCTTGTTTAAATCACTTAAATTTGCAAAATTCATAACTTGTTCATAAAAATTCCAAATTCAACAAACCAAATATGTTTTCCAATCAACTTTTCATGTACTTTCCAAATATAAATTTTGTTTGCTGTTTTGAATTAGTTAAATTGCTGAAAACAACTGTTTCTTGTTTATTGCATTTAAAATTGCCAAAATAATAACTTGCTCATTTTAAATCCAATTTCAACAAATGAAATATGTTTTCCATGCAAAATTAAACCACCTTTCCAAATATAAATTTTGTTTCATGTTTTGAATAATTAAAAGTGGTTAAATAATTTAAACCTTATTTAATTCATTTAATATTGTAAATTCATAACTTGATCAAAACAAATTCTTTTGGGACATATAAAATATGTTTTCAAACCATAAAAGCATAACCTTTTCAAATATAAACTTTGTATTCTGTTTTGAACAATTTAACTTGGTGAAAACAACAACTTCTTGTGTGACACCTTTAATGAACCAAAATTCCAACACTTAATAAACAAATTTTCAAACTTGTTAAACCTTATTTCTATTTGCTCTATTGTTGTTATTTTGTTGTTTTCTTCATGCATGCATCATGCTAACAACTCTCACATAATAATTAATTGTAAATCATTTGTTTCCACTTATTTCAATGGATCTTTTCCATATGCAATCCAATTGCATATGGGTCCAATTAAATTGCTATCTTGTCAAGTAGTTCATTTTGATGCATCTATTAACATGACATGCATCATCCCATGTTTGTGCACCAATGCCATGATATTGATTGTTTATCTTTCTGCATTGTTTGTTTGCTTCTTCTCGGATACACGACGACGTTGAGACCGACGATCCTTACGACATCCCTTCTAAGGAGTTAGCTCAGTACCAGGCTACTGGGTTTGCAGGCAAGTTATCACTCACATGAACCACTGTGTTCCTTTCAACCTTGGTTACCGATACTTTCCGTTGTTCTTTCCTGCTAGCCTTAGTAGTAGTTGTTTCTGTTACGAACCTATCACATGAATCCCTTAACCCTGATATTGCCTCACCTCCATACCTATAACCATTGCTTGTTGCCCGTGTCTTACTAGCATGCTTAGGTTGCTTTTGCTCGAGTCTGTTACCCGTTACTTACTGTTACTATTTCTACTACGTTGTGGGGGCTCGATGTTTAATCAATCAATCATGCTAATGTTACTATTAATAATAAATTTGATGATAAGGCACCGGCAGGAGGCCCTGTGTGGTTTTGAGGCCTGCTAGTGTCGACCCTAATAGGAAAAGGGTCTTGTCTACTGATCCATGATGAGCGCACTAACCGCATGTGGGAAGCGAGTATGGGCGCCCCCCTCAACTTGACCTGATTCGCATCTCGTCCAAATCGCCTCATTTAGTTCGTGTTTTCCATTTGCCGCATGCATGTTTTTGCGAGCCCAGGCCAGGGTGGAACTTTTGTAGTCGGCATATAGGGGGACACGGTCTTAGAGTGCTATGAGGGTCCCTTTTCTTCGGGGCTTGATTAGCCGTGCGCCCAAGGTTCTTTGGGCTTGATGCGAAGAATGGTTGGTTGTGTAGAGTACCCCGCTTGGTGGGTTAGCTTCCCATCTGGCGGGTTATTCTTGCGTGTACGGCCAAATTGGTGCAACCCTGCAGGGATAATCTTCTCGAGAAGTCGTGTTTTCCGCGGTTATGGATTACTTGGTGAAAGTACTGGCTAACAAGTACTCAGGACAACTTAAACATAATGATCAAACATGTTACACCCAATGATTAATAACTTGACTAGTAATAGGTTGATGACACAATAACTTGATTCACCGTTAATACAACTGTGTGAGTTATCCTCGGATTGCTTCTTTGGATAAGGGGCGAGATCCAGGATGGGTTTGTTTGACGTTATCTTTCAGTTGGTTACAATCCTCGATCTTATCTCCTTTCTGTTAGCCGGAAGTGGTAGAATCTCTGTAGTTGGTTAGTGCAGCCAGTTGCAGCATCTTTTATATCCCCTCTCTTCCGTTGAACCCAAGGCATCTGTGCTTGGTGTTGACGGGTTACACTTTGGTGAATTGTGAGTCTTGCTTGCCAGTACGTTTATGTACTGACCCCTTTGGGGCTGTGGTTTCCGCAGACGACGTTTCCGAGGATCTACATGGTGGCTACTACGTGGATCATGACGAGACTGCTGACGAGTAGATAGCGGACCCGGGCAGGATCCGAGACTTCGTGGATGGGCTCCGTCTGTTTGTTCCCGGCCTCTTAGGCCTATTTGGTTCTTGTCTGTTCTCAGACATGTTGAATGCTTCCGCTGTATTGTACTGATGTATTGTTGGGGCATGTGCCCTCTGAATGACTGTATTTGCTATCTCTGCTCTAATGAGAGCCAATTGCAACTTATTTCAATCTTTTGTGTCGTAGAGATCTGTTGTGATATCAGTTGTTAAACGCCGTTGACGTACCATGTGTGTATGGTTTGAAGTACGTCGACGGAAGTGCCTTTGATCTCTAGTGGATAGTTTACATCGACGATGGAATAGCAGGGCTTGTGTTGTCGCGCATAAGCGCAGGCCTACCAGGAAACTGGGACGTGGGAGCAGTTATGCCCCATAATCCAAGCATCTGCTATCCAGTTCGTACGGTGAGTATCCCCTAGAAATCAGGGTGCGACACCCTGCCAGAGAGCTTTTCTCTCTCGGGTGTTTTTCGCCCTGAGGCGGCGGTGAAATAATTTTTCGAGGATGAAATGAGGCTTATGGTTCCCTGGGGGTCAAGCACTCCAAAGATGACCCCCAGAGGTGGGTTAGGGTGGCCACACCCCTAGGTGGCGAGCCTAGGGGAAGGGCGCGCCGGCCCTAGGTGTGGGCCCCTGGTGGCCCCCCTCTGGCTCCCCTTCTGGTTGTGTTCTTCCTCTGGACTTTTAGGGACCCCCGGATGTCCCCCTTCTTCTTATGATCTTCTAAAATATAGTATCTCGGCGGTGCTTTTCCATCAGATTCCTGGTCCCGGTGTTTGTTCTCCAAAAATTATAAAACTTGCAAAATAAGATAAAATAACATAAGAGATACATCATACTGAAATATATCGATTAATAACAGAAAATTATGATATAAAATAGTGATGCAAAATGGACGTATCAACTCGCCCCAAGCTTAGACCTCGCTTGTCCCCAAGCGAAACTGAACTCAGAAAACATGACCACAGGTTTATGGAGTGAAGACGATAAATAAAATACGGACAAGAAGCATCACATCTATCTATGCACCAATCATTATAGACAGCAACTTCCTATCATATAACCCAAGTTGAAATGAGTAAATGGGAGTCACAAACAAAGATGCAAAAGAGAGAATCAAAATTGGTAATGGCAAACTTCGTTCTTGGTTAGAGAACATTTAATGAAACTAGCAGAATACCCGTGCGTTGCTACGGGTAGATCAAGTATACTGCTCATGTAGTAAAATAATATGAATTTGTTTTATTTGCAAATGATCCACGAAAACATGTCTTTCTTATGCTTCCAAATTAAAAGATGCTCATGGCAAACTGTTTCTTCCAGCTCTCTATTAATTACGTAGATGCTTGATTTATATTTTCTATATTTTTTGCAATTTTCTGTCTTTAATCTGCCATCATCATAATTGAACTCGCTACTGCCGATATCTCGATGTGCGATAATGTTTTTTGTTCTTTGCAAAGAGGCGTGACTAAACTCTAAAGGCACCACCTGAATTTATCCGATTAATTAAGGGCATTTCCATGTGGGTCTTTAGTTTTCCTGAGAGCCGCCATGCCTTTCTTAAATTAAGTGAACATGAATATTTGTTTCAAAAAAAAACTGAACATGAATATTATCATAGACCCTTGTATAAGTGAAATAAACTGAAAAGTTTTTTTTAAGGCATGAACGGTCCTGTCTTTTGGTGTGTTATAACCTTGTGGATTAATCTTTTTGCTAGGTCGACCGGCTAGGTTAATCGTTTGTTAGTTGTCGCAACGCCATATGTATAATATGGCCGAGGCTAGTATGCATTACTAATTCCAGCTGTATTCGTTCGTGCGATGCAAGGGAGGCACCCATCATTTTCCGCGAGATATCTATGCATATCTATAATTTTCAAACTCCTAGCGTGTGCTTCCATGGCTAGCACAAGCATGGATCGACCACGAGGACAAAGTTGACATCAAAGGGAGAACTCCGTAGGAAACGGTGTGGAGATGGACACGAAGCCGGATTGAAAGTCTGAAACCAGGTGCGTAGCGGCAAGCTGGCAAAGCACACGAATGCATGCTTTCCTCCGACGTGGTGGGCGCCCAGCTGAAAGCTCGCCGCCGGAAACAACTTGCGCACCTTTTTTGTGTGCGAGAAGCTTGTGCAGGTTATCTCTTCCGATGAGGAAGTCGATGACAAGGAGTACAGCTCCTGCGGCGTTGAATGGTACGGCGACCATGGAGGGAACATAGGCGGTGGGCTGGGCGGCATGGAGATGATGGACGCGGCGCGGCGGTCGCAAGGACACCATGAAGGAAGACGGTGCCTGGAACATCCCGCCGGCCGTGACGCCGGGAAACTCGTCCGACCGATCTAACGTCCGTTCCTGTGCTTCCCTGATAGGCCGTTTTTTTCCTCGTATATGCTCACGTGCTAGTTTGGTTGGGACGTACCAACCAACCATCATCACCTGAAGGGAAACTATATAGTAGAGATTATACTTATCTTAGGTGAAGTCTTTATAACATGGTTTATAGTGTAGGGCTTAACATGTTTAATTATAACAACTCTTTTACAATGATTCATAGCTTTTCAAAGTAATATTCATTCAGATAATAAAGCATGTGCTAAACAATGAAGGATAGAAAACATGGTTGAATAAATCAACATATATAGATGATGATATCACAACAACTCAAATGCTTTCTGGAGACAGAGAGAAATGGGTTTACTGACTCAACATGAAAGTAAAAGAAAGGCCCTTCGTAGAGGGAAGCATGGATCACTCATGTGCTAGAGCTTTTATTTTATTAAACAGAGGTATTGAAAACATTTTTAAGAGAGGTGTATGCTTATGTCAACGAATGGTAAACAGACAATGCAGTACGTCACAAGCCAACTAGACTTCATAAGAGCGGCTCCCATATGAGGGACGCAACTAGACTTCATAAGAGCGGCTCCCATATGAGGGACGCAAACTTATACTGGCGCAATCACTCAAACGTTACCGAGAAAACTATCTCACAAACTCTCATGGTACAAGACTGTCGTCAAACAAACATATGGTTGAGAAACCATACCCCACATCTTGCATACCATATATGGAATGGGTGTACCACTCTCATAATAAGATATTCAAGAAGCTAAAAGTATATCTTGTGGGCACAAAAGGTGAGACTACTAAGATAATAACAATCAATCAAAGCAATACCCATGGCAGTGGGTATTAGCAACACACAAGCAATCATCACCAAACAAGTTCATGATTAAACTAATGCATAGATAACAAGGTACTACTAAGCACAACACAACACTAGCACAACAATAACATAAGTACAATACTCATGCTAAGGTAAACACTCAGACAAATTCCAAACAACAAGCAAACACACCACATATGAGTAGGCTAGTTATAGATAATGCTTATGTCTACTCAAAGTTAAGGGATCCATCAATCATGAAAATAACTTAACAAAACAGTAGCTCAACCAATGGTAAAAAGTCATAGCACAGACTCTAAAACGCAATCACTACAAGATAAGAAAGCTAGAAAAATAACACATCCACTGGAGTCCACTAATAGCATACTAGTATGGAAATTGTACACAAGCATGTTATAAGAAATAATTGTATTCTACCACTAATAGCAACAAGCAACTCCACAAGTCATGTTATAATAATAGAGGTAATAACATCCTAAACATGCTAGAATGGTCATACGCTTACAAAATAAAAATACAATAATACTAGAGCACTCATAAAACCTAGTGGTGACACTAGTTCATCACTAGAGAAGCAAACATCACTACAAGGATGCATGATCCTAAACAAGAAACTCATGAATTTAAATACCTACTAACAGCACATACACCTTACACATTCTAGTAAGCATAAACACTAAAATAATTCTATGAAAACATCTACTAAGCAAGCATCAATCCATTCTAGTAAGACTAGTCATAGTGGGGAGTATCATACGTAAGTATCATGCACATTACACTAGTATATGATACTACCTCTATAATGCATAGTATCTTATAGTAGTATCATAATATCATTTTATTTATTATTTTATAGAATCTCAATGCAAATATGTGTACAAGATTTACATGCAACTTAATTTTCTAGTTTTACGTGTCATGATACGGTATCTACCTATGTTACTCTAACCATCTCTCTCCTCATTAATTACCTGCCACGTCATCTTTTTAGTGTGTCCAAGTTGCATGATAGTAGCTATGATACCACCACTATGGCTAGTCTAATACATGCTTTTCTAATTAATTAAATAGCAAGCAATCAAAGTGTAAACTACACAACCAGTAGATATGCGCTCAACACAAGCTCAACTAAACACTTTCAAAAATCCAAACACTCAATCAAATCTATTTACAAATAATTTATCACTCACTAGGAAACATTCTATTAGCAAACAATATTTAATTTACCAAACAATAGTGAAACATTCCTTAACATGATACCCCTAAGGGAATATTATGTTAACAAATGAACCACACCTAATCATACTAGGATTGACAAAGAAAACTAAACACCTCACTTACATAAGTGAATTGACAACCATTTTCCTTGGTGGAAAATACTAGACAAACATCTAGTAATGCATGCTATTTTCACACAAGTGCATGGTTGGGGATTTGCATCCCTAACCAAAATGAAATGGGACCAGTGGGTTATGGGACCACTAATACCAAGAAATTTAGAGGTAACAAAGCCTCTGGTCACACATGAAAAAATTAATATAACAAAGCAATCAATACAAGGCTATTTATACTAGTGAAAATAATATTAGTGGAAAACAAGCAACAAATGCTACACATGCTTTGCTATAAAATAAAGTGCAAGCTAACATAGATGATGACATCAAAATAACAGTACCAAAATGGTACTGGACTCAACTCAAGCATACCACAAACTTAGGTAAAACAAACCTACAAAGACTAGTTCACACAATACATCAAAAAAACTAAAACTAGGGAAATAACAAATGCTATTCCTATTTCTATTTGACTTTCCAAACATGCACACACTTTCTAAGGTAGATGTATTGTAAGAAAACAACCTAATATTAAGGGATAATACTCCTATACATGCTAGGAAACAAGTCTCACACAATCAAGCATTTTAATACAAACAAAAACACACATAAATAAGAAAGCACAAAAGTGTTGTTTCTAGTTTTGCTCACCAAAATTAATCTAGGGCTCCAATAATTTATCCCAAGCTAGGATTAGATAGATCTAGTCATAAGCAAACTCATCCAAATGGATTCACTTCAAAAATCATTTTTAACTCATTCTAAAAATCCTAGAAATGCCTAATGGTCTTTTACCAAAATGGATGGAATTTCCATTTGGTAACTCACCTTGATGTGAGGAAAAGTCCTATGGATAGATCTATTCAATAGCTATCCCAAACAATTTTATTTGACCACAATGGATACAGATCCAAAAGGTTATGCCAAAAACAAGTTTACAGACACTCTGTGGCAAAACAGGTCCTATGACAAAAATATAAGTCAAAACTTAGATCTACCAATTGAGATGGTTAAGAAAACATATTACTAGTGTCAAGATTTTTGGTTGATTTTATTTTAGACTTTAAGTATTTTCACAGAGCCAAAGCAAACCAGCACAATCTGCAATCGATTTAAAAGAAATAGAAAACACTCAGCGGGCCGGCGTTCTGCGGCGCGCCCAGCTAAGCGGCCGAACGGCCCAACGCCACTCTGCGCGCGCGCGGGCGCGGGAAGTGGCCAGAGTCAACGGGAGTCGTCGATCTCAGGATCAACGCTCCCGGCGTCCTCTTCCTCCTCTCACATCCTCTCTCTCACTCGGGACGCGGCGGAAGTACGGCGAGGGCTGAGGGGCTCACCGTGAGGCACGGCGGGGACGGCGCGTGGTTGGGGGAAGGTGCAGGCCCTAGGGGGAGTCGAGGGGCGCTGGTTGTGGCGCCTTCTATGGCCCCAAACGGCGGTGCGGGCGCTGGGTAGCCATGGCGGCGATGGCGACGGCGGGAGATCTCCTGCACGCAACAAAACACGGTAACCCGTTAGGGCGAGCCTACGCGGTGCGGGGTGTTCAAAAACGGTGGCGACAGGTGTGGGGAGGGTTGCAACGGGGGCATCACCTCGAGCCAGAGCACGGTGGTCGGCGGCGGATTTTCGGCCCAAGGGGGCTGTGGTGAGCTCGAGGGCTCGGGTACTTGGCCAGAGGCGAGAGTGAACGGGGTGGGGAGGCTAGTGGCGAGAGGGAGTGGTGCAAGGCTACTTGTAGACGCGGCGCCGAGGGGATTGACGAGGGAGCGCTCTCAGGTTGACCGGAAAAGGCACGGGTGTGAGCTCTAGCTCGTGCCCTCGACAGAGCAGGGTATGGGAAGGGCCCAGGGGGTGCCTTGGAGCTAGGGGCAAGCCAGGGGTTGACCATTGAGAGCTGGAAAGGCCACAGCATGTCCACATTGGTCAAAGCCAGAGGTACCCATGCCATGCCCACACTGTTTTCTGTCACCACTTGTGCTCTCTCATCCTTCTAGAAGCAACAAAGGGACCCAATGATAAGTCTAAATACCCAAGAATTGATTTGGCAAAGTGGGGCTTCCAAACTTGAACAAAATCCAAAGGAAAACATCTGCCCAATATTGGAAAAACAATTGTTTGTGAAAAATTCAGAAAACTTAGTTTTAAGGACTTAGAGAATTTTCTCTAAGTGTTGGAAAATTGTTAAAAACATCAGAAAGTTCACACTGTTTTCAAGGGTCAAATAAATTCCAATTTTTGTTTTCAAAGTGGGAACTTGTTAACCATGTTTTAAAATTTCAGAAACAACTTCTGAAAAAAAAATTGAAATAGTTTAAGGCTATGAAAACAATGTGGGAAAAGGTGTACTTTCTGTTTTTCTCTGTTTTCCAAGAATGCCTTTTTCTGCCTTATTGTTGTACCACAAAGCCAACAAGCAAAAGATCATTTTTATTAGTCCAAAAATCAAACCAAGCTTATGGATTTGTCGTACATATATCAAGGAAAAAATAAAAGTCAAGAAAAGATAAAATAACATTTTATAGCCTAGTGAAAACAAAGGTAGAAAACAGGTACTGGGCTATATTTTCAGGGAATAGTTTCTATAGAAAACTTAGAAGAAAACTTTCAGAAATAATTTTGAAATTTTGTCTTCTTAGATCCAACAATGTTAAAAGTTTATTTTAAGATTCAACCAAGAATGATCCAAGTCTTTAAATAGAATTCACTCAATTAATCAACAGAGAAAACAACAGGGAAAATATTATAAAAGTGTTTTCAGAAAAATTTGATATGGTTTTCATTAAGAAACAAAACTTGCATTGCAAAAAGGATCAACATCATAAACACATGTTAGTTCAAACAATCATGTTGTTTAAAAAAATCGTTGGCCCTAATTTTTGTCTTCTTGAGCACAGTACAAGAATCCAAAAACTGGGGTGTGACAAAGATCCCATTTAGCTTCATCCTTCATACGTGTAAATGATCCAGAACAAGAAGCATCCAATAAATCCTTATCATGAAGAGCAACCCTTGCATAGAAATTATTAATAATAATATTACTGTGGAGCCCATGAATGGGGCATTTGAGCATTAATAACTTCAATATCCCCCATGCTTGGGCAATACTCTCTCCGTCATGAGGCCAAAAATTATATATATAATTCCGATCTCTATGGATTTCACTTGGAGGATAGAATTTAGAATAAAAGAGAGGTACAATTTCCTCCCATTCAATAGTCTGGCTATTTTTCAGCAGTTTGAACCATTCAGAGGCTCGACCTGTCAATGATACAGAGAATAATTTCCTCTTCACTTGGCTCATCGTAATACCTGCACACTTGAACAACTCGCATAATTCATGTAAAAGAGCAAATGATCACCAGGATGGACATTTCCATCACCTAAATAGCATTTATCCATAACATGTTTAACAATCTTTATAGGTATTTTATAAGGATCCAAATCATCGGGTAGTGGGTCACTTACTACCCTAGCAATGGCAGCAATACCCGCAAATAAGGACTCAAGAGGAGTTCCAAACATAGCGTAATAAAGCAGTAGACAGTAATAAAAACAACACTTACAGCAGAAGCTTCCTTTGTCAATTCCACTTCCCAATAGCGCTTCACTCCCCGGCAACGGCGCCAGAAAATAGTCTTGATGACCAAGAAGTATAGGGGGTGTATCGTAGTACTTTTGATAAATAAGAGTGTCGACCCCAACGAGGAGCAGAAGGTGTTGACAAGCGATTTCGATGAAGGAATAACTATAAATACTGGAAAATAGATTTATAGGGATTTTTAAAATTACAGATAAATAAAGTGCGAGTAAATAAAATGCAGTAATAATAATTGCAGAAAGTGGATCAATCCTTTCTTCAACAAAGGACAATCCGGTGAGTTTACTTATGATTAACAAACGTTCTCGAGTACACACGGGAGGTTTCTGTCAAGTGCTTTTGCTCCATGCAGCTGAATAATTTTGGTGTTTTGATAAGTGTTGTGTGGGTGAACCTATGCTAATGTACCGTCCCATCCAAGACTAATACATAATTTTGATTATACCCCTTGCAAGCATCCGCAACTACAAGCAAGTAATTAAGAAATAAATCTAACCACATCTTTAAACTCCAGGATCCTACACTCCCTCGTGTAATGGTTTCCTAACGGGGGTTTAGGTTTCTATCACTCCGGCAACCACACAATTAGGAGCCAAATACACGATGCATTCCCCTAGGCCCATAAATGGTGAAGTATCAAGTAGTCGACGTTCACATGACACCACTAGGAGAATAACACCATGATGGCTAGGTTGAGACTCCAAGTGCAGAGTGTGTAGCTAGTGGCAAGCCTTCTTCCCCACGAGGGTGACTTGAGGGTTTATATCGAACTCTTGGGGAGCCAGTATTTCAGCAGTTGTCTTCCACGCTTCCTCCAGGATCCTGCAAACAAGTAGAGACTTTTGTACCCTCAACCTCACCAAGTGGTTGTCAAGCACAAGGTCTGAGACTTCAATGCAAAACTGAAAGTAAATGTGCAATAATTAATTCTACTACTAAATGCAAATGAGAAAATAAATATGCAATGGATTGTTTTTGTATTTTTGTGATGCAAGTGGTGATGGAGATAATGTAAATTCGAATTGGATATGCAAGTAAAGTAAAGTGCAAGTAAAGTAAATTGCAGCAAAGTAACTAGAGTGTTTTCTTATATTTAAAATAGGACCGGGGTTCATGGTTTCACACTTGCATACTCTCAAATAAAGTAGACGGTGGACATAAAGAATTACATGTGAGATTACAATAATATGTTTAACATTGAGTACTTTCATACGGGCATCACGTCCTAGCATAGAGATCTCTACGGTCATATTGATCCCTCTTATACTCCACCAAGATGCGAAATAAATCATAACACCTCGATAATTAAGGAAAAACCAGAGTATAGCTTTAAGCAATGTGACATGAAGTTGAAGTAAGAACTTGCTAGATCTAGTCATGGAGATTGATTAGTGTCACTTCAAATCCCCGGTAACAAGGTACTCCTTTTTATCCCTAGTGAGGTAACTAAGAAAGGTTTAACAAAACCTAAGTGGATCGCTGAACTTCTGTCACTTTCACAGCACTAGCCACCCCCCGTTACTCCAACTAATGCACCCATCACCCCACACACGCTCTCAAGAACTAGATTGATCAAAGCTAGCAAATAAGAACGGGGTACATAAGATACATCTACTCAAATAACTCAAGAGAAACAATTGCAATCTCAGATTCAATAACTCATAGAAAAGATCCACCACATTGGAATTACAACGGTGCCCGTAATCATGTGAGGCAGCTCATACGGATCTAATTAGTGAAGCACATAGAGAGAGATATACAAGTGCTACTTCCACAAACCCATAGCCCTGGGGTGGACTACTCCCTCTTCATGGAGATGTCGATGGAGATGACGTTGGAGGGGTAGGAGATCACACCGGCGGCGCCCCTCCGGAGTTTTGCCCCTCCAATCTGGAACTTCTGGTCTCTGTTTTGGTGTTTCGGTGTTTCGGCGGCGCTCTTCCGGAGTTTTGACGTTGGAGGGGTACGAGATCACACCGGCGGACCCTTTTTATAGTCGGTTTTAGGTCAAGACGGAGTCGGTAAGTCGAAGATGGAAGGAATTGAGGCCACAGGGGCCAAAAGGGGGCCTCTCACGCGGCCAAGGAATCTGGCCGCGTGGAGTGTCCTCTTTTGGGCCTCCTTGCCCAATTCTCGTGGATCCTTCGCCCGCAAGTCTTCTCCTTCCAAGAAATGACCCCCGCAGATTTTCAGGTGATTTCGCGGAAGTTTGCCCCCTGAAACCTCAAAAATATAGAAAACGGGGTTTCTGACAGGCAGGGTTAATTCCATAAGAGTTGGGGGACTTTGTAATTTAACACCAAAATACTATAAAACATTGAATTATACCCTTATATGATGCAATATGTAATAGAAAACCATGTGAAAATATGCAAAATTCATCTATGCATTTTACATGCATCAACATCCCCAAGCTTAACCCATGCTCGTCCTCGAGTATGAAGGTGATAAAACTAAGATGGGTTTTGCATATTGAAACAATCATGGGATATCAAGGAGGATTATTCATGCTACATATAATCAAATGATTAATACTAGAAATGAGTAGCAATATACAATTCATGTTGTAAGAAATATCAAATATGCAAGCAAAGATGCTTCATGAAAGTTCACAAAATGTATAATGAAATAAAAGCACTATGGACCAAATGCGTACACAAAATGAAAAATAAAATCCTATATTGGTCAAAGAATAGCATAATGGAGAATAGAAAATATGGTGGACACTTTGGAGAAAATTGAGTAGAGGAAAAACATGATCAAGTCTTATTTAGCCTCCAAATTATTCAACTAAAATTACTAATTGAAATGTGGTATCCATTGATCTAGGACTCTCATTGCCCCTTTATCACTAGCATCTTAAAATTGTGAGTATTGAAGTAATGAGAATGACAAGGTGGTTGAAAGCCTCATGCCCCGTGAGTGTGAAAACCTACTCCATGATTACTCAACTTAAGATTCCTAATAAGCTTTGTACAATCATAATAAGTATTAATGACATCATAGAGAACCACAAAGAGGTACCTCTTGCCCCATGACATGGAAACAAGCCCATGTTACACTGACAAGATGAACAAACGGAGTAGACTCATCATCCTTTTTATTTTCATTCACTATTATGCATAGCTTCTTATTTTATTATAGGATGTGTTGTAGAGTCACTCAAGCTGTAAGTAAATTTTCACCATGATAAAGCATGGCTTGGGTTAGCGTCCCAATGCGTTTCTCTAGTCATATAGATAATTACTCATCAAAACTTACTATTCCTCTATTTCATTTCGGCATGGCAGGAGTCCAAAAACAAAAGTACATGATATCAACCAAATGTAAATTTTTTGTGCAATTTTGAAAGCTTTCCGGTGATACACGTTTATAGCTAGCTCCCAACCACACACTTGTCAAACGCAAAACTTGTGGCTCCCATTATTGGGTCATGTTTATTAGATGCATAAAAAGTAAACTGTGCCTTCAAAAGTTCGTGAGAGTCCTATCCCAAGTTCAACCCATGAAAATTAATAAAGTGAATATCTTAATTTAGAACATAAATAACACAATAACATGGTGAACATACTCGGAATAGCAATGAAGCTAATGAGAAGATATGGTGGACTCACTGGAAATACTTGGCTAAGGAGTGTTGGAAACAAGTTTTTACTTGTTGGAATTTTTAAGTTTTTGGGCTAGCAAGAGGGAGATAGTTGACCAGCTGCTATGCATGCATATGTCCATAGAACTACTCATTTCATGACAAACTAAATAAACCAGCAATTAACATCAAGGACATGAATAAGAGATAGCTCAAGACAACATTATTGCAAATTTCTACACATAAAAAGCCTATAAATCATGCAAACATATGTAGCTCTTCAAATCAACCATGGCATCCCTATTCCAAGTCATAATACTAGCATCCAATACATTCCAACCCCAAACTCCAGTAGCTCAATCTCATATAAAATGATGGTGGTGGTCTTATCAAAAAAAAAACTAGACGCTTCAAGTCTCTACGATAAATACTTTGCTTAGAAAAACAGAAAGTAGACGTGTGCTAACCAAAAGAGTGTAGCTCCAATGGGGTGTTCATCACATCCCCAATCTTATGGCTTTCACCATTCTTGGATGTCTTGAGGCGCAGCTCCTCTATTCCCTGTGAAAAAACTTCACAAAACATGTTTCTCCCATTCTTTTTCTGTGGGGTGAGATTAGCAAGGACAAACAAATCACATGCTTGCTGTGAAAAATTCCAAATCAAATGCTCCAGTAGATAGACAATAAGGTTCATTTTGTTGTATGTTCACTCTCTTTCTTGAAAGAATCATGGAAATTCGATTCCCAAGCCCAAAGAGTGCATAAAACAAAAGAAGGCAGAATCTGTCCAGAAAAGAAGCAGCAGCAAAACGAACATTTTTTTCCTAAGCTAGACTCGTGAAAAAATTAAGCCAATTTTTGTGATTACAGAGGACGAAAATTTGCAGAACATACTAAAAAATTAGCTCAATCCGACATACCAATAAAAAACGTAAAATCATACGGTGAGCAGACTCGTGCTGAAACAGAAATTTCATGCACTAGGATAGCAACTTATAAGTCCAAATGGGTTTGACTTGACTCTTTATTGAAAACTCCAGAATTAAAACAAACAAAAAACTAATCTCTTGAGACAGCAAGAGGACACTAGGAAAATCCAAACAAAAACAACCGGGTTGCCTCCCGTAAAGCGCTTTCTTTATAGCCATATAGCTAGGCTTTACTTACTTGATAATCAAGAGGGATAAAGCTCATGAGGGAGCTTGTTCTTCAGCGTGCCCCTCTTCCTTGGGAAGTGCTCCATTCTTTTCTTGTGAGGGAACTGAAACTTGACATTCCCTTCCTTGGAGTCTATGATTGCACCTGTAGTACAAAGAAAAGGTCTACCCAAAATAATAGGACTAGGGGATTTATCCCCCATATCCATAATAATGAAATCAACGGGTACGAAAGTCATGTGCAATTCAATCATAACATCTTTTACTTGTCCTACAGCATTTTTAGTAGAGTTATCAGCAAGGACAAATTCACTTGAGCACTTTTCTAAATTTTCTAGTTCTAGCAATTCATATAATTCTTTAGAGAGTACCGATACACTAGAACCTAGATCTAACATAGCATGGTGAATTTCTTTTCCAATTGAAACTAGCACCTTGGGGATCCATGCATCCCCAAGCTTAGGAGGTATCATGGCCTCATTATTGTACCTAGCAATTTTTTCTTGCAAGACATGATTAGCAATATAAGATCCAAAGCCAGGTTGATTAACATTTATAGTGGGATCACTAGCAAATTTTTGTAGAGTAGCAATAATTTCTTGCAAGCTACTTTTTTCTAAATCAAGCAATGGATCCTTAATTTCAGTAATCATCATAATTTCCTCTACTTTACTCTATAATTTAGCTAGCATGCTTGATTCATGAGGACTAATTTCATCTTTGCTAGCAAGATAAGACATATATGGAAGTAAATATTCAGGGTACTTCACTATTTCATTCAAAGTTTCTTCTAAGCTAGTAGGGACATGCTCACTTGTATTATCAGCAATATGATCAATATTTTCAATAATAGGAGCAGCAATAGTAATAGAATTCATTCCTACACTAGGTTGTGCTTGTGGCTTTCCTGCTGACATGCTTAATAGAGTTGCTTGATTATCAGCTAATTTTGACAATGCTTTATCTAAATTCAAAGATTGAAGTTGCAATCCTTTAATATCACTACTAATGGATGCAATATACTTATTTAACTCATGTATCATAGCATTGTGACTAGCAACTTGTTCCATAAGCAATTTATTAAATTCAGAAATTTCACTAGAAGGCTTCCACTTATTTTCATTAGCATTAGGATATGGAACAAAAGGTTTATTTGGCACATAAGGAGGTTTACTATATGAATTGTAAGCATTACCAAAACCATTGCTACCATAATTCCTAACAAAATTAACATCCACACTTTCAGAATTACTACCAACTAGCTCCTGCAAAGGCACATTCTCCATATTTTGTTTATTAATAAAAGTAAGAATAGTGTCCATTTTAGAAGACAAATCATTGGTTTCTTCAATTGAGTTTATTTTCTTAGTGGGATTGGGTGCTATTTCAGTATTCCATTGACTATAATTTTGCAATATGCTTTCTAATATGCTCTTAGACTCACCTACAGTTTTACTCATAAAGGCACCTCCAGCAGCAGAATCAAGTATATTTCTAGACATGTAGTTTAGACCATTATAAAAAGAGTGTAGTATGGTCCATTCATTTACTCCATGTGATGGGCATGTTCTAAGCATTAATTTAATTCTATCCCATGCCATGGCTACATGTTCATTATCATTTTGCCTAAATGAGGGGATATTATTCCTATTTTGCAAAATTTTAACGGGAGGATAATATTTCTTAATGAAAGCTTCTTTTAAACCATCCCAAGACTTTATACTAGCTGTAGGTAGTGAAAGTAACCATTCTTTAGCCTTTCCTCTAAGTGAAAAAGGAAATAATTTCAGTTTTAAAACACTACTTTCCACAGTTTTAAATTTTTGCATATCACATATTTCCATGAAATCATGAAGATGCATAGAGGCATCCTCCATAGCACTACCACCAAATTGCTCTCTAGTAATTAAATTCAATAAACTAGGACTTACTTCATAGCTTTCAGCTTGTATTTCAGGTGTAGTAATTGGCCTAGCAATGAATTGGTCATTGGGTGTATTTGTGTAGTCACTTAATTTAGTTCTATCACCCATTTTAAAAGTTTTTATGTGATTTTTAATTTTTTATGCAAAACTGAAAAGTAAAGTAACTAGGCAAATTCGAAATACTAAAATAAACTAGATAACTAAATGCAAAGCTAAAATGAAAACTAAAATAAAATATGCAAGACAAAACAAAAACAAGAACCAAAACAAAACAAAAACAAAAACAAGACAAGAAACAAAACAATCTACTTGAAAGAAGGTGGAGATAGAAATGACGGTGTTCACGTAGGTGCAACCTCCCCAAGCTTAGGTGTTTGCACACCTTGTTGGTGATGAAGACTTCTTGTGAGCTCCCTTGGACAACTCCTTCACCTATGGCTCCCCGGCAACGGCGCCAGAAAAACGCTTGATGGCTAGGTTGAGACTCCAAGTGCAGAGTGTGTAGCTAGTGGCAAGCCTTCTTCCCCACGAGGGTGACTCGAGGGTTTATATCGAACTCTTGGGGAGCCACTATTTCAGCAGTTTTCTTCCAAGCTTCCTCCAGGATCCTGCAAACAAGTAGAGAATTTTGTGCCCTCAACCTCACCAAGTGGTTGTCAAGCACAAGGTGTGAGACTTCTAAATTGCAATGCAAAACTGAAAGTAAATGTGCAATAATTAAATCTACTACTAAATACAAATGAGAAAATAAATATGCAATGGATTGTTTTTGTATTTTTGTGATGCAAGTGGTGATGGAGATAATGTAAATTCGAATTGGAGATGGAATTAAAGTAAAGTGCAAGTAAAGTAAATTGCAGCAAAGTAACTAGAGTGTTTTCTTATATTTAAAATAGGACCGGGGTTCATGGTTTCACACTTGCATACTCTCAAATAAAGTAGACGGTGGACATAAAGAATTACATGTGAGATTACAATAACATGTTTAACATTGAGTACTTTCATATGGGCATCACGTCCTAGCCTAGAGATCTCTACGGTCATATTGATCCCTCTTATACTCCACCAAGATGCGAAATAAATCATAACACCTCGATAATTAAGGAAAAACCAGAGTATAGCTTTAAGCAATGTGACATGAAGTTGAGTAAGAACTTGCTAGATCTAGTCATGGAGATTGATTAGTGTCACTTCAAATCCCCGGTAACAAGGTACTCCTTTTTATCCCTAGTGAGGTAACTAAGAAAGGTTTAACAAAACCTAAGTGGATCGCTGAACTTCTGTCACTTTCACAGCACTAGCCACCCCCTGTTACTCCAACTAATGCACCCATCACCCCACACACGCTCTCAAGAACTAGATTGATCAAAGCTAGCAAATAAGAACGGGGTACATAAGATACATCTACTCAAATAACTCAAGAGAAACAATTGCAATCTCAGATTCAATAACTCATAGAAAAGATCCACCACATAGGAATTACAACGGTGCCCGTAATCATGTGAGGCGGCTCATACGGATCTAATTAGTGAAGCACATAGAGAGAGAGATACAAGTGCTACTTCCACAAACCCATAGCCCTGGGGTGGACTACTCCCTCTTTATGGAGATGTCGATGGAGATGACGTTGGAGGGGTAGGAGATCACACCGGCGGCGCCCCGCCGGAGTTTTCCCCCTCCAATCTGGAACTTCTGGTCTCTGTTTTGGTGTTTCGGTGTTTCGGTGGCGCTCTTCTCCGTAAGGGTACGGGGGACCCTTTTTATAGTCGGTTTTAGGTCAAGACGGAGTCGGTAAGTCGAAGATGGAAGGAATTGGGGCCACAGGGGCCAAAAGGGGCCTCTCACGCGGCCAAGGAATCTGGCCGCGTGGAGGGTCCTCTTTTGGGCCTCCTTGCCCAATTCTCGTGGATCCTTCGCCCGCAAGTCTTCTCCTTCCAAGAAAATGACCCCCGCAGATTTTCAGGTGATTTCGCGGAAGTTTGCCCCCTGAAACGTCAAAAATATAGAAAACGGGGTTTCTGACAGGCAGGGTTAATTCCATAAGAGTTGGGGGATTTTGTAATTTAACCCAAAAATACTATAAAACATTGAATTATACCCTTATATGATGAAATATGTAATAGAAAACCATGTGAAAATATGCAAAATTCATCTATGCATTTTATACCCTTATATTATTCAACGTTACTTCACTACTAACAACTTGACTTCTCCCATGTCCTTAAGAACAACACAAACTACTCACAACACATCATATGGATCATGATCAGAGGTGATATAATGTATGGTAACAATCTGGTCATAAAGTGCAAACACCGATAAATCTCACAAGCATCAACTACTAACAAGTAATCCACACCGGGAGAGAGATCTAATACAAAACAATGATAGAGGCCCCTAATTGTTACAGGGGGATGAAGGTGGATGATGAGGGTGATGGTGTTGGTTGTGATGATGATGATGATGACGATCTTGATGATGCCCGGAGTGATGACGGTGACGATGGCGGTGATTTCCCCTCTCGAGAGAGGAATTTCCCTGGCAGATTTCTCCCTGCCAGAGAGCTTTTCTCTCTCGGGTGTTTTCCGCCCCGAGGCTGCAGCGGAATAATTCTTCGAGGATGGAATGAGGCTTAGGGTTCCCTAGGGGTCAAGCACGCCAAAGATGACCCCCCCCCCCCAGAGGTGGGCCCCTTGTGTGTTCTTAGGGAGGGCGCGCCAGCCCTAGGTGTGGGCCCCTGGTGGCCCCCTCTGGCTCCCATTCTGGCTGTGTTCTTCCTCTGGACTTTTAGGAACCCCCAAATGTTCCCCTTCTTCTTCTGATCTTATGAAATATGGTATCTCGACGGTGCTTTTTCCATCAGATTTCTGGTCCCGGTGTTTATTCTCCAAAAATTATAAAACATGCAAAATAAGATAAAATAACATAAGAGATGCATCATAACATGAAATATATCGATGAATAACAGAAAATTATGATATAAAATAGTGACGCAAAATGGACGTGTCACATATCATGCACCTACTCTTAGTGTGAGAAAGGTCAATGCATAACACCAAAGAGGCTAGAAAATATGGTTAGTAAGTGCCAGAAAATCACAGCTTAACTTGAATAAAGAGGAACTCATAAGTTAAAGATTACAACTAGCATATGATCTTGCAATACATAATGAATATCACTCCAAGAGGGTCTGTGGCAGTGACAAGTCATTGTTAGCTACTTGACCATAGCGCATATCAAAAACTTCCATCATTGCCATCCACGGTCAAATAAAACCATGCTATCAACTGATTATTCGAGTGTGGCACAGTTTCAAGCTTTTAGACCAACCACTAAAGTTTTTACTTTGCTAGACTAGCAAGTTTAACCATTAAGACTATTAATATCTCAAAACTCCAGCAACGATTCAACTAAAACAATTTAATGATCTACAAGATTGGGCAGTTTCTTCTCATACCACTACCACATGCATGAAAATTTTCAATTCAATCAATCACCAAGAAACTTGAAAAAAATCTCTAAACAAATATTCAATAAAGAGAAGAGAGCTAATTGTATCTATATATTGCAAACAAACAAGCTCTAAAAAAATAAATAAAAACATGAGCTAATAACAGCATTAGCAAAAACTGAACACTCACAACGTGATAAGAGTGAAAACTAGAGTGTTCTAAACAATAATAACGAAGTGTGTTTCTCTGCAACAAAAAATGCTAGAATCCAACCATTTCTGACCAGCAAGAAAACAAAACAAAACTGAAAGAAAAATAAAAAGTTGCTCCAAGAATAACACATATTATGTGAAGCAATAAAAATATAGTTTCTTTAAAGATGACCTGATAATATTATTGATGAAGAAGGGGATACCTTGGGCATCCCCATGTTTTGACGCTTGTACTTCTTGGATATTTCTTGGGGTTGATATGGGCATCCCCAACATTGAGATTTTATCCATCCTTTATCTTCTTATATCATACTCCTTTCCTTACACTTGAAAACTTCCTTCACACAAAACTTCTCACAACCTTCATTAGCGGGGTTAGTGCATCAAATAGATAAATCCACTTGGTTCAGTTTTAACACAAGACAAACACTCAGTTTAAACATTAGCTATTGCCGCAACTCCTTTTAAAGCTCTTCACCCCTAGAGGATACAAAAAGAAAAAGATTAAGAGGCAAATGCAAACAAAGGCAGAAACCTATCAAAACAGAGCTGACTAAAAATACGAAATTTTTGAGGCACTTCCGAAGCTCAAATCAAAAATTGTTCATCTAATTAAAGTGAGATAACAACCTAGGGAAACCGCCTGATTTTTTTCAGGATTTTATCACACTCTCCGAAAGCTCTAGATTGTACTTTTGAGGTGACGATGCCTCTCTATATGTTCTGTAGAAAATAACTTTGTCCTGGTGTTTTTAGGGTTGAAGGCAATTTATGGGCGAAGAGGGGGAGTGAGGCGGTGGCCAGAGCTCCTAGGGGCCCACTGGGCGCGCCCAAGGGGAGGTCGCGCCTAGTGCCCACCTGGTGGCCTCCTGGCTCCCCTATGTTTGTCCTTTGGACTCTATCTTTGTTCCGAGTAAAAATGATCTTCGCGGACTTTTAGCCCTTTCCTAAAATATTTCCTTAAGAACTTTTATGAAATAGAAAAACTGTAGAAAAAAAGCAATTGGCCTAAGGCATCTTGTTAATAGGTTAGTCTGTGAAAACATCCGGAAAATGAAAGAAAACATGTGGAAAACAAAAGGTATTGGGTAGAAAACAAGTATGGAGCATAAAAAATTATAGATACATTTGCAACGTATCAGGATCCCGAAGCTTAACTCCTGCTCGTCCTCGAGTAGGGAAGTGATAACAAAATAAATTTTTAGGTGACATGAAGCCAACACAAATCTTGATCAATGTTATGTAAAAGAATTGCAAGCTGAGATCAAAGTACTTTAACAAAGGCATGACAAATATCATTTCAACTAATGTAAACTTAGCAACCATGTTGCACATGAAAACAAACACAAACAAAAGAAAATTAATAATAAAGAATTGAAAGTGATAGGTTTGTTTCAATCATAAATAAAAACATAATAAAGTGGTATCTAGCTAGTCCTTCGTGTGGTAGCAAAACATAAATTTCAGGACACCTTCAAAGTTTAAATGGTGACTAGATACAAATAATTTGAGAGCAAGCAATACCACACTCATGAATCAATCAATAATAAATTTCGGGACAATGCACATTATACTCAAAATGACAACTATTCTCTCTTAATGGTGCATCAAGTAAGAAGACAAAGACTCGGCATAAAAGTAAAACAAAGGCTCTTCGTAGAGGGAAGCAAGGATTACTCATGTGCTAGAGATTTTTATTCGATAAAGCAGGTATTGAAAACAATATTGAGAGAGGTGTATGTCTATGTCAACCAATGTTAATGAAAAACTTATCATAATCCATGTCACGCGAAGTGTTTGGACTTTTGAGAGTGGTTTCCGTTGTTTTATTAGTTTGGCACTTCCCTCCACCTTTCTTTCACAAACCAGGGCTAGCCATGTTCGCGGCTACCCACAAGCTTTCATCAAACCATGGGGAATCGCATTTTTATTATATTAATTGGCACCAGCTCTCTGCAAATTTAGGTGAGCAAAGATTTTATACTCATCGGGTGAAATGAGGAAGTTAAATTTGCTTGACACAAACCATAATAAACTTTAAACTACTTCCTCATGAGCTAAAACAAGAACACAAAACAGGTTAATAATTTTGAAGGTTTTAAAGGTAGCACACGAGAAATTTACTTGCAGTCGATTAAATACCACATATAGGTATATATGGTGGACACATTTGGCAAACTTTGGTTTTTGGGAGTTGGATGCACGAGTAGAGCTCATACTCAGTACAGGCGTAGGCTAGCAGAAGACTGGGAGTAACCAACTAAGAGAGCAATAACGGCCATAATCATGCATAGCGACAAAACATCATTAATCAAAACATGAAGTGATATTACAAGTCAAAAACTAAATGATCATTAAGTCTAGAAGTAACTTTGTTTGTATTCATAACATGGTGTGAGTATGTGCCAAGTCAATCCAGATAAAGCATTCAAGGGAGAAATACCACAATACCATGCTTCAATACGAGAGAACAACACATGATTAAATTCAATGGCGCATTAAGCACTCTTAATTATTCGAGACTAGTAATGATACATCATAAATATCTAATCACACAATTAAAATAACATCTAACATGACATGCCAAAGCCTATGCCATAGTCAAAACAAGCTTCCTATTGCACCACTATAAGCATGAAATAATTTACTCTTTTCCAACACCAATCAACTTATTCGAAACAACTCTCAAAGAAAATAATCATCAAAGACCAGATAGCTAATCAAATATAACTGAAGCAAACCAACAAGCTCTGAATAAGATTCGAGTGAAAAACAAGAGCTAAACGTAGTACTAGCAAAAACTAAGCACTCACAGAACAATAACATTGAAAACTAGAGTGTTCTAGGTAATAAAAACGGAGCATGTCTCTCCGAAAATAAAAGTTCTAGGATACAAACAAAATTTATAGCAAATAAAACAAAACAAACTGAAAGCAAAATAAAACGACGCTCCAAGAATAACACATATCGTGTGAAGGAATACAAATATAGTGTTTTGAAAGAAGCCTGATATTTTTGTTGATGAAGAAGAGGATGCCCACGGTTTGACGCTTGTACTTGTTGGATATGTCTTGGGGTGACATGTTCATCTCAAAGCTTGAGGTTTTTTCCATCCTTCGTCTCATCACATCATACTTATCTTCCTACACTTGAAAACTTCCTCCACCTAAAACTTCTCACAATCTTCATTAGCAACGTTAGTGTAATCAAATTAATAAATCCACTTGGTTCAGTTTCAACAGAATTCTCACACTCCAATTAAAATATTAGCTACTGCCAAAACTTTTTTTAAAGCTCTTTGCACCAAAAGAACACAAAAAGAAAGAGATAAAGACGCAAATGCAAATATTGGCAGAAATCTGTCAAAACAGAACAATCGGTAAATATGATTTTTTTTCGAAAACCTTCTGTTGCTCAAATAAAAAAGTGGGAAACTACCAAAAGTTAGATAATAACCAGTGGCATGTTGATGCATGTAAAATGCATACATGAACTTTTCATGTTATTACTTGTTTTTCCTACATATTAGCAACTTATATTCATGTTTTATAATGATTTGGGGGATTTTCTAAACAATCCCCCTTCTTTTGGTTCTAACCCTGTTTTTTCAGAAAACGTACTTTTTAGTGTTTCAGACTTTCCGGGAGCTTCGGGACACCAAAAAGGGCAAGGCCAAAGATCACGGTTCAGAATTTTCGAGACGAAGACCATGGGCCAGAGGGCCAAAAGGCCAACCAGGTGGCAAAGAGGACCCTCCACGCGGCCAGATTCCTTGGACGCGTGAGAGGCCCCCTTTTTGCCCCCGTGGCTCCGATGCCGTTGATCTTTCTTCTCACGAGTGTCTCGTGACCTAAAAACGACTATATAAAGGGTCCCCTGGCCTTTTCGAGGAGGAGGCGGCGCCGAGAGACGAAACCACGAAACAGAGAGATAGAAGGCTGCCGCCGGAGAAGATCGGAGAGGGGAAACGCCGCCGGGATCACCCCCGGAGGGCTCCACCCCCCTCCGGCGTGTTCATCATCAACATCTACAGCAAGATCAGCTCCATCTCTCCACTGTAATCTCTTGGCAAACACGATGTATGATGCAATACTATATTCCCTTGATGTATTGTGTCTCCCCGTCTATGTTTGAGTAGTGAATTGTTCTTGACAATGGTGAAATAGTTCGTTGATTGGTTGCATACAAGTTTGTTATCTTCTATGATTGTCTTTATGTACAATATATGAGTGCACGCATATGTTGGAGAATGCATGTAAGGTGATCACCGGTAGCATAATGGAGTGGTGGTGACTTGGGAGTGACAGTAACCTGAGACCGAGCCACAATGTTAAGTTATTGGGTGATATATATAGGGGACCTTAGAACGTAAGGCTATGGTGGGACTTTATGTCTTAATCAATCTTGTGCAGTCATTTACTTGGCCACATGATCCATCATAAGGGGTTGTAGATCATTTACTTGACTATACCTATTCATGGCTCCTTCCTAGAAGAAACAACTAAGACTAAAACATGTGCTTCACTAATTGTGACAACCACACGAACGAAACACCTATTGCTAGAACACTTGCTCCCTTGAGATACTTGAGATATTTGTTGCTTGCTACTTTTGAAACTTGCTTAGAAACTTGCTTTAGAAACTTGCTTAGGATTACTTGCATTTTAAACTTGCTTCACTAGTTACTAGACAAACCACACTCCACGTCACTTGCTTTTAATTAGTTAGTTCCTTTTAGTCAAACTTATTGCTTTGCATAAACAGCCATATAAGAGGGTTATAGGGCTTTAGAGAATAGATAGATTACCTTCAGCTCCTCGTGGGTTCGACACTGAAATACTTATCGAAAAGTACTACAATTGATCTCCTGCACTTGGGAGTCATCAAGCACTTTTCTGACGCCGTTGCCGGGAAGCGTTGTGCTAAGCTTTTATTTTTGTTTGCATTGCATACTAACATATAAACCTAAAACACAAAAGAAAATTATAAAATGGAAAACAACCAAACAATTTTAGAACTGTATAATATCTACCTTGAATTAGGACATGAAGTGTTTGAGGAGAAATTGAAAAATTATTTGCACAACAATCATATTTGTGGTAGTACTAATTCTTTGAACACCTTTATTGCTAAGGAAAACCTTGAGCTTGGGGAAGTTTGTCTTGATGAACATGATATTTTTAGTCCCCCTACTATTGAGGATAAAAATTATATACTTGCTGATTCTATGGAAAGTTTTAAGCTTGGGGAAGTTGCTTTTGATGAGCTTGATATTTCTAGTTCCCCAAGCTTGGAGGAGAAAATTCACTTTGATGATACTATGCCTCCTATATATGATGATTGCAATGAAAATTATGAATGTTTAACTCCCACTATCACTAATGAGGATTTTACTTATGTGGATAGTAGTGATTCTTTTATGCATGTGGATCATGATAAGAATGTTGTATGTGATATTCATATTGTTGAATCTATTCATGATGCCACTGAAAATTATTATGAGAGAGGGAAACATGGTTACACATATTTCAACAATATTAAGTTTCCCCTCTTTATGCTGAAAGTATTGAAGTTGCACTTGATCTACCTTTCTATTCTTGCTATTATGTGCTTCTTTTATTTGTTTCATTACAAAATGCCAATGCATAGGAAATGGGTCAGACTTAAAAATAAATTGTTTAATATTTTTTTGGTGTGTTCCTTATGCTTTAATTTCCTATTCGGTTTGAGCACACATTTATGTCTTTACAACATGTAAAATTCCTTTACCTATTGTTATGTATCATTTAGTTTAAGATTTTCATTTTATATAAAATTTGGGAAAGTAAATGAGAAGGATGAGTAATGGAGAAGTTGGGGTCGACCTTGAACATGTGTTGTTCATGCCAATGAAACCATTGCAAAGTCTCTATCATTAAAACTTTTTACAAAGCTAAAAACAATAAAAATATTAGTTCACTACTGTAACATCACAATTCTGTCTTATTTCTCATCTTAAATGGCAAGAATAATCTTATATGAGAGATAGGATTAAACAATAGTAATTAGCTGTCAAGAAACAGATTCCTGAACTTCACTGCGAAAAATGTTTAAAATCACAGAAGTGGAATTTTGACCTGGTAATTTACGAAAGCAATATTTAGTTATCACTACATATTTAATTGGTTTTAAGTTTTCTGATTTGAGCAACTTAAGTGCCTCTAAAAATTCACTCTTTACGGGTTGTTCAGTTTTTGGCAGATTATGTCTTTATTTTGCATTGCTCTCATTACTTGTGTTTTCTGTGGTTCTTTTGATCAAGGAGCAATGCACAACTGTAGTAATAGTATTTAATATGTAGAATCAACTCGTGATGTGTCTTTGCTGTACCTATGTGGATTTTATTTATGGAGGCACTAACCCCTCTAATCAAGTTTTATGTTGAGATTTGTGTAAGAAGAATTTTTCCGGAGGAAGAGTTGAGTGAGATGAACAAAGATCAAGAGGGACAACCAATCAAGCTTGGGGATGTACCCCTGGGCTCACCCTACAAGTATAAAATAAGTACAAGAATCCAAGCTTGGGGATGCCGAGCCACCTCACTCCAACCATCATGATGTTAAGTAAGTAAAGCCTAGCTATATGGCTATAAAGAAAGCGCTTTACGGGAGGCAACCCGGTTGTTTTTGTTTGGATTTTCCCAGTGTCCTCTTGCTGTCTCAAGATATTAATTTTTTTTTGTTTTAATTCTGGAGTTTTCAATAAAGAGTCAAGTCAAACCCATTTGGACTTATAAGTTGCTATCCTAGTGCATGAAATTTTTGTTTCAGCACGAGTCTGCTCACCGTATGATTTTACGTTTTTTATTGGTATGTCGGATTGAGCTAATTTTTTAGTATGTTCTGCAACTTTTCATACTATGTAAGCACAAAATTTGGCTTAATTTTTTGACGAGTATAGATTAGGGAAAAACGTTCGTTTTGCTGTTGTTGCTTTTCTGGACAGATTCTGCCTTCTTTTGTTTTATGCACTCTTTGAGATTTGGAATCGAATTTCCATGATTCTTTCAAGCAAGAGAGTGAACATACAACATAATGAACCTTATTGTATATCTACTGGAGCATTTGATTTGGAATTTTGCACAGCAAGCATGTGATTTGTTTGTCCTTGCTAACCTCACCCCACGGAAAAAGAATGGGAGAAACATGTTTTGTGAAGTTTTTTCACAGGGAATAGAGGAGCTGCGCCTCAAGACATCCAATAATGGTGAAAGCCATAAGCTTGGGGATGTGATGAACACCCCACTGGAGCTACAATCTTTTGGTTATCACACGTCTACTTTCTGTTTTTCTAAGCAAAGCATTTATCGTAGAGACTTGAAGCGTCTAGTTTTTGTTTTTATTTTTGTTTTCATAAGACCACACCCATCATTTTATATGAGATTGAGCTACTGAAGTTTGGGGTTGGAATGTATTGGATGCTAGTATTATGACTTGGAATAGGGATGCCATGGTTGATTTGAAGAGCTACATATGTTTGCATGATTTATAGGCTTTTTATGTGTAGAAATTTGCAATAATGTTGTCTTGAGCTATCTCTTATTCATGTCCTTGATGTTAATTGCTGGTTTATTTAGTTTGTCATGAAATTAGTAGTTCTATGGACATATGCATGCATAGTAGCTGGTCAACAATCTCCCTCTTGCTAGCCAAAAATTTAAAAATTCCAACAAGTAAAAACTTGTTTCCAACACTCCTTAGCCAAGTATTTCCAATGAGTCCACCATATCTTCCCATTAGCTTAATTTCTATTCCGAGTATGTTCACCATGTTATTGTGTTATTTATGTTCTAAATTAAGATATTCACTTTATTAATTGTCATGGGTTGAACTTGGGATAGGACTCTCACGAACTTTTGAAGGCACACTTTACTTTTTATGCATCTAATAAACATGACCCAATAATGGGAGCCACAAGTTTTGTGTTTGACAAGTGTGTGGTTGGGAGCTAGCTATAAACGTGTATCACCGGAAAGCTTTCAACATTGCACAAAAATTTACATTTGGTTGATATCATGTACTTTTGTTTTTGGACTCCTGCCATGCCGAAATGAAATTGAGGAATAGTAAGTTTTGATGAGTAAGTATCTATATGACTAGAGAAACGCATTGGGCCGCTAACCCAAGCCATGCTTTATCATGGTGGAAATTTACTTACAGCTTGAGTGACTCTACAACACATCCTACAATAAAATAAGAAGCTATGCATAATAGTGAATGAAAATAAAAAGGATGATGGGTCTACTCCGTTTGTTTGTCTTGTCATTGTGACATGGGCTTGTTTCCATGTCATGGGGAAAGAGGTACCTCTTTGCGGTTCTCTATGATGTCATTAATACTTATTATGATTGTACAAAGCTTATTAGGAATCTTAAGTTGAGTAATCATGGAGTAGGTTTTCACACTCACGGGGCATGAGGCTTTCAATCACCTTGTCATTCACATTACTTCAACATTCACCATTTAAGATGCTAGTGATAAAGGGGCAATGAGAGTCCTAGATCAATGGATACCACATTTCAATTAGTAATTTTAGTTGAATAATTTAGAGGCTAAATAAGACTTGATCATATTTTACCTCTACTCAATTTTCTCCAAAGTGTCCACCATATTTTCTATTTTCCATTATGCTATTCTTTGACCAATATAGGATTTTGTTTTTCATTTTGTGTATGCATTTGGTCCATAGTGCTTTTATTTCATTATACACTTTGTGAACTTTCATGAAGCATCTTTGCTTGCATATTTGATATTTCTTACAACATGAATTGTATATTGCTACTCATTTCTAGTATTAATCATCTGATTATATGTAGCATGAATAATCCTCCTTGATATACCATGATTGTTTCAATATGCAAAGTCCATGTTAGTTTTATCAGCTTCATACTCGAGGACGAGCATGGGTTAAGCTTGGGGATGTTGATGCATGTAAAATGCATACATGAACTTTGCATGTTATTACTTGTTTTTCCTACATATTAGCAACTTATATTCATGTTTTATAATGATTTGGGGGATTTTCTAAACAATCCCCCTTCTTTTGGTTCTAACCGTGTTTTTCCAAAAAATGTACTTTTTAGTGTTTCGGACTTTCCGGGAGCTTCGGGACTCCAAAAAGGGCAAGGCCAAAGAGCACGGTTCAGAATTTTCGAGACGAAGACCATGGGACAAAGTAGAGGGCCAAAAGGTAAACCAGGTGGCAAAGAGGACCCTCCACGCGGCCAGATTCCTTGGCCGCGTGAGAGGCCCCCTTTTTGCCCCCGTGGCTCCGATGCCGTCGATCTTTCTTCTCCCGAGTGTCTCGTGACCTAAAAACGACTATATAAAGGGTCCCCTGGCCTTTTCGAGGAGGAGGCGGCGCCGAGAGACGAAACCACGAAACAAAGAGACAGAAGGCTGCCGCCGGAGAAGATCGGAGAGGGGAAACGCCCCCGGGATCACCCCCGGAGGGCTCCACCCCCCTCCGGCGTGTTCATCATCAACATCTACAGCAAGATCAGCTCCATCTCTCCACTGTAATCTCTTGGCAAACACGATGTATGATGCAATACTATATTCCCTTGATGTATTGTGTCTCTCCGTCTATGTTTGAGTAGTGAATTGTTCTTGGCAATGGTGAAATAGTTCGTTGATTGGTTGCATACAAGTTTGTTATCTTCTATTATTGTCTTTATGTACAATATATGAGTGCGCGCATATGTTGGGGAATGCATGTAAGGTGATCACCGGTAGCATAATAGAGTGGTGGTGACTTGGGAGTGACAGTAACCTGAGACCGAGCCACAATGTTAAGTTATTGGGTGATATATATAGGGGACCTTAGAACGTAAGGCTATGGTGGGACTTTATGTCTTAATCAATCTTGTGCAGTCATTTACTTGGCCACATGATCCATCATAAGGGGTTGTAGATCATTTACTTGACTATACCTATTCATGGCTCCTTCCTAGAAGAAGCAACTAAGACTAAAACATGTGCTTCACTAATTGTGACAACCACACGAACGAAACACCTATTGCTAGAACACTTGCTCCCTTGAGATACTTGAGATATTTGCTGCTTGCTACTTGTGAAACTTGCTTAAGTTTACTTGCATTTTAAACTTGCTTCACTAGTTACTAGACAAACCACACTCCACGTCACTTGCTTTTAATTAGTTAGTTCCTTTTAGTCAAACTTATTGCTTTGCATAAACAGCCATATAAGAGGGTTATAGGGCTTTAGAGAATAGATAGCTTACCTTCAGCTCCTCGTGGGTTCGACACTCAAATACTTATCGAAAGGTACTACAATTGATCTCCTGCACGTGGGAGTCATCACATGTGTATATTTTCTCAAAGAAATCCGACGTTTTGGCTGAGAGATATGAATTATTTGGTAACAACCCAGAAATCTGTTTCAGAACAGCAACTTCCCCAAATTGCACTACCTCTCAATTAGAGGTTACTCTTGGCACAAAAATGAAATAAAAAGGATAAGGAGCGGTTGATACAGAGGTAACAACTTCCGAAACAGAAAAATAACATAATAAAACAAAAGAAAACAAAAGGATAATGAACGAAAACAAAAGTGGGTTGCCTCCCACAAGCGCTTTTCTTTAACGCCTTTTAACCAGGCATGAAGAACGAATCAAGTAGTATCATTCAATTTGAGGAGCTCAAACTCATCATAGAGCACTAAATTTTTCGCACAAAAGGTTCAGAATCTCCTCTCTCTTTTGTTTTAGGTTTATTCTTTTCATCAAAGAGATTCTTCAAAACTACCTAACCAAAATTCTCCTCTAATGCCTCAGACATTGCTAAAAGTTTGAATGGTATAGGGATATTAATTTCTTTTTCACAATAAGTTATTCCCTCATATTTCATTCTATCATTATCTAAAGTTTTAAAACTATGACTGATGGCAAGACCATAACCAAGCATCTTATAACGAGCAATGTCCTTAAATTCCAGGAGCAAAGCATTCAACAGAAAATCTCTTTATTTTCTTGGCTCCTGATACATCTCAAACGTATCCATAATTTATGATGTTCCATGTTGTTTTCATGCCATATGCTACATGTTTCCTATACACTTTATGCCATTTTTATGGATTTTCTGTGACTAACCTATTGACAAGATGCCACGGAGCGAGTTCCTATTTTCTGTTGTTTTTGGTTTCAGAAAAGTTGTTATGGAAATATTCTCGGAATTGGACAAAACAAAATCCTAGAGTCTTAGAATTCCCGACGCGTAAACGGAGTCCAAAGGAGACCCGGAGGAGGGACCTGGATCCACAACACCATAGGCTCGCACGGGTGGCCCCCTGGCCGCGCCCACTGGTGGTGTCGGCCCCTCGGGCGCCCACCGATATTTTCCTTTCGACTATATAATCCCCCGATGCATAAACCCTAAAATAATTGGCCTCCTTCCACGAAAGTTATGTAGCTCCGCCGCCGCCATCGACAAGTTTCGGGGGACAGAAATCTCTATTATGGCACCCTGTCGGGATGGGGAAGTTCCCCCGGAGCCATCTCCATCGACTCCACTGTCATCTCCATCGCCGTTGCTGACTCCCATGATGAGGAGGGAGTAGTTCTCCCTCGGGGCTGAGGGCTCTACCAGTTTCTATGTGTTTCAACTCTCTCTCCCACCGTGTGATCTCTATGTGATCATGAGATTTATAATCTAGTTGAATAAGTAGATGTTACTCTTCATCTATTATGCTACTCAAGTGGTTTTGTTATGAGATCTCCGTAGACACTTTGATCACGGTGTAAACATGACAGTGTGTGCATCGTGTGGTTTAGCATGATATTTATATTTTGTGTTGGATGACCCTATGAAATTGTGGTGTTTGTTTGGAATGATCTAGTCTCATGGTGATAGCGTGGGGGTTACCTAGATGGGGAATGCGAACTCTAAGGAGTGATTTTATAGCCCTACGCAATGATTGGTGTTTTTTATTCAACCGAAGAGTGGTTCGGAGTAGCATAGTGAAGAGATGATATTTATGCATTCAATTATGTTATTATTGTTGAGAGTGTTCACTAGTGAAAGTATAATCCCTATGCCTTGTTTCTAAGCATTGAAACACCGCTTCAACCAGTTTTGCTACATGTTTGCCTGCTGCCATTTTTATTTCAGATTGCTATTATCACTTATAACAATTCATATTACTTGTATTTCACTCTCTCTTCGCCGAACTAGTGCACCTATACAACTGAAAATTGTATTAGGTGTGTTAGGGACACAAGAGACTTCTTGTATCGTAATTGCAGGGTTGCTTGAGAGGGATATCTTTGACCTCTTCCTCTCTGAGTTCGATAAACCTTGGGTGATCCACTTAAGGGAAACTTGTTGCTGTTCTACAAACCTATGCACTTGGAGGCCCAACACTGTCTACAAGAATAGAAGTGTGCATAGACATCAAGCTCTTTTCTGGCGCCGTTGCCGGGGAGGTAAGGGAAAAGGTACTCACATCCTCGGGTGTGAGTGCTCAAAATTGTTTCCTTTAGATTCTACAGTTATATCTTTTTGTTTCTTGTTTTTATTTTTACTAGTTAGGCTTAATCAAAAACAACAAAAATATGAGAGAGCTTTATAATATTTATCTCTAGTTAGGACATGTAGTGTTTCAAGTGAAAATTAAAAAACCTATGGAACTTTATTTGCATGCTAGTAGCAATGTTATTAGTATGAATTCTTTGAACAACATTATTGCTAACGCTATGGAAAATTCTAAGCTTGGGGAATCTGGTTTTGATGAATATGATATTTTTAGTCCCCCAAGTTTTGAGGAGGAAATTTTCTTTGATGATACTTTGCTTACAATATATGATAATTATAATGATTGTGGTATTCTAGTTCCACCTGCTATTGAGGATAAATTTTATTGTGATTATGATATGCCTTCTATATATGATTTTTACAATGATGAACATGCTATTTTCAGTCCATCTACTATTGAGGATAAAATTCATTATGTTTATACTATTCCTCTAATTTATGATGATTGCAATGATGGATGTGATAGTTTTACTCCCACTATTACTAATGAGAAGGATTTTACTTACATGGAGAGTAATCATAATAATTTTATGCTTGATCATGATAAAAAATGCTTTCTGTGCTAGCTATATAGTTGAGTCTGTTCATGATGCTACTGAGAATTATTTTGAAAGAGGAAAATATGGTTATGGAAATCTTCATGTTATTAAATTTCCTCTCTTTATGATGACAGTTTTGAGCTTTCTCTTGTGTTGATTCTATATGCTGGTTTCTTTAAGATAGACTGGTCATTATGAAAGAGGAAGACACGGTTTCATATATTTCAATAATATTAAGTCTCCTCTCTTTATGTTGAAATTTTTAAGTTGCATTTGTTTTGCCTTCCTATGCTAGCTTTGTGCTTCATTGATTTGTTTTATTACAATACTCCTATGCATAGGAAGAGTGTTAGGTATAAACATGTTTTATATATGCTTGTTGATGCTCTCTTTTATTTTTCAACTCTTATCCTTGTGTTAGCATCATAAGAATTACTATGCCTAGCTAAAAGGCTTTAAAGGAAAGCACTTCTTGGGAGATAACCCATGTTTTTATTTTTGCAATGTTTTGTTCTCATTTCTTTGAGTCAAGGTGTTGTTTACTTCTATAGAAACTCCTTTGTATCTTTATTTTCTCGCATATGTTGTGCCAAGTAAAGTCTCTAGTGAAAGTTGAGGTTAGATTTGGATTTTTTTCGCATGAAATAGATTTCAGTTGTCCATCGTATAAAATTGCATAAATCGCAGAAAGATCAAAATGACTTGCAAATTTTTGTGCTCATTACTCAGCTAATTCCTAAACTTTTTCTATGTTTGTGTTTTCTTATTTGAGCAACATAAGTGCCCCAAAAAAATCGTCTTTACAGATTGTTCTGGTTTTGATAGATTCTGCCTCTTTACTTGCATTCTCTCTTTTACTATGTTGAGTGGATTTCTTTGTTAGACAAAACATCAGTGGTTGTAGCTAATGTTTAAAAGGTATTAATAATACTTGTGTCCAAGGAGAACATGTGAGTTTTTGATTTTGCACTAACCCTCTAATGAGTATTACTTTGAGTTTGGTGTGAAGGAAGTTTTCAAGGGTCAAGAGAAGAGGGTTATATAATGCGATCAATAAGAGTGAAAAGCCAAAGCTTGGGGATGCCCCTGTGGTTCATCCCAGAAAATTCCAAGAAGACTCAAGCGTCTAAGCTTGGGGATGCCCAAGGCATCCCCTTCTTCATCAGCAACTTATCAGGTCACTTCTAGTGAAACTATACTTTTATTCCGTCACATCATATGCACTTCACTTGGAGCATTTATTTGTTTTTGTTTTGTTTTATTTTGGTTTCCTTACTGCAATCAACTTAGTTGGAACCCATAATTCTTGTGTGGGAGAGATACACGCTCCGCTTTTTCATATGAATACTCGTTTCTTTTCATGCTCGTATTCTTTGTTTTTCTTCTAGCCGCTGCAAATCCTTCTGCTCTTGTTTTTCATGCATCTCTTATTCAGAGCTGTTAGTTCTAGTAGAGTTATTTTAGTACTCCTTTGTTTCATTTCTATATTAGATGGAGAGTTTTTGTTGTTTGGTGTTTTATGGAAATATAAAATGCTACATGTGGTAGATGGTATGTTGGAAAAGACTTGCATGCTCTAGTAGGCCATTAAACTGTTTCACATGAGTATCTGATGTTGTTTTGAGATATTAATATGCTTAATGGTAAACCTGCCGGTCTAGTAAAGTAAAAACAATTAATGGTTGCTCTATAAAATGCTACATGTGGTAGATGGTATGTTGGAAAAGACTTGCATGCTCTAGTAGGCCATTAAACTGTTTCACTTGAGTATCTGATGTTGTTTTGAGATATTAATATGCTTAATGGTAAACCTGCCGGTCTAGTAAAGTAAAAACAATTAATGGTTGGTCTAGAAGCTTGAAACTGTGCCACACTCGGAAAACCAATTGATAGTATAATGGTGTACGACTTCCTCTGCGGATAACAATCATAATGAGTTTTTGTTACGCGCTACGGCCGGGGTAGCCAACGGTTACTTGTTAGTGCCACGGAACCTCTTGGAGTGATCTTCATTATGCCTTGTATAATCGAATTTCTAGATGGAATCTTTTAACTTGTGAGTTCTAAGTTGCGGGTTTTTTTGGCACTTCCACCATCCATATTTGCTAGCCTCTTCAGTACTGTGCATTGCCCATTCTCACATTGAGAGTTGGTGCAAACTTCACCAGCGCATCCAAAACCCCGTGGGAGGACTTTGTTCTTCTACACATAAGCCCAAAATATCTTCCTCGGAACAGCCACCATACCTACCTATCATGGCATTTCCATAGCCATTCCAAGATATATTGCCATACAACATCCATCATCATTATGTTACTTGTTACATGTTCCATTGTTACTTTGCATACTGCTACACTGGCAGGAGCATTTGGTTTTATACATCGGAGATATTTCTGTTTTAGTTGTGAGTACTAAAAGTGTGATGATTCGTTATAAAATAGAGTTTTCTCCCTACCAGTGAGGATATATAAAAAAAGAAGAAAAAAGAGAGAAAAGCCCAAAATAGGGAAAAAAAGGGGCAAAAGATAGATAATAAAGAGAGAAGGGGCAGCACTACTATCATTTGTTCCACACTTGCGCTTATTTAGCACCAATATTTCAGTTTGGAGAGAGTTTTCATTTTATGACTTGCATAACTATGTGGGGACCTTACATTATAGAAGTTGGCTTGTATATTCCAATGATGAGCCTCCTCAAAAGTGCTCTAGGTCTTTGTGAGCAAGCAAGTTGTATGCACCCCCACTAGTTCCTTTGGAGAGCTTCCCTACACTTATAACTCTATGTGCATCCATTGTGTGGCAATCACTACTCCTTGCATAGCTTCGATTGCAAGACTTCCTCTTGTCTAATGATCACTTTCAGTTGTGTGAGACTTTCTTCCATTGACCTTCTAAACCCCCCATAATGTTCTTTTAGCCATAACATCCTCGTGCAAGGAACCAATACAATACGCTTGCTTTCTTTGGGTGCACAAATAGTTTGATGATTTTTTCGCGTGCGTATTGTTGTCACTTGACTTGATCCTAACATGAGTTGTTGTGAGAGTTTGATGCTTAGGATGATTACATTGTTTTTCTTGAAGCTTAAATCATCTTTAATATACTTTGCACGATGGATTGTCTTTTAGTATTGATCCGTTGAAAAATTTTGCGTTGTTGTTCCTAATGGTTTATACATTACTCTATATCAACTATAAACCATCGCCTTTATTCATTTGATCTTAGTTTACATACTTTACATTATGATGATCAATTTTATGTTAGTAGCATGTCACCTCAGAAATTATTTGTTTTTATCGTTTACCTACTTGGCAACGAGTAGGAACTAAGCTTGGGGATGCTTGATACGTCTCAAACGTATCCATAATTCCTGATGTTCCATGTTGTTTTCATGCCATATGCTACATGTTTCCTATACACTTTATGTCATTTTTTTATGGATTTTCTGGGACTAACCTATTGACAAGATGCCACAGAGCGAGTTCCCGTTTTCTGCTGTTTTTGGTTTCAGCAAAGTTGTTCTAGAAATATTCTTGGAATTGGACGAAACAAACTCTCGGAGTCTTAAAATTCCCGACACGTCAACGGAGTCCAAAGGAGACCCGGAGGGGGCGCCTATAGCCACCACACCATAGGCTCACGCGGGTGGACCTATAGCCGCTCCCACTTGTGGTGTGGGCCCCTCCAGCGCCCACCGACGTTGCCCTTTCGCCTATATAATCCCCCCGATGCATAAACCCTAAAATAATTGGCCTCCTTCCACAAAAGTTCTGTATCTCCGCTGCCGCCACCGATAAGTTTCGGGGGACAGAAATCTCTGTTCCAGCACCCTGCCGGGACAGGGAAGTGCCCCCGGAGCCATCTCCATCGCCGTTGCTGACTCCCATGATGAGGAGGGAGTAGTTATCCCTCGGGTCTGAGGGCTCTATCGGTAGTTGATGCGCGTGTAACACAAGTTCGTTGGGAGACCCCAAGAGGAAGGTATGAAGAGCACAGTAGCAAGTTTCCCTCAGAAAGAAACCAAGGTTGAATCGACTAGTGGGAGGAAGGAATAACTTCAGAAGGTTGATGCAGTTGATATGGTAGGGCGCACTACCGATTCAGCAGCAACGTGGAACCTACACGACACAATCAAATCACTTTGCCCCAATGAAGAAATGAGGTTGTCAATCTCACCAGTTTTGCTGAACACAAAGAGGATAAACGTATGGTGTGGAAAATAGTATGAGAACAGTATGAAAACAATAGCAGCAGTGTGAAACAGTAATTCCGGTGGTTGTATTATCAGTATGAGAAAATGGACCGGGGTCCACAATTCACTAGTGGTGTCTCTCCGTAGAAAATAAATAACATGTGTGGTGACCGAATTACATCTGGGCAATTGATAGAAATGAAGGTTGCACCATAGTGCATATGCAAGTCATAAAGATTACTATGTGATTCATGCGGGCATTACAACAAAATACATAGACCGTCATCCAACTGCGTCTATGAATAATAATCCACCTTCCGAATATCATCCGAAGAAACGTTCGGTATTAAGTTGCAAGCAACAGATAATCGCAGTAAGAAAAGTGTGTAATGTAAACAATGTAAACATAGTAAAAATCGTTGTTTTCTCCCTAATGGAAACAACACACCCTCCATATGTCACGTTTCTGTGACTCGAGCACAGATGCAAAGGAGGCATGAACCCACTATCAGCATAAATACTCTCTCTTGGAGTCACTAGCATCTACTTGGCCAGATCATCTACTAATAATGGAGAGCATGAAAGATCATAAATAACATAAGCATGAAGATAATATGATAGATTGATAATAAGAAGACATAGCATTCAATATTCATCGTCTCCCAGCAAACACAACATGTAGCATTAGAATAAGATGATCTCGATCATGTAAGGAAGCTCACGAGATCTAAACATGAGGCATAAAGTGGAGGAGACAACCATCTAGCTACTGCTATGGACCCGTAGTCTAGGGATGAACTACTCACGCATCACTTCAAAGGAGAGCATGTGGTGTAGACCCCTCTGGTGATGAATTTACCTCCCGACAGGGTGCCGGGGAAAGCTCCAGAACCCTCCCGATCTTGGGATGATGATGACAGCGGCCTCGGGTGTTTCTCGGGAAAAGGTGGGATATATTTAGGGTTGACATATCGGGGAGAATATATAGGCGAAAGCGCGATGGAGGTGGATACCCGAGGGGCCCACACCACCCCACGGCGCGGCCAGGGGGCGCCCTCCTATGGTGTGGCCCCCCTCCGGGCATCTTCGGGACTCCGTGGAACCTTCGGGGTTTCTAAGACTTCTGGGCTTCGAATTTTCCAATTCCGCGAATATTTCCAGAACAACTTTTTTGAAACTAAAAACAACAGAAAACAGAGAGCTGTCTTTGTGGCATCTTGCCAATAGGTTAGTCCCGGAAATCAATAAAAATGACATAAAGTGTATAGCAAACATGTAGGAAATAACATGAAAACAACATGGAACATCAGAAATTAAGGATACGTTTATGACGTATCAACATCCCCAAGCTTAGTTACTACTCGTCCTCGAGTAGGTAAACGATAAAAACACATAATTTTTGAGGTTACATGCTACCAACATAAACTTGATCATCAATATTGTAAAAGCATATGTAAGCTGAGATCATAGTACTTTAAACACAAGCATGATAGATATAATTCTAGCAATAAAACATAGCAATCACTTTGCATCATGAGAAGTAACACATAAAAGATCATGAATAAAAATGCATTGAAAGTTATATGTTTGTTTCAAGCATAGAGATAACATAGAAAAGTGATATTTCGCTTGTCCTTAAGAGTGGGGCAAAACATAAATGCCAGGACACCTTCAAAGTTTAAGAGGAAGACTAGAACAAATAATTTGAGAGCAACTAATAACACATCATGAAGCAATTAATAATGTTTCTGGGACAAATGCACATTAAACTCAGAATGGCAACTATTCTCTCTCAACTGTGCATAAAGTTAGAAGATGGAGACTCAACATAAAAGTAAAAGAAAGGAACTTCGCAGAGGGAAGCATGGATCACTCATGTGCTAGAGCTTTTTATTTTATTAAACAGAGGTATTGAAAATGTTTGACGCTCCTCCCAACCATCTTACATAAACTATGGCTAACCAAATCCTCAGGTGCCTGCCAACAATCACATACCGTGGAGGAGTGTCTATTTTTTAGAGAAAGGTGTATGTTTATGTCAACGAATGGTAAACAGAAAATACAGTATGTTACAAGCCGACTAGACTTCACAAGAGCGGCTCCCATAGAAGGACGCAACTGGTGTAGAAGGTCATCCCTCTTTCTCTTTTCTTTACACAATTATGCTTTAAATCAGGGGCAAAAATAGTGAAGAGAATTTGTTTGTATTAATTTGGGGCTAGGAACCCCGCTGCCAGCTCTTCTATCAATTCGATAAGCGGATGAAGCCACTAGTCCAGGGTGTGAAATCTAATCAACAAGTGAGATAAAGATTCTCTATTTACGTCCTCATGAGCTAAAACAGGAACACAAAACAGGAGTAATTTTGAAAGTTTTAAAGGTAACACATGAGCAATTTACTTTGGAGTGGAAGTTAAATACCGCATGTAGGTAGGTATGGTGGACACATTTGGAATACATTGGTTGAGTTGGATGCACGAGTAGAGCTCATACTCAGTACAGGTGGAGGCTAGCAAAAGATTGGGAGCGACAAATCAAGAGAGCATAAAGGCCATAATCATGCATAGCGACAAAAACATTATTAATCAAAGCATAAGTAGTACTACAAGTTCAAAAACTAAATGATCATAGTTGCTATAGGTTAATGGTTTGTAGTTGTAAACATGGTGTAAGCATGCGCCAAGTCAACCAAATAAAACATTCAAAGGAGAACACCACAAATTTATGCTTCAATATGACAAGAAAAACTCATGATTATTTCAATGGCACTTTAAACACTCTCAGCTATTTGAGACAAATCATGCTACAAAAATAACCACTAGACTTTATAATTAAAATAACATCTAGCATGATTTGAAAATGTCTAGCCACGGTCTATACAAGCTTCTATTTGCATCGTTATAAATTCTACCACATGCAGCAGTTTCTTTTCCCCACAAGCACCATACGAAATATGTGTTAGCAAAAACTCTCTAAATGATACAGCAAGCAAGCATGAGAGTACTCACATAACTCTACTAAAATTAACATCTCTGAATAAGAGATGCAACGAAAACGGGCTAAACAGGAATTTTGCAACAGCTAGAAGAAAAACTAAGAATACGAGCATAAGTATTCAAATGAAAAACCAGATCGTGTCTATCTCCAAACAAGGATTCTAGGTTATAATTATGTTTATTGAAGCAAGGAAACAAAAGAAAACAGAACAAAAAATAACATATGCTCCAAGTAAATTTCATATGATGTGACCGAATAAAAATATAGTTTCACTAGAAGTGACCTGATAAATTGTTGATGAGCAAGGGGGTGCCTTGGGAATCCCCAAGATTATATGCTTGAGTCTTATTAGAATTTTATGGAATGAACCACGGGTTCATCCCCAAGCTTTTACCTTACACTCTTCTTGATCACATTATATCACCATCTTCTCTTGACCCTTGAAAACTTCCTTCACACCACACTCAAAGAGTAATTCGCATTAGAGGGTTAGTGCAACAATCAAAAATCCATGGGTTATGTATGGTCACAAGATTATATGCTTGAGTCTTATTAGAATTTTATGGAATGAACCACGGGGTCATCCCCAAGCTTTTACCTTACACTCTTCTTGATCACATTATATCACCATCTTCTCTTGACCCTTGAAAACTTCCTTCACACCACACTCAAAGAGTAATTCGCATTAGAGGGTTAGTGCAACAATAAAAAATCCATGGGTTATGTATGGTCACAAGTTCTATTGATACTTTTAAACATTATATACAGCAAATGATGTTTCGTGAAGCAAAGAAATCCACTTGACATCGTAAAAGAGCAAATGCAAGAAAAAGGGCAGAATCTTCCAAAACCAGAACAGTCTATAAAGACAAACAAAATTGGGGCACTTACGTTGCTCAAATCTAAAAACATAAAGAACAAAAAAGTTTTGAAATTAGATAAGGAATAAGCACTAAAAATTTCAGGTCATTATGATCTTTCTGGATTTTTCATGATTTTTTACGGTGGACAGCAGAAATCTGTTTCCTATGCAGAAATCCAAAACCAACTCCAACTTTCGTTAGAAACTTTACTTGGAACAACTAAAACATGAAAATTAAGATATAAAGGAGTTTCTATAGAAGTATACAACCCCTTGACTCAAATGAAACAGATAAAAACAAAGCAAAAAATTAAAACCATGGGTTATCTCCCAAGAAGTGCTTTTCTTTAACGCCTTTTAGCTAGGCCCAGAAAAGTAGATTAATGTGTTTTCAAGTGAAGAAGCATCCAAATTGTTACGAGGCTTACGTTTACCTTTCTTGCCCTTATTCTTACCTTTTGGGGACTGATGGTTTGAGCATGGTTTGGAAGTAAAAGTCATGGTACCTTTCCCCACATTAATAGTTGCTACCAAGACCTTTAGTAGAGACCTTCCAAGGGTGATTTGGCCTTCTCCTACACATTCAATAACAAGATAATCAGTGGATACCATTCTTCCTAGGATTTTTGTAAATATCCCCTCAGCTATCCCAATGGGCAATATAGTTGTGTTATTAGTGAGATGTATCTCTTCACCTCCCTCAGAAAGTCTCCAAGTACTCAAAGATTCATAAATTTCTTTAGGCATAAGAACAAATTTAAACATAATATCGCAACGAGCATTAAAAGTTTCACCATGTATTTCAAACTTTACTATATTAATCATATTTGAAGCTTCAGAGTTTATTGGGACATATTCAATGTGTTCACGCATCCGGTTATATACTTCTTTTAAACAAGACATGTGTGACTCAAGAGTATTCAATCTAGCATAAATACTTGCAAAGTCTTTATCAGAGCTACTAGGTGAACTATAGGTTGCAAATTTTTTGTGGCATTAAAAACTTGATCCCCATCATAGTGGAGGAAATATCCTCCTACCACAGTATCCAAAGCATATCTATAGCAAAGAACTAGACCAAAATAAAAGCTACGAATGAACAGGCTTAGAGTCATTTTAGGTTCAATTTTACAATAGGAATAAAAAACTCTAGACCAAGATTACTTAAAACTCTCATCACTCCCTTGTTTGAAAGTGAAAATAATTTCCTCATGTGACATGGTAAAAGGAACAGGAGTACTCATTTAGCAAGACTAGAAACTGGATAAAAATAACAGCTAGAATAAGAACTAGTTTTTTGTGTTTTTGAGAAAGAGAAGCAAACAAGACAAAATAAAATAAACTAAGCAAAACAAAAACAAAGTAAATAGATTGGAAGTGAGAGACTCCCCTTGCAGAAATTCTCTTCCTCCGCGGCAACGGTGCCAGAAATTAGCTTGATGCGCGTGTAACACATGTTCGTTGGGAGACCCCAAGAGGAAGGTATGAAGAGCACAGTAGCAAGTTTCCCTTAGAAAGAAACCAAGGTTGAATCGACCAGTAGGAGGAAGGAGTAACTTCAGAAGGTTGATGCAGTTGAGATGGTAGGGCGCACTACCGGTTCAGCAGCAACGTGGAACCTACACAACACAATCAAATCACTTTGCCCCAACAAAGCAGTGAGGTTGTCAATGTCACCGGTTTTGCTGAACACAAAGAGGTTAAACGTATGGTGTGGAAAATAGTATGAGAACAGTATGAAAACAGTAGCAGCAGTGTGAAAACAGTAATTGAAGTGGTTGTATTATCAGTATGAGAAAATGGACCGGGATCCACAGTTCACTAGTGGTGTCTCTCCATAGAAAATAAATAACATGTATGGTGAACGAATTACAGCTGGGCAATTGATAGAAATAAAGGCTGCACCGTAGTTCATATGCAAGTCATAAAGATTACTATGTGATTCATGCGGGCATTACAACAAAATACATAGACCGTCATCGAACTGCGTCTATGACTAATAATCCACCATCCGAATATCATCCAAACAAACGTTGGACATTAAGTTGCAAGGAACAGATAATCGCAGTAAGCAAAGTGTGTAATGTAAACCATGTAAATAAAGTAAACAACATTGTTTTCTCCCAAATGGAAATAGCACATCCTCCATCTGTCACGTTTCTGTCACTCGAGCACATATGCAAAGAAGGCATGAACCCACTATCTAGCACAAATACTCCCTCTTGGAGTCACTAGCATCTACTTGGCCAAAGCATCTACTAATAATGAAGAGCATGCAAGATCATAAATAACATAAGCATGACGATAACATGAAATATTGATAATCAGAAGACATAGCATTCAACATTCATCGGATCCCAGCAAACACAACATGTAGCATTACAATACGATGATCTCGATCATGTAAGGCAGCTCACGAGATCTAAACATGAGGCATAAAGTGGAGGAGACAACCATCTAGCTACTGCTATGGACCCGTAATCCAGGGATGAACTACTCATGCATCACTTTGGAGGAGGGCATGGTGGTGTAGACCCCTCCGGTGATGAATTTCCCTCCCGACAGGGTGCCGGGGGGGCTCTAGAACCCTCCCGATCTCGGGATGACGATGAGTGCGGCCTCGGGTGTTTCTCGGGAAAAGTGGGATATATTTACGGTTGACGTATCGGGGGGAATATATAGGCAAAAGGGCGATGACGGTGGATGCCCGAGGAACCCACACCACCGCACGGCGCGGCCGAGGGTGCGCGCTGTTGGAACGCGTAGAGATAAACAAAACTTTTTCCTACGCGGTACTTCCAAGATCTAGCCGAGGTAGAAGGCCACGATGATTACCACTAGACGCGCGGTTGCGGATTATTGATGAAGCGCGTCGGGCAGTGCAGTCCACGATCCGATCCACGAACGTCGAAGTGTTGAACGTACAACACCTCTGCCGATATCCACACGTACGAGTAGGAGCTCCGACGGCGGACTGCTAGGTCCGGTGCGACGGCTGGATTGAGTGGGGCTAGGGTTCCCAACGCATGGGAGTGGACTAACATGCCCGCTGGGCAACCTGCGCTCCTCTTTATATAGCGAATGGTAGTGGGCTTCACAACACTTGTGGCCCATTCCCTCTGTGAGTCCAACTCACAAAATCAGTCCATTTCCGGTTCGGGTCCAACCCAACCAATACATTTGCTCCCGCTCTTAAGTGTGCGACCCTGCAGGCTCATGGCGACTTGGACATGATTGGAGTTCAACTCCTAATCGATCAATCGGTAGCGGCTCCTAGCAGAACGTGCCGACTCCCAAGTCACATTGAGTCATGACGACATACCTTTCAATGTGATATTCATCTTAGTCCATTTTGCCTCACGATATACCTTGTTGAACTATAGGCGATTTATCGTCATCCCTATAATAGCTCAACTCTCTTCTCGATCCGTGATATGTGATTCATCTGACTAACTCTTAGTCAAAAGACACAGTTAACACTTAACTGAGTCGCGCATGGCCATGCTTCCTGAATCATATCACTCGAGAGGGCCCAGAGAATATCTCTCCATTCGGAGGGGCAAAATCCCATCTTGGTTATCCACATCACGCAGCTTGTTTCTCATTCGACCCGAACTCTGCCTTTATAGCTGCCTTGTCACAGAACAGCGTTTGACAGAACCTAAGTCGGTGATCCACAACTCGGATTGTGCGATAACCTTATGGCATAGGATTACATTGATTGAGACATGCAAATGATGACTTACGCGTTGCATCTCAATCTAGGTCAGTCCGACTGGCTAAACTCTTTAGCCAAGTCCGTGATCGTTGGAATGGCATCACCATGCCCATGACAAGTGGAACCGTGTCATCAACCAACACTCACATTAGTCTAGGGTGTGTGTCCAGCACAACCTAAATGACCAAGGACAATCTAGTATGAACAACATGAATACATAGTTCCACAATCGAATCACATATTCAATGACATTTATCAGATGTTCAAAACAAGGACAACTTAATAACTTTATGAATGCATTGGGAATTACATCATACATGATTGCCTCTAGGGCATATTCCCAACACGCGCCTCCCTATGGTGTGGCCCCCCCTCCGTGCCTCTTCAGGACTCCGTGGAACCTTTAGGATTTCTAAGACTTCCGAGCCTCGAATTTTCCAATTCCGCGAATATTTCGAGAACAACTTTTCTGAAACTAAAAATAGCAGAAAACAGGGAACTGGCTCTATGGCATCTTGTCAATAGGTTAGTTCCGGAAATCGATAAAAATGTCATAAAGTATAGCAAACATGTAGGAAATAACATGACAACAACATGGAACATCAGAAATAAAGGGTACGTTTATGACATATCAGTAGCTATGTGTAAGGAAGTGCCCCCGGAGCCATCTCCATCGACTCCCCTGTTGCTGTCTCCTATGATGAGGAGGGAGTATTTCTCCCCCAGGGTTGAGGGCTCTACCGGTATCTATTTGTTTCATCTCTCTCCCATGGTGTGATCTTTATGTGATCATGAGCTTTGTAATCTATTTGAATAAGTAGATGTTACTCTTCATCTATTATGCTACTCAAGTGGTTTTGTTATGAGATCTTCGTTGACACTTTTATCACGGTGTAAACGTGACAGCGTGTGCACCGTGTGGTTTAGCATGATATTTATATTTTGTGTTGGATGGCCCTATGAAATTGTGGTGTTTGTTTGGAACCATCTAGGTCTCATGGTGATAGCGTGGGGGTTACCTTGATGGGGAAATGCGAACTCTAAGTAGTGCTTTTATAGCCCTACGCAATGATTGGTGTTTGTTATTCAAGTGGAGAGTGGTTCGGAGTAGCATAGTGAAGAGATGATATTTATGCATTCAATAATGTTATTATTGTTGAGAGTGTTCACTAGTGAAAGTATGATCCTTAGGCCTTGTTTCTAAGCATTGAAACACCGTTTTCAACCAGTTCTGCTACATGTTTGCCTGCTGCAATTTTCATTTCAGATTGTTATTATCACTTATAACCATTCATATTATTTGTATTTCGCTCTCTGTTCACCGAACTAGTGCACCTATACAACTTACAATTGTATTAGGTGCGTTGGGGACACAAGAGACTTCTTGTATCATAATTGTAGGGTTGCTTGAGAGGGATATCTTTGACCTCTTCCTCCCTGAGTTCGATAAACCTTGGGTAATCCACTTAAGGGAAACTTGCTATTGTTCTACAAACCTCTGCACTTGGAGGGCCCAACACTATCTACAAGAATAGAAGCGTGTGTAGACATCAGCTCCATGCTTTAATGTTTAAGAAACATTTGTTGTATAATAGGATTAAGGTTAACAAACCTAGCTTCTATCCTGGCAAATGAATAGGTTACAATAGCCTCGTAGTTATTCGCAAGTTTAACTACACACTTATCATTAAAATCACGAATCCTATTAACATGGTTAAAGAATTCCTCGATATTGTTTCTCCCAATAATGAATCCACTTCCTACTTTCAGATCTTCCATAGAAAAATTACAAGAAGACATTTAGCAAAACAGTAACAAAAACTAACACGGAGATGGAAACTAAATAACAAGGCAATAAAAGACTAGAAACTAGAGAACCAAAAAAATTAGGGTTTTGATAAAGAGAAAACAAGACTAAACAGAAGTAAACTAAGCAAGAACAAACCAAAAGAAAGAGAGTGGAAGTGTGAGACTCCCCTTGCAGCAAGCTAGAAGTCCCCGGCAATGGCGCCAGAAAAAGTACATGATGTTGACGTGATCACACGCTCGTTGGGAGACCCCAAGTGTAAGGTATGATGTAGTCTAGAGTAAGTTTTCCCCTAGTATGGAACCAGGGTTATCGAACCAGTAGGACTTCATAGCCTTGAAGAAGGTTACTGTATCAAAGGCGCCAGAAATTACTGGTGTGTAGTTGACGAAGCGTGGAACCTGCACAAAAACACAAATTCTCTATTGTTCCAACTTACCTTGAGGTTGTCAATCTTTCGGTCTTGCTGAAAACAGGAGAGAATTAAACGTATAGAGTCTTGAAAAACAATAAAAGTAAACAACGGAACAGCGAGGAAACAATTATGAAAATGCTTAAAATAAGGTTTGCAATATGAGTAAAATAGGAACGAGGGCCATAGGTTCGCTAGTGGTTTCTTTCCAAAGAAAACAAACATGTAGGGTGAACAAATAACGGCCGGGAAATTGAGAAATCATGAATGTATAACAATAATATTATGCCTAGATAAAGTTCACGGGTTCTAACATTGTAGGCATTACGTCAAAGCATATGGACCGTTATCCAGCATGCAACCATATCTAAAAGTCCACCTCAAGAAAGATATCCAGCAAATCCCTTGGTATTAAGTTTCAGCAACAAAATGATTTCTATGTGTGCAAAAAACAAATGCATCAAGATCAATACGTAATGTAAGCAGTGGTTCTCATCCGTAGACAAGACCATTGTTGTTTTCTCGCTAGTGGCAACAACACATCCTCCCCCCCCCCCCCCCCCCCCCCGCGCACGTTTCTGTCACTTGAGTGCAGGCAACAAGGAGGAACCCAGCATATAAACCCTCTCTTGGAGGTGAAAACAACTACGTGTCCAAGGTAATTATAAACATCAGAGAGCATTGCAAGACAAGATTAAAACTCTCTACAAATATAAGTGAAGCATCTCGGATTGACATGAACAAAATAATCATAATCTCATGGTTCATCGGATTCCTGCAAACACAACATGCACAATTACATAACGGTGGTCTCGATCATGTGAGGTGGCTCATGAGACTCTAAACATGGAGGCATAGGGGAGAGAACAACCATCTAGCTACTTCTATGGACCCGTAGTCCCGAGATGAACTACTCACGCATCTGTCCGGAGGCGGTCATGGCCATGTAGAGGCCTCCGGTGACGATCCCCCTCTCCGGAGGGTGTCGGAGAAGGACTCCAGAAGACCTAGATTGGAATTTCGATGTGACGACGCCTCTCTGTATGTTTCATGGAAAATAACTCCGTCTTCGGTGTTTTTAGGGTTGAAGCCAATTTATGGGAGAAGAGGCGACGTGAGGCGGTGGCCAGGGCTCCTAGGGGGCCACTGGGCGCAGCCAAGGGGGAGGCCGCGCCTGGTGCCCACCTGGTGGCCCCTGGCTCCCCTCCGTCTCCACATAGAGCACAGATCATAAGGCCATATATGTTTGTTGCATAAAAATGTCAATATTGGAAATTGTTCCATGTCCATAGAGCACTCTTTGTAGTGTTGGTATTTCAAAAAAAATACCGTCAAAATTTGAATCGGTTTGAATCTCAGGCCTAAAATACGCGTAGTATATATTCAGTCCTAGGGAGCCGTACACTTTTGTGTTTGTTTCCACATATCAATCCAATCCTGTGCTATAACTACCATCAAAGTTTTTCTATGTATTTTACACATTCAAGCCCCGATATCGATGCCATATCGCAAAGTTTGCACTAAATTTGTCCTCCACGGCCACCGCCACACCGATGCCACCTTCATGTAGAAGTGGGCATGCTGCGACGCGGCCGCCCTCTAGCCTCGCTTGACGCATGGCCCATGCCAATCACCACGCTGCCACCTCACCTCATTCCTTCACCTGAAGCGACCAGAACATACTAGACTTCGAGTCGAAACATGCACAATTGACACTGAGAACGGTTTGTGAGGTGCGTGATGATAAATTGTGTAGCAGGGTTTAGCTAGCTTCTGGGTCTGGATGAAGACAAACTCATACCTCGAAATCAGATGGAAGAAGGTTGCGGGCGTGGGGACGCCAGGAGCATAGTGTCGCTACAAGGAAGAAAGGAAACAGCGATGGCGGCAATGAGGGGCGGAGGGGTTAGGGTTTGGGGAGGAGGGGGCGGCCGCAGCTATAGACTGTGTAGCTTGTAGGGTTTCGGGCTTACGAGGCCGGGGCCATAGATGCAGAGGAGTTTGTTTTAAATTATTTTTATTTATTTTACTACTACCCCCTTTTCTAAAATAAGGCGTATAAAAAAATTTGAAGAGTCAAAGTTTATACAAGAAACTAGCAACAATTACAATACTCTTCAAATATACTATGAAAAATATATTTAATGATATAGGAGTATCTAATAAGATTGATCTCGCATTGTACAGATCCATATTTTTTTTGAAAGTTTGGTCAAAGTTCATATGGTTTGACTTTTTGACAAAACCTATACGCGTTCTTTTACGGAAGGGACGTAATAGTCTCAGTAATTACTCCGTACTTTTGTTTCATCCGAAGTATTTTGTTTGCTTTGACCCGTAAAACCTATCAAAAAATAGCATATACCCATAAAAGGTAAGGGAGACCGAACGTGAGGTTTTTCCGATTTTAGCTGTCTTTCCTTCAGTGGTAAGGGATATGCACCTTATTGCTAAACCAACTCAAATCCTCTCCAAAACGGTCTGCTAATTAATTAATCAATAAATAGACTGTTGCATTGTTGCCTTTGTCAATTAGGCCGTTTGGCAGCTTCAGTTGGCAGGTTGGTTGTTATATATTTTCTGGTTTTTTTTTGTGTGTGTGTGGTTTGGCCATTAGGCCATGGCGTCACATGTCGGCGGCCTTTGTTACCAGACACAGTAGTTGAAACCAGGAAGAAGTCAATTTCAATTTCAAAAAAAAAAAAAAAAAAAAACAGGAAGATGTCTATCATAGCGCGGTGGTGTATGATTGTCCAGATCGGTGGCATGGAGCGCCACACTCCGGCTCCAATTGCATCTGGGGCGATCGGCAAGGCTCTGTCATGCCCGTAAAGAAAACACCACAGAGTTGACAACTTTAACTGCTCGTGAAGTTGGAGAGTATACACATCAGGATCAGGGGTTCGTTGTTCATCCTCCTAAGAATTTTGCACAGATCTCCTGCTACATAGGCACGCTACTTCGACATGCACATGTCACTCGTGACCAGCACGTTTCATCCTAATGCCCTCCATTCCTAAGAGCAATGGCAATAGTATAGCCGGCTGTTGGCTATAAGAAAATGTCATGTCATCTATAGCCTACTTATAGCCAACATGTACAATAGTTAGCTATAAGAATGTGCTACTTTATCAATGCATGACCCATCTGCCACTCTCACATAGTGCCTAGGAGCACGTGCTGCAGCTGGCTCTTGCATGAGAGCCCGCTTATTTTCTCTCTCCTGCTCTCTCTCCTCCAACTAAGCACAAATATATTAGTTAAATGGTTACAGCCTGCTGACTGGACTCTATTGTACTTGCTCTAAAACTACTACAGATCGAAACAAATAAGAATGCATACAGACCACTTTAGAGCTGGAACAGTTTCCTAGACCTCTCCGGCCTGGGAGGAGAGGAACGCATGGAGTATATATGGCAATTAAGTATCCTATTTTTTTACCTACCATATGTACATGAGTATCAGAGATGTGATTGAGATTAAAGTTTTAGTACACTATTTTCTGACCGAAATGCCTACTAAAATATTAGTGAGTAATGACATCCATCTACTACCACGTAAGCGTATGTGTGTGTACATCATTACATGCCCGCAAAGCGTGTACACAAGCATCATTCACTAGGACATTGTGTTGTATGGCCTTGGAATTTCATAGGTTCCGGTACAATGGTAAGGACATCTTCTACGGGACTGTTCAAATTCGGATTAAATGTGTATCAGATTTGTCCGTTTGAGCGGCGGTCCTGCCCATTGTCCGCGCGTATCTGGTTAATGCACTCTATGGGTCTGCTCACTTGGGGACAATGTCCCAAAAGAATATTAACAAAAGTAGCCCACGGGTTCAAGGCGATGTCAGCCACGGTTCGGGGCCATGCAAGGCCATGCCTGGCCACGGTTCAGGTCATGTCCGGCCAGGTTCAGGCCATGTCGGTTGGCATACAAAAGGGCGCGAGGCCATGGTTCACTCCTCGTCGTCCATGTACCGCTTCTGCTTCCTTCCGAAGTAGGCCTTTTTCCTCGGGGTCAGCAAGCTCAAGTACATGGCCATTATCTGGGCTTCTTGGGCGGCCAGCACGAGATCGACCTCCTTCTTCTTGATTTCCACCTCCGTCTGCTTGATCTCGACCTCCTTGGCCCTTGTCTTGGCTTCCTTGGCCCTTGTCCTCGCGTTCTCCTCCTCTATCTCGATCTTCTTGGATTGGACGATGAATAAATTCTTTGACATTTCCTCTCGCTCCCGGCGCTTCTTCTCCTCCCTCTCGTCTTTCTTCTCGCTGGTCTTGTCCTTCTGAGTGATGAAGCCCTTGAGGGTCCCTTGCAGAGCGATCGTCATGGCATCGCGCTTCAAGTCCAACTTGGAGTTGGTCCGGCACCTTGGTATCTCCGTTGTCGCGCTGTCCCCGTTGTCGGGAGTCATCCCAGGGACCGGTAGTTGCCCCCGGCTTTTCTTGAGGATGTTTTGGAGCTCCTTCCACTTCTGGTTGTCCTTGAGCACCTTGTAAGCAATAGGCGAACTTGAAGGACCTATCCCCTGCTCGGTCTTGAACACCTCCAACGCTTAAAACACCAACGAAAAGATGGGACAAATGGAAAACCATGAAACAGGAGGCCGGAGACAATAGCACACATGAACCAGAGACTCACCAAGTCTGCGATGACAAATCCACTTTGCGGTCGGGCCGCCGCGTGCTCGAAGGAGCCGGTGAATTTGCTACACTCGACCGAGATGAGTCGAGACCTTTTTTGGATCGACATCTCCGTCCTCCTGTGACCATAGAGTAGGGCGGGAGTAGTGCCCTTTCATGGTAGTTCTTATACATCCGGCCCCAATACGCGTTTCCTTTCATCTCGGCCCGACCATCGTGTTATGTCCCAACTCCATCCAGGTCTCCTAGAGGCACAGGTCCTCCGCTTCGGTGTAGCCGGTGCCTCTTGGACGCATCTTCTTGGCCGCCTGAGCTTGCTGGGCCAGCTCGTCCATGAACAATGAAATGTCGTCGATGTTCTCGCTCTAAGTCTCGTCCCCCTCCTCCTTCTCCTCTTCTTCTTCCTCGATCCCCTCCTCGTCGTACTCCGCCTGACCGTTCTCATTGATCATGCCTTCCAAGTAGGCCTCTCCATCCTCCCTGGTAAGGCCCTGGGTCGGCGAACGCATTTCGTCGAACAGGTTGCGGGCCCTGGGATAGTTGGCCGGAGTGATTGTGCGAGCTCCCTTGCTTGCGGTCGCAGTGTACATGCCTGACATCGGCGCAGTGTTGAAGTCGAAAGGGTCCCTCGGGGCCGGCGGCATAGACTCGCCCACATCCAGCACCTCAATGGGCGTCGTCGGGGTGCGGCCGGGCAAAAAACCGTACATCGGCGCAATAGCTGGCTACGCCACGTCCGGAATTGTCCTCGGCTGGGCCGCTGACGCGTTGGAGCTCGCGGCGGGACCGTGGGGGGGACATGGGGCACCGGCCTGCATTCCCATCATGATCATGGCGGCTTGTGTAGCAGCTAGACCGATCCTGGCATCCCTGGACGTCGCGTCCTCCGTGGTCTGCGGTTCGGCATCGGCGGCGGTCTTGACCCGCGCCCTCCGACCGGCCCTCTTTGCCGACTCCTCCTTCCTTTGCGCCTCGGAGAGCACGACCTTGGACCTCTTTGCCCTCAGGGATGGGTCCTTGGACGTTGCCGCGCCGGCAACGGTGGAACAGATCCAGCTGTGGACGCAAAAGGGGTGGCACCGTCCGCGTCGGCCATGGCTAGGGCAAAGAAGGGGCGGCAGCTGGGGGTGGGAGAGGAACGGTCGGCAAAGGAGTGGAGTGTGGCTCTGTTGGGCGGGCTAGGGCAGAGAAATATTGGACACAACCGCGATCCAGGTGTGTCAGGACGATGCTCAAAGTTGGGCCGGGATTGAGCAGTTCCGGACAAAAAAACGGACCACGGTCCGTTTAGGCAGCGCCGTAGGGGGCCGATTTTTGGCCGGGCTGCTCAAATCGGGCCTGTCCGGGCGAAGTAAGCAGTCTCGTAGGAGATGTCCTAAGTGTACGGTCTTGCCTACTTAGGGCCATCTACCGAAAATCCATCTCTCTCCCCTACCCCCTTTGTTGTATCACGTGGGCCAACTTTCTATGCATGGCTCCACCCAATTTCTGCCCTAATAGTTATTCTTCTTTTAATTAATCTTTAGCGGTGGAGAAAACTTGGATGTTCGTAATTTCTACATGAAAGCATCACATTTTGAGGATAAAAAAGGAATAGTCTGAATCATCACCAGGGTGGTGTATGTTCCGACGACCACATAATTAGGAATAGAACCGAATAAAGCGCAGAGGCATTGGGAATGATAACAAATCAAAATTTCTCCATTCTTTACAGGTTATTCTCAGAATATTAAATGGCTCCGTTTCTTCTTCACCCTTTGGAGGAGGGGGGGTTATGGACCAGTGGCGGATCTGTTTTATCCGATATTCACCCCCAAAAATATGATCTTTTCCTCTTGGCGCATTGGTAGGTGTCCTGGCGCTATACGCTCTAGCTCCGCTACTGCTCTCTACTATGATATGTTCAACATATACGGTTTTCGGAGAAATTAGAATTAAGAAGAGAGAAGTCCGATTTACCCCCCCCCCCCCCCCCCCCCACACACACACACACACACACACTCTCTCTCTCTCTCTCTCTCTCCTAAACTTTTCTCAAGGTTCAGTTTACAACTCTCAACTCTCATTTAGTTCAAATTTCACCCCTTAACTTTCAAATCTGACCCAAATACAACCATTTCAGCATTTGATAGGCTCGAATCAAGGAGTTATGTACACGAAATGGTATATTTTGTTCAAGACGTACATGAAATAAAATAGTAGATGTGGCAAGAAAACCCGTTTAATCGGTGGAAGGGGTGTATTCCAAACAATTTTTAGAGTTCAGGGTTGAAACTTGAACCAAATGAGAGTTGAGGATTGCAAACTGAACTATGGTACAAGTTTAAGGGGGTAAATTGGACTTATCTCAATTAAGAATGCATAAGGGTATCATCAGTTTTCTATTGAGATGGTTGAGCTTTGTATCCATTGTATACACTTTGTAAACTTTAGATGATGAATTTGTAATAAACATGGTTGTGTGCATCAAATGATGGAGACATCAGGCATATCCCCATCTCAAAAATAGACATAATGAGCCATCTACCACATGTGCACTAGGTGTGGCCGTGGCGTAGTCATGGAGAGTGTGCATGTGTGCATGGAGTGTGCTCTAGCCGCGGGACTCTATCTCCAGGGACGGACCCATAAATAATTATGAGAGAGGGGAAAATAGTTGACCAGGGGCATTTCTTGTACGAATTTATAAAATTTGAATACTTTTTCTTTAAAATATGAACAAATACAAGGGAAAGTAAAAAATCTTTAGCGGGGGCATAGGCCCCCACTCACGTGTACTTGGGTCCGCCCCTTTCTGTCTCTCAGCTACCGTTTGGGCATTATAAGGTGCGGTCCAATACTAGCACTCCTCCCCACACACACAGTTGCAACATGGTCTTCTAAATAGGGCCTTCTACAGTTTTGAGCCGACAAGGAATTCATCTAACATGACAGTAGGCAACCCTTTGGTGAAGATGTCTACATACTGCAATAGTGCGTGGACATGAAGATCGACAAGACTCAAACACGGCCGCATGAAGCGCCAAATCAATCTCGAGAGGTGGACAACACTATGGTTGTCGTAGTAGACAATCATGAGCTATCCTGCAGGATGGTGGAGATAGCTAAGTAATTACTGCAGCCAACATGGCTCAGTACCATGTTGTCAACAACACAGTACGCGGCCTTTGTGGCTAGATCGAGACACAATGTTTTGTTGCTTGAATGATCACTGAGGAAGATTGTTTACGATGAAGATGCCTAATCCCGAAGTAGAGTGATGAGTATCAGGGCAGCCTGTCCAGTTGGTATCAGAGTAAACCATCTAGTTGGTGCAAAGAGTGGCAATGAAGGGACGGGCCGAGTTACGTGGTACCGTGGACATATCGCAAGATGTGTTTCACCACCTGCATATGAGTGTTGCGGGGATCATGCATGAACTACCATGCTTGTTGAACGGCATAGGCTATATCGAGTCGCAAGCACGGGAGCGCGTCGGCGAGGCACGGTAGTGCGAAAGGTTCCTCAGTTGTTTACCGTCACATCTTGTATTTGGAGTCAATGGAGGTGCTAGTTGACATGAGTTAGAGTGATGCACGTTGACACCAAAAATGTTGGCGCTCACCCAAATCCGTCATCGTTCACATATCCAAGAATTCAGCACAGACCTCCTAACACAGATACAGAGGCACGCATGTACATGTCACTTGTGACATCCTGTTTTCACCCTAAATCCCAATGCCCACCATTACTAAAACTTTTATAGATTGAAACAAACAAGGATGCATACAGGCCACTTCCGAGCTAAAAAACAGTAACCTATACGATTATACCTCTCCGGCCTAGGAGAAGAGAAGCACATTGAGTATATATGGCAATGAAATTCAGTACCTTACTTTTTACTATCATATGTACATGAGTATCACACAAGTGTTTGAGATTAATGTTGTGGTACTTTAGTATACTATTTTCTGACCGAAATACTTACTAAAATATTAGTGAGTAATGACATCCACTATTGCCACGTCAATGTACGTGTGTATACACAACTACACAAGCATCATATACAAGGGAAATGTGTTGTATGGCCGGGGAAATTCATCTGTTAGTCGAATGGGAAGTGGTACGGTCTTGCCTACCTGTGGCCATCTACGAGCAACAGGGTATTCTACAACGCTGAGCTGACACAAAATCGGTGAACATGACGTTGGTTAAGCCTTTGGTGAAGATCTCTACCTAATGCAATGATGCGGGGACATGAAGAACATGATGATCTACAAAGCTCAAACGATCCGCATGAAGTGCAAATTAATGCTAAGGGGTGTACGACACGTATGTTGCCGTAGTAGACAATCATGACCCATCGTGCAGGACGATGGAGATAGATAAGTAACTACAAGAAACGCCCATATTTCCGACGGTGAAGTCTAATAACCGACGGTGTCAACAATGGCCGATATGTGCTGATAACCGACAGTGTCAACAATGGCCGACGGTTTTCGACTAACTCTCGGGTATTACTAGCAACAGCCGACGGTATCGTCCATTTTTCGACGGGAAAAACAGACTCTCAACTATCCTAAGCCGACGGTGAAATACAATATTGTACGGTTCAAGTATAACTCTCTGGTACGTGCATACATAACTTCATGAGCTGAAATAAATCGGGTATTCAAATATATTGGGCAACATGAGCTGAATTAAAGAAAAAGCGGATCAGAAAAACAAAATGGGCTATGTTGGTCATAGCATGTGACAATTTGGTTCCCTTCTTGGATAATTAATTCCGTCGGGTCAAACATACCATCGACTATTAAAAAACCGACGTGAGGCCCTAATTCTCACTAAACATATAACCGACGGTGAACAGTCAGCTATAAGAGTCCTCGAATTATGTCAGGCGCATGCTGACAAAAACATGTCCGACGGCTCACTGTCGGCTTCTTACCGTTGGCTAATATATTAACCGACCATACCGTCGGATATTGGAGTAATGGCCGACCAAGCATAGCCAACGGGACATAGCCGACGGTGAACCATCGAATATAAGTGTATCCGACGGTTAACTAGAATACCCGACGATAGTTTGACCCTCGGCTAAAAGGGGAAATCTAGTAGTAACCAACATGACTCAGGACCACGTAGGTAACAACATATAGTACTAGGTCTTTGTACTAGACCGACCAGGACACAAAGTTTTGTCACTTGGAGAACCATAGAATAATATTGTTTACGATGAAGATGCCTAATGGCGGTGGACAAAAAAAATCTGAGGTATGACAATCTTTCAAGTGGGGCTATGAATTATCATTTGTCCAATAAAATAAACATGTCCTCACATTAAACATCATTAAAATAAGATATTGACTAGGCTCATATAATTAGAATTTTAGCCAACAAAATATACAAAGTCAACGTAGAATCATATAACATAAAACATAATCCATCACATGCCTAGAGTTGGTTTCGGCCGCTCCCCATAAGTTGGTCAAAAAAATGTCAACCCCTCCTTATATACCACAACCTAGGACATTATCTAGAGTCTATTGTTTGATTAAGAATTAGTTATTGCAAAGAGGTTTCCAGTTATACGAGAAATAGTTCTTGTTTTTGTTTCAAAATCGATTTTGTGCATTGGTCACTAAAATGCACATAACTTGCACATTGTTAAACGGTTTAGGATATGTCGAGTTGCGCCAGTGTCAAGTAGTGGAGTGCACCGGCAAGGCATAGTAGTGCGAAAGTTTCGCCGGTGCAGCATCGTCACATCTTGGATTCGGAGTCAATGGGGGTGTTAATCAACTTGAATTAAAGCGATGCACGATTGACATGGAAAATGATCGAGCTCGCCCAATTTCGCCATGGTTTGCATATCTGTTCCATCCCGAATTACGGTCAAAAAAAATCATGCTTGTATCCCGTAATAAAAGAAAAGGGAAAAGATTGGGCTATGTTTGATAGCAAAGTATTTGGAAGTATTTCAAGAATACCGTAGTTTTCAAAACTGCCACAGTTTACCATAGTTAAAAGGAAAACGCTTTGTGTCATATGGAGGATCGCGTCTCGCGTTCCTCCACCCCTGTTGCTTGTCGCGTGTCATGTACGATGGGTCCACCTCACGCCTTATCTCTTCGCAAGCTCTCCTCCTCCACTCGCTTCCTGCATTCGCTTTCTCTCCTGTATCGTCTCTCTCACCGGATGAACAAACCACACCACCAGCCCACCATGGCCTACCCGGGGAGAGAAACGAACGGATGCGGAGCTCGAGCTCGGGAGGGCCGACGCTGCTGGCATGGCCGGGAAAGGAGACGATGGCCCTCGTCGCCATGGTCAGGGGCATCAAGTTCCTGTCACCATGGTCGGGGATGTCGTCGCGAGTCCTCGTCGCCGCAGCCGGAGACTCAAAGTTTGTCCTCGCCGTCGTCCTCCGAGATCTCGTCCCCTCTTGCGCCACCTCGGCGAGCTCGAGCCTCCGCCCCTGCTGGAAAGTGGAGGTCTAGAGATGCCCCAGCGGTGCTGGCTGCTACCATGGTGCAACGGCGGTGCTACCATAGCAAAAAAAATATTTGTTTGATTTATTTTTTTGACTGGTATGGAGCAATTTTTCGAAGACTTTTAGCATAATTTTCCTTCTTTTGATGCAAATTCAGAGAACAATTGTAGCATTATTTGTGTAGCAATTTTGGTGCAAAATCTTAAATATTTATAGCAATTTTTCATACAAGAATTGCAGCATATTTTTTGGGCATTTTTCAAATCTGTAGCAATTTTGGTGGAAAACATTAAAATTTTATAGCAATTTTTTTCATCTTGGAGTGCAAATTCATATATGAATTGCGGCATAATTTTTGGGCATTTTTCAAATCTGTAGCAATTTTGCATAACAATTTTGGCACAAAGACTTAAATTTTTATAGCATTTTTTTATGTTGGAGTAGAAATTCACGTAAGAATTGCAGCATAAATTTGGGCCTTTCTCAGTCCGTAGCAAATTTTGTAGTAATTTTGGTGCAAAGATTTAAAAACTTTCTAGCAATTTTTTTTCATCTTGGAGTGCAAATTCACACAACAAATTGCAGCATAAATTTGGGCCTTTTTTAAACTGTCCAGGGCGGCGCCGCCGCGGCGAGATGAGCGCTGGCTGGAGTTGGAACGGCTGCAACACGGAGTCGGCCTATTAGCCGGGCGATGCTACTGCAGAGGTCAGCGAGTCGGGGTGGCGTTTTGGTGCTGCAAGGTGTAGAGAGCCGCGCGGTGGTTATGGCGTGGGGTGTGGTGGGGTGTGGTGTGGGAACGCGAGAAAGATGGCAAACAAGGACAAACCGGTGGGGACCACGCACGTGGTCGCTCCCTTGCTTTTGACCTTTTGACCGTGCTAGGCGGGACGCGAGTTTGATTGTGCGGCTCGAAATCGAGCGAACGGACGGCCGGGGACCCGGAGGATCGAAGCGCTTCAATCCTCTGGAGGACGCTCAGCGCTTGCCTAGTTATTAAAATAGCCTAAAAATATTTCTACTGTGGGATGAAACAGGGGCGGAGCTGTTGGGGCGCGTAGAGATAAACGAAAACTTTTCCTACGCAAAGCTCCCAAGATCTAGCCGAGGTAGAAGGCCACGAGTATTACCACTAGACGCGCAGGTGCGGATTATCGATGTAGCGCGTCGGGTCGGGGCAGTGCAGTCCCACGATCCGGTCCGGCCGATCCAATCCCTCGAACGTCGAAGTGCTGAACGTACAGCACCTCTGCCGGTATCCACACGTACGAGGAGGAGCTCCGACGGCGGACTGCTAGGTCCGGTGCGGCGGCTGGACTGAGTGGGGCTAGGGTTCCCAACACATGGGAGAGTGGACTTCCTTGCCCGCTGGGGAACCTGCGCCCCTCTTTATATAGCGTACGGTAATGGGCTGCACAACACTTGTGGCCCATTCCCTCTGTGAGTCCGACTCACTAACTCAGTCCATTTCCGGTTCGGGTCCAACCCAACCAATACTTGCTCCCGCTCTTAAGTGTGTGACCCTGCAGGCTCATGGCGACATGGACACGATTGGAGTCCTACTCCCAATCGATCAATCGGTAGCGGCTCCTAGCAGAACGTGCCGACTCCCAAGTCCCATTGAGTCATGACGACATACCTTTCAATGCGATATTCATCTTAGTCCCTTTTGCCTCACGATATACCTTGTCGAGCTATAGGCGATTTATCGTCATCCCTTAAATAGCTCAACTCTCTTCTCGATCCGTGATATGTGATTCATCTGACTAACTCTTTAGTCAATAGACACAGTTAACACTTAACTGAGTCGCGCATGGCCATGCTTCCTGAATCATATCACTCGAGAGGGCCCAGAGAATATCTCTCCAATCGGAGGGGCAAAATCCCATCTTGATTATCCACATCACGCAGCTTGCTTCTCATTCGACCCGAACTCTGCCTTTATAGTTGCCTTGTCACAGAACAACGTTTGACAGAACCTAAGTCGGTGATCCACAACTCGGATTGTGCGACAACCTCAGGTCTAAGGATTACATTGATTGAGACATGCAAATGACGACTTGATCGTTGCATCTCAATGTGGGTCAGTCCGACTTGCTAAACTCTTTAGCCAAGTCCGTGAACGTTGGAATGGCATCACCATGCCCATGACAAGTGGAACCGTGTCATCAGCCAACACTCACATTAGTCTAGGATGTGTGTCCAGCACAACCTTAACGACCAAGGACAATTAGTATGAACAACGTGAATATATGGTTCCACAATCGAATCACATATTCAATGACATATATCAGATGTTCAAAACAAGGACAACTTAATAACTTTATGAATACAGTGGGAATTACATCATACATGATTGCCTCTAGGGCATATTCCCAACAGTCTCCCACTTGCACTAGAGTCAATCATCCTGGCATCATATGCCTAGGCATCTAATGCCCATACCTCTCGTGTGCGCCTCATGCTTAGGCTGTGGTAGCGCCTTTGTCAACGGATCTGCAATGTTTGCATCCGTGTGTACTTTGCATAACTTGATATCACCTTGTTCGACAAACTGGCGAATGAGGTGGTACCGCATGAGTATATGTTTGTTCTTCTGGTGTTGTCTAGGTTCCTTGGCTTGTGCGATAGCACCATTGTTGTCACAATATACGTCCAAAGGATTGGACGCGCCCTGAACCACACCAAGATCAATCAGGAGGTTCCTGATCCAAACAGCTTCCTTTGCCGCCTCTGAGGCAGCAATATACTCAGCCTCTGTTGTAGATGCAGACACCGTATCTTGCTTGGAACTCTTCCAGCTCACAGCTCCTCCGTTCATTACGAACACGTATCCCGATTGCGAACGAGAATCATCTGAGTCGGTGAGATAACTCGCATCCGTGTAACCCTTTACACTGAATTCCTCATCACCTCCATAAACTAGGAACATTTCCTTAGTATTTCTCAAATACTTAAGGATGTTTTTAACCGCTGCCCAGTGGGCTTCGCCAGGGTCAGCCTGGTATCTGCTCGTAACACTTAGAGCATAGGAAACATCTGGCCTAGTACAAATCATGGCATACATGATGGATCCGATTGCCGAAGCATACGGGATCACACTCATCCGACTTCGCTCATCAGTCGTCGAAGGACACTGAGTCTTGCTAAGTTTTATACCATGGGACATCGGCAAGAATCCCTTCTTGGACTCTTGCATTTTGAATTTCTTCAAAACCTTGTCCAGATAAGTACTCTGACTCAATCCAATGAGCCGCCTGGATCTATCTCTATAGATCCTGATTCCTAATATGTAAGTTGCCTCACCCAAATCCTTCATTGAGAAACTCCTTTCCAATGACTCTTTGGTTTCTTGCAACATCATGACATCATTTCCAATCAGCAATATGTCATCCACATATAAGATTAGAAAGTTTACTTTGCTCCCACTAAACTTCTTGTATAAACAAGAATCATGATCGCTCTTGATGAAGCCAAACGATTTGACTACCTCATCAAAGCGAATGTTCCAACTCCGAGATGCTTGCTTCAACCCATAAATGGATTTCTGAAGTTTGCATACCTTGTCAGCATTAGCTGGATCGACAAAACCTTCAGGCTGTATCATATACACGTCCTCAGTTAAATTTCCATTAAGGAAAGCCGTCTTGACATCCATCTGCCATATCTCATAGTCGAAATAGGCTGCTATAGCTAACATGATCCGAATTGATTTAAGCATCGCTACGGGCGAGAAGGTCTCGTCGTAGTCAACTCCTTGAACCTGTCGGAACCCCTTCGCGACAAGTCGTGCTTTATAGACGGAAATATTTCCATCCATATCAATTTTCTTCTTAAAGACCCATTTGCACTCGACGGGTCTTGCACCGTCAGGCAGATCAACCAAATTCCAAACTTGGTTTTCATCCATGGACTTTAACTCGGATCTCATGGCTCCAAGCCACGACTCGGAATCAGATCCCACCATCGCTTCCGAATAAGTTGCCGGCTCATTACTGTCTAACAGTAAAACATCTCGAGCACTCTGTAATCTGGCAGATCTCCGTGGTTCAGGTGCTGTTACCGGTGTAGGTACCACGACCGGCTCAGCCTCCAAGGCATTCGCCGACTCGCCCCTAGCCGGTTCCTCTCGAATTTCTTCGAGTTGCACTGTGCTCCCACTGACTTCCCGACCGAGAAACTCTTTCTCAAGGAAGACACCATTCCGAGCGACAAACACTTTGCCCTCTTCCCGGTTGTAGAAGTAGTACCCCAAGGTTTCCCTCGGATACCCCACGAAAATACACTTATCCGACTTGGGCGTGAGCTTGTCCGACTGAAGTCGCTTGACAAATGCTTCACAACCCCAAATCTTAAGAAAAGACAAACTTGGCTTCTTGCCCGTCCACATCTCATGTGGTGTCTTCTCTACTGACTTTGACGGTACTCTGTTTAGTGTGAAAGCTGCAGTTTCTAGACAATAACCCCAAAATGATAAAGGTAGATCTGTCCGACTCATCATTGATCGTACCATGTCTAACAAGGTCCGATTTCTCCGTTCCGATACACCGTTTCTCTGCGGTGTACCCGGCGGAGTGAGTTGAGGAACTATTCCACAACTCTTTAGATGGTCATCAAACTCATGGCTCATGTACTCGCCTCCACGGTCCGACCGTAGAAACTTTATTTTCTTGCCGAGCTGATTTTGTACCTCATTCTGGAATTCCTTGAACTTTTCAAAGGCTTCCGACTTGTGTTTCATTAAATAGATATATCCATACCTACTCAAATCATCAGTGAAGGTAATGAAGTACTCATAACCACCTCTGGCTGTCGTGCTCATTGGACCACATACATCACTATGTATTAGTTCCAACAAGTCGGACGCCCTTTCACAACTCCTTGCAAAAGGTGTCTTGGTCATCTTGCCTAGTAGGCATGATTCGCATGTCTCGAATGACTCTAAGTCAAATGAAGTTAGAAGTCCATCATCATGGAGCTTCTTCATGCGCTTCCAACTTATATGACCAAGCCGACAGTGCCAAAAGTAAGTCATATTCAGATCATTTGGTTTCAACCTTTTAACATTTATGTTATAGACCGATTCACTATCAAGATTTAAAATAAATAACCCGTTCTGAACGGGTGCAAAGCCGTGAAACATATCTTTCAAATATAAAGAACAACCATTATTCTTAATATTCGACTCATAACCTTGTCTCATCAAACATGAGGCGGAAATAATGTTTCGACTAAGCGCTGGAACATAATAACAATTATTTAGTTCCAAAATAAATCCTGAAGGTAAATGAAGTTGCATCGTGCCGACTTCCAACGCAGCGACTCTCGCCTTGTTGCCGACCCGAATATCAACCTCTCCTCTTGCCACGCTCCTAGTTCTTACCAGCCCCTGCAACGAGTTGCAAATGTGAATGACTGATCCGGTATCATATACCCAAGAACTATTAGGTGCATCAGCAAGATAAATGTCTATAACATTGCACACAAGTGTACCTGAGTCGGAAGTCATACCTCCACTCTTGGCCTTGTCAGCCAAATACTTGGTGCAATTCCTCTTCCAGTGGCCATCCTGCTTGCAATAGAAGCAATTGGCTCCGGCTGTAGGAGAAGGCTTAGTCTTTGAGGAAGCGCTCTGGACAGGGCCATGGGCGTTGCCTCCTGACTTATCCTTCTTCTTCTTAGTCCAAGAACTCTTCTTGAACTTAGCCTTATTCTGCACCATCAACACTTGACTGGTGCCTTTCTTGATATCAGCCTCTGCCGTTTTGAGCATCCCATGTAATTCAGTGATACTCTTATCCATACCATGCATATGGTAGTTCGAGATGAACGGACCATACGCACTAGGAAGAGAGTTCAGAATTATATCAGTGGCGATCTCTTCTTTAATTGAGAAGCCCAAGCGATCCAAAGACTGTATGTAACCAATCATCTTGATTACATGCGGACTCAGTGGATCGCCGTCTTTCAGCTTACAGCCAAGCAAGGCTTGAGAGACTTGATACCTCTCAGTCCTTGCTTGAGCCTGGAACATACTTTTGAGGCTTTCGATCATATCGTAGGCCTCAACATTCTCGAACTGCTGCTGCAAGTCCGGTTCCATGTGTGCAAGCATAAGACAGCTAATCTCCGTAGACTCATCTCTAGCCTTACGGTAGGCATTCATGACAGCGACAGTCGCATCGTCATCAGGCTCATCTGGAAGTGGAGTTTCTAGAACATGTTCTTTCTTGTCATGCTTGAGGACTATCCTCAGATTACGATACCAGTTGGTGAAATTAATTCCATTAAGCTTATCTTTCTCTAGGATTGACCTCAACGCAAAAGTGGACAACTGAGGAAGGTTGCTAGGTGCCATTGATCTACAACAGAAAATACGCAAAAACACTTAAGACATGTATTCATAAAAGAGCAGGCATATTAAACGTTTTAATACTTATGCTCCCACTAGAACCAACATCCCTCCGATGGTTGCTAAGTGATTCAGGACCCTAAATAAGCAAGCCGACTAGTGAGCTTTAGCATCACCGCTAGCCGTCAAGTGATCTAGGTAGGCAACACCTTGCCAATCGTATCTCTATACGACTCCTGTTAGTTGGGTGACATCACATGCCCCGGCTCCCAACCTACCTCGCCCCGAGCCCCACAACCGTTGTGATGGACTCGTCTAGATTACCAAGTGCTTCTGCTTGTAAGAGTCCGACTCAAACCCACCTAACCGGAAAGAATTGGTAGCACCTCAATTTTATGAGCCCACTACCAAGAATGTCCGACTTGTGATGGTGCAGCACTGGCGGGGCGACCGACTAGACCTTCTTTGAGGGATTAAAGAATCTACCAACTATCTAAATAGAGGTAAATAGAGACATAACAATAACACAAATAAAACAATTATAATGTGAAATGGTATGGCTCTCTTCATGGTGATCTCCATCTCCACAAAGCTTGCAAGTCGACACGTGCCAACTCTTGTCACGTGCCATCTTACTCCATGTAGCCGACTTGTACATCGACTTGCATGCCATCCGGGTTCTCCAACAAGCTACACTAGCTAAGTAAATGAAATTTACATAGAGAATCCGACACGCAGGCCGGTATACAATAATATGACAGCACCTAGGCTCCAGCCGGCTGACAAAAACATGATACGCAGATCATGTATGGATTACACACATCACATGCACATAAGCCATACCATTCACAACTTCCTGCAAAAACAAGTTATGCATAGATACGATATCTACCGGCGTTGTGAAACTCGCAACGACATCTAAGGCGCTACGACAGGACGACGGCGGTCCCGCTAGCCGGATAGCGGGCGGGGATCGAAGGGGCAGCGCCCCTCGCGGGTGCGGGCAGCGCCCGTTGATTTCGGAAAACGCAGATCTCATCTGCATTCCGATCATGGATTTCTTCATCGGATAAAACGATTTTACCCGAATCTGATCCGTATTCCGATTCGACCAAACTCTTTGATCTTCGATCACCGCAACTGGATTTATGTGTCACGGTATACCCCGATGGCGGAAACCGACCGGTAGGGGTAAGTTGTTCCACGACCTTAGCAGTATGATCACGGAAACCAGATCATCCATTAACCCCGAGTACGATTGATCCAATCAACCTTGTACAAAACCGATCTATCTCATAGACCGACCACCAAAACAGCAATTAGATCACATCTAACGCTAACTACATATCACATATGTACGGATCTCGGGCCTAATACCAGAAGCTACCGCTCTGATACCACTGTTGGGGCGCGTAGAGATAAACGAAAACTTTTCCTACGCAAAGCTCCCAAGATCTAGCCGAGGTAGAAGGCCACGAGTATTACCACTAGACGCGCAGGTGCGGATTATCGATGTAGCGCGTCGGGTCGGGGCAGTGCAGTCCCACGATCCGGTCCGGCCGATCCAATCCCTCGAACGTCGAAGTGCTGAACGTACAGCACCTCTGCCGGTATCCACACGTACGAGGAGGAGCTCCGACGGCGGACTGCTAGGTCCGGTGCGGCGGCTGGACTGAGTGGGGCTAGGGTTCCCAACACATGGGAGAGTGGACTTCCTTGCCCGCTGGGGAACCTGCGCCCCTCTTTATATAGCGTACGGTAATGGGCTGCACAACACTTGTGGCCCATTCCCTCTGTGAGTCCGACTCACTAACTCAGTCCATTTCCGGTTCGGGTCCAACCCAACCAATACTTGCTCCCGCTCTTAAGTGTGTGACCCTGCAGGCTCATGGCGACATGGACACGATTGGAGTCCTACTCCCAATCGATCAATCGGTAGCGGCTCCTAGCAGAACGTGCCGACTCCCAAGTCCCATTGAGTCATGACGACATACCTTTCAATGCGATATTCATCTTAGTCCCTTTTGCCTCACGATATACCTTGTCGAGCTATAGGCGATTTATCGTCATCCCTTAAATAGCTCAACTCTCTTCTCGATCCGTGATATGTGATTCATCTGACTAACTCTTTAGTCAATAGACACAGTTAACACTTAACTGAGTCGCGCATGGCCATGCTTCCTGAATCATATCACTCGAGAGGGCCCAGAGAATATCTCTCCAATCGGAGGGGCAAAATCCCATCTTGATTATCCACATCACGCAGCTTGCTTCTCATTCGACCCGAACTCTGCCTTTATAGTTGCCTTGTCACAGAACAACGTTTGACAGAACCTAAGTCGGTGATCCACAACTCGGATTGTGCGACAACCTCAGGTCTAAGGATTACATTGATTGAGACATGCAAATGACGACTTGATCGTTGCATCTCAATGTGGGTCAGTCCGACTTGCTAAACTCTTTAGCCAAGTCCGTGAACGTTGGAATGGCATCACCATGCCCATGACAAGTGGAACCGTGTCATCAGCCAACACTCACATTAGTCTAGGATGTGTGTCCAGCACAACCTTAACGACCAAGGACAATTAGTATGAACAACGTGAATATATGGTTCCACAATCGAATCACATATTCAATGACATATATCAGATGTTCAAAACAAGGACAACTTAATAACTTTATGAATACAGTGGGAATTACATCATACATGATTGCCTCTAGGGCATATTCCCAACAGGAGCCAGGCCCCGGGCAACCAGGGCCGTGGCCCGGGGCGCAGCATTATACTGGCCTGTTATGTAGTGTACATTCTGGAAGTGGCCCGGGGTTGAGACCATCTATAGCCCAAAATAGAAGGTGTGCCCATTTTGCTCTGTCTCTCGTTGTTCCAGCGAGGAACTGCACACAGCCACCGCCCCCTTTCTAGTCGTGCTAGACAGCGCCGCCGCCGGACCTCCGCCTGCTGCCTCGTCCGCTCCCTAGCTCGCTCACCACGCATCCACATCGCACTCATGCTCCGTTCGCCACCTCTCCACGTTGTTGCTGTTGTTGAACCGTTATTGCATGTATCCGTTGATGTACCAGTAGTCCCTAGTATTCAGGATCGCACCTCTCTCTCTGCCACGACATGCGCCTGCGTGCGCCCCTGCGTGAGCTCTTTCCCCAGCGCTGCCTACTTGTACTCGTTTACAACAGAATCAATACAACAATCATCTTCTCCCTAATCTTCATGGTATCAGAGCTCTAGGCTCGAATTCATGGCTACCTCTTCCTCCTCTTCTCAAACGACCACCACCACCCTCCCTGCCTCCTCCAACCTTCCAATCCCGACTACCAATCCCCTCGATCTGGATCCTCAAACTCCCCTTCAACACTGCTCGGCGATGCCGCCACGCGCCTCCCACCCCGCCTCTCTCTGACCCCCTCCTTCCCAATCCTGCCGAGACCTTCACCGTCCTCCAATCTACCACTTCCCCTCAATACCAACTCGCCCAAACCCAAATCCAAAACCCAATTCCCCAACTCCCACCCCTCACAATCTCATCCCCAACACCCCCTGCCCACCCAATCCTAAGTGTTCACATCCAGAACTACGTAAAATTCACCGTCAACGCCGCTGGGGAAAACTTTTCCAAGTGGAGGCAAATCGTCATATGGCTCCTCACTATGTACAAAGCCCTCGACCACATCACCGAAGGCGCGGCGCCGACCGATCCCGACGATGGCTGGCTCGCCGTGGACATCCACCTCTCTCGGTGGTTTATGGCAACCCTCTCCGACGACCTCTTCCGTCTCGTTCAAGGGTCCGACGGCCGCGCAGTCTCCACCTGGGCGCGGCTCACCAGCTTCTTCCTCGACCGCGATGCCTCCCGCTACCACTTCCTCAGCTCTGCCTTCCGCGCCACCCCTCGCGGCGACATGTCCGTCGCCGACTATGCAAGCAAGCTCCAGCAGATCGCGGATGACCTGGCCACCATCGGGCGCCCACTCGGTCTGGACGATCTCGCCTTTCAGTTCCTCGATGGGCTCGGCGGCAAATTCACCCTCCAGGCCGAAATTCTCAAGATCACCAAGCCACTGATCGCGTTCTCTGACGCCGTCTCGCACCTCCAACGCGCCAAAGTCAACGCCGACAAGCAGCAGCTCCAAGCCGGCGCCCAGGCCCTCGCCGTCCATGGTCCACCTCGCGGCAGCGCGCCCCAGCACGGCAGCGCCTACGCTCCTCGTCCGACGGGTGTGAGCCCCAATTATCGAGGGAAGAACCCCATCCCCGGGTTTCAGCATGGTGGCGGGCGCGGCTCCGCTCCATCAGGCGGCGGGCGTGAACCGTCCCAGCACGGCGGCGCCACCGGCACGTTCCAGCAGGACGTCGGGCGCGGGCGCGGGTCGTGGTCGACCGGCAACTCCAGCTCGGGGCAACAGCCCTGGCTCGGTTATTTTGCTCCGATGAGCATGCCGTTCCCACCGCCCCGCTCACCGTGGATTCCGCCAAACGCCGCTGGCGTTCTAGGCCCTCGACCAGGTGATGCGCACCAAGTCTACCCCATCATGCCGGCTCCTGACCCGCCTGCTGCCTCGGCCTACATCCACCCACCCGCTGCTCCTCCTCAACACTATGGCGTCGCTCCATCCCAGGCGTACGCCGTTGCCCCACCGCAACAGCAGCAGCCGTACTACGCCGCGCCGTCCCCGCCACCACCGAGTTGGGACCACACCGCCATGATGCACAATGCGCCAAGCTACGGCTCCGCCTTCTCCGCGCACAACGGCAACTGGATCATGGACTCCGGTGCTTCCTCGCATGTTACCAACAGCACAGGTACACTGACCTCGTCTCATTCCCCTCTAGAGCATAATTCGCAACATTTAATTGTCGGCAATGGTTCTCATCTTCCCATAGTTGCTACCGGTTCCACTCAACTCACCACTCGGCCCTTCCACTTAAACAATGTCCTCATTTGTCCTAATGTTGTCCAAAACCTCATCGGCACTCGTAAATTCGTTCATGATAATTGGTGCTCCGTTGAATTTGATCCTTTTGGCTTTTCTGTGAAGGACTTCAACACCAAGACCCAGCTCATGCGCTCCAACAGCCACGGTGACCTCTACCCCTTCTACGGCGACCCACCACCATCCACACCCGCGGCCCTCACCATCTCTGGCGACCTCTGGCACCGACGACTCGGCCACCCCAACATCACCACCCTCTCACACCTCCCTTTAGATTTCCTCCCGTCATGTAATAAAAACAGTTCGCCGATGTCCTTATGTGATGCCTGTCAGCTCGGAAAACACACACGCCTCCCTTTTGCTATTTCCCATTCACGAGCCATGGCTCCCTTTGATTTAGTACATTGTGGCCTATGGACATCCCCTGTAATAAGTTGCTCCGGTTATAAATTCTATTTAGTTATCCTTGACGATCGCTCTCATTTTTCATGGGTCTTTCCTCTCCCCAACAAATCCGACATGTGTGACACTCTCCTACGCTTCTTCCAGTTCGTCAAAACACAGTTCCACCGCACCATCCGATGCCTCCAATGCGACAACGGTGGTGAGTTCCTCACCACCACTCTCCGAAGCTTTTTCTCCCAAAATGGTGTCTCTTTCCGTCTTTCCTGTCCCCACACAGCCCCTCAAAATGGACGCGCCGAACGCCTCATTCGAACCCACAACGATATCACCCGTACACTCCTCTTCCAAGCCACCCTTCCTCCCTATTTTTGGGTCGAAGCCCTCCATGCCGCCAATCACCTCCTCAACATCCGCCCCACCCGTGCCAATGACCATGCCACTCCCTACTACTCACTCTTTGGCGCTCACCCCTCCTATGACCACCTTCGCGTATTAGGGTGCTTGTGTTACCCCAACGTCGCTTCCACCACACCCCATAAACTCGCTCCACGCTCCGCTCGGTGTATCTTCTTAGGATATCCTCGCGAGCACAAACGATATAGGTGCTTCAACCTGCAAACGCGTACAGTTATTGTGTCTAGGCATGTCGTTTTTAACGAAAACGAATTTCCCTACGCGTCCGACGCAGCAGCGGCCACACAAACCATCCCCACACCCGATCCCGCCACCTACCACCCGATCCCCTCCGAACAGCGAGCCGCACCGATCCCAACCCTCTGCCGCTCCTTTCCCAACGCCAACGACCCCGCCACCCCACCACCATCCCGTCCCCCGCCCCGCCCACCGCGCAACCGCCACCTGGCCCCCTGGCCCCCCTGCGCGCCCCGTACGCCAACCCACCACCCGCCCCGACCGCACCCAACCCCACTCTGACCGCGTCGGGCGCCGCAACGCCTGCCTCCACCCCGCGCCCCCCAGATCCCACCGAATCTCTGCCTCCACGCGCTTTGCCCCCACCTACCGCCCCCACCGAATCCACCTCGCCTCCCGCACTGAATCACCAACCGCCATGTCGTCCCCCTGCTCCCCCTAACGTTGTTCTGGTAGATCCCCCCAAAACGACCACCAAATGATAACCAGAGGCAAAACCGGTTTCTCCCAACCCAAAATTCCGTTTACCCTCACTATTTCTGCACCACTCTCACCCATTCCATCCTCCTACCGTGTAGCACTCAAAGATCCCCATTGGCACGATGCAATGCTTGACGAATATAATGCTCTTGTTTGGAATGACACTTGGTCTCTTGTCCCTTGTCCTGCAGGTACAAACTTGGTCACCGGAAAGTGGATCTTCCGCCACAAACTCAACCCCGACGGCACTCTCGCACGGTACAAAGCTCGTTGGGTGGTTCGCGGATTCACCCAGCAACCTGGTGTGGACTATGGGGAGACATTCAGTCCCGTCGTCAAGCCCGCCACCATTCGCGTCGTCCTCAGCATCGCCACCACTCATTCTTGGCCCATTCACCAAATGGACGTCAAGGACGCTTTCCTGCACGGTCACCTCGCCGAAACCGTGTATTGCCAGCAGCCCTCTGGCTTTGTTGACTCCACCCTCCCCAACCATGTGTGTCGCCTCAACAAATCTCTCTATGGCCTCAAACAGGCTCCCCGTACCTGGTTCGTGCGGTTCACCACCTTCCTCCACACACTCGGTTTCACCACCTCCAAATGTGGCACTTCCTTCTTCATTTACCGCCACGGCTCCCACCTCGCCTACCTTCTCTTATACGTCGATGACATCATCCTCACCGCCAACACTCAACACCTCCTCGACACCACTATTCAGCCCCTCTGCCGCGAGTTTTCGATGACCGACTTGGGCGACATTCATCACTTTCTTGGTGTGAACGTCCAACGCTCCGACCGTGGTCTCTTTCTCAGCCAGCAACAGTTTGCTCTCGAGGTCCTTGATCGTGCCGGCATGCTCCACTGCCAGCCCTTGTCCACACCCATCGACACCACCTCCAAGCTCTCTCTTCATAGCGGACAGCCATTCGACAACCCCTTCCTTTACCGCAGCCTGGCAGGGGCCCTCCAGTACCTCACCCTCACGAGACCCGATCTGTCTTACGCCGTCCAGCAGGTGTGCCTCTTCATGCATGCTCCCACAAATTCCCACTTTCAGCTCCTCAAACGCATACTCCGCTACGTCCGTGGCACCACCCATTTCGGGCTCCAGATTCACCGCCACTCCACGCATGACCTTGTTGCCTATTCTGACGCGGACTGGGCCGGCTGCCCCGACACGCGCAAGTCGACCTCTGGTTTCGGCGTCTTCCTCGGCGGCAACCTCGTCTCCTGGTCCTCCAAACGCCAGAACACGGTCTCGCGTTCGAGTGCGGAGGCCGAATACAGGGCGGTCGCGAACTGCGTGGCCGAGTCATGTTGGCTTCGTCAACTCCTCCACGAACTACACCAACCGCCCACGCATGCCACGGTCGTCTACTGCGACAACATCTCCGCTGTGTACCTATCATCCAACCCCGTGCAGCATCAACGCACAAAGCACGTGGAGATCGACCTCCACTTCGTTCGAGATCAGGTGTCCCTCGGCGACGCCCGCGTCCTCCATGTACCTACCAGCCTGCAGTACGCGGACATCTTCACGAAGGGGCTGCCCACGACCGTCTTCGAGGAATTCCGATCCAGTCTGAATGTCCTTCCCAGTACAGTTCCGACTGCGGGGGGGGGGGGGGGGGGGGGTGTTGAACCGTTATTGCATGTATCCGTTGATGTACCAGTAGTCCCTAGTATTCAGGATCGCACCTCTCTCTCTGCCACGACACGCGCCTGCGTGCGCCCCTGCGTGAGCTCTTTCCCCCCAGCGCTGCCTACTTGTACTCGTTTACAACAGAATCAATACAACAATCATCTTCTCCCTAATCTTCAGCTGTGTTGCGGGCAATGGTGCGGAACCGCAGCCGCCGATCTGTCGCGTCGCGGAAGTACGCCGTCGCCTCCCCGCTCGGTCTCCCCTCTCGCGTTCCCTCCGAAATACTTCTGAAGTTGTACTGGCTGATCCGCTCGGCTGCTCCCCTACTCAGGCAACATAATCATACAAGAAAATCGTAGAGGCAGTTTCTGAATTCGGATTATTACTTGAACTCTTGAAGAATTGAATTGAGTCATATATCCAGTTATGAATATTCTTTGTTGATTTCACTTTGTAGGAATCGAAGATGAAAATATTTTTTATATTGTAGGCAGGGGTTGTAGGAATAGAAGATGAATTGATTGGTTCCATTAATCTCCACACCCAACCAATCAGCAAATCCGCAAACCGAAAAAGCTCGTCAGATGAACTAAAACATTGGTTTGCTACTCACTCCGTCCGGAATTAAATGTCACAAAGTTTAACAAAAGTGGATGTATCTAGACAGTTTAACAAAAGTGGATGTATCTATTATGTCTAGATACATCCAGTTTTGTCAAACTTTGCTATCTTTGCATCCTGTACTAGTCCCTCCGTCCACGATAAAGTGTACGTTTTCCTTTTTCGTCAGTCAAATTTATTAAACTTTGACTAGCTTTATTGAAAAAAGTGTTAGCATTTATGACACCAAATTAATATCAATAGATTTGTCTTGACATAAAGTTTTAAATATACCATTTTGATGTCATATATATTGTTATAATTTTCTATAAATTTGGTCAAAGTTTAAAAAGTTTGACTAAGTGTAAAAGTAGATGTACACTTATCCGTGGACGGAGGGAGTATGTTCTAGTTTTTCTTCATGTCCTATGTAACTTTGTTGGATCATTAAATTTTAGAGTTGAAATCATATATAATCATCACTGCAATCATACAAAATTTTCTTTGCTAGTATTAGAAGAGTTTTTTAGTAGGTAATTTTTGCGCTAGGTTTTTCAGTTTTTGGCCTGGGGTTTGCTCCAATCCTGGCTCCGCCACTGGGATGAAATATATGCTACGATAATCGGATAGACAAAATTTCGTGGATTCATAGCGCTGTCCTACAAAAGTTGTCCGCGGCCACCGCCACACCATCTCGGAAACGTGGACACGCTGCGACGCGTCCGCCCACGTGTCGTCCCTGTGGCGCTGCTCGACGGGTACCCACGCCAAGAAGCACGCAGCCACCTCACCTCCTCGCTTGGCCCGAAGCGACCAGAACATACTAGAACCCGAACCGTGCGGCAAGCCGGCGACTCGGCGAGCCAGCCACCACCTCCGCCTCCCCACGCGCTCTCTCGCGGTAGCCTCCCCTCCCCTCCCAAATCCACCCCGGTCACAGATCGATCCCTCGCCACCGAGCACGCGCCGCCATGGCGTCGTCCTCCTCCGCGACGTCCGCCGGGGACCGCCCGCCGAGCGGCGGGAGCGGGACCCGTCCGGCTCAGCAGGCGCACGCGGAGTGGGCCGCCTCGATGCAGGCGTACTATTCCGCCGCCGCCTCCGCCACCGGCCACCCCTACGTGGCGTGGCCGGCGCCGCAGCAGCAGGTACGCGCGCGATAGATTCTCCCCTCAGCTGAGCCGCCCCGGCGGCGGTGGCGGGGCATTGAATTCTGATTCTTTTTCGTTTGCTTTCGCGCGCGGCGTGATGCAGCAGCACGGTCTTGTGATACCGGGGACGACGACGGGGGCGGCGTACGGCGCGCCGGTGCCGTTCCCCCTGTACCACCACCCCGCGGCGGCCTACTACGCGCACGCGTCCATGGCCGCGGTGAATGCCGAGCCCCCCTTCCTTTTCTCGTTTATACTTGTGGTAGATGTGCGGCTGTATCAAATTGTTTGCTGCGTTTTGGTCTGTGCAGGGGGCGCCTTACATGGCCGGCGAGGCAACCTCCGCGAAGACGAAAGGGAAGCGGAAGACAGTCACACGCCATGTCCCTTCCGGCGAGGACGCGTCCAGTTCTGGGAGGTAACGATCGATTTGGTTTTGTGCTGCTCGTTGTTCTTATTTCCTGGGTGGATTGAGCTGACAAGACATGGCCTTGCACAGTGGCGACGCCGGGAGCCAGGGATCGTCGGAGAAGGGAGACGCCGGTGCAGATAAGAAGGTGCCTCCTCGATCATTGGGCATGTCCTGAATCATGTCTTTTTATAATGGTTTTGGTTGATTCATATGTGCCTGCCTGTAATTTGTCCAGGGCTCATCATCAACAAAGAGGATAAAGTCAGGAGGCGCTGCAGACAGAGAAGGTGAGCTGTTAAAAATCATAATTTTCACCTACTGCAAGGTATATAATGTATGAGCTTCAAGAAGGTGCGTTTTCATATATGGTAATTTTCAGGTGAGCCATCTCAGGCTGCCACCACGATGCAGAGTCCGGTAACTGAGCCGATGTTGGTAGACAAGGGGAGGTCTGCATCAAAGCTTTCGGTTTCGGCAGCAGCGACACTCCCAAATGCAGCACCAACATTGAATACTGGGATGGATCCACGGAGCGCTTCTCCATCTGTAGTGACGCCCTCAGGCCAGGGGGAGGTGAATGCTGCGGCCTCTTCCCAGAGCAACGGCTCCTTGTCTCTGATGGTATGGTTTCCCTATGCAGAATCAGATAGTGTGGTAATTGTCATTATTATTTTTTGAGGCCCTGATAGCTGTCATGGATGACCAGTAGTTCTCATCTCTCTTTAAAGCAAATCCGAGTACTGTATGTACTCACGATTCAGTTTTGCTCCAGACATCTTCTATTGAAATTAATGGCATATATAGCATGTAAGTGAGTAAGCATATAGCATGTAAGTCAGTAGGAATGGTATTTATTTTCTTACGGCAACCATACCCTTGGTGAGCAATCAATCTGTAATACCACTAAAGCAACGTCTAGGTCAGAAATATACTTTTGCATATCATAAATGGTTATTACATATGAATCTGTATAGTTTCATTTTTTGTCACCCATGACCTGCCAGATGCCTGGACTATCCTTGTTTTTGTAGGATGAACGCGAATTGAAGAGGGAGAGAAGGAAACAATCAAACAGAGATTCTGCGAGGAGATCAAGATTACGCAAACAGGTACTAATGTAAAAAAAATGAATAATATCATGTAGAATGTGGAATGTGGAAGGAAATGAATTTACGCAACGTTTTTTACTCTTTTATATTTCCTGATGAGCTCATGAATGCTTGTAAAACGAAACTTGGTAAAATAATAAAATTTGTGTGCCACTACAAACAGAAAATGATGGATATAAATGGACAAACTCATTTAGATAAGAATAAAAATGTGCTTTCAACTTTGGTACTGATATGTAACTTTCGCTATTAAGTTAGGCCTACACCAGGTTTCTACAGATGAGAATGCTCCAGAAGTCCAGATATGATTATGTTGATCATAATATCTCAAATAGTTACTATTTGGCCTAATGGCCTGATCATCTGCGGAAGACCTCTGAGTGTTCTCTTAACTTTTTTTTTCCTAAACGTTGTACACTATCCAGTTATTTTCTATTGTTTCGTAGAAATGTATGGAATCTCTGAAAGTCTTGGACAGCAGAGATCATCTAAGGCATCCAAAATTGTAATTAGCCCATTTTACTGCTTCTTGAGCAGTGCTGCCTAATATACTTAACTCCTTTTGAACGAAATAATATACTGGGCTTGATTAAAAAAGGGATGTTGAGTGTAGTGTTCCTATGGGCTATGATACCTGACAATCTTAAATTCTGAGGCTACTTGTCTCGTTTTCAGTACACGGCATAGTGTTCGTAGGTGTTTTATGATATGTACATGCTGCATTGATATCAAAAGACATGATTTTACAAGTGATGGACGCAACATGGTACATAACTGATGCAGAAACTAGCATATTGTAGTCAAGCATACAGTTGAAACATATCCAGTTTGGGCTAGTAATACAAGGATGCATGCGACTTTCTAGGCTGGCAAATGAAAATATGAATGATCAGTGATATAAATTTCACGTTGATACTGATCAGAGATTGGTAATGTCTGCATCCACAATGTGCTTATTTCTTTTGGAGCATGCTGATTAATCTCGTATTGATTTCTGTACTAACCAGCAAGAATGCGAAGAGCTGGCCCAGAAGGTAAGTGACCTGACTACGTGCAACGCCGCGCTCAGATCAGAACTTGACCGGCTTAAGAAAGACTGCAAAGCCATGGAGGCAGAAAATGCACAGCTGATGGTAAATACCGCACACTGTCTCTACTCGCCTCTTTTCTCCATGCCCTCGGTGGAGAAGCCGCCATCTTCGTTACCCATTCTTAATGCCGACTGTAACCAATGCCTCTCCAACTAATGCAGGATGAAATGCTGAGGCACGATGATAGAACTCTGCAGTCGGAGGGTCAAAGCGTTGCAACCACTCTGAGCATCCAGGTTGAAGCCTCCAAGGCGCATCATGGTGGAAACGGCGAGCTTCATAAGAGCACTACATAGTGGCAGCAAGAGCTAGTGGTGGAGTATCAACCCTGGAGTAGAAGTTGAGAAGATCAGTGGAGCTGCTTATCATCTAACCCCGCCATCGCCATATAGAGTTTTGCCCCGGCCCTTCTGAAGCTCCGTTAGCGTGCCAGGCCAGTTTCTGGTCTTAGTTACGGCTAGTAGGTTTTGTAATAGAGTTACTATTTGATGCATTGCTGTGTAAGAACTGATATCTAGACTGCTTTTAACTTTTGATGGTCTGTGCTAGGCTGGTGATACTGTACGAAACAATCCCATATTTACTATGTGTTGTCGTGGAACTTCGTTGGTACATTACAATCTCATTTTGCGCGAAGACAAGAAAGAATAGCGTTTTGATGACATTATTACTCTGAACAGTTATTGTACAAAAACGCATAGTTCAATCCCAGCAACAGGCAGAAAATCCTCCGTGTAAACATCAGAATTACACTTCGAAGCATCATCTATATATATATCAAGTTTGATCTAAAAGAGTGGAACTTCCTAAAGGCAAATAGACGAGACAACAAACCCTACAGAAGAACTGTTTGCAGAAGAGAAGACTAGAGTGGTTTTCGAGGAAGTACCTCTTGCTTATGGCGCTAAATGAATACAACAATAGGGCATGGTTTTTCACCACCATCCTCGGACAAAATGCAGCCTCAGGACTCCAAAACAGGAAGCAATCTGGTGTCAGGAGACCCCGACGTCCCAGTAACCCGGAGCATCTACTCCCCGGTGCAGAAGAGCTCCATCGGTTTGGGGAAGGCTATTTACATTACAACAGGAAACGAAAAAGGATTGCAATCACGCGCTCGTCACGTATGACACCACGACCGTGATGTCATCGAGCTTCCCACCATAGAACCTGTATCCGGCCTCCTGTGCGGCAGCTGCAAATGGCGATTGCCTGTGCTTATCCAGCGCTCGTACCCGGGCAAGGGCAGCGATTTTCTGCGCCGTGGCTTGAGCCCCAAGCCCGCCCCTGATAGCCTCCACGACGACCGCTTTAATTTCATTGTTGTACAGATTGTCGAAGAGCCCATCAGTGCCAGCAACAATAACATCACCATGAGCAACCGGATAATGAAAAACCTACATGATTCAGCATGGGGCATGGTGTTATACAAAAACTTCGATATTATAAACTTATTGTGCAGCCTGCTCAACAAAGTAACAGACTTCAAATTCATATTGTGTAGCAGAGTTCTCCACCAAACAATTATTCAAAAATCTAGGAGAACCGCTGAAAATTACTCGGAGAACCACTAAAAGTCAGGATGTACTCACATCAGCGGAACTAGGAAGGTCACTGCCACCCCCACTCTCGAGCTGGTAGGTAAAATTAAAATCATGCTGCTGCGAAGGTGATTTGAGAACAGTGTGGCCATCTCTGATTACTATGAAGCCACTGTCCCCAAGATTTACAGCATGAAGACCCTGTGAGTTCGAATGGTATGATAATTATCAGTAAACTAGCAAAATTAAGGACTGAAATAAATTTAACCAGGAACTTCTGCTTCTGTTGAATGTACGTACTCATGCATAACCAAACAGATGGATACAAGATATATCAATACAGTAACTGTGACACCCGTGGATGAGAGTACCCCATGCATGATGCATCATAGCATAAGTAGCAGCAAAATGTGCTGTTTCAGCTTTCCTCATTTTACCACAATAATGGATCCCTTTTCCAGAACCGCGTGAGTATGGTACAGGAACTACACTGTACACTGTGACATTTTTGTTTATATTCTACTCAACAAGATAATAAATCTGCAATGGAAGGGCTACACCAAAAGAAAGAACAAATAAATTCAGAAAATATGGCTGACCTGCTCCTTAAGAGTGATGATGCAAGCAGTTGATGATCCTCTTGCTTTGGTGCTTGTGAAAGCCTTTTCCAAAACTCTTGACGGGTCAATTGCACCTTCCGGTTCATCCTTGATAGCACCCATCGATTTGCTCATTAGCTCCTTTGCATATAGTCCAGCATCAACACCGTGATCTGCCCAACCACCGACACCATCTGCCACGCCAATTGCCTGCTCATCAACGCAAATAAAATGACCATCCTCGCCACCAGTTGCCTCCTTAGCAGGGTGGGGCAGGTAACAAGAACCTGAGAGCAGCTTTAGTTTCTGAGGAGCGGGTGACTTTCTGTAGAGGAAAATGCCAGTCAATTAACAACAAATCACAAGAAAATACAGTAGAACAATTCCTATCAGATGAAAACACTAGAACTGTAAATGCATCTAGTATGACACCAGAAAGCAGAAACGACGTAGAAGGAAAGGACAAGCAATTTCAAAAAGACGCAACAAAAACCTGTGCACAATAAATTGACTGAGGCCTTGTTTACCTCTCTTGTATTTGTTGGGTTGGGAAGTTTGGGGTTGGGAGAGGATTTGGTGATCACCAAATCCCCTCAAATACTCTTCCCCACAATACACTAGCATAGGCTAGAGTTTTCAATCTAGACAAAAGTGAGGTGGTTGGTGGGGTATTTGTGGGGATTATCCCCTCCAAAACCGGAGTAATAAACGGACTGGTGGGGATTTTTAGGGATTCGGTAAAATCTCCTACATTCCCCTATAATACACTAGAAGTAAACAAGGCCTGAGACTAGTTGGTACCCATCCAATTTTACATTTGTTCTGTCTTGTTGCCATCTACATTTATCCAAATACACTTATACACAGCATCTGAATTTTTTTTCCTGGACCTTTTATTTGCATTAACGGACACAATAGCATAATGAAGACAAGCTTGACAGATGTAGACGACGTCACTTGCAGATTTGTAAGGCAACATCCAATATAACTGTAGCTAAATTACCTATATCTACACGGCCTTATCGCATATCTTAATTGAGCAAATGCTTATCTGCACGTTTGCACTTGCACATAGACTATAGTAAGCATGCAGCACAACACCATTGGTGACAAATGGTAGTATTCATGTATCAAATGGAGACCTGTCCTATAACGAAATGGGATTCAATAGAACAAATAACCATTTAGCAACCAGTCCTGCATATCAAGACTCTGAGGCATTTCTCATGGGACGTGCACATGCCAGTAATTGTTTAACACATTATGGAGCAATCAACACAAAACTGCATGAATTTCTTATTGTATCACAACAACCCACCAAATATAGCACTTAGGGAACATTTTATGAAAGTTAAAACATGCATGTCCACATCTGTTTGAATCACTATTTCCGAGGGGAGTCATTTGGAATTTATAATGGCATATGCAACAGGAGTCAGGATACATACTCATCAGAGGCAACGGCGGTGTTATCCATCGTCAGTTGACGCTCTGTGGCTCCAGCAGAGTACGGTGCCACACATGACGTGCTGAAGTCCCGGGCCCAGGGATCGACCGAGAAGCTCAACTTCCTCCCTGGCCCAGCCGCACTGGTCCAGAACGTCCTACTTGGCCCCAACTGCTCGCGGCATTTCAAGCTCGCGCCAACCCTCTTGTAATACTCCACGCCTCTATACTTAAAGGAGACGTCGGGCCTCGCGGCGCTCCCCACCGACCCCATGGCGACGATGCGGGAGGTGTGATTGCCTAGTGACGAGTCCTTCTCAAGCTGGCGCTTGGCTGCGCCCAGCTCGGCTCGCCCAAAAGCGTAGCCGCAGGCGGCCATAATGATGCCCCGCTGCAGCAGGGTCTGGCCTGTGCCGCCGTGCGCGCGCACGGCCCGGGGCGTCCGGTGGATGGCTGCGGCGACGAAGGCGGCTGGGGCACGGCGGTCCGCGGTGTGCAGGAGGCGCGCCGGGTAGGCGGAGAGCATGAACCAGGTGTTCCCGAAGAGGAAGCTCCGGCCGCCGGGGAGGGGCGAGGAGGAGAGATGGGAGCTGCCGCCGCCTCTGCTGCCGCTGCCGCTGCCGGCTAGCATCTTAGGACCGAGGCCGAAGATCTCATCACCTCCTCCTGCTGCTGTGCTGCCAGGGGAGAAGGTATCATGGGATAAGGAACGCAAATACTCGGAAGAAATCCTCCACGGCCGTAATCAAAATCGACAGCGCGGACAAGGGGGAAACATTTGAAGAACGCCGAGGTTACAGCTCCCAAATTGAATGGATAATCCGCTTACCTCGAAGGCGACGGCGATGGCGATGGGGAGAATTTCAGCTCCGGGGGCGGGAACCTCGAGCACGCGTGGCTCCCGCTTAGCCCGGGATTAGGGTTTGCCTGTCTGGGAGGGCAGAGGAGACGAGAGGATAGGACGAGCCGACGAGGAAGAGGAGGAGGACAAGGTCGATTTGATTTGAACCCTAGAATTTTCTACGCGTGCGGGAGCGGGTGGTCAGACTGGGCCGGGGTTGACCAACCACACAACACAAACGACGATGACGACGTATGCCGGGCCATTAAAACGTAGCCCGGCCCATTTACACGGACGGCCCAACGACCGGTTTGACCACAGGGAGAAAGAAAAGAATATTCATCATTCAGAAACGATTCCCTCAAAAAAAAAATCATTCAGAAACGATCAACTGATGCACAGAAAACAGACACAGATTTTATAGCAAACCTAATGTGATACATAACCCAATGTACTGTACATCTTTCCAAAGCACAGGCAGGGTACAAGAGGAATGTAACGCAGTCAGAAATATGCGCCTTGCTTTGTGATAAAACAGGTGTACATGGTAGCAACTGTAAGTTGGGCAAGGGAGGGCTATGATAATCTCAGTTCCTTGCACCTATCTTGGAAAACTTCCTCGACAGCTTGAACGCCGAGAACTGGTGCACAGCTTGGCTCTCCGTGATGACGCCAAAGCTCTCGGGGCGGCTGGGCTCCTGCTTGTTGGTGGCGACGGATGATCTACGCAGTAGCTCGAACAGCGACACGCCTGATGAGCTCGACCCACCCTCGGAGGTTGTGCCTGTCGCGACTGGTTTAGAGGACTGTGAACTGCTGAACTTGGCTTTCTTGGGTTGGCTGGGATTCGTCTTTTCCTGTAAAGTGGATGGTGAAGCGCTCGTGAGAATGTTTTTCAATTGGGAAAAGGAACAATAGTCGGTGCTCAGGGCACATTGAAATTTATGATGACAGGGAGTCGAGCTTCGGTTCAGCTTACCATGTCTGATGTACTCTCGGAGGCCGCTAAGCAACTCTTGCTGTTGCTGTTGCTGTCGTCACGGCCAAAAACATAGGTTTTGTAGACTGATCTGTGCGAAGATGAAATTGGACCGCTTGTTGTTCGGCCAAGAAAAGACGACTGCAAAGAGTAGACAATACTGTCATGCCACAGCCAAACATGAGGGGAAATGGTCCATCAGATATCTTAGCTATGGCTTGCAATAGAAGTTCTATGAAATGATCCATAACAGAACAATGGCAATATAGTACATGAAAGTAGCTGTACTGCTACATTGACAAATAACTAACAACAAGAATGCAAGATTCAAATTAAGTCCAGATTTTACTAGGTATGGTATGGACGATAATTATTGCCATACTAACTCATTTTGTGTTAAAAACTTTTAGCTGACCAACATAAATCTGTGAAGTATGACAGCAAACAGAAATAGGTGTAAGTCATCATTCACCTTTGAAGATGAGTTGCTGTTACTTCCAGTCATAAGCATTTCAAAATTTGCTGAAAACATTATAAAAATAACAAGTTAGTAGGTCAATCATGTTTCCAATCGAAGGTAGCTATGGATTAAAAATTTGAGAAATTCCTTACATGTGGCTTGCTTTCCCTTCCTCTTGGGTTCAGGGGCAATATTGAGCTTCTTTATCAGACTAAACATTTCCCTCGAACTCTCATCTTCCAACGGAGATATGAATGTACTATTATGAACCTAAATACAAAGAATATAAGCACTCGTTATTTTTCTTAAGCACATAGGGTGAATAGAAGTATTGTAGTACCACAGCAAGGGATGAACTATCACTTTAAAAATGAAATTTCAATGCATATCTGAAGAAACTCAGTATTCAGGTGTCAGCACTTACTTCTCGCTTCGAAATACGTTGACGGGCCAAGTTCTCCTCTATTTCCTCATCATCAGAGTGCTCATAAGTATCATTCTCATCTGTGTATAATTTGGCGATCATTTGTTTTGCTTTTTCAGAATTCTGTCGCACAATATTTGGAGTTGCGTCATATGACATTTCAGTTTCTGATTCATCCTCACAGTCTTCGATATCATCTTCATCTTCATCCAGTAAGTTTTTCTGCTCCTTATGGCCATATTTTAATCTCTGAATGACATTATTTGTTTCAGCAGCGTCTTGTTGCTGAAGCCACTTTTGGTGGAGTGCATTGCGTTTCTCGTGATCTACTTCTTCTTCTTCAAACCCAGCAGCTATCAGAGCAGTAAGTACTTCGTTCTCGTCATCCTCGTCCTCTTCTTCATTGTCCTTAAATCTCATCATGTCATCGTCGCTATCATCTTCTTCATCGGCTTCAATGTCTAGAAAATCTTTCAGGATAGCAGCATCTGGACATGAATCACCTGCAACAGCTCGTCGGGGCTGTCTATGGGTGTTTACATCACTTTGCTTTGTGTCTGGATAGATGTTCTCCTTGTCGTTGTCTTCTTCATCTTCTGACGAACTGGGCCACATAGATAATACAAGACAATGTTTAGTAACCAAATTTATAGCACATCAATATACACAAGAAAAGGTAGGCACAAATTTCATGCAAATGCACAGGGCCCTTGCTCGTGTATCAAAAAAAATTGTGGCAAGTAAAATAGTCATTAAGAAACAATCGCCCACTTCACTGGTACAAAAAGAATGGAAAACCGGTTTACATCGACAAAACATAATCCATAAAGTTTACAAGATGCTGCTATTTAGCGATTCACCAGCCATATAAGGCTACAGAAAAAAAAAATATGATGTGCTGCAGCCAAAATAAGTTTCTTATAACTTTTTTTTAGAAATCTTAGAACTTATGCACAGTACATAGTATAATAGTACGTCCTCTGTTCCAAAATACAGGACACTTTATCAAGCTGTTTTAGCTTGCTAAAACGTCTTATATTGTGGAATGGAGGGAGTAATAATTAATTATCAAGTGTCTAGATACATGCATATATGGAAAAGTGGAAGTCATCTATTTTGGAACAGAGGGAGTAGATAATTATGTTCTTATAGAACCAAGGACAGATACTTAATTTTTAACATAAGATAATTAGGTTAGTAAATGCTTAAAGGTGGGAAGTAGCATGGACTGAGGGTCAGAGGGTGTAATATGCTTACCTATCATCTGTACTCTTGGTAGGGCTTGAAGAGTGGGGTAATGGAGTTTCATCTACTGCATCAATGTTGGAACCATCACTTGGTTGGGCATTGTCTTCATGATTATCTTGAGTATTGTCAACAAGTTCCTGGTAGAACCAATAGTCAAAGCATTACACAGGATTATAATGAGCTCTTAAACTTTATGATCGGAAGATTATCTTTCTAGCAATCATCCGTCTATAACAGTAAAACACAAAGCATATTTGTTGTCAGTATGGATTGTCAAACCAATGCTTTAAGTGACATCGCAAGACTTAAGTTGAGATGGAGACTTTAACACAAATAAAACAAAATGGAGGCATGCTACTTATGGTAAAACAACTAAATATCATATTATGGTGCAACATAGCAGCTGCAGATGACTTCACAGTTGGAGAAGGGGCGCTGACCTTATCTGGGGATTTGACACCACGGTTATTAAGATCCTTATCACGAGTCAAAGCATCCTGCAAATCAGCCACAGCATCAGTACAGTACAAACGTCGAACAGCATACTAGTCAAGTGAAAGCAGTGATCACCTCATCCTCAGGGAGACTAACATGGTCATTCAGGCCACCAACATTTGCTCCAACGTCATTGTCAGCATCATCCTACAACGATGCACATCCTTTTAGTTTAATAGACACTACACTGAGCTGAAATCAAGCTGCTTATAAAGACTCACAATCTTCAAATCCTTGTCATCTGAGCCCACTTCCTTGACCTCGGGCGCACATGGCTGTTCCGCGTGATCACTCTCAGGCTCTGAAGAGGCATCATCAGCTTCTTCCTCTTCTTCTTCTTCAATGGGAGTATTTGACCTGCAAAACATAGTGAAGCAAACGACATAAGCTGAGAATTATGTTCTTTGTGTAAGCTCGGGAAAAGCAACCAGAGTTCCAGACAGCTGACTTTTTAAGAATCTCCAGCTTCCGAAGGCGGATCTTCTCCAGGACAGAAGAGATGGGCTTGTACACCGGCTCAGCGATCGGCTTAAATGACGCCTTCCTTGTCTCTACAAAGAACAAAATTCAGGATTAACTGTTAGACAATTCACAGAATCTCACACATTCTGATTCCAACCATGCGCAAGGTGAACATATAATATTACCTCGCAGCAGCCTCTGCGACTCGGCGTGGATCGACTCGAGCTGCACCCTCCTCTCCTGCACAAATCCACCCACACAGCACCCCCATCAACAAAAGGTACCGACCATCCAACGGAACCGATTCAAATCATATGAACCGAAGCAGGGGAAATGAAATTACAGAAATGCTACCTTCTCGGCTCGTTTCCTGGATCCGGCCGTCTCCTTGGGCTCCTTCTTCCTCCGCTTCCCTTCCACGCCGTCCTCCTTCTTCCTCCTCTTGCTCCTCTTCCCCGTCACGACGGCCTCCGGCTCCGCGGCCATTTCGCCGCCGCCTTCTTCCGCTTCGTCCATGTCGAGGCGCTTCTTGGCGGACTTCTCCCTCCGCAGCTCCTCGATGAGCCCACCTCCGCCCAGCAGATCCTCCTCGTCGTCGTCGCCGTCCTCTTCCATCGGCTGGCTCAGCGGGTGCCACCCCGCGAGGCCGGCGTACTCCGAGAAGAGCGGGTCGAGCCCGTCATCCTCCTCTTCATCCTCCGCTGTGTCGGGCGGCGGGAGGGGTGAGGAGACGGGGGCGGGAGGCGAGGACTGCGCCGGGGCTACGGCGTCCGCATCTGCTGATGCCTGCGGCGGCGGGGGAGAGGGGTTTGGGAGAGGAGGAGGAATTGGAGACCCTGGGTGCGGGGCCACGGTTTCCTCCTCTGCCCGCGGCGTCGGTGGAGAGGGATTGGGAGGAGGAGCGGGAGAGCCTAGGACCTGCGCTAGGGTCTCCTCCTCCGGTGGCGGCGGCGAGGACAGCGGAAGCGGGGACGCGGCGGGAGGGGCGGTGGTGGTTTGGGAGAATTTCTTGAGGCGCTTGAGGCGGCGCGGTGGCGAGGCGGCGACGGGGGAGGTGGGGAGCGCGAGGTCCGCCTCGTCGAAGGGCTCCGTGTCCATGGCGCCGCCTGCCTGCCTAGGGATCTCCGCTTCGACGAACTGGCGGGGGGAGGAGGCTGGGATTGGAACGGCGGGTGGATGGGATCTCGGAGATGGAGTGAGGGAAAACCGTCAGAAGAAGGCGCGCGGGGGGAGGATTTGGAATTTTTCCTGCTCAGTTTCGCGCTAGTTTTTTCCCGTGGCCCCCGCCGCTGCGAGCGAGAAAGTGAGGTGCAGACGACTGGCCACGGAGCAGAGCGGGTGAGCCTGCCTAGCACAGACGGACGTTCTTCTTTCAGGCCAAGGGCAGTTCGGCCCACAGCCTAATCTCAATCTCTCACTCCCTCTCTTGCGATGGGCTATGACTCCAAAAAAAAAAAATGACGATATGGGTTATGGCAATTTGTAACCCTGGAGAAGAAGGATATGACAATTTGCCCCCTTTCATTCATTTGTGTGGAAAATGTTGTTCTAAAAGAAATGTGAGGGGCTATTTCCCTACTCGGTAAGTATTCGACCAAGGACTGATGCAGCACACCCTATTCCACCAAGCTCAGCACCTAATGGATCCATGACAAGATCTCGAGCAAAGGCGATACATGACAAGGTGAACTCACTCCTCTCTCGCTATATTTCCGATGACTTGGTGAATGGCGCGCTACCTCATGGAACTACCCTATGCGTACTCAGATTTAATCCCACATTGGAGCCCCAAGACGATGCCCAGTAGGCTGAAGGACATGCCCAAGATGGTGCCCAAGAAGCTAGCAAGGAACGTCAAGAAGAGGGCACCGAGGAAGAAGAAGAGAAGAAGGAGGGAGAGGAAGAGCAGGAAACTCGGCCTAGGCCGGCCCGAGACTGACCTCCAGGCCGACCACCTAACAGAGCTAGCCGGCCTCCGGCTCGACCTAGGTCGGCCACCCTGCGCCCAAGGTCGGCGCCCTCCCAGCGCACTTCGTCCTCCTGCCCGTCCTCGACCTAAAGGAGAGTGAGAGCCACAAGCCAAACATGAGTGGGAAAATTTTGAGTGCTCCCAAAGGCCTTGCCTTACTTGCCACCAAAAGTAAGATGCGAGAGTTACAAGATGACTACTCATTTGTACTTCACTTTGTCCTCGTGTGCAAAGGAGAAGCACTTGAAGCTAACCCCATAACAAGCTTTCCTCCGTCTTTGTTGCCCTTATTGCAGGAATTTGAGGATGTGTTCCCCGACGAGCTACCCCGGGTCTACCTCCTCTACGAGGCATCGAACACCGCATTGACCTCATCCCGGGTGCGCCACTCCCAAACTGTACTCCATATCGCACCAACCCCGAGGAGACTAAGGAGATTGAGCGCCAAATCTAAGAACTTCTCGAGAAAGGTTTTATCCGTGAATCTCTTAGTTGTTGTGCCATACCGTTTATCCTTGTCCCTAAATAAGATGATATTTCTCGCATGTGCATGAATTACCGCCCTATCAATGATATCACCGTTCGATATAGACATCTCATCCCTAGGCTCAATGATATGCTTGATGAATTAGGTGGTACTACTATCTTTTCCAGAATTGACCTTAAAAGTGGATATCACCAAATTCGCATGAGCATAGGAGATGAATGGAAAACAACTTTAAAAACTAAACTTGGTTTGTATGAATGGCTTGTCATGCCCTTTGGTCTTTCGAATGCACCCTCGACTTTTATACGTCTTATGAATGAAGTTTTGTGCCCTTTCATTGTCAAATTTGTCATGGTTTATTTTGACGACATCCTTATCTATAGAAAATCTTTGGAGAGTCACCTTGAACATATTTCTCAAGTCTTGTTGGCACTTCGCAAAGCAAAACTTTTTGCAAATCTTTTCAAATGCAATTTTTGCACCAACAAGCTTGTTTCCTTGGGTTTTGTGATTTCATCCAATGGAATTGAAGTTGACGATAAGAAAGTCAAGACAATTAGAAATTGGCCTAACCCTACTTCCGTGGGTGAGATGAGACGTTTTCATGGTCTTGCCGGTTTTTATCGTCGTTTCGTGAAGGATTTTTCCACAATTGCTTTCCCTTTAAATGAGCTTACAAAGACAAATGTACCGTTTGTTTGGGGAAATGCTCAACAAAAGGCTTTTGATACCCTCAAGAAATGTTTGACCGAAGCACCTTTGCTTGTTTTGCCGCATTTTGAGAAAACTTTTGAAATCGAATGTGATGCTAGTGGAATAGGCATTGGTGGTGTCCTTATGCAAAATGGACTTATCATAGCGAGAAATTAGATGGTGCTAGACTCAATTACCCAATTTATGACAAAGAACTATTTTCTTTGGTTAGAGTCTTGGAAGTTTGGCAGCACTATCTTTGGCCCAAAGATTTTGTTATTCACTTCGATCATGAATCATTGAAATATTTGAAAATCCAAGCCAAATTGAACAAACAACATGATAAATGGGTAGAATTCGTTGAATAATTTTCTTATATCATTAAGAACAAGAAAGGTAAAGAAAATGTTGTAGCGGATGCTTTTTCACGTAAAGAGTGTCTTCTTACCCGCCTTGACATCAATGTGATTGGGTTCGACGAGATCAAAGACTTATACTCTTCCGACGTTTTCTTTGGTCCCATTTTCGAGAAATGCTTACCGAATCGAGGTTTTGATGACTACTATCTACACAAAGGATTCTTGTTTAAAGTTAAAAAATTGTGTATTCTGGAGTCCTCTCTTCGTTTGTTATTATTGAAGGAATCACATCAAGGAGGTCTCCTGGGACACTTTGGAAGGGACAAGACCTACGCCATGCTCTCCAACCACTACTATTGGCCTAAGATGAAGCACCAAGTTGAACGCTTTGTCAAGCGATGTCCTACATGCCTCTGAGCTAAGTCTACTTCCAACCCTCATGGTATTTACTTACCATTGCCTACACCATATAACCCTTGGAATGACATTAGCATGGACTTCGTGTTAGGACTACCGCGCACTAAAACAAACATGGATTAAACCTTTGTCATTGTTGATCGTTTCTCTAAGACGGCACATTTCATTCCTTGCAATCGAACGGACGATGCTTCTGAAAGCTCGTATCTCCTCTAATGATTTTGGTGATGATTACAACACGGGTATGTCTGCTAATATTGTGGTTTAAGTGTTCACAGCTGGCCTCATAATATCTATCATGATCAACAGTATTATCTTCGAGAAGACTCACAAAGGAATTTCTTAGTTAGGCCATTTTCTGCAGCCGGATTATTCAGTTCTCTAGCCCGGAAATTTCGGTGGTTATCGGGCGGAAAAAAAAAATTGAAACATTTTCTACTGCAGGGGAGTCCCCCACAGCCCTTTATTGCCATCAAAAGAGTTTACAAATATTTACATATTTACAAAGAAGGATAGACTAAGATAATCTATCACAAACTAAGGTAAGGTGTTAAGCCATGATGATAAATCCGCAGCCAAAGAAGCACTCAACCTATGCTTAAGCAAAGTGAGATAATCTATCGGGCGGAAATTCTGGCCTCAACCCCGGAATATTACGGCCTACTCGATGCTCTAATAATGAAGTCCTGAACATCCAACTGCCCGCTCTCAGATGCGGGGGCGGAAATTTGCCCGGAAATTTTCGGGGTAAATTTCCGGCCTTTGGTCCTTAGCAGATTTTGGATGCATCTCAGCTGCCCGCTCTCAGATGCAGGGGCGGAAACCTGCCCGGAATATTCCGGTGTAAATTTCCGGCCGCTGGTCCTCAGCAGAATTTTGGATGTGTCGCTGCCGCCCTCTCTCAGATATGGGGGCGGAATCTTGGCCGGAAATTTCCGGCCACTGGATTATTCAATAATCCGCCCCCCGAACTTTTCAAATATCTGACCCAGCTACCCGGAAATTTCCTGTACTAATACCGGAATATTCCGAACCTGAAAGGCAGCAACGGCTAGATTTCAGAGGAGGCTATAAATATGTTTTCTTCCTCTAGACAGCTAGTTCGTCCATTCCTCTCTCTTCTCCATTGTTTGAGGGCTCAAAACGCCTAGATCTCCCTCCTCCTCCAACCAAACTCGATTCCCTTCAAGGATATGATGGAGGAGGCCTAGATCTACATCTCTACCAAGCCATAAATCGTTTTCCCTTACTCTACCCCTTGGGATCTTGTAAATATCTTGGTTGCCTTGTCATCCTAGAGAAACCCTAGTGCTTGTAGCTTCCACCTTGATGCAAGAAGCTTCGGATTGATTGAGAGCCTCCATCTCACTTGTGGAGTAGCTTCAACCCCTTGTAAAGGTTTGGTCAATGCCTTCAAGTCGACCTCATAGTGGAAACGAGAATCTTCCTCACCGGAGAAGCTCAAGGAGAACAAGGTGTGCACATCCGTGCTACTGAGGAGCGCCTAGGTGGCTCCCCACCTCTCCAACGTAGACGTACTTCCTTTAAAAAGGAACTACGGGAAACATATCCTTGTCTCTGTGTTTACACTTGTGGTTATCTTGTGCCTTGCCTATTACTTTCATTTCATACTTGTTTCTTGTCACCTAGGGATTTTATCTAGTTGCGCATTTAGATAACCTTGTCTTTTACTTGCTACAGCCCATCTAAAAGTGAAAAAGGATTAAAATTTGTAGGTCACCTATTCATCCCCCCCCCCCTCTAGTTGACCATATTGTACTTTCAATTGGTATCAGATCCTCGGCTCTTATATCGGGCTTAACCGCCTAAGAGTATCATGGTCAACGGAGATGATCCTGAATCTTCTAAAGAGGATCTCTCCAAAATGGCCAAGACTATAGCTAACCTAGAGACAACGGTTGGAACCATCCAAACCCAACTGTCCAGGGTTAGCTCTAGTGTTGGTTCGGTGGTTTCCTCCATCAAGAAGATGTTGGAGAACATGATGGGTAAACCTAAGGGGCACGCGAATTCTCCCAATGTCTCCGATTAGGAAAGTTAGGAAGAGGAAACTATTCCGGACGATACCGAAATCGAAGAAACCATTGCCAAAGCAAAGGCGAAAGCCGCACAAAAGGTTAAGGCCAAGCCAAAGGAGAATTCCAATAGCTCCAAGTCTCAAATGGCTAATGGTTCTGGGTCCAACTCAAAAGTTCCACCACCTCAAAACTATGACTCCATTCACCCAATTGTATCCATGCCACACATTCTTAATGTTGGACTTCCTCCCATGCTTAACACTAATGAATTCTCTTCTTGGAAGTTTGAAATGGAGTCACATATTTTTGGCTCGTGCACCGCCTTGTGGAGAAGTGTGGTCCATGGGTTCCATCCTCACGACCCAAGTAACTTGACTCCTAGGGAGGACGTGGAATCTCAACTCAACAAGATCGCACTTGTCATCATTCAAAAGGCTCTTCCAAGAGATCATCTCACTCACATCCGTGGTTGCAAGACCGCCAAGGAGGCTTGGGATAAGCTTGACACATTGTTTCAAGGGAATGCTAGCATCCAATCATCCAGGTAGATGTAGCCATTGACAAATCCGACAACTTTGTTATGCAAGAGGATGAGTCCCCAGAGGAGCTATATAGAAGAGTTATCGCCCTTGTCAACCAATTGAGGGACTTTGGAAAGGAAGAAATCTTCGATGAGTGGATAAAGAGGAAGTTTGTCAAAGCAATTACACCCATCGAGAAGAACCTCTCCACTAGCATCCGGACAAGAGCGGACTGCAATTCCCTCAACTCCATTGGTGTTCTTCGTGAGTTCATTGCCATATCCCTATCACACAATAGTGCAGATGATGCTCTTGCTCGCTCCAGAGGATTGGGAAAATCTCCCAACCTAACTTTGAAGTCAAAGGCAATTTCTCGAATTGAAGAGGTTAAAGAAGATGATGATGAGGAGGAGGAATATGAGGATACTTACACGGGTGCTCACAAGTGCATTGCCCTTGCCATGCATGGATATTGGAAGAGATTGGAAGCTCACAAGGTCGGCACTCCGAGACCCCCTAGAAACAAGAACTACAAGAAGAAGGGGGGCGACCAAGGACATGCTACAATTGTGGAAGTGCAAATCACTTTGTGAAGGAATGCCTTTGAGCCAAGAGAAGAAAATGAAGGCAAGCTTGTTCGCAAAAACAAGGCCAAGGCTCCACAAAACAAGAACTTCGCTAGAAGAGTGCCAAGGGATTTTTATGTTCAAGAAGGGGCAGTGCTGGAAACCTATATTTCCGGATATGGAGGAGAAGAAGAAGTGGTAGGAGTAGCCCATGTTGCCTTTGCTACCTCCTCGTCTCCATCGGTCTCTCTATTTGAATCCCCCGATGAGAATGCGCCTATCCGACCTACATGTCTTATGCCAAAAGCCACTTCGGTATGCTCTCCCAACTCCAAATCCATTGCCACTAATCCTCCTTCATTATTGGATTGTTTTGAAAATGATTATGAGGAAGATAGTGAGGCCAAAGAACTAAGCATTTGGTTGGCTAGCCTCAAAGGTGAGACTAAAGAGAAAGTGAATGCCCTTTTGCGGCAACTTGATGATGCTAACTCTCTTGTAAATGAAAACAAAGAAATTATCATGATCCTGGAAAGCCATGGAAGTCACTCTTGCAATGACAAAGAGCTTGAAAAGGCTCTTGAAAATGAGCGCTCCATAAGAGCTTCTCTTGAGGAGAAGTTATCTAGTCTTGAAGAGACATTTCTATTTGTGTATCTAAGCTTAGGAAACATAATGAACAATCTCTTGCTCTTGTTAAAAACCTTGAAAATGAAGATTTGAAACTAGGAATGTCTCACAAGGAACTCGTTGCTCGTCATGAAAAACTAGAAAAGGAGTTCACATCTCTTAAAAAATCCATGACAAGCTAACCAAATCTCGTGACAATCTTCTAGCTCAACAATCAAATAAGCAAGTTATGTCCTCTTCATCTACTAGAATTAGTACCTTGCCTAGCAACTCTTGTGGTGCAACTAATCTTGTAGGAAATTAGAAGACTCTCAGTGAGGTAATATCCCTCAAAGAATCAAGAATGGAAAGGAGGGACTTGGCTATGTTGCTAAGTCTAGGAAGAGGTACAAGAAGAACAAGAAGAAGGTCACCTCTCCTTCACAAGAAGTAAACTTTGTGAAAGAAGGAGAGGTGATCAAGGAGAATGAAACCAACGCCATCGTGGGTGGTGAAAACTCTAGGGGGAGCACCACTCATAATGACTTTGCCGGGAAATACAACCCATCTTATGTTCTTATGAAATCTAGAGGTGGTCATGTGTATGCTAAATATGTGGGTACTTCTTATGGCGATGATTATCATTGGAGTATTTGGGTTCCAAAGACCCTTGTTGCTAACAAAAGATGACCCATTCAACGATGGGTACCTAAATAAAGACACTAATCTATTGTAGGGAAGTTCTTCCGGATCGGGCAAATGGACGTTGGATAGTGGTGCATCCCAACATATGACCGGAAGCAAGGACGCAATGAGTGATCTTAATCCTCCTTCACCTCATCTAAATTGCGTCGCCATTGGTGATAACTCCGAACTAAAGGTATTGGGACGAGGCAAGGTAGCTATCTCAAATGATTTATAAATTGAGAATGTTCTCCTTGTCGAGTCCCTTGGTTATAATCTCATGTCGGTCCTTCAACTTGCAAATTGTGGTTTTACCTCGTTCTTTAATAAAGAGAATGTGATTGTCACTTGGGCGACGACTCTTAAAGTAGCTTTTGTTGGACATGTCGAGAACGACATGTATTCTCTAAAGGAGACACGTGTGCAGCGACATGCCTAATGGCTAAAGTTTATGTGGGGTGGCTTTGGCATCGTCGGTTATCCCACACCAATATGAGGACGTTGCATGACCTTCAAAGTGGCAATCATGTTCTAGGACTAACGGATGCTAAGTTTGCCAAAGATCGTGTGTGTAGCTCTTGCGTGCTTGGAAAGCAACATGGAGAATCTCACCCCACCAAGACCACCGTCACCACTTCAAGGATCCTTGAGCTTATTCATTTGGACCTTTTTGGTCCACTATCTTATGATAGTCTTGGAGGCAAGAAGTATTGCTTGGTGATCATGGACGACTATTCAAGATATTGTTGGGTGTATTTCTTCAAGAGGAAGAGTGATACTCAAAAGAGAGTCATCGAGTTCATCACTTTGGTGGAGCGCCAACATAATGCAAGCATCATGGCTATCTGAAGTGATAATGGCTCCGAATTCAAGAACTACACCGTGGAGGGATTTCTTAGCGAAGAAGGGATTTCTCATCAATATTCCACTCCCTATACCCCTCAACAAAATGGTGTGGCGGAGAGGGAGAACCGGACACTAATGGACGCGTCAAGGACCATGATCGCGGAGTTCTCTTCTCCTTATAACTTTTGGGCTGAGGCCGTCTCCACCGCTTGTCATACTAGCAATTGGTTATATCTTCGCAAGAACTTGAACAAGACTCCTTATGAGATTCTCACGAGGAAAAAGCCGGATGTATCATACTTCAAGGTCTTTGGGTGCAAATGCTTCATTCGTAAGAGAGGTAAACGCTTGTCAAAATTCAAGACTAAATCATATGAGGGTATCTTTGTTGGTTATGCCACAAACGCTCACGCCTATAGAGTCTACAACAAGTCCACCGGACAAGTTGAAGAAGCTATAGACGTGGTGTTTGATGAGGATAATGGGTCCCAAGGGGGCCGTATAGATCATGGTGTTGTAGGATATGCAATTCCTCCCATCGTCATAAGAAGAATGAGGATTGGTGAAATAATTTCCATTGAGGGTTACCGGATGACGGAGGGAGAAGGACTATGCTCTACTCAAGTGGAGTCATTGACTACACCCATTGATACACAAGCTACCCAACAAGATGCACAAAGCCCTCAAGTTACCATTCAAGTCCAAGCTAATTATCAAGCCCAAGCTAATGATAAAGGCCAAGCTATCAATCAAGGCCAAGCTAACAATGAAGTACAAAGTCAAGGATCTCATGTTGATGAAAGAACTCGACACATTCGTGATCCATCTCCCATCGATGAACATGAACAAGATGAAGATGGACATGACTCCAGTGATGAAGGTGATGCTCAAGCCATATCCAAGGAGACTTTGGAGGAGATGCTAGATTGTAGAGAAAAGAGGAGGCTATAAAATCTTGAGCGTGTCGGTCACACAGAGGACATGATTCTTGGACAAGTTCGAGGAAGGGTAGTAACAAGGAGGAAATTGGAGGATTTTAGCAAGGCACATTCTTTCGTCTCTCACATTGAGCCCAAGAAGGTCTATGAAGCTCTTGAAGATCAAGATTTGCTTGAAGCAATGCATGATGAACTTAACAACTTCGAGCGCAACAAGGTTTGGAAGTTAGTCCCAAGACCCAAGGATTGCAAGAACGTCATTGACACCAAATGGGTGTTTAAGAACAAGCAATATAAAGATGGCATCATCATTCGCAACAAGGCGATATTGGTGGCTCAAGGCTTCTCTCAAGTCGAAGGCGTCGATTTCGGTGAAACTTTTGCTCCCGTAGCTCGTCTTGAATCAATTTGTATCTTGCTTGCCCATGCTTTTAATCATAACTTCAAACTACAACAAATGGATGTTAAAAGTGCTTTTCTTAATGGTCCAATTAATGAGTTAGTATATGTCAAGCAACCTCCGGGTTTCGAGGATCCCAACCACCCCGATTACGTCTACAAACTCGATAAGACGCTCTATGGACTTAAACAAGCTCCACGTGCGTGGTACAAGCACCTTAAAGAGTTTCTAGTAGAACATGGGTTCAATGTTGGTTTAATCGATCCCACCCTTTTCACAAAGAAGGTTGGAGGTGACTTGTTTGTATGCCAACTCTATGTGGAAGATATCATTTTTTGTTCTACTAACACCACATTCAATGATGAGTTTTGCAAGCTTATGACGGATAAATTCGAGATTTCTATGATAGGCGAGTTGGAGTATTTTCTTGGCTTTGAGATCAAGCAACATCCCGAAGGCAATTTCACCAAGCTAGCCCAAGTATACACAAGATATGCTTAAACGATTCAACATGCATGACGCCAAGCCTATGAAAACCCCCATGTCCATAACTATGGACTTGAAACCCGACCCTAATGGTAAAGAGGTAGATCAAAAGGTATACCGCTCCATGATTGGCTATTTGCTCTACCTTTGTACATATAGACCCAATATTATGTATAGCGTAGGTAAATGTGCAAGGTTTCAAGCCTCTTTGAGGCAAATTCATTTTGATGTGGTTAAGCGCATCTTTCGCTATTTAGTTCATACCACAAACTTCGGTCTTTGGTATCCCAAGGGTTCAAGCTTTCATCTCATCGGGTAATCGGATGTGGATCATGCGGGAGAGAAGACAGATAGGAAGTCTACATCCGGGGGTTGCCAATTTCTTGGTCCCTCTTTGGTACGTTGGTCTTCCAAGAAGCAAAATTGCATCGCCCTCTCCACCACCGAGGCCGAGTACATCTCCGCGGCAAGTTGTTGTGCTCAATTGCTATGGATGCAGCAAACTTTGCGAGATTATGGTATTGACTTCGACAAGGTCCCCCTCTTGTGCGACAATGAGAGTGCCATCAAGATTGCCTACAACCCCGTCCTTCACTCCAAGACGAAGCACATTGAGATCTGGCATCATTTCATTTGGGATCATGTTGATAAGGGCGATATTGATCTCTCTTATGTGCCGACCAAGGATCAACTTGCGGACATCTTCACGAAGGCCCTTGATGAACCAAGATTTCGGGGTTTGAGGAATGAACTAAATGTCATCGATGCGTCTAACTTCACTTGAATCCTTGCATAGATACCTTAACTATACATGTTATCTTGGTTTGGATGTAGGCATGGACATAGGGGGAGCGTACTTCAATTCATGAACCAACACTCCTCCTATCATGCGCAAATAATTCAAAACTTCGTGCATATCTAGTCATTTTGTGACTTATTGTGCTAGAACGTGAGTCATGCTTTTGGGCCCAAGATATATCTTCGCGGGTCCTTGGCATATAATCAAACACGGTGGCTACAGCCACCAACATTTTTCTCTTGATTATGTTGGTTGTCTCTTTTGCTCTTTTCCCGTTTTGTGTTTGCATTTCCATTGTCATCGTTTTTGTTTTTCTCTTTTTTGGTGGCTCATGTCTTGTTCCTTCTTTGAAAAACTTTGTGTGTGGGAACCCCGAAAATTCCGGCCACCTGATACTTGGCCTGAAAAATTCCCCCATTTCCTCTGTGCCCGCTCTCTGGACACGGCCGGAAATTTGGGGCGGAATTTTCCGAGCCAAATATCTGGAGGCCAGAATATTCCGTGTCCTGGCACCAGAAATTTCCGGTGTTCGAGATTTGCCCAGAAATTCACCCCGCTCTATTGTGCCTCCTCTCTGGAGTCGCCCCGGATTATTGGGGCAGAATTTTCGGCCTAATTTCCGGCCCCCGGAAATTTCCGGCCCCCACACCGGAATATTCCGGGGTAAGCAGTTGGAGCCTATAAATAGGCGACGGGAGGGGCTCCTTCACTTCTTTTCCCCTCCCATCGCCTGCTCTCTCCTCTCCCCAACTGTAGCCGCCGTCACAGGGCTCCCCGGGAGGCTCTGTCGCCTCCCCTCCTCGTCTTCCGACTTCTCTTTGCGGATTAAGAGACTACACGTCCGTGCCAATTCCATGGATCCCGATATGTGCCAAGTTTTCTCCGTGGGTTTCCGGTTGCATTGATCTCCCACGTTCTTCGGGTTGGATCTCACCACATCACGTTTTTCTTCCGATATTTCACCTTTGAACTACCTCGTGCACTATTTATCTAGTTCTAGATTCTTTGCAGACCTAGATTCCTAACCCTAGTGCGATTTTTCTAGGGCCGGGAATTTCCGGCCTCAACCCGGAATTTCCGAGCCCCCCGGAAATTTCAGCCATGTCCGGAATTTCCGGCATGCTCTCAATCTTTTACAGAGATAATTCTATTCCACTCCACAAGATATGAGCACCCATGTGTTGATGTTGTTTGTTTTTCTTTGCGCTTGCTTTTTTCTTTTCTCGCAAATGGTTCAAGCTCTAGGCCCAAGGCCACTAGCTCCCGCAAGCGGTGGCACCACTTCCAACAGAATGAAGAAGGGGTTTTCTTGATGAGAATGTCATTCGTCAGCGTCAGCGTGATGAACAAAACAAATATGAGTGTCAGTGCAACACCAACTGGGCTGCTCGTCGTGCCAACAAACAACAGTGCAAGACCTCCCTGAACCTGGCAACCATGTCCGTGGCTGAATTCAAGACCTGGCGCACCAAGGCATGGTACACCGATGGCCCTCAGGACACCACTATTGACTCATGTTTCTGGCACGTGGAGCAGGAGACTCTATACAGGAAGGTGTACACGGTTATGAGCAAGCCTGTATGCCCTATGAAGTACATCAATTTTCAACACATGGATGCTAACCCTACCTATTTCAACAGCTCTGTTCATCTTGCTGAGCTACTTGGATTGCGCCCTCTCATGGAGACCTAGTGCTCCTACAATAGAACCTTCATTCGACAGTTCTTTGCTACCTTGGTTTTGATGATGCTGAGGAGATTGGGATGACATGGATGTCTGGACCTCACAAGCTCACAGCCACATTCCAGGATTTTGCTTCTGAGCTCGGGTATCCTTTTGTTGGCCTCAGTGTTCTTCAAGGCGCTCGCATGCATGTCCACGGCGTGGAATATGAAAATAACAAGTTGGTTGAGCCGTATGGAACTCGAGGTACTGTGGATTCCACTAAGGGTCTGTATGCCATCTATGACATTGTTCTGCGTATGTTCCGGGAGACCATTGCACCTAGCACTGGAAACAATGATGAGATTCGTGGCGGTTTGGTGAACCTCGTGCACCATGCCTTCCTGACCTTCACAGAGGGTGATCTTGAGGATACTGAGAGCCACAAGATTGATGTGATGGAATTTATCTTTCATGAGATCCACTTTGCTCTCTACCGCTGCAAGGTGCCTCCCTATGCATCATACCTCATGAACCTCATCAAGTCCAAGTATCCTGTTGACGAGCATGCTGATCTTGAGTTGGATTGTGAGACTCACAAGGATGTGAAGTTGTACAAGAAGACTGCCCATACTCAGCAAGTTGCACATGACGTTGGAGCTACCGGTCAGGGACACCGTGATCCTCGCATGAGACAGGCTCCGTTAGGTACCAAAAAACGCTCATGGGTTGTTCGTGCCATTGAGAAAGTGCTCTGCACGAACGTCTGCATCGACTTTGTTTTTATTCGTGATCATTTATTCGTGGATTACTATGTGTGAACTTATATTATTGGGAGGCATGTCTCCTAGCTACGCTTATCTGTGATGTTCAATTCCTACCGCTTTGTTGGATTATCACTATGCAAATACCCATGTTGTCATCACTCACCAAAAAGGGGGAGATTGAAAGCTCCTGTCTCCTCTAATGATTTTGGTGATGATAACAACACGGATATGTCTACTAATCTTGTGGTTTAAGTGTTCACAGCTGGCCTCATAATATCTATCATGATCAACAGTATTATCTTCGAGAAGACTCACAAAGGAATTTCTTAGTTAAGCCATTTTTGGCAGCCGGATTATTCAGTTTTCTAGCCCGGAAATTATGGTGCTTATCGGGCGGAAATTCCGGCCTAATCCTGGGAATATTCCGGCCTACTCAAGGCTTGCTACACCTTGATGGTGACTTGACGGGGAGACTTCTTGATGATGATGAATTTTAAGTCCCCAGCAACGGCGCCAGAAATTCTTGTTGCTTGTGATGGCGTGTTGGTGATGACTCCCAAGTGCAGGAGATCAATTGTAGTACCTTTCGATAAGTATTTGAGTGTCGAACCCACGAGGAGCTGAAGGTGAGCTATCTATTCTCTAAAGCCCTATAACTCTCTTATATGGCTGTTTATGCAAAGCAATAAGTTTGACTAAAAGGAACTAACTAATTAAAAGCAAGTGACGTGGAGTGTGGTTTGTCTAGTAACTAGTGAAGCAAGTTTAAAATGCAAGTTTCTAAGCAAGTTTCACAAGTAGCAAGCAGCAAATATCTCAAGTATCTCAAGGGAGCAAGTGTTCTAGCAATAGGTGTTTCGTTCGTGTGGTTGTCACAATTAGTGAAGCACATGTTTTAGTCTTAGTTGTTTCTTCTAGGAAGGAGCCATGAATAGGTATAGTCAAGTAAATGATCTACAACCCCTTATGATGGATCATGTGGCCAAGTAAATGATTGCACAAGATTGATTAAGACATAAAGTCCCACCATAGCCTTACGTTCTAAGGTCCCCTATATATATCCCCCAATAACTTAACTTTGTGGCTCGGTCTCAGGTTACTGTCACTCCCAAGTCACCACCACTCCATTATGCTACCGGTGATCACCTTACATGCATTCCCCAACATATGCGTGCACTCATATCTTGTACATAAAGACAATCATAGAAGATAACAAACTTGTATGCAACCAATCAACGAACTATTTCACCATTGCCAAGAACAATTCACTACTCAAACATAGACAGGGAGACACAATACATCAAGGGAATATAGTATTGCATCATACATCGTGTTTGCCAAGAGATTACAGTGGAGAGATGGAGATGATCTTGCTGAAGACGTTGATGATGAACACGCCGGAGGGGGGTAAAGCCCTCCGGGGGTGATCCCGACGGCGTTTCCCCCCTCCGATCTTCTCTGGCGGCAGTCTTCTGTCTCTCTGTTTCGTGGTTTCGTCTCTCGGCGCCGCCTCCCCCTCGAAAAGGCCAGGGGACCCTTTATATAGTCGTTTTTAGGTCACGAGACACTCGGGAGAAGAAAGATCGACGGTATCGGAGCCACGGGGGCAAAAAGGGGGCCTCTCACTCGGCCAAGGAATCTGGCCGCGTGGAGGGTCCTCTTTGCCACCTGGTTGGCCTTTTGGCCCTCTACTTTGGCCCATGGTCTTCGTCTCGAAAATTCTGAACCGTGCTCTTTGGCCTTGCCCTTTTTGGAGTCCCGAAGCTCCCGGAAAGTCTGAAACACTAAAAAGTACGTTTTCTGGAAAAACAGGGTTAGAACCAAAAGAAGGGGGATTGTTTAGAAAACCCCCCAAATCATTATAAAATATGAATATAAGTTGCTAATATGTAGGAAAAACAAGTAATAACATGCAAAGTTCATGTATGCATTTTACATGCATCAACATCCCCAAGCTTAACCCATGCTCGTCCTCGAGTATGAAGGTGATAAAACTAACATGGACTTTGCATATTGAAACAATCATGGGATATCAAGGAGGATTATTCATGCTACATATAATCAAATGATTAATGCTAGAAATGAGTAGCAATATACAATTCATGTTGTAAGAAATATCAAATATGCAAGCAAAGATGCTTCATGAAAGTTCACAAAGTGTATAATGAAATAAAAGCACTATGGACCAAATGCATACACAAAATGAAAAATAAAATCCTATATTGGTCAAAGAATAGCATAATGGAAAATAGAAAATATGGTGGACACTTTGGAGAAAATTGAGTAGAGGTAAAACATGATCAAGTCTTATTAGCCTCTAAATTATTCAACTAAAATTACTAATTGAAATGTGGTATCCATTGATCTAGGACTCTCATTGCCCATTTATCACTAGCATCTTAAATGGTGAATGTTGAAGTAATGTGAATGACAAGATGGTTGAAAGCCTCATGCCCCGTGAGTGTGAAAACATACTCCATGATTACTCAACTTAAGATTCCTAATAAGCTTTGTACAATCATAATAAGTATTAATGACATCATAGAGAACCACAAAGAGGTACCTCTTTCCCCATGACATGGAAACAAGCCCATGTCACAATGACAAGACAAACAAACGGAGTAGACTCATCATCCTTTTTATTTTCATTCACTATTATGCATAGCTTCTTATTTTATTGTAGGATGTGTTGTAGAGTCACTCAAGCTGTAAGTAAATTTCCACCATCATAAAGCATGGCTTGGGTTAGCGGCCCAATGCGTTTCTCTAGTCATATAGATACTTACTCATCAAAACTTACTATTCCTCTATTTCATTTCAGCATGGCAGGAGTCCAAAAACAAAAGTACATGATATCAACCAAATGTAAATTTTTGTGCAATGTTGAAAGCTTTCCGGTGATACACGTTTATAGCTAGCTCCCAACCACACACTTGTCAAACAAAAAACTTGTGGCTCCCATTATTGGGACATGTTTATTAGATGCATAAAAAGTAAAGTGTGCCTTCAAAAGTTCGTGCGAGTCCTATCCCAAATTCAACCCATGGCAATTAATAAAGTGAATATCTTAATTTAGAACATAAATAACACAATAACATGGTGAACATACTCGGAATAGCAATGAAGCTAATGGGAAGATATGGTGGACTCACTAGAAATACTTGGCTAAGGAGTGTTGGAAACAAGTTTTTACTTGTTGGAATTTTTAAATTTTTTGCTAGCAAGAGGGAGATAGTTGACCAGCTACTATGCATGCATATGTCCATAGAACTACTCATTTCATGACAAACTAAATAAACCAGCAATTAACATCAAGGGCATGAATAAGAGATAGCTCAAGACAACATTATTGCAAATTTCTACACATAAAAAGCCTATAAATCATGCAAACATATGTAACTCTTCAAATCAACCATGGCATCCCTATTACAAGTCATAATAGTAGCATCCAATACATTCCAACCCCAAACTCCAGTAGCTCAATCTCATATAAAATGATGGGTGTGGTCTTATCAAAACAAAAATAAAAATAAAAACTAGACGCTTCAAGTCTCTACGATAAATGCTTTGCTTAGAAAAACAGAAAGTAGACGTGTGCTAACCAAAAGAGTGTAGCTCCAGTGGGGTGTTCATCACATCCCCGAGCTTATGGATTTCACCATTCTTGTATGTCTTGAGGCGCAGCTCCTCTATTCCCTGTGAAAAAACTTCACAAAACATGTTTCTCCCATTCTTTTTCTGTGGGGTGAGATTAGCAAGGACAAACAAATCACGTGCTTGCTGTGCAAAATTCCAAATCAAATGCTCCAGTAGATAGACAATAATATTCATTATGTTGTATGTTCACTCTCTTGCTTGAAAGAATCATGGAAATTCGATTCCCAAGCCCAAAGAGTGCATAAAACAAAAGAAGGCAGAATCTGTCCAGAAAAGCAACAGCAGCAAAACGAACGTTTTTCCCTAAGCTAGACTCGTCACAAAATTAAGCCAATTTTTTGCTTACAGAGGACGAAAATTTGCATAACATACTAAAAAATTAGCTCAATCCTACATACCAATAAAAAACGTAAAATCATACGGTGAGCAGACTCGTGCTGAAACAGAAATTTCATGCACTAGGATAGCAACTTATAAGTCCAAATGGGTTTGACTTGACTCTTTATTGAAAACTCCAGAATTAAAACAAAAAAAAACTAATCTCTTGAGACAGAAATAGGACACTAGGAAAATCCAAACAAAAACAACCGGGTTGCCTCCCGTAAAACGCTTTCTTTATAGCCATATAGCTAGGCTTTACGTACTTAACATCATGATGGTTGGAGTGTGGTGGCTCGGCATCCCAAGTTTGGATTCTTGTACTTATTTGATACTTGTAGGGTGAGGACCAGGGGTACATCCCCAATCTTGATTGGTTTGTCCCTCTTGATCTTTGTTCATCTCACTCAACTCTTCCTCCCTGAAAAATTATTCTTACACAATCTCAACATAAAAACTTGACTAGGAGGGGTTCGTGCCTCCATAAATAAAATCCACATAGGTACAGCAAAGACACATCATGAGTTGATTCTAAATATTAACTACTGTTATTACAGTTGTGCATTGCTCCTTGATCAAAAGAACCACGCAAAACACAAGTAATGAGAGCAATGCAAAATAAAGACATAATCTGCCAAAAACTGAACAGCCCGTAAAGAGTGAATTTTTAGAGCACTTAAGTTGCTCAAATCAGAAAACTTAAAACTAATGAAATATGTAGTGATAACTAAATATTGCTGTCGTAAATTACCAGGTCAAAATTCCACTTCTGTGATTAAAAAAAAATCGCAGTGAAGTTCAGGAATCTGTTTCTTGACAACTATTTACTAATTTTAATCCTATCTCTCATATAAGATTATTCTTGCCATTTAGATGAGAAATAAGACAGAAATATGATGTTACAGTAGTGAACTAATATTTTTATTGTTTTTAGCTTTGAAAAAAGTTTTTTAATGATAGAGACTTTGCAATAGTTTCATTGGCATGAACAACACTTGTTCAAAGTCGACCCCAATTTCTCCATTACTCATCCTTCTCATTTACTTTCCCAATTTTTTATAAAATGAAAATCTTAAACTAAATGTACATAACAGTAGGTAAGGCATTTTACATGTTGTAAAGACATAAATGTGTGCTCAAACCGAATAGGAAATTAAAGCATAAGGAACACACCAAAAAATAATTAAACAATTTATTTTTAAGTCTAACCCATTTCCTATGCATTGGCATTTTGTAATGAAACAAATAAAAGAAGCACATAATAGCAAGCATAGAAAGGTAGATCAAGTGCAACTTTAATACTTTCAGCATAAAGAGGGGAAACTTAATATTGTTGAAATATGTGTAACCATGTTTCCCTCTCTCATAATAATTTTCAGTGGCATCATGAATAGATTCAACAATATGAATATCACATAAAAACATTCTTATCATGAGCCACATGCATAAAAGAATCACTACTCTCCACATAAGTAAAATCCTCATTAGTGATAGTGGGAGTTAAACATTCATAATTTTCATTGCAATCATCATATGTAGGAGGCATAGTATCATCAAAGTGACTTTTCTCCTCCAAGCTTGGGCAACTAGAAATATCATGCTCATCAAAACCAACTTCCCCAAGCTTAAAACTTTCCATAGAATCATCAAGTATATCATTTTTATCCTCAATAGTAGGGGGACTAAAAATATCATATTCATCAAGACAAACTTCCCCAAGCTCAAGGTTTTCCTTAGCAATAAAGGTGTTCAAAGAATTAGTACTACCACAAATATGATTGTTGTGCAAATAATTTTTCAATTTCTCCTCAAACACTTCATGTCCTAATTCAAGGTAGATATTATACAGTTCTAAAATTGTTTGGTTGTTTTCCATTTTATAATTTTTTTTGTGTTTTAGGTTTATATGTTAGTATGCAATGCAAACAAGAATAAAGCTTAGCACAACGCTCCCCGGCAACGGCGCCAGAAAAGTGCTTGATGACTCCCAAGTGCAGGAGATCAATTGTAGTACCTTTCGATAAGTATTTGAGTGTCGAACCCACGAGGAGATGAAGGTAAGCTATCTATTCTCTAAAGCCCTATAACCCTCTTATATGGCTGTTTATGCAAAGCAATAAGTTTGACTAAAAGGAACTAACTAATTAAAAGCAAGTGATGTGGAGTGTGGTTTGTCTAGTAACTAGTGAAGCAAGTTTAAAATACAAGTTTCTAAGCAAGTTTCACAAGTAGCAAGCAGCAAATATCTCAAGTATCTCAAGGGAGCAAGTGTTCTAGCAATAGGTGTTTCGTTCGTGTGGTTGTCACAATTAGTGAAGCACATGTTTTAGTCTTAGTTGTTTCTTCTAGGAAGGAGCCATGAATAGGTATAGTCAAGTAAATGATCTACAACCCCTTATGATGGATCATGTGGCAAAGTAAATGACTACACAAGATGGATTAAGACATAAAGTCCCACCATAGCCTTACGTTCTAAGGTCCCCTATATATATCCCCCAATAACTTAACTTTGTGGCTCGGTCTCAGGTTACTGTCACTCCCAAGTCACCACCACTCCATTGTGCTACCGGTGATCACCTTACATGCATTCCCCAACATATGCGTGCACTCATATATTGTACATAAAGACAATCATAGAAGACAACAAACTTGTATGCAACCAATCAACGAACTATTTCACCATTGCCAAGAACAATTCACTACTCAAACATAGACAGGGAGACACAATACATCAAGGGAATATAGTATTGCACCATACATCATGTTTGCCAAGAGATTACAGTGGAGAGATGGAGATGATCTTGCTGAAGACGTTGATGATGAACACGCCGGAGGGGGGTGGAGCCCTCCGGGGGTGATCCCGGCGGCGTTTCCCCCTCCGATCTTCTCCGGCGGCAGCCTTCTGTCTCTCTGTTTCGTGGTTTCGTCTCTCGGCGCCACCTTCCCCTCGAAAAGGCCAGGGGACCCTTTATATAGTCATTTTTAGGTCACGAGACACTCGGGAGAAGAAAGATCGACGGCATCGGAGCCACGGGGGCAAAAAGGGGGCCTCTCACGTGGCCAAGGAATCTGGCCGCGTGGAGGGTCCTCTTTGCCACCTGGTTGGCCTTTTGGCCCTCTACTTTGGCCCATGGTCTTCGTCTCGAAAATTCTGAACCGTGCTCTTTGGCCTTGCCCTTTTTGGAGTCCCGAAGCTCCCGGAAAGTCTGAAACACTAAAAAGTACGTTTTCTGGAAAAACAGGGTTAGAACCAAAAGAAGGGGGATTGTTTAGAAAATCCCCCAAATCATTATAAAACATGAATATAAGTTGCTAATATGTAGGAAAAACAAGTAATAACATGCAAAGTTCATGTATGCATTTTACATGCATCAGTTGGGAACCCCAAGAGGAGGGTGTGATGAGTACAGCGGTAAGAATTTCCCTCACTTAAGAACGAAGGTTATCAATCCAGTAGGAGAACAAGATCTTCGGAAGGTTGATGCCACTTACGGTGGTGATGGTGCCTCACCGGTGTCAGCAACAACGCGAAACCTGCACACAACACAACCAAAATACTTTGTCCCAACGGTCCAGTGAGGTTGTCAATCTCACCGATCTTGCTGAAAACAAAGATTAGACGTATAGTGTGGAAAATGGTGTATGCTTGCAGTAAGTAAAGAAAGCAGGGAATTGTAGTTGTTTGTTTAAAAGTGTAGGAAAAATGGATCGGGGTTCATCGGTGCACTAGTGGTGTCTCTCCATAAAAGATAGCATGCTGGGTGAACAAATTACAGCTGGGCAATTGACAAATAGAGATTGCACCATAGTGCACATTCATGACATGATGACTACTATGATATTTAGTGCGGGCATTACAACAATATACATATACCATAATCCAACTGCATCTATGACTAATAATCCACCCTCAGATTATCATTCGAACCCCCTTAGGTATTAAGTTGCAAGAAACAGATAATCACATTAAGCAATGTGTGTAATGTAAGAAATGATTGTCCACGCGGGCACTCACACCGTTGTTTTCTCACTAGTGGCAACAACACATCCTCCCCCGTCATGTTTCTGTCACTCGAGCACACGCGAAAAAGAGGCATGAACCAAACTATCGAGCATAAATACTCCCTTTTGGAGTCACTAGCAACTACTTGGCCAGAGCAACCACTAGCCACGGAAAGCATGCAAGATCACAAATAACATATGCAATAAAGACTATAATCAACTTGGTATAAGTTCAATATTCATCGGATCCCAGCAAACACAACAAATAGAATTACATAAGAACAATCTCGATCATGTTAGGCAGCTCACGAGATCTAAACATTGAGGCATAGGAGGAGAAGACAACCATCTAGCTATTGCTATGGACCCGTAGTCCAAGAATGAACTACTCACGCATCACTCCGGGGGAAGGCATGGTGATGAAGAGTCCTCCGGTGATGATCTCCTCTCCGGCAGGGTGCCGGGAGACAGCTTCAAAACCCCCTGATCTAGGGTTGATGACGGCGGCGGTTGCGGAACTTTTCGGGGATTTTTTTATCAGATCCGTAGGGCTTTCCTTCGAAGGGGAATAAATAGGCGAATGGGCGACGTCGGTGGGCCACCAGGGTGGGCTCACCACCCTTGGCCGCGCCTGGCTATGGTGAGGGCCCCCTAGTGCCCGTCTTCGACTCCTCTTCAGACTTCTGGATGCTTCCGGGGAAAATAGGAACTTCGGGATTCGTGGGGTCCAATTCCGAGAATATTTCCATAACAACTTTTCTGAAATAAAAAAACAGCAGAAAATAGGGTACTGGCACTTGGCATCTTGTTAATAGGTTAGTCCCAGAAAACGTGTAAAAATGTTATAAAGAAGGGAGAAAACATGTAGTAATTGGCATAATATCAACATGGAACATCAGAAATTTTAGATACGTTGGAGATGTATCAAGCATCCCCAAGCTTAGTTCCTATTCGTCCTCGAGTAGGTAAACAATAAAACAAAATAATTTCTAAGGTGACATGCTACCACACAATCTTGATCATTATATGTAAAAGAGAGCATGTAAACTAGGATCAAATGAACTAAAGCTATAATCTATATTTGATATCAACGAGTAATGCATAAACAAATAAGAAGAAAGAAGCAAAACTTTTAATGAATCAATACTAAAATACTATCAACCGTGCAAAGTTTATTAGAGATGATTTAAGATTTCAAGAACAACAATATCATGCACGTCAAACGATCTTCACAACCCCTGTTAGGATCAAGTCAAGCTTTCCACACGATGCAATGCTTGAATCTTAAACTATTTGTGCACTAAAAACAATCAAGTGTTCCGCGTTGGTCCCTGGCACCGGGATGTTATGGCAAAGAGAACATTATGGGGGGTTTGGAAGGTCAATGGAAGAAAGACTCACAAAGCTGAAAGTGATCATTAGATAAGAGAAAGTCTTACAACCGAAGCTATGCAAGGAGTAGGGATTGACACACAACAGATGCACACAGATCTATAAGTGTATTAAAACTCTCCAATGGAACTAGTGGGGGTGCATCCAACTTGCTTGCTCACAAAGACCTAGAGCTCATTTGAGGAGGCTCGTCATTGGAATATACAAGCCAAGTTCTATAATGTAAAATTCTCCACATAGTTATGAATGAATGATAATATGAAAACTTTCTCCAAACTGAAGTATTGGTGCTAAACATGAAGCACAAGTGTGGTATAAAGGATAGTGATGCGCCCCCCCTCTCTTTATTCTCTCTTTGGCCCTTTTTTGAGCTTTTTCATTTTTTTTATATATCCTCACCGGTAGGGGAAACATCCTATATTACAATGAATCATCACACTTTTAGTACTCATAACTCATAATGGAATATATCTGATGTATCCAGCTGCATGCTCCTGCCAGTGTAGTAGTATGCATAAATAACCATGAAGATCATCATCAAGTAACATAATGGAGGTGGATGTTGTGCAGCAATATATCTCAGAATGGCTATGGAAATATCATGATAGGTAGGTATGGTGGCTGTTTTGAGGAAGAATATATGGGCTTATGTGTAGGAGAACAAAGTCCTCCCACGGGATTTGGATGCACTTGCAAAGTTTACACCAACTCTCAATGTGAGAAAGGGCAATGCACAGTATTTAAGAGGCTGACAAATATGGATGGTGGAAGTGCCAGGAACCGCAACATAGACTCACGAGTTAAAAGGTTGCAGCAAGAAAATCATATTTACAAGGCACAGTGAAAATCACTCCAAGAGGGTCTGTGGCAGTGACAAGTCACTGTTAGCTACCCCGACCGTGGCGCGTAACAAAAGGCCGATCAAAAATGTATCACTCGTAGCAATCATATACCATTGTTTCTACCAGTTGATAATTTAAATGTGGCATAGTTTCAAGTTTCTTAGACCAGCCATTACAATTTTATACTTACTAGTCCTTCTCGTTTATACATTAAGCAAATTAATATCTCAAAACAACAGCAGTGATTCAAGTGAAGCAGTTTAGCGATCTATAAGACCATGCGAATTTTTTCACTATACCAACTACCACATAAGCATTTATATTCCCAACCAATCACATATATATGACAACAAAATCTCTCTCTAAGCATATAGCAATGAAAACTAGAGAGTACTAACAACTCTAAATAAGAGATGAATGCAAAACAATAGCTAAATAAATGCAGCAGCCAAACAAACATTAAGAACAAAAAGTATTCCCATGAAAAAGCGGAGCGTGTCACTCTCCAATAAAAGAATGCTGGGGTCCAACCAATATAATTGCAAAAATAAAAACAAACTGAAAGAAAAAAATAAAGGACGTTCCAAGTAAAACACATAAGATGTGACCGAATAAAAATATAGCTTCACTAGAAGTGACCTGATAAATTGTCGATGAAAGCTTAGACGATTGAGTATTCTTGAAATTTGATGGGATGTACCTCCGGGGCTTACTCAAGCTTAGGATCTTCACTCTTCTCGATCACGTCATATCATCCTCTTCTCTTGACCCTTGAAAACTTCCTTCACACCAAACTTCTCACAATCTTCATTAGCAACGTTAGTGCAATCGAAATAATAAATTCACATGGTTAAGTTTAAACACAATCCTAACACTCATAAAAATATTAGCTACTGTCACGACTTCTTTTAAAACTCTTTTTCTCAAAAGAATACCAAAAGAAAGAGATTAAAATGCAAATGCAATTAGTGGCAGAAATCTGTCAAAACAGGACTGCAGGTAAAGATAATTTTTTTAGAAAATCTTCTGTTGCTCAAATCAAAAAGTGTCCAACTGAGAAAAGTTGCGCATATAGCCCAGGATTACGCACAAAAAAACTCAGGTCATTTTGAATTTTCTGTGATTTTATACGAATTTAACAGTGGACAGAAGAAATCTGTTTCTGCGCAGAAATCCGGAATATAGTCTCAACATTCCACTAGAGGCTTTACTTGGCTCAACAAAGACACAAAATAAAAGATACAGAGGGGTTGATAAGGAAATAGAAAACACCAAGGTGCAAAGCACACAGAAAGAAACGACGGAAAACGGGTTGTCTCCCGGTAGCGCTTTTCTTTAATGTCTTTCAGCTAGCTCAAGTATTTTCAAGTGAAGAAGCATCAAAATTAAGCTTAGAAATGTCCTCAACAATGAATTTTATTTCATCTATAGAAGTTTTAGATGTCCCCTTATCATCACTTTTAGGCACACTACTTTCATCAAATGGGTTTGCAGGAACAATCCAATCAAAATTCTTTTCTAGAGCTTCATGCATTCCTACCAATTTAAAGGGTATTGGTATTTTGATTTCCCTATCATTGGATTTAACCGATGTGCTATAAACATCTTCACATGAGCCTGACATCGCAAATCGGTTAAAAACTTTTCTAGCCTCAATGGCAACATCACCAAATTCTTTAAACAAAGTTTCTAGAATAAACTCTCTTTTTTCGCTATCCTTAATGTTATCAAGGTTGAGGAACATTTGTTGTATTATGGGATTAAGGATAACAAACCTAGCTTCCAGCATACGAACTACAGATGTTGCAGCGGTTTCATAATCTGGAGCAAGTTCAGCTAAGGATCTACCCTCGAATTCTTTGTGCTTACTAACATAATTAAAGAACTTTCCGATATTATCTTGCCCAATTATATCACCGCTACCTATTGGTACGTATTTCAAGGTAAACTTGGGTAGAATCATGATTAGAGATTAAAGCAGAAAAGCAAAAATAACAGCTATGAAGTAAACTATTTTTTGTGTGTTTTTGATATAAAGATGCAAAACAAGACAAAAATATAAACAAGACAATAAAAAAAATAAAGAGGTTGAGAGTAAGAGACTCCCCTTGCCAGAAGACTTCTTTATCCCCGGCAACGGCGCCATAAATTATTGCTGCTATGGATGGCGACCGTTGCAGGAGGAAGTCTTATTATGTATGTTTGTTTTGTTCCCCGGCAACGGCGCCAGAAATTCTTTGTTACGCCTTGATGGTGCCTTGATGGGGAGACTTCTTGATGATGATGAATTTTAAGTCCCCGACAACGGCGCCAGAAATTCTTGTTGCTTGTGATGGCGTGTTGGAAACCCCAAGAGGAGGGTGTGATGAGTACAGCAGTAAGAATTTCCCTCAGTTAAGAACCAAGGTTATCAATCCAGTAGGAGAAAGAGGATCTTCGGAAGGTTGATGCCAGTGACGGTGGTGATGGCGCCTCACTAGTGTCAGCAACAACGCGAAACCTCCACACAACACAACCAAAATACTTTGTCCCAACGGTAGAGTGAGGTTGTCAATCTCACCGGTCTTGCTGAAAACAAAGATTAGACGTATAGTGTGGAAAATGGTGTATGCTTGCAGTAAGTAAAGAAAGCAGGGAATTGTAGTGGTTCGTTTAACAGTGTGGGAAAATGGACCGGGGTTCATAGGTTCACTAGTGGTGTCGCTCCATAAAAGATAGCATGTTTGGTGAACAAATTACAGCTGGGCAATTAACAAATAGAGGTTGCACCGTAGTGCACATTCATGACATGATGACTACTATGATATTTAGTGCGGGCATTACAACAATATACATAGACTGTAATCCAACTGCATCTATGACTAATAATCCACCCTCAGGCTATCATCCAAACCCCTTTAGGTATTAAGTTGCAAGCAACAGATAATCGCATTAAATAATGTGTGTAATGTAAGCAATGATTGTGCGCGCGGGCACTCACACCACTGTTTTCTCCCGTGGCAACATCACATCCTCCCCCGTCACGTTTCTGTCACTCAAGCACAGGCGAAAAGGAGGCATGAACCCAACTATCGAGCATAAATACTCCCTCTTGGAGTCACTAGCAACTACTTGACCAGAGCAACCACTAGCAACAGAAAGAATGCAAGATCACAAATAACATATGCAATAAAGAATATAATCAACTTGGCATTAGTTCAATATTCATCGGATCACAGCAAACACATCACATATAATTACATAAGAACAATCTCGATCATGTTAGGCAGCTCACGAGATCTAAACATCGAGGCATAGGAGGAGAAGACAACCATCTAGCTACTGCTATGGACCCGTAGTCCAAGGATGAATTATTCACGCATCACTCCGGAGGAAGGCATGGTGATGAAGAGGCCTCCGGTGATGATCTCCTCTCCGGCAGGATGTCGGGAGACAGCTTCAGAACTCCCCAGATCTAGGGTTGACGACGACGGCGGCTGCGGAACTTTTCGGGGATTTTTGATCAGGTACGTAGGGTTTTCCTTTGGAGGGGAATAAATAGGAGAAAGGACGACGTCGGTGGGCCACCAGGGTTGCCTCACCACCCCCATGCACGGCCAAGGGGGGCCCGCGCCTGGCTATGGTGAAGCCCCCTGGTGCCCGTCTTCGACTCCTCTTCGGACTTCTGGATGCTTCCGGGGAAAATAGGAACTTCGGGATTCGTGGGGTCCAATTCTGAGAATATTTCGAGAACAACTTTTCTAAAATAAAAAATAGCAGAAAACAGGGAACTGGCACTTGGCATCTTGTTAATATGTTAGTCCTGGAAAACGTGTAAAATGCTATAAAGAAGGGAGAAAACATGTAGCAATTGGCATAATATCAACATGGAACATCAAAAATTATAGATACGTTGGAGACGTATCAAGGATCTAATGGTGAAGTCCTAAGCATCCAACTGCCTGCTCTTAGATGCAGGGGCGGAAATTTCCCCGGAAAATTCCGGCCTCTGGTCCTTAGCAGATTTTGGACGCGCCTCAGCTACTCTCTCTTAGATGCAGGGGCGGAAATTTGCCCGGAATATTCGGGGGTAAATTTACGGCCTCTGTTCCTTAGCAAAATTTTGGATGCGTCGCTGCTGCCGCTCTCAGATATGGGGCAGAATTTTTGCCAGAAATTTCCGACCACCGGATTATTCAATAATCCGGCCCCGGGACTTTTCAAATATCTGGCCCAGCTACCCCGGAAATTTCCGGTACTAATACCGGACTATTCCGGCCCCGGAAGGCAGCAACGGCTAGATTTCGGAGGAGGCTATAAATTGTTGTCTTCTTCCTCTAGACAACTAGTTCGTCCATTCCTCTCTCCTCCATTGTTTGAGAGCTCAAAACGCCTAGATCTCCCTCCTCCTCCAACCAAATTCGATGCCCTTCAAGGATCTGATAGAGGAGGCCTGGATCTACATCTCTACCAAGCCATAAATCGTTTTCCCTTACTCTACCCCTTGGGATCTTGTAAATCTCTTGGCTGCCTTATCATCCTAGAGAAACCGTAGTGCTTGTAGGTTCCACCTTGATGCAAGAAGCTTTAGATTGATTGAGAGTCTCCATCTCACTTGTTGAATATCCTCAACCCCTTGTAAAGGTTTGGTCAACGCCTTCAAGTCGACCTCATAGTGGAAACGAGAATCTCCCTCACCGGAGAAGCTCAAGGAGAACAAGGTGTGCACATCCGTGCTATTGAGAAGCGCCTAGGTGGCTCCCCACCTCTCCAGCGTAGATGTCGAGACATCGTAGTAGTTTTCATAGACGGGGGTGCCATGAGACTACGGTAGAGACGTGGGGTAACGGGATCGCGTAGCAAACACAGAACACAGGATTTACCCAGGTTCGGTAGGTCGCGACAGTACGACGTGCCTACTCCTGCACTTCTCACTAATCGGGACTAAAGCCCGTAAACAGGGATACAATGTGAGGGTTTAGATCTAAGCTACTCGACGAGGATGAGCTTCTCGGCGAGTTGGCCTAGAGCTTCTCTGTTATTCGTTCTCCTCCTATCTATCTCCCGTCCGGCTTTATATAATAGCCGGATTAGGGCTTACAGAATAGGAAACCTAGAAGACTACGGTAACTTGTAACTTGGAAAGCAAGGAATCCGTCTTCTCCTCCAAACCAGATCACATGGGCCGTGATCCGGGTTCTTCTAGAATCCGGCTTCTGTGCGTCGGATTACTGGGCCGCCTAATGGACCTAAGCCCACTACCACTTAGGCCACCCTGGTAATCCGGAACTTTGTCTACCATCTTCTATACCCCTATTTGGTATATATCCGACAGTAGCCCCCAAGAAGGATCGAAACTCTGATTCTCCGTCTTTCGCCAAATATACTTTGTCCGAGAAATATTGATTCAGCAGTCTTGATTCTTCTTATTCTTCTTTTGAAAAAGATGGTGACATGAAACTCGAAATCCTGAAAATCCGGCTTTTCTCTCACGATCCTTCGCGGAGAAGAAACTTCTTACGTCAGCGCACTTAACCATGCTGACGTAAGTGACGTTTGGGTTTTACTCGGAAAACCCAGAAACATATCTCTGACAGATTCTCGCGGGAAACGAGGAGATAACCATCATTACCCTGTCGTTTCATTTCCCGGATTTTCCGGCGAGTGACACGCGGCAAACATCCAACGGTCAAAATAGCCGTTGGCACATATCTTGACGGATTTTTAGCTATAAATAGCCATCCTCGTCCTGAACGAAAACCTTCCACACTCTCACCGCACTCGCCATTGACGCGCACGAGCTCTCAAGCAAATCACTGCCCCGAGCGCACCTCGCCTCCAGGCACACCGGAAACGAATCGCGCCGCCAGGAAATGGCAACCTCACCGTCCTCGCCTACTCGCGCCGCCATCGACGACCTCATCGGCGACCTAGATCCACAACTTGGGTCACCCAAGCACGCCGGCGACGAGCCGGAGAGAACCGCGGCCTCCGCGGCGGGCGGAGAAAACCTTTCCGCCGCCACGGACGTTGCGGGCGCGAGCTCCGCCGCTTCCCCGCCGTTTGCTCCTGAAACGGCGGAGGAGAAGATCCAGCTCGTCGGTGACGAGCTCGCCGCCGCGGAAGCTGCGGCCACCGCCGCCACCGGAGCGAATGAAGAGACGGAATCTGCAGGCAACTGGATTGCCTGCAGCATTCCCCCGGCTCTTCTTCCAAACATGGAAAAAGAAGGCTTGGTCCTTAAGGGGAAGTGGCGTCTTCCTGAGGACGAGAATGAACCAACGCCGAAAGACGGCGAAAGGGTTCTCCTCTCCTCCCATCTTCTTCGAGGTATGGGCCTTCCACCTTCCGCCTTCTTCCTCCAAGTTCTTTCCCATTACAACATCCAGCCCCACAATCTACCACCCAATTCCATCCTCTACATGGCCGGCTTTCAGGCTTTGTTCGAGGGCTACTTAGGGCTAGAACCTAGGTTAGACTTTTGGACGTATTGCTTCGGGGTTAAGCGGAACTCTTCGGAGGGCGCACTCCCGACTTGCGGAACCATCTCTTTCACTCTTCGGAGATTTCGAGAAGATTGGTTCCCCAAGATCAAAACGTCGGAATCCGTCAAATTTTGGACGGGTTACTTCTTTTACCATCCCGATGTGCCTTTCCCTAAGGAAGCCATCGGGGTTCCTCCTTTCTCGAACTCTGCCGCAGTTCCCCAAGACAACTGGGGAACGGAAGCCGTCCAGGTTCTGTCGCCTGATCTACTAAGGATCAAGCGGCGCATCGCTAAGCTCACCTCCTCCACTCCACCTTTGACCGGCATGGACACGGTCTTTTGCTGGTTGAATAGACGGATTCAGCCATTGGCCAACCACGGTGGTCGCCTCCTGTGCGAATACACGGGAGCCAAGGATCCAATGCGGACAACCAACAAAGATTGGCCCGCAAAGGAGCTTCGACGACGCATCAACCAGTTGGTCGCATCACGCGACCAATACGAAGCGAGTCGGCCAATGTATACAGCCGACAATCCAGTCCCCAAGGTAATTTTTCAGTCATTTGGGTATAGTTTCAGCATTCTTTCTCGGATTTTCTAGCTTCTGATTCCGATTTGTTTTTCCGACAGTTCGCGGATCTTCCAGACTCGGAGTTGGCCTCCGAGGCTGAGCTGGACGCGCTGCGCACCGCTGCTACCGGTGGACGCAAGCGCAAGAAGATTTCTTCCTCTGAGGAAGTTATCGACCTTGACGGAATCCCCGTCACCACTTCCAGGTTCTTTCTTCTGGGTTCTTTTTCTTTCATGGGAACTTTTCATCCATCTTCCGTGTTTTAACTTTTCCGGGTTTTTTGTTTTTAGCCTGCCTCCCTCCAACCTAAAGCCGAAGAAGCTCAAGAAACACAAAGTTGTTTCCAGCCGAGGCGGTCAACCTTCTCCCACCGTCGCCCCTGACACACCGTCCACGATGGCGGAAGAGCACGCTACAGCCCCCACGACGAAGCCGTTGGAGCCCAGCCAGCCTGTTGTGTCGGACACGGACACGAGGGAAAGGGCGGCTCCAGAGGTGGGAAAATTTCCTCGGACTTTCGACGAAGAAATTGCCACCTTTGACAAGGACTTCAAGATTATCAATGACGGCCTAAGCGCGGCCGGAACCCTTTTTGCGGAATACGCAAAAGAGTTCAAAGAAAACTTGGCGGGTTTGCAACGAATGAGCCAGGTATGTAACTCTAGCCCCCAAGCATTAAACAAAACTGCATGCCTTTTTTGCTTTGATGCTTTTTGTAACCATTCTTTTCCTTGCTATGTTCCAGCAAACCGCCGAAGCCATTAACTTGGAAGTTTTCAACAAACTCTCCATCAAGAATAAAGAGGTTAGAAATCTTCTTTCTATTCTTGAGGAGAGAGAGGCGGAACTGGCATCGTCTCAGCTCACTTTGTCGGAAACAACTGGTAAACATTTTTCCTCTAAAGTTTGCGATTCAGTTTTTTGTCTAAGTACTTATTCCGGAAATTTTCTAAACTCGGAATTTTCTTTGCTTTCCAGCTGCTTTGGCCAAGGCCAAGCAGATAGCTGAAGATGCCGGCAATGCCGAGAATCTCCGAAAGGAGAATTTGGAGCTTCACAAGCATCTTGTGAAGGCTCAAAAGGATCTGGAGGCCAACAACTTGGCCCTTGGAGTTGCCAACTCCAAGGCTTCCGAGCAAGCGGAGAAGGATAAATCCACCATTCAGGATTTAGAAAATGCTCTGAATCTTCGCCTGGAGGAAATCTCCGAGATCGACAAGCTTATCGGTAATTTTCTGTTGCCTTTTTTATTTGTCCATATCTTGTTTTTCTTCTCTGTTTTTCACCTAACATTTTTGGTTGTTTTGTCGAAAAAAACAGGAGATACCCCAGATGGTACCCGGCTTGAAGGGATCCAGGCCTTTGGGAAGATGTGGACTTCGATCCGTGCTGCTGGAATGCAGCTGGTGAACAAGTTCCTTCCCGCAAGGACTGGGGAGTTCTCGGAGGTTGAAAAACTTTCGGGAGCCATCATGGAGGTGGCGGAATCCAGGGATTCCATCCTGCGTTCCGCTGCACGGGGTGGTGCGCGCATGGCACTTGGCCTTATGCGCATGCACTACCCTGGTGCTAAATCTTGGCGCGTGGCGTCCGGTGTCCCTCAAGGATACACGGATACTCAGCGAAATACCATCTTTGATGAAATCAAAGGCCACGCCACCCAGATCGCCTCCATGGTAAATATTTTCGTCAATTATCCAGAAGAGGAGATCCCTCCAATCCCCGAGGACGACAGCAGCGAGGAGGAATCAGATGCTTGAAGGGCTACCTTGGACCTGGATAGTAATAGTAAACAATAGGAGCATTACTGTTCTTTCAATGTAATCCAAAATGTAATGCTTCTATTTGTATTAGTGAAAAATTCCGCCTTTTGCAGTCTTAATTATGAATTTTTTTGCAAGGTTTTTCGGATGTTACTATTCCTTTATCTTCTAAGTTCTCTGGCATATATGTTTTAACTGTCCTTAGTGTTTGAAATGGCTCAAATAGCAATATGAATCATCATGCCGAGTAACTGGGTGTAACCAATCAGTTTAAACTCGGAAACATGGATCATGCTAAAGGCATTTTTACTAACTAGCTCCAGTAACCCAACACATACGCAATCAGATAATGCTTAGAGAAACAAGGAATTTTTTGACCGAAACTTGGGCACGCAGGCAATTCAAGTTTCCTTTAGCCGTTAACAGGCTGAAAAAACATTCAGTTTCTTAACGCCGAGTACGCAGGCACAATTCGGGTTAACATTGAGTATTTTGTAAGATCATTGGGAAATAGAGAAGGTGGAAACATGCTTTTACTATAATAAACTTGTAAAAAACATGGATGCCAGAAATCCAACAACTTTATTTCATGATCTCAAAAGATGTTTACATAGATATTGAACTAAGTATGGAAGAGACATAACTGCTAGGTATTCCAAAGCTTTGCTATCCACTTGACTTTGTCGGATTTCTTCAACAACTTGTAGAGTGGTAAGGCTTTAGCCCCCAGCCGACTAATAAATCTGCTAACGGCAGCTGCGGAACCCGTCAATCTTTGGACATCTTTGACGCAGGTAGGTTTTGTGATGTTCAAGATTGCCTTGATCTTTTCCGGGTTAACTTCTATTCCTCTGTGAGAAACGATGAAACCCAGAAGTTTTCCTGAGGGAACCCCGAATACGCATTTAGATGGATTCAACTTCATCTTGTAGGTGCGTAAGTTTTCGAAAGTTTCTCGCAAATCCTCAAGGAGTGTATCTTTTTCCTTGGTTACGACAGCAATATCGTCCACATAAACATGGACATTTTTTTCCAATCTGACTATGCAAACAACGTTGCATGCAACGCTGGTAGGTTGCACCTGCGTTCTTCAGGCCAAACGGCATGGTTACGTAGTAATACGTCCCGTATGGGGTTATGAAAGAAGTCTTAATTTGATCTTCCTTTTTCATGCGTATTTGGTGGTACCCGGAGTATGCATCCAAAAAGCACAAAAGCTCAGAGCCTGCGGTGGCATCTATTATTTGATCGATTCGCGGTAATGCAAACCTATCTTTCGGACACAATTTTTTCAAGCCTGTGTAATCTATACACATTCTAAGAGCAGTAGTGTCTTTCTTCGGTACTAATACCGGATTTGCGGACCAGTCAGTATGGATTACTTCCTTGATGAAATCCGTTGCTAAAAGCCGGATAATTTCCTTGCCAATAGCCTTCCGTCTTCTTCCGTCAAATCGACGGAGACCTTGTTTGACGGGTTTTGATCCAGGAATAACCTTGAGTTGGTGCTCAGCAAGTTCCCTGAGTACACCTGGCATGTCAGCTGGACACCAGGCAAAAATATCCCAGTTCTCACGGAGGAACTTGATGAGCTCGCCTTCCTATTTGTCAGTCATCCCAGTCCCTACGACGACAAATTTTGTCGGATCTTTGGGATCTAGGATTACCTGTCTTGTATTTTCGGACGCCTTGAAGCTGTATGTTGGCTTCCGGGTTTCTTTTCCTGCCGGCATTTCTGACGGCGATACCTCCTTGGCTAATTCCTTCAGTTCTTCCTTTGCTATGACTCTCTGAGCGCAAAGGGCGTTTTCTTTCTCCAACTCGTTTGCCAGCTTGAAATCACCGGCTATAGTGATTACTCCTCCCTTGGGTCCTGGCATCTTCAGCTTGTTATAGATATAACAAGATCTTGCCATGAATTTGGCGAAAGCTGGACGTCCGAGTATTGCGTGATACACGCTTTCGAACGGCACTACTTCGAAGGATACTTTTTCCTGCCGGAAGTGATCTTTATCTCCGAAGGTGACATCTAGGGAAATTTCTCCTAGGGATCGTGCTTGCCTGCCAGGGACAATGCCATGGAAACGTATGTTGCTGTAGTTGAGCTGAGACTCGGAAATCTTCAGATGCTTCAGTGTATCCAGGTACATTATATTAATGCTGGATCCTCCATCCATCAGCACTCTTCTTAGCCTAGTGTTTTGAACAATAGGGCTTACAACAAGAGCTTGTGTGCCGGGTTCAGGGATATTTCCGGGATGATCAGACTGATCCCAGATTATCGGTGTGTTGGAGTACTTCAAGAATTTCGGGGTTGCCGGAACAACCGCGTTTATTTCTCGAAGTGTTCTTTTGGCCACCTTTGCTGACGGGGTTGCTAAGAAAGTTAGCATTGCTTCTCCATCAACTCTTGGAAACTTGGGTTCGCCTTTACGCTGTTGTTCCTGGATTTTTTCGTCAGTGTCCGATTCGCTGTCTTCTTTGTCAGCTTCTGGCTTTTGTTTGGCGGGTTTCCTTTTGGAACCCTTCCCCTTACTTCCGGCTCCTGCACTGCCTTTCATGTGCTTATTTAGCCGGCATTGCGCGTTTGTATGGGTGGGTTTCCCAAATTGCGAGTGGTGAACACAAGGTTCCGACTTAATCCTTTCCCACTCCTCTGGAGTGTAGTTGATTGGATCTGGGTTGCGTCCTTTCCACTTGTTTCCCTTTTCTCCTCCAAAGGCTATGTTGACCTCTTTGGGTTTCGTCGTTGTTTCTGGAGTTCCTTTTTTGTCAAAACGAGGGGTTTTCTTGGCAAGTATCAGTGATTCGATATTGCCTCCTCTTGCTCTGATGTCGTCTTTGGCTGCAGCGTGCTCATTGGCGGTTGTAAGCATAGATCCGAGATCTTTGTGCTTTTTGGAACCAACCATGAACGGTACGAGTCCGGGTTTTAGGCCATTGACGAAAGCATGCATTGCTTGTACGTCAGTTACTCCAGAGCAACTATTCTTCATTGCTGTCCATCTGGAGATGAAATCCACATATGGTTCATCTTCGAATTGCGTGCAACGGTTTAGCTGGTTGATGTTGTTCGGGCGTTTGTACGTTCCCCGGAAATGCTGAGTGAATACTCTAGCCATATCATCCTAGCTGTCGACTGTTCTTGATGGTAATCCATTGATCCAATCTCTGGCTCCGTCCAGCAACATTAGGGGAAGAAACTTGACAGCTTCCAAGTCTGTCCCATTGTTGATCTGGACGGCTGTATAGTAATCCGAGAGCCAGGTATCCGGGTTTGTGCTGCCGGTGTATTTCTGGTACGTTGGACCGACCTTGGCAAAGCCAGAATGCAGCGTTATTCTTCGGATCCTGTCAGTAAAACACTTAGGACCAAAGTATAGATCATCCTTTTCTGCTCTGTCAATGTGTGCAGAATATCTTCCGGCTGAATGGACGGAAGGGGATCTGCTCCTTTCTCTTCCATTGTTGCGCGAACGCGCTTTTCCGGGATTGTTTCTATCTCTTCTGTGGTCACGCCCTTTTGGATTAGGCGGAGTTCTACTCCTGTGCCTTTCTTTGTCCTTAGGAGGTGTCCGGGATCTCTCACGCCTGTGAGGTATATCGTATCTTCCAGCTTTCTCAGCTGGGTTTCTCGGAGGTGGCATTATTTTGCCGTCCTTCCGGTGTTTGTCTTCCCGATCATGGGGTTTATGTCCATCTTTCGGGAGATGGGATCCGGTCCTAGACGCTGCATCCCGGTTGTCGGGGTTTTTCTTGTCTTTTCTCGGATCCTCTTTTTTATCTTTTGAGTTGTCTGAATCCCCGGGTTCTTCCGGTCCAGGTGCTCCAGCAGCGCAAGTAGCTGTTTTGCATAGGGCGGAGTTATCATGCAGCCTCCCTGATCGCTCTTGGGCGCGCTGTTGTTGTTGCAATGCTTTTCCTAGGAAAGCATACACCCCTTGGAGTTTTCCCCGTTGGAATACAGATCGTTGTTAAGAATCGCGAACGCTGCTTCCGCGTTTTCTGCTGCGATCTTGTATATTGGTTCGCCCTTGGCATCTTTGCCGTTTACCTGCTTTTGCCAAGATGGGTTATGGAACCTTTCTTTTGGCGGCAGTTCTTCCGGTCTTGCGATTCCGGGTAACCTAGTAGGTTTTAACGCAGATCTATTCTTTCTCTCGTACTCCTCTATTTCTTCCTTCATGACCTTGATGTCATTATGGGTTTGTTGGAGATGTTGCCGAGATCTGAGTAGATGTTGCTGTTGCCGTTGGAAAGCTTGTCTCCTGGCTTCCAGCATCTCAGGGGGTTCATCTGGTCCCACTGGTGTTTGCAATAGCTCTTGCTCTTCCTGTTCCGTCATTGGCGGAGCAGTGATTTCTTTGGATTTCTTCTCCGCAGGCTTTGTTCCGCTAACATCTCCTACTTCCAGGTTTTCATCAGCGAGATCAGCTGATTTTTTCTTCCGGATTTTGTATTGGAGTTTTTGAGCAGCACGGTGCTTTTCTTGGAAGAGGGAGGTTTTTTGACAAGTTCATCTTCTGTCATCTCCTTGACATTGGGGAATACCGGAGAAGTTTCTCCGTCTTCTCTCTCTTCCTCTGGCGGAGGAGTTTTAGGACTTTCCTGGCTGCCGGCGTCCGTGGTATCAGCCGGTTTCGCCATTAGAACTTCATGGAATCCCTCTTCAAAGGACTTAACCTTTCTTACGAAGGCGTCCTCATCTTCGTCTTCGGAGTCGAAGTTATCCGATCCGGTTTCCGACTCCAACCTCGCCTCAATGGCGGCAAGCACGGATTCTGCTTCCGAGTTCATCGTCTTGTTGACGGATGTCGGATCTTCCGCCTCTGTGATGGGTGTTTGATCTTCCGTCTCCATGACGGGTGCGTTGTTGTCTGCCTCTTGCACGGGATTTCCGTCATCCGTGTTTTCGGCGATTTCGGATTGCACCATGCCGATAAAGTGTGTATCACTTTTTTGTCGGCGATCTGAGCAGAATCCGGCATCATAGTCATCTTCGACTGGGTATAGGGCGGGTGGGATAAATTTGCTTCCACCGTAAAACCCCATTGCTTCTGCAGTTAGTCCGATAAATATGTTAGCAGATCCTATCGGTAACACGCAGGCACTTACCAGGTGGTTTTGCGCCGGTATGTAGGATCCGTTGTCGAGGAAGCGCCCGACGTCGTTGTCGAACTCCAAGCTTCCGACAGCGATTGATCTTCCGATTCCGCCAAGTATCCCAGATCGGAATTTTACGCCTGACGTCATTTGCCCCACGGTGGGCGCCAACTGTCGAGACATCGTAGTAGTTTTCATAGACGGGGGTGCCATGAGACTACGGTAGAGACGTGGGGTAACGGGATCGCGTAGCAAACACAGAACACAGGATTTACCCAGGTTTGGTACGTCGCGACAGTACGACGTGCCTACTCCTGCACTTCTCACTAATCGGGACTAAAGCCCGTAAACAGGGATACAATGTGAGGGTTTAGATCTAAGCTACTCGACGAGGATGAGCTTCTCGGCGAGTTGGCCTAGAGCTTCTCTGTTATTCGTTCTCCTCCTATCTATCTCCCGTCCGGCTTTATATAATAGCCGGATTAGGGCTTACAGAATAGGAAACCTAGAAGACTATGGTAACTTGTAACTTGGAAAGCAAGGAATCCGTCTTCTCCTCCAAGCCAGATCACATGGGCCGTGATCCGGGTTCTTCTAGAATCCGGCTTCTGTGCGTCGGATTACTGGGCCGCCTAATGGACCTAAGCCCACTACCACTTAGGCCACCCTGGTAATCCGGCACTTTGTCTACCATCTTCTATACCCCTATTTGGTATATATCCGACAGTAGACGTACTTCTTTTAAGAAGGAACTATGGGAAACATATCCTTGTCTTCGTGTTTACCCTTGTGGTTATCTTGTGCCTTGCCTATTACTTCCATTGCATACTTGTTTCTTGTCACCTAGGGATCTCATCTAGTTGCACATTTAGATAACCGTGTCTTTTACTTGCTAAAGCCCATCTAAAAGTGAAAACGGATTAAAATTTGTAGGTCACCTATTCACCCCCCTCTAGTTGACCATAGTGTACTTTCAATTGGTATTAGAGCCTCGGCTCTTATATCGGGCTTAACAACCTAAGAGTATCATGGTCACCAGAGATGATCCCGAATCTTCTAAGGAGGATCTTTCCAAAATGGCCGGGACTATAGCTAACCTAGAGACAATGGTTGGAACCATCCAAATCCAACTGTCCAAATCCAACTGTCCAAGGTTAGCTCTAGTGTTGGTTCGGAGGTTTCCTGCATCAAGAAGATGTTGGATAACATGATGGGTAAACCTAAGGGGCACGTGAATTCTCCCAATGTCTCCAATAAGGAAAGTTAGGAAGAGGAAACTATTCCAAACGGTACCGAAATCGAAGAAAACATTGCTAAAGAAAAGGCGAAAGACGCACAAAAATGGCTAAGGCCAAGGCAAATGAGAATTCCAATGGCTCCAAGTCTCAAACGGCTAATGGTTTGGGGAACAACTCAAAAGTTCCACCACCTCAAAACTATGACTCCATTCACCCAATTGTATCCATGCCACACATTCTTAATGTTGGACTTCCTCCCATGCTTAACACTAATGAATTATCTTCTTGGAAGTTTGAAATGGAGTCACATATTTCCGGCTCGTGCACCGCCTTGTGGAGAAGTGTGGTCCATGGGTTCCATCCTCACGACCCAAGCAACTTGACTCCTAGGGAGGACGTGGAATCTCAACTCAATAAGACCGCACTTGTCATCATTCAAAAGGCTCTTCCAAGAGAGCATCTCACTCACATCCGTGGTTGCAAGACTGCCAAGGAGGCTTGGGATAAGCTTGACACATTGTTTCAAGGGAATGCTAGCATCCAATCATCCAAGTATGATGTATCCATTCACAAGCTAGTCCGAGAACTTCGTTATTCAAGAGGATGAGTCCCCCGAGGAGCTATATAGAAGAGTTTTCACCCTTGTCAACCAATTGAGGGACTTTGGAAAGGAAGAAATCTCCAATGAGTGGATAAAGAGGAAGTTTGTCAAAGCAATTACACCCTTCGAACAGAACCTCTCCACTAGCATCCGAAAAAGAGCGGACTAAAATTCCCTCAACTCCATTGGTGTTCTTTGTGAGTTCATTGACATATCCCTATCACACAAGAGTGCGGATGATGCTCTTGCTCGCTCTAGAGGATTGGGAAAATCTCCCAAGCTAGCTTTGAAGTCAAAGGCAATTGCTCGAATTGAAGAGGTTGAAGAAGATGATGATGAGGAGGAGGACTATGAGGATACTTACACGGGTGCTCACAAGTGCATTGCCCTTTCCATGCATGGATATTGGAAGAGATGGGAAGCTCACAAGGCCGACACTCTGAGACCCCCTAGAAACAAGAATTACAAGAAGAAGGGGGGCGACCAAGGACATGCTACAATTGTGGAAGTGCAAACCACTTTGTGAAGGAATGCCCTTTTGTTCCAAGATAAGAAAATGAAGGCAAGCTTGTTTGCAAAAACAAGGCCAAGGCTCCACAAAACAAGAACTTCGCTAGAAGAGTGCCAAGGGATCTTTATGTTCAAGAAGGGGGGTGTTGGAAACCTATATTTCCGGAGATGAAGGAGAAGACGAAGTGGTAGGAGTATCCCATGTTGCCATCGCTACCTCCTCGTCTCCATCAGTCTCTCCATTTGAATCCCCCAATGAGAATGCACCTATCCAACCTACATGTCTTATGGCAAAATCCACTTCGGTATGCTCTCCCAACTCCAAATCCATTGCTACTAATCCTCCTTCATTATTGGATTGTGTTGAAAATGATTGTGAGGAACATAGTGAGGCAAAAGAACTAAGCATTTGGTTGGCTAGCCTCAAAGGTGAGACTAAAGAGAAAGTTAATGCCCTTTTGGAAGAAAATTGTGGGGGACCGAGATGTCAAGTTCACCTCCTACTTTTGGAAGACTTTGATGGCCAAACTCGGCGTCAAGCTACTTTTCTCCATTGCCTACCACCCACAAACGGATGGCCAAACCGAAGGGTTGAATCGAATGCTTTCTTCACTCCCACAGGAATTAATCAATCCCAGCCTCAAGAATTGGGAGGAATGCATCCCTCATGCCAAGTTCGCCTAAATCGAGCACTTCACCAAGCTACTAAGCAAAGCTCCTTCGAGATCATCTAGGGCTTCAACCCCTACACTGCTCTCGACATCCTACCATTGACTCTACGCAAGAAAGTTAACATGGACATGGACAAGCGCATCGACTACATCAAGAAGCTCCATGAGTCCACAAGAGCTACACTTGAGAAGCATTCCTAGCCCCAAGAATCCATGATGAACGAGAACAAGAAGCCCAGGGTGTTCCAAGAAGGTGACCTCGTTTGGCTACACTTACGCAAAGACCGCTTTCCACAAGAGCGCAACTCCAAGCTCAAGATACATGGTGACGGAGCTTTCAAGATCATCAAGTGCATCAATGACAATGCCTAGAAGCTCTACTTACCACCATCCAAGTACAATGTGCATGACTCCTTGAACGTCAAGGATCTCTATCCCTTCCATGGAAATCCAAGTGAAGAGGACGACCATGAGTTGAGGTTGACTCTTTTTCAAGGAGGGGGAGATGATGCAGCACACCCCATTCCACCAAGACCAACACCCAATGGACCCATGACAAGATCTCGAGCAATGGCGATACATGACAAGGTAAACTCACTCCTCTCTCGCTACGTTTTCGATGACTTGGTGAATGGTGCGCTACCTCATGAAACCACCCTATGCATGCTCAGGTTTGATCCCGCATTGGAGCCCCAAGACGATGCCAAAGAAGCTCGAGAACATGCCCAATATGGTTCCCAAGAAGCTAGCAAGGAAGGTCAAGAAGAGGGTGATACGTCTCAAACGTATCTATAATTTTTTATGCTCCGTGATTGTTTTCTATCCAATACATTTATGTTTTCACTTGCTTTCATTCGTTTTCCGGATGTTTTCATGGACTAACCTATTGACAAGATGCCACATCGCCAGTTCATGTTTTCTGTTGTTTTTTATTTCACAAAAGTTGTTCTAGAAATATTATCGGAATTAGACAAAACAAAGGCCAAAAGTCTTAGAATTCCCGACACGTCAACGGACTCCAAAGGAGACACAGAGGAGGGCCCTGGAGCCACCACAACATAAGCTCACGCAGGTTCCCCCCTAACCGCGCCGGTTAGTGGTGTGGGCCCCTCGGGCGCCCACCGATGTTGCCCTTTCGCCTATATATTAGACATATCGCCCCCCTTCCACAAAAAGTTCCATAGCTCCGCCACCGCCGCCGACAAGTTTTGTTGGATAGAAATCTCTGTTCTGGCACCCTGTCGGGACAGGGAAGTGCCCCCGGAGCCATCTTCATCGACTCTACTACCATTTTCATCGCCGTTGCTGTCTCCTATGATGAGGAGGGAGTAGTTCTCCCCCGGGGCTGAGGGCTCTACCGGTAGCTATGTGTTTCATCTCTCTCTCCCATGGTGTGATCTTTATGTTTCATGAGCTTTGTAATATAGTTGAATAAGTAGATGTTACTCTTTGTCTGTTATGCTACTTAAGTGGTTTTGTTATGAGATCTCCGTAGACACTTTGATCGCGGTGTAAAGGTGATTGTGTGTGCACCATGTGGTTTAGCATGATATTTATATTTTATGTCGGATGACCGTATGAAATTTTGGTGTTTGTCTGGAACCATGTAGGTCTCATGGTGATAGCTTGGGGGTTACCTAGATGGGGAAATGTGAACTCTAAGCAGTGTATTTTGCAGCCCTACGCAATGATTGGTGTTTGTTATCCGAACGGAGATTGGTTCAGAGTAGCATAGTGAAGAGAGATGTTTATGCATTCAATTATGTTATTATTGTTAAGAGTGTTCACTATGACAGTATGATCCCTAGGCCTTGTTTCTAAGCATTGAAACACTATTTTCAACCAGTTCTGCAACATGTTTGCTTGCTGCCATTTTTATTTAAGATTGCTATTATCACGTATAACCATTCATATTACTTGTATTTCACTCTCTCTTCGTCGAACTAGTGCACCTATACAACATTAGGTGTGTCGGGGAAACAAGAGACTTCTTGTATCATAATTGCAAGGTTGCTTGAGAGGGATATATTTTACCTATTCCTCCGTGAGTTCGATAAACCTTGGGTGATCCACTTAAGGGAAACTTGTTGCTGTTCTACAAACCTCTGTACTTGGAGGCCCAACACCGTCTACAAGAATAGAAGCGTGTGTAGACATCAGAGGGCACTAAGGAAGAAGAAGAGAAGAAGGAGCAAGAGGGCTGGCCTCCAGGCCGACCACCTAACAGAGCCAACAAATTAAAGCTATGTGCTATGCTTTCAAGCAAAGATCTTATTGTCGTATTTATGTCTTCAAATTGGATATCTCGCTCTTTCTCTTTGTAACTATATTGTGTGTACATGTTTCCTTATGGATGTACATCATCATGATGGTGGTCTATTTAGAAACTTATACACATGATAAGAATTATATGTCTTATTGGTATCCTAATGGTTCGGTGTCCATCCTTTTATTCTTATTTACTTTTTATTGGCTCCGAAAATAATTTTCCTTATGAGTGCTTGCCATATTTTCAGAAACATATTTTGCACTCATATTTATTGAAGATTTTCTACCCTCATGCTTTCTTTGGCGAGCATGTTAGTTTTTTGCCATGATGGTTTCATAAGCCTTGCTTCTTTATTTACAACTTGTTAAGCTTGTGATCCTAACTATTTTTAATTGGGCTTGAAAACCTTTTCTTGTGTGTGGAAAAACACTCTTGGCTATATGCCTATCATTATATTGAGAATATGACGATTCTTAAATCTTCATCATATTATTAGTTTTTTTCTCATGCCTTGTCTTGTCTCACACACATATATGATTGGTTGAGCCTCTTCTTAAATCACATCCTTTTATTGGTAACTTCTCTTATGGCTCAACCACCTCTTGCTCCAAGTGATATGCCCTGTTTTCTTTTATGCTCACTTGCACTTCCTTTGATTTTGAACAACAGTGAGGGAGTTATGATTCCATTTTTGTGCACTTTGCATTCAAAATGCAATATTTCTAAATCATGCACAAATATTGTGGAGCTCCTCTATTTTCTTTAAAAACACTCATTTTCTCAAACCATAATATACCTTGTTCATTTGGTTTGTTGGATCTTTTTGATTGCTTGCTTCTCTTTAGGATAAGATTAGAGATTTATATACCATCTTATTTGCAATATTTGGATCCTCAGTATAGTTTGATTTCCTCCCAGTATTCATCATTGGATAAGTGTATTTGATTTCACTCATATTATGAGAATTGCACATCCTACGGAGGAACCCTTACTATATTGTCCATCTAAAATTTCTATGATCCCATTTTGGAAATGGATGCCAATGGGGGAGAAAGTTTAGAGGGTTTAAGGGAATTTGGTTTTATGCTTTGGTTTTGTTCTTAACCATTTTCCTTTCATGCTCATGCATCCTTGCTTGTTTATTTGCATGGTTGGTCAAATTCATTATATAAACCCTCGTAAAAGAGATTGACATCAATTATCAAAATGGGGGAGATTGAAAGAGCATGGTGCCCCCATGGGTGGTTTTGGTAATTGATGACAATCACTATGGACTAATGGTTGCATTGATCTATACTTGTAGAGTTTGTCCATAGTCAATGCTTGATGTCCATGTGTTGGATTCAAGATGATCAAGTGGTGACCAAGGTGCTATTCATGTGAATATCCCAAGTTTGGTCATGACAGAGCTGAGCATATTGCAAGTATGTCTTGAAGAAAAATATTTTTTGAACATTCATCTTTACCTTCAAGACATCATTATTATGAAGAGAGAAGAAAAGATACAAGGTTGATCAAGGCAAAGTGCTAAGCGATGGTTAATATTGATCAACTCAGAAAGCAAGAAGATGTACCATGTGGGGTCATGGTATGGTAAGTAACTGTTCATATAGGTTTGTGTTCTAACCCATTATATGTGTGTGTGGTATATCTATGTAGGGTTAGGTATCTTTCCATTGGCTTGCATCAAAAGGAAGATTTCATATAGTCCATGGTGGATGACGTCAAGTTGTGGTCGTCATCAAGTTCGAGAAGTGCAAGTTCAAGGGGAGTATATCGAAGAGATCAATGCTTGAAGCTTGCCACTCTTTTGGAGATAATGTCCAAGTGAAGATGTACTTAAAAGAGCCTCTCCCATAGTGGAGTATGGGGGAGCAATCTATGTGTCTTTGATACGTCCATTTTGCATCACCGTTTTATATTGTTATTTTCTATTACTCATCGATATATTTCATGTTATGATGCACTACTTATGTTATTTTATCTTATTTCGCATGTTTCATCATTTTTGGAGAATAAACATCGGGACCAGAAATCTGATGGAAAAAGCACCGTCGAGATACCATATTTCAGAAGATCAGAAGAAGATGGGGGACACAGGAGATGTCTTAGAAGTCCAGATAAGGTAGCTAGCGAGGAGGAGAGCCAGAGGGGGCCACCAGGGGCCCACACCATGAGGTAGCGCCCCCTTGGCCGCGCCGCCAGGTGGTGTGGACACCCTGGCCCATCTCTGGTCGACCCCTTTCGCGTACTTGACCCCCAGGGAACCTTAAGCCCCAGACTATCATGAATAATTATTCTGTCGCCGACTCGGGGCGGAAAACACCCGAGAGAGAAAAGCTCTCTCGTAGGGAGAAATCTGCTGGGGAAATTACTCTCCTGAGAGGGGAAATCATCGCCATCGTCACCATCATCACCCCGGGCATCATCAAGATCGTCATCGTCATCACCATCACCACCAGCACTATCACCCTCATCATCCACTGTCATCCTGCTGTAACAGTTAGGGGCCTTTCTCGTTGTTTTACAGTAGATCTCTCTCCCGGTGTGGATTACTTGTTAGTAGTTGATGCTTGTGAGATTTATCAGTGTTAGAACTTCATGACCAGATTGTTATTATCCATTATATCACCTATGATTATGATCCATATGATGTCTTGTGAGTATTAGTTTAGTTCTCGATGATATGGGAGAAGTCATGATGTTAGTAGTGAAGTTATGTTGAAGTAATATCTCGTGGTTCGGTATTTAAGTTGTGGTGATATTCTTCTAGTGGTGTCATCTGAACGTCGACTACATGATACTTCACCTTTATGGGGCTAGGAGGACGCATTGTGTATTTGGTTACTAATTGTGGGGTTGCTGGAGTGACAGAAACCTAAACCCCCGTTACGAAACCAAGGCACAAGGGAGCGTAGAATCCCGGAGTTTTAATGTTGTGGTTAGATTTATCTTAATTACTTTCTTGTATCCGCATATGCTTACGAGGGGTATAATCACAAGTATGTATTAGTCCTAGTTGGGCGGTGCATTAGCATAGGTTCACCCACACAACACTTCACGAACGAATGGATATTAATCAACCGTAACGAAGCGAAAGCACTTGACGAAATTCACATGTGTCCTCGAGAACGTTTGGTAGTCATAAGTAATACAACCGGCATGTCCTTTGCTCTCAAAAGGATTGGGCCACTTGCTGCAATATTATTTACTGCAGTTTATTCACTCGCATTTTATTTATCTGCTATATCAAAAAACCACAAAAAACCCGTTTCCTAGTGTTTACAGTGAATCCTCTATCCAACCTGCTTGTCAACACCTCCTGCTCCTCGTTGGGTTCGACACTCTTATTTATCGAAAGTACTAACATGCACCCCATATACTTGTGGGTCATCAAGACTATTTTCTGGCGTTGTTGCCAGGGAGTGAAGCCCTATTGGTAAGTGGAATTGGTAAGAGAAACCTTTACTGTGGGTGTTGTTTTTATTTGTGTATGCTATTTTAATTCATCATGGATAATACTTTTGATTCTATGTTAAGAGGTACTACTACTATCACTTCTAGGGTAGTAAGTGACCCGTTATCTGTTGAATTAGATCCTTATAAAATACTTATGAAAATTTTAGGACGTGTTATGGATGACTGTTATTACGGTGATGGAACTGTCCATCCCGGTGATCATTTGCTCTTTATACATGAATTATGCGAGTTATCCATGTGTGCAGGTATTACAATGGATCAAGTTAAAAGGAAATTATTTTCTTTACCGCTGAAAGGAATAGTCGTTGAATGGTTCAAATTACTGAAGAATGGTGAATCTATTGGATGGGAGGAAATTGTTCCTCTCTTTTATTCTTAATTTTATCCTCCTAGTAGGATTCATAAATACCGGGATCAAATGTATAATTTCTGGCCTCATGATGGGGAGAGTATTGCCCAAGCGTGGGGAGAATGAAGTTATTAATGCTCAAATGTCCCGTTCATGAACTCCCGCGTGATATTGTTATCAATAATTTTTATGCAAGGATTTCTCTTCATGATAAGGATTTATTGGATGTTTCTTGTTCTGGATCATTCACATGTATGAAGGAAGAAGCTAAATGGGATCTTCTTGATCGTATTCAAGAAAACACTGAAGGATGGGAGAATGAAAAAGGTAGAAAGTCAAGTATAAATTATGATTATGAATGCATTAAATATTTTATGGGAACTAATGAATTCTATGATGTTAGTGTTGTTTGTGGTCTTGATTCTCAAATCTTTGCAAACTGTCTTAAAGTTTTTGCCTCCTATCTTGATATTCCTAAAAAGAATTATCATAAGTATCATGCACCTTATAAAGATATTGTTCCTGCTAGTAATATAGAAGTGCATGTTGTTAATCCTACTGTTCCTGAGCCCTATTTTGAAAAAATGCATTTCCCTGCTAAGGTAAAAGAACACTCTATGGTGGCTAGTGTGGTTAATAAGAGTAATAAGAAATCTATTGAACCTAATGAACAAATAACTATTGAACCTGCAGTAGCAATAGCAAAAGATCTTGTTTGCGGGAATGTTGAGGATGAACACATTGTCTTTGGTGAGGATGTTTCTAATATTGTTTCACATCCTCATAGACCTAAGAAAACTAGTGTTCCTATGCTCTCTGTTAAGATTGGTGATTATTGCTATTATGGTTTGTGTGATATTGGTGCTAGTTCTAGTGCCATACCTTATGAGATTTATAGAGAAATTATGCATGCAATTGGTTCTTGTGAGCTTGAAGATATTGATATGGTTATTCATCTTGCTAATAGAGAAACTGTTTTTCCGATTGGTATTGTTAGAGATGTGGAAGTTTTATGTGGTAAAACTAAATATCCCACTGATTTTCTAGTACTTGGCAAGGCTGCTAGTAAGACTTGTCCTATTATTTTAGGTAGAACTTTCTTGAACACTTGTGGTGCTATTATAGATTGTAAAAGAGAGAAGATTTTGACTAAATTTGATGGAAAATCTTATGAGTTCAATTTCTCCAAATTTGCTGGAGCATCTTATGAATCTAAATTGCCTGATGAGAATTTCAAAGTTGAACAACTAACTTCTATTTCTCTTGCTTCTAACAATGCTTTGCAACAATATATGGAGGACCATGAGAGTGAAGTATTTATCGAAGAGAGAAATGAGATTGACAATATTCTCCTTCTTCAACTAGTGATACTGAAACATATTTTACCTGTGGAAGACTTGGGTACCACATTGCCACCCAAGGAGGACCCTATCTTTGATTTAAAACCTTTGCGTGATGATCTTAAATATGCTTATATTGATGATAAGAAAATATATCCTGTTATTATTAGTGCTAAACTTTCAGGTGACGAATAGGAAAAATTATTGGGAATTCTGAAGAAACACCGTGGACCTATTGGATATACTCTTGATGATTTAAAGGGAATTTCTCCTACTATATGTCAGCATGCTATTAATATTGAACCTGATGCAAAGCCAGTTGTTGAACATCAACGCCGTTTGATTCCTAAGATGAAGGAAGTGGTAAGAAATGAGGTTTTAAAACTTCTTGATGTTGGTATTATTTTTCCTATTGCTGATAGTAGATGGGTGAGCCTTGTGCATTGTGTCCCAAAGAAAGGAGGAATGACTGTTGTACCTAATGAAAACAATGAGCTCATTCCACAAAGAGTAGTAGTTCGTTATAGAATGTGCATTGATTTTAGAAAGGTTAATAAAGTCATTAAGAAAGATCATTTCACTTACCCTTTATTGATCAAATGCTTAAGAGGTTGTCTAAGAAAACTCATTTTTGTTTTCTTGATGGTTATTCTGGGTTTTCTCAAATTGTTGTTAGGAAGCAAGATCAAGAGAAAACAACCTTTACTTGTCCTTATGGTACTTATGCTTATAAACGTATGCCTTTTGGTCTGTGTAATGCTCCTGCTACTTTCCTAAGATGCATGTCTGCTATTTTTTCATGTTTTTTTTGAAGAAATTATGGAAGTATTCATGGACGATATCTCCGTCTATGGAAAATCTTTTGATAATTGTTTGCGCAACCTTGACAAAGTTTTGTAGAGATGTGAGGAAACTAATCCTGTTCTTAATTGGGAAAAATGCCTCTTTATGGTTAATGAAGGAATTTTTTTTGGACACCAAATTTCTGAAAGAGGTATTGAAGTTGACAGAGCTAAAGTGGAAGCCATAGAGAAAATGCCCTGTCCTAGGGATGTTAAAGGTATTCGTAGTGTTTTTGGTCATGCTGGTTTTTATAGGAGGTTTATTAAAGATTTCTCTAAAATATCAAAGCCTCTTACTAATCTTCTTCAAAAAGATGTACCATTTGTTTTTTTATGATGATTGCAAGGAAGCTTTTGAAACTTTAAAAAATGCTTTAACTACTGCCCCTATTGTGCAACCGCCTGATTGGAATTTACCTTTCGAAATTATGTGTGATGCTAGTGATTTTGCTGTAGGTGTTGTTCTTGGACAACGCATATATAAGAAGTTGAATGTTATTCATTATTATAATAAGACTCTTGATGCTGCTCAAAAGAATTATGTTACTACTGGAAAAGAGTTCTTAGTTGTAGTTTTTGCATGTGATAAGCTTAGGCCTTATATTGTTGACTCAAATGTCACTATTCATACCGATCATGCTGCTATTAGATACCTTATGGAAAATAAAGATGTAAGCCTAGGCTTATTAGATGGGTGTTTCTTTTACAAGAGTTTGATTTGCATATTGTGGATAGGAAGGGTGCTGAAAATCCTGTTGCTGGTAACTTGTCTAGATTGAAAAACATTACTTTTGACCCTATTCATGTTAATTATAGTTTTCCAAATGAACAGTTGGCTGCAATAAAGTTAAAACCCTAAGATAGTCCATGGTATGTTGATTATGCTAACTTTATTGTTTGAAAGTATTTGCCTCCAATATTTACAGCTCAACAAAGAAGAAAATTCTTCTATGATTTGAGGCATTATTTTTGGGATGACCCACATTTATATAAAGAAGGAGTAGATGGTATTATGAGAATGTTCCAGATAATGAACAACGTGAAATATTGAAGAAGTGCCATAGTAGTGCTTATGGAGGACATCATGCTGGAGATAGAACCACACAGAAGGTTTTACAATCAAGTTTCTATTGGCCTACTCTCTTTAAAGATGCACGTAAATTTATTTTATCTTGTGATAAATGTCAAAGAGTAGGAAATATTTCTAGACATAATGAAATGCCTATGAGTTATTCTCTTGTTATTGAACCATTTGATTGTTGGGGATTTGACTTTATGGGTCCTTTTCCTCCTTCAAATGGTTATACTCACATTCTTGTTGTTGTCGATTATGTTACTAAATGGGTAGAAGCTATACCTACAAAAAGTGCTGATGGTGAGACCTCTTTAAAAATGCTTAAAGATGTTATTTTTCCTAGGTTTGGTGTGCCTGGATATCTTATAACTGATGTAGGTTCTCATTTTATTCATGGTGGTTTTAGAAAAACCCTTGCTAAATATGATGTTAATCATAGAATTGCCTCAGCTTATCATCCTCAAACCAGTGGGCAAGTAGAATTATCAAATAGAGAATTAAATCTATGTTGCAAAAGACTGTTAATAAATCTAGGAAGAATTGGTCAGATAAGTTGAATGATTCTTTATGGGCTTATAGAACTGCTTATAAAAATCCTATGGGTATGTCTCCCTATAAAATGGTTTCTGGAAAATCTTGTCACTTGCCTTTAGAATTAGAACACAAAGTTTATTGGGCAGTGAAATAATTAAATAAAGATTTTAAACTCGCTGGTAAGAAAAGGATGCTTGATTTAAATCATTTAGATGAATGGAGATGTGAAGCTTATGAAAATGCCAAGCTCTTTAAAGAGAAAGTTAAACAAAGTCATTATAAAAGAATCCTTAAAAGAGAGTTTCATGTTGGTGAGAAAGTTTTATTGTATCGGTCTCGTCTCAGATTTTTTGCAGGAAAATTACTCTCCAGGTGGGAAGGAACTTATATTATTGAAGAAGTGTATTGTTTGGGTGCAATTGCTTCCCTCAAAGATAACACTACACAAGTGGTAAATGGGCAAATACTTAAACATTATATTTCTGGGGATTCCTACGATGAAGATGTTGATGTTATTGAAGTAATGACTCTGGAGAAGTTCATCGGAGGGAAGATTCCAGAATCTGCAGAGTTTGTTTTGGAATAGGTATCAGTTCTGTTAAGCAAAAGTTCATGGATTACCCTCCAAGCTATAATTTATTGGTTTTTGGAAAATATGAAATACTGAGCCGAAGAGGAGTTGGAGATGGTGCCCGGAGGCACCACACCACCTGGGGGGTGCGGGCCCACCCCTGGCTGCGCCACCCTATGGTGTGGGAGCCCCGGAGCCCCTCTACGACTCGTTTGTGACCTGGACTTTCCTTTCGTCACGCATATTTTTGCTATATAATCCCCCATACCCCCACGAGGTTTGTATATCATTTTCTCGTCGTGTTTCTGTTTTGAGCTGTTTCTGCCAGGTTACATCTTCAGATCTAGAGCCACAATGTCCTCTCTCGGATCCCCCAAAGACAATGTCTTTGAGAACGTCGTCAACCCGTACATGAACGAGTTGAAGATGCATCCCAAAGTGCTGCTCAAGGATGGGAGGTGCAGATTGAAGATGTTCGGGGCCCTACAGGAGAAGGCAGTTTGGAAGCTAAGATGGAAGAGCTGGAGCAAGAAGTCTTTAGGTACAAGAAGATGTCGAAGCGTGAAGTTGAGATCATTCACATGATAAAGACGGAACAGATCACTGAGTACAGGAAGGAGACTTTGAAGCTTTGGGAGGAGTTTTTCTCACTCACCAAGACCACCAACGAGTTGCAAGCACAACTCTATGATGTGCAGAATCAGAACTGTAAGTATGAGAACATGTTTAAACATATAAGCTCTTCTGCTAGTTTCAGGATATTGGAGACCAGGACATCATTTGTGGATGGAGAGCCTTTACCTTGGAAGTCTGATGATGAGAAGGATTCACCGCCACCACCGAAGAATTGGTTCGTCATTGGTATTGGCATCCCCTTGGCTTGTTCCAATCTAGGGGGAGTGCCGCGGTATCACCTTTATCTTTCACTCCTTTTTACCTTTTAGTAGAGTCATATCATGAGTAGAGGAAATATCATATAGTATGGTTTGCAGTATGGAAGTGTCACTCCTTAGTTGGTTATCGTTGCATACCTTGGTTTAAGTTGTCGTAATGAAATATTAATGAGAAGTTTCATCATCTACTCCTTCTAATTTATTTTAGTTTGCAATTTTCGTTATGTGATTGATCTTGTTATTAGTATTGGTATCAATGTTGGAGCTTCAAGATAATCTAGTTGTTTTTGGCAAACTTGGCATTGATCAGTAGCAACAATTCATTGAGACTTAAGTATAAAAGAGGGAGTTGCATGTAGATATATTATTCCATGATCTTTCTTTCTTGTTAGCTCATAAGCTTAGTATTCTCAAATAAGTTTGTTTGCACCTTCAAGGAGATTGCATGATTGGCTTTATCATATATATTTTTGTTTTACTTCAATTCTTATGCTTGCTACCTAACCTTGCTAGCCAAAAACCTGTACTGAGAGGGAATGTCGTGCATCCAAACCTTGAGCCCCAAAATCTATCCATTTGTGTCCACCATACCTACCTTTTTGTGCTAATTAACCGCCACTCCAAGTAAATTTCTCATGTGCTACCTTTAAAACCTTCAAAATTGTAACACCTGGGGTGTTCCCCCTTAGTAGAATTGGTTGTTTTTCCTTTTGCATTGCATCACATGCATCATATGCATTGCACCATGTTTTCACCACAACTGAAAAATTCAAAAACAATTAAAACTTTCACACATGTCTAAAATTCCAATTGAAAGTTGCAAAGTAAACCACTCAATTGTTTTTCAAAAAGTTTGAAGTTGAATCTATTTAAATTTCCTGCTAAATAAAAATTTCCCTTTTGTTAAAATCCCTAATGGCAAATTAAATTTCAAATCAATTCCTTCTTAATGGGCATGTTTCCAATTGTGGTTTAAACATTAAATTCTTGCAAACAATTAAAATTCAATAAATGTTTTCATAATTGTTTGAGTTAGTGGAATAAAATTGTTTAAAATTCAATCTTTATGAAATACTATGTAAATTCAAATAACAACTTAAAAACTCAAATAAATATTTCAAATCTTTGGACTTAATGTTCACAATTGCCTTGATTTGCTGTTTGCAAATTAATAAAACATTTCATATAAAATAAAAACCCCAAACCCTATTTGAAATTCAAATACCAATTTAAAAATCAAACTAATACTTCAAAGGTTTGAAATCCATGCTAACATTGCTTGACATTTCTGTTTTGAAAATTAATATAATTATTTCATAAAAGAAAACCCTAACACTTTTCCTATCTCTCTCTCTCCTTCATCCCTTACAAAAAAAAAGAAGAAAAGGAAAAATCAAAAGAAAAGGAGAGAGGCAGCCAGCCCATCTTTTTTTTCCCTCAGTCCACTACCCAAAGCCCACAGCCTTCTCCACTTACCCCCCCCCCCCAGCCCACCTTGGTCATCGTCTTCGTACGGATGCAGAGAAGAACAGCTGATGTCGCTGTCCTTCCCCTCCAGCCACAGGATCCTCCTCCCCCTCCCGATTCGCTGCCGTACGAACTCAAGCCCCATAAAACCCCCTCCTAGCTCGCCCTACCCCTCTCCCATCCTCCTGCGCCGCCGCCCTCCAATCTCCCTCCTCTCTGCTCGTTTTCCTTTCTGTCTCTGAAGCCCCACGAACAGCAGTTGGAGGCCGCGATTTCAGAGCCATGGCGCCGCCGATCGCGCCCTTGTCGTGGACCGGCAGAGGCGGGAATGGACCCCTGGCGCCTCCAGCTCCCTCCACGCTACCTCGACGAGCCCAGAGAGCCGCCAGGGCCACGCCGCCGTGCACCTCTTCCCGCCGGTCACCGCCCGCTACTACTCCTCCTTCCGCGACGTCCGGTCGATGCCAAGCCCAACCGAGCACGGGGATGGCATCGCCTCGTCGTGCTGCATCAGCTTCGACCGGGAGCCATGCTTGGCACCGCACGGGGTTGCCGCGCCGTCCACGACAGTGACGCCGTCGTGTCCGTCTCCGAGCAGACCACGGCGTCGTCACCACGCCTCGAGCCTCCGCGCCGCCCAGTTCCCCTCGAGGTGAGCCACACCTCCACCAGCCCCTTTTCCCCCCTCCCGTCATGCTCTGTGACCGGCCGTCGAGCCGTGTGCGTGATCGCCGCCGGCCAGCTTCGCTGTTTCCTCTCCCGTGGCCAAAGTCTGAATTTTTGCCTGACAAAAGTTCAGTTAGCAGTCGCGTATACCTCTTCCTTTGTCAGTCCCGCGTAGTATCACAACTTTTAGAGCAGAGCAGTGGTTCAGTTCCTGCGCGCGCGCCGCGAGGGCAGCGGATCGATTCCCCGCGGACGCATTTAGCCCACCTTTTTGCGATTTCCTCACGCAGGGGCAGGACCCACTGGTCAGCGACCCCTGCTGCCACCTCACTGCGCACCCACGCCCACGTGGACGCCACAGGGGCACGGGCCCGCATTGCAGAGGCCCAGGCTAGGGTGCCCTGGGTGAAAAACGCCCCAGGGGCCTATCTGCGTCCCTTTTCCTTCCTTTTAGGTCCCTGTTATTACAGTTTGGTCCCTAATCTTAAAATGATAATAACTTTTATTTCCTAAATTCAAATAATGCAAATAAAATATGTTTCTTGAACCAAATTTAATTCTCCACCTATTTAAAGCATTTGTTTTCTGTTTTGAATATTTCAAATGCATTCAAATTTCAAATTCAAACAAATCCTCTTAATTTTGATTAAATGCATAAATAATTCATACTTAATTCAAATAACCCAAATAAAATATGTTTTCCAACCAAAATTTCATGCTCTTTCCAAATATAACATTTGTTTTCTGTTTTGGATAAATAAAACTAATGCAATTACTTAATGCTTTAATTAAATTATTTAAATAGTGAAATTCATAACTAATTCAATATTAATTCAAATGTCACAAATGAAATATGTTTTCCATGCCATTTTGAACCACCTTTTCAAATATAAATTTGTTTCATGTTTTGGATAATTAAAATTGCCTGAATAATTTAAACCTTGTTTAAATCATTTAAATTTGCTAAATTCATAACTTGCTCAAATTAAATTATTTTTGAACTTATAAAATATGTTTTCAAAATAGAAAGACATAACCTTTTCAAATATGAATTTGAATTTATGTTTTGAACAAATAAAATCCAAATAATATTCAAACTTGAATTAAATTCAATTAAAACTTGTTTAATCTTGTTTAATTCATAATTAAATCATTGTAATTCCTTTTCCAATAATTGAAACATGTAATCCACCTAAAATTTTGTGTTCTAATCAAATATGAACTTTGTTATCTGTTTTGAACAATTAAACTTGATGAAAACAACAAATGCTTGTGTGACACCTTTAAGTAACCAAAATTCCAAAACTTAATAAGTGAATTTCAAAATGGGTAAACCTTATTTCCAATTGGTTCTATTGTTGTTATTTTGTTGTTTTCCTCATCCATGCATCATACTAAACCACTTTCACCTGTTGGTTAGTTGTAAAACAATTGTTTCAACCATAATTCATGGGCTTTTCATATGCAACTCAAATTGCATATGGGTCCATTTAAACATGTTTATCATGTCAAATAGTTTATCTTGATGCATCTTTAAACTTGTCATGCATCCATATCTTGATCATGCTGGATCTTTTGCCGTAGTAGTAATTGTTGCATCTGGTGTTTGTTCGAGGTTCGTTGCTTCTTCCCGGATAGGACGTTGAGATGATGTGAGCAACGACAAGTTCTGTGGATGTACCTCTACTTGCTGGATCTCAGGCAAGTATACTCACTTGCTGCCAAATGGCTGCCTTTCATCACTTGTTACCGATTATTTCCGTTGTTCTTATTCTAGCCTGTTGATACGATGCTTGTGTCTCGGTCCTATTATATGTTTACCTTGCAGCCATGATATAGCCTTTTCCTTCCACTTCCTATTAACTGTTGTTTGTTTACCCTGTTGGCCCTCGTGTCGTAGTTGCATGCTTAGTGTTGTTTGCGCTCAACTTTTGTTGTCTGTCTTATCACCTGTTTAGTTTGATAGTTGGGTTTCCATTCAATTAACAACATGTTAATGTTTCGGGTAATAATAATTTGATGATAAGGCACCGGCAGGAGGCCCGGCGTGGTTTTGAAGCCTGCTAGTGTCGACCCTAATTAGGAAAAGGGTCTTGTCTACTGATCCATGATGAGCGCACTAACCGCATGTGGGAAGCGAGTATGGGCGCCCCCCTCAACTTGATTCGATTCGCATCTCGTCCAAATCTCCACACTTAGTTCGGGCTTTCCATTTGATGCATGCATGTGCAGGTGCGAACCCTTGGCGCCAGGGTGGAACTTTTGTAGTCGGCATTTAGGGCGGCGTGGTCTTAGAGTGCTATGAGGGCCCCTTTTCTTCGTGGGGCTCGATTAGCCGCGCACGCACATCATGCGGTTCTTTGGGCTTGATGCGAAGGAGAGTTGGGTTGTGTTGAGTACCTCGCTTGGTGGGTTGATCCCCCGTCTGGCGGGTTATTCTTACGTGTACGGCCAAATTGGTGCATCCCTGCAGGGTTAAATCTTCTCGAGAAGCCGTGTTTTCCGCGGTTATGGATGACTTTGTGAAAGTACTGGCTAACAAGTACTCAGAACAAGTTACACCTAACTAATGATAACTTGACTAGTAATAGTCTTATTGACACAATAACTTGATCCATCCTTAATCCAACATGTGAGTATCCTTGGGTTGCTTCCTTAGTAGGGGGTAACATTGGATGGGTTTGTTTGGTGAGTAGTTGTAGTTGGTTTTGATACGCTATCTTATCCCCCTCTTTTAGCCGGATGTTGTAGAAAGTCTCTGTAGTTAGTTAGTGCAGTCCGCTGCCGCTTCTTTGCAATAATCCTTTCCTTTCCGTTGAACCCAAAGTATTTGTATCTTGTGATGACTGGTTACGCCGGTATCTTGTGAGTATGGGTTTATCCACTTGCCAATACTTAACCGTACTGACCCACGAATCTCTTTCGTGGCTGCATATTCAACATTGCAGTCAACAGGTTTGAAGTCTGACGACGTTAGCTTGGGAATCCCTCTGGCTTGGCATGGGCAGGGATTGGACGCCATCGGTTATCTTCAGGACTCTTAGTGCAATTTGTATCTTGTCCGTAGTCGGACTCTATGTTGTTTCTTCCGCTGTTATTTGGATCTTTGTATTGTATCAGTTGTATCCTTGACCCGTTTGAGTCATCTTGTATATACCTCCTCTGTTGTTGTTGCGGAATATTCGTGAACTGTTGTAATGTTATCACAAGTGGCAACCTGGAATCGGTTATTATGTGGATTTTGGCGGGAATGCTGAAATCTTCATAGTGCCCGATCTTGGGGCATTCACAAAAATTACTCTTGTTTTGTGTTCCTGTTTTTGCTCATGAGGACGTAAATAGAGAATCTTTATCTCACTTGTTGATTGGACTTCACACACCTGGACTGGTGGCTTCATCCGCTTTTACAAATGCTAGAAGAGCTGGCAGCAGGGTGCCCAGCCCCAAACTAATAACACAAATTCTCTTCACTATTTTTGCCCCTAATTTATCAGTCAAAGCATAATTGTGTAAACAAAATAGAAAGAGGGATGACCTTCTACACCAGCTCCATCATTCATATGGGAGCCGCTCTTGTGAAGTCTAGTTGTCTTGTGACGTACTGTATTTTCTGTTTACCATTCGTTGACATTAGCATACACCCCTCAAAATTAGACACTCCTCCATGGTTTGTGATTGCTGGCAGGAACCCTAGGATTCGGTTAGCCATGGTTTGTGTAAGATGGATGGGAGGAGTGTCAAACATTTTATACCTCTGTTTATTAAAATAAAAGCTCTAGCACATGAGTGATCCATGCTCCCCTCTGCGAAGGGCCTATCTTTTACATTTATGTTGAGTTAGTAAACCTATTTCCTTCTGTCTTAAGCAAGCGTTTGAGTTGTTGTGATTCATCCAGCCACATGTTGATTTACTCAATCATGTTCTTTATTCTTCCTTGTTTCTAAAAATGCTTTTATCTATTTGAATACCACTTTGAAAGTTACCAATGTTTGGAAAGAGACCGTTATAATTGAGCACAATAAACTCTGTAATATAGCTCTAGTATAAAGACTATGATCGAAAGATAAGGACACTGTTAATTGTTCTCTGACCAAGAACGAAGTTTTCCTTTACCAATTTTGATTTACCTTTTCACCGTTATTGTTCCTCTGCCTGTTTCAAGTTTGATTACATGAGAGGAAGTTGCTGTCTAAAATGACTTGTTCTTTGTTAGATGTGATGCCTCTTGTTCGTATTTTATTTATCGACACCTCACTCCATAAATCTGTGGTCATGTTTATTGAGTTCAGTTTCGCTTGGGAACAAGCGAGGTCTAAACTTGGGGGGAGTTGATACGTCCATTTTGCATCACTGTTTTATATTGTTATTTTCTGTTATTCATCGATATATTTCATGTTATCATGCACTACTTATGTTATTTTATCTTATTTTGCATGTTTCATAATTTTTTGAGAATAAACATCGGGACCAGAAATCTGATGGAAAAAGCACCGTCGAGATACCATAGTTCAGAAGATCAGAAGAAGAGGGGGGACACCGGAGATGTCTTAGAAGTACAAATGAGGGAGCTAGCCAGGAGAGAGCCGGAGGGGGGCCACCAGGGGCCCACACCATGAGGTGGCGCTCCCCCCTTGGCCGCGCCGCTAGGTGGTGTGGCCACCCTGGCCCACCTCTGGTCGACCCCTTTCGTGTACTTGACCCCCAGGGAACCCTAAGCCCCAAACTATCATAGAAGAATTATTACGCTGCCGCCTCGGGGCGAAAACACCCGAGAGAGAAAACCTCTCTGGTAGGGAGAAATCTGCGAGGGAAATTCCTCTCCGGAGAGGGGAAATCATCGCCATCGTCACTGTCATCACTCCGGGCATCATCAAGATCGTCATCGTCATCATCATCACCACCAGCACCATCACCCTCATCATCCACCGCCATCCCGCTGTAACAATTAGGGGCCTCTATCGTTGTTTTACATTAGATCTCTCTCCCAGTGTGGATTACTTGTTAGTAGTTGATGCTTGTGAGATTTATCGGTGTTAGCACTTTATGACCATATTTTTATTACCCATTATATCACCTCTGATTATGATCCATATGATGTCTTGTGAGTAGTTCGTTTAGTTCTTGAGGACATGGGAGAAGTCATGATGTTAGTAATGAAGTTACGTTGAAGTAATATCTCGTGGTTCAGTATTTAAGTTGTGGTGCTATTCTTCTAGTGGTGTCATGTGAACATCGACTACATGATACTTCACCTTTATGGGCCTAGGAGGATGCATTGTGTATTTGGCTACTAATTGTGGGGTTGATACGTCATAAACGTATCCTTAATTTCTGATGTTCCATGTTGTTTTCTTATTGTTTCCCACATGTTTGCTATACACTTTATGTCATTTTTATCGATTTTCCGGACTAACCTATTGACAAGATGCCATAGAGCCAGTTCCCTGTTTTCTGTTGTTTTTAGTTTCAGAAAAGTTGTTCTGAAAATATTCTCGGAATTGGAAAATTCAAAAGCCAGAAGTCTTAGAAGTCCCGGAGGGTCCATGGAGTCCTGAAGAGACCCGGAGGGGTGCCTGGGAGCTACCACACCATAGGGGGGCGTTGTTCCCCCTCTAGCCGCGCCAAGGGGTGGTGTGGGCCCCCTGGCCATCCCCCGACATCACCCTTTCGCCTATATATGCCCCTCGATGCATAAACCCTATATGAATCGGCCTTTTCCACCAAAAACATCCGTATCTCCGCCGCCGCCGCCACCGACAAGTTCTTGGGGACACAGATCTCTGTTCCGACACCCTGCCAGGACGGGGAAGTGAAAGATCATCTTCCGTTTTGATAATTAATGACAACATACCTATTGGACGAATGTCTATTTTTTTATATATGAAAATGCCCAGGTTCATCAAGTATACAATCTCTATGGGTTACAAAATTGTTTTGAATGGAAAGAGCTCGAAGAAACAAAGCTGGAGAGCTATTTTTGCAAGCAGCGGAGGCTCCGGTGAAACCACCAGAACCTCCGCCCCATTCATTTTCCAGCACAGTCTAGGCGCGAGCCTCCGGTGTTGGGTCCGGTGTGGCCTCCGCCGAAAACACCTTCAAGTGCATAAGAGTGGAGGCCACAGCGGAGCCTCTGGTGAAACCACCGGAGCCTCCGCTGGCTCCACTACCCCAATGTGGGGCTAGCCTCCGGTGGAGCCTCCGCCAAAATGGCGTTCGGGTGGATAAGAGCGGAGTCCGCAGCGGAGCCTCCGGTGGGCGAAGCCTCCGCCAAAACCACTAGGGGCTCCTCCATGCAGGATACATCGTGAAGAAAATGGGATGCGCATTTGCGCGCATGTGAAGACCACCGGAGCCTCCGGTGCTGCGTGGACTGCACAACGACCACTTGGGGGAAGGGGTATTTAAAGCCTTCCCCTACCTCATAAATGCCTAAGCTTTTCCCACTCTCTCTCCTAGCCATTAATGAAATCTTCAACCTCCTAGATCTCCCTCTCCACCCAAACAGTCCCATACTTTGTGGAGAGCTAGAGGAGACCTATATCCGTGATTCCACCAAAGGAATTTGAAATCCATCCACCACATCCTAGTAGATCTAGAATCCTACTTGAGTCCTAGAAACCTTAGTAGATCTTGTGCTTGTAGCTTCCACCTTGTTGCAAGAAGCTTCGGATTGCTTGAGAGCCTCCATCCATCTTGTGGAGTGACCTCGAGCTCATGTAAAGGTTTGGTCAACGCCTTCAAGTTGACCTCATAGTGGAAACGAGAATCTCCCTCACCGGAGAAGCTCAAGGAGAATAAGGTGTGCACAATCGTGCTATTGAGGAGTGCATAGGTGGCTCCCCACCTCTCCAACGTAGACGTACTTCTCTTGAGAAGGAACTACGAGAATCATATTCTTGTCTCTTTGTTTACACTTGTGGTTTATCTTGTCACCTTTCGTTTTACTTACGTTGCGTATCTTATCTTGTTCACATAGGTTTCTCACCTAGCTGCACATCTAGAGAACCTTATCTTGTCTCGCTTAGCCCTACTAAAAAGAAAAGAAAAGAAAAATTGGTAGTCAACCTATTCACCCCCCCTCTAGTTGACCATAGTGCACTTTCAATTGGTATCAGAGCCTCGACTCTTGCTAAGGGCTTAACCGCCTAAGAGTATAATGGTCAATGAAAATGATCTCGACGATTCTAGTGCGGAAATCGCCAAAATGGCCGACACTATATCTAACCTACAAGAAACGGTTGGAACCATCCAAACCGAATTGTCCAAGGTTAGCTCTAGTGTTGGTTCAGAGGTTTCTAGCATAAAGAATATGTTAGAGGCCATGATGGGGAAAACCAAGGAGTCCAAAGAACCACCTATCACCACCGATGATGTTAGCTCGGATGATGATTCCATTCCGGACATCGCCGAAATGGAAGCTAGCATTGTTTTAGCCAAGGCGAAAGCCAAGGCAAAAGCCAATAAAAAGGCTAAGAGCGGTGGGAGCTTCGAAGGCTCCAAGTCTCAATCGGTTAACGGTTCGGGGTCGCACTCAAAAGTTCCACCGCCTCCCAATTATGATTCTATCCATCCCAGTGCCACAATGCCACACATGGTTAATGTTGGAGTTCCTCCCATTCTTAACACTAATGAATCTTAATCTTGGAAGTTCGATATGGAGTCTCATATTTAAGGATCTTGCACCGCTTTGTGGAGAAGCATACTCCATGGATTCCACCCTCAAGATGCAAGCAACTTGACTCCAAGAGAAGACGTGGAATTTCAACTCAACAAGACTGCTCTTGTCACTATCAAAAAAGCTCTCCCAAGAGAACATCTTGAACACATCCGCGGTATCAAGACCGCCAAGGAGGCTTGTGATAAACTTGACACCTTGTTCCAAGGCAATTTTAGCATCCAATCATCCAAGTATGATGTTGCTCTTGACAAGTCCGAGAACTTTGTTATGCTTGAAGATGAAAGTCCCGAGGAGCTATATAGAAGAGTTGTCACCCTTGGCAATCAATTAAGGGACTTTGGAAAAGAATAAATCTCCGATGAGTGGATCAAGAGGAAGTTTGTCAAGGCCATCACTCCTTTCGAGAAGAACCTCTCCACTAGCATTCGAACAAGATCGGACTACAACTCCCTCAACTCCATTGGTGTTACTAGTGAGTTCATAGCCATATACCTATCTCACAAGAGCACGGATGATGCTATCGCTCGCTCAAGAGGAGTTGGAAAGTCTCCAAACCTCGCCTTGAAGTCTAAGGCGGTTGCTAGGATAGAAGAAGTGGATGAGGATGATGAGGACTATGAAGACACATACAAGGGTGCTCATAAGTGCATCGCTCTTTCCATGCATGGTTATTGGAAGAGATGGGAGGCTCACAAGGCCGGTGCTCCTAGACCTTCAAGAAACAAGATCTAGAAGAAGAAGGGGGGTGATGCATGTAAAATGCATAGATGAATTTTGCATATTTTCACATGGTTTTCTACTACATATTGCATCATATAAGGGTATAATTCAATGTTTTATAATATTTTCGGGTTAAATTACAAAGTCCCCCAACTTTTATGGAATTAACCCTGCCTGTCAGAAACCCCGTTTTCTATATTTTTGACGTTTCAGGGGGCAAACTTCCGCGAAATCACCTGAAAATCTGCGGGGGTCATTTTCTTGGAAGGAGAAGACTTGCGGGCGAAGGATCCACGAGAATTGGGCAAGGAGGCCCAAAAGAGGACCCTCCACGCGGCCAGATTCCTTGGCCGCGTGAGAGGCCCCCTTTTGGCCCCAGTGGCCCCAATTCCTTCCATCTTCGACTTACCGACTCCGTCTTGACCTAAAACCGACTATAAAAAGGGTCCCCCGTACCCTTACGGAAGGGAGCGCCGCCGAAACACCGAAACAGAGACCTGGAGTTCCAGATTGGAGGGGGAAAACTCCGGCGGGGCGCCGCCAGTGTGATCTCCTACCCCTCCAACGTCATCTCCATCGACATCTCCATGAAGAGGGAGTAGTCCACCCCAGGGCTATGGGTTTGTTGAAGTAGCACTTGTATCTCTCTCTCTATGTGCTTCACTAATTAGATCCGTATGAGCTGCCTCACATGATTACGGGCACCGTTGTAATTCCTATGTGGTGGATCTTTTCTATGAGTTATTGAATCTGAGATTGCAATTGTTTCTCTTGAGTTATTTGAGTAGATGTATCTTATGTACCCCGTTCTTATTTGCTAGCTTTGATCAATCTAGTTCTTCAGAGCGTGTGTGGGGTGATGGGTGCATTAGTTGGAGTAACGGGGGGTGGCTAGTGCTGTGAAAGTGACAGAAGTTCAGCGATCCACTTAGGTTTTGTTAAACCTTTCTTAGTTACCTCACTAGGGATAAAAAGGAGTACCTTGTTACCGGGGATTTGAAGTGACACTAATCAATCTCCATGACTAGATCTAGAAAGTTCTTACTTCAACTTCATGTCACATTGCTTAAAGCTATACTCTGGTTTTTCCTTAATTACCGAGGTGTTATGATTTATTTCGCATCTTGGTTGAGTATAAGAGGGATCAATATGACTGTAGAGATCTCTATGCTAGGACGTGATGCCCATATGAAAATACTCAATGTTAAACATGTTATTGTAATCTCACATGTAATTCTTTATGTCCACCGTCTACCACTTTATTTGAGAGAATGCAAGTGTGAAACCATGAACCCCGGTCCTATTTTAAATATAAGAAAACACTCTAGTTACTTTGCTGCAATTTACTTTACTTGCACTTTACTTTACTTGCATCTCCAATTCGAATTTACATTATCTCCATCACAACTTGCATCACAAAAATACAAAAACAATCCATTGCATATTTATTTTCTCATTTGCATTTAGTAGTAGATTTAATTATTGCACATTTACTTTCAGTTTTGCATTGCAATTTAGAAGTCTCACACCTTGTGCTTGACAACCACTTGGTGAGGTTGAGGGCACAAAATTCTCTACTTGTTTGCAGGATCCTGGAGGAAGCTTGGAAGACAACTGCTGAAATACTGGCTCCCCAAGAGTTCGATATAAACCCTCAAGTCACCCTCGTGGGGAAGAAGGCTTGCCACTAGCTACACACTCTGCACTTGGAGTCTCAACCTAGCCATCAAGCGTTTTTCTGGCGCCGTTGCCGGGGAGCCATAGGTGAAGAAGTTGTCCAAGGGAGCTCACAAGAAGTCTTCATCACCAACAAAGTGTGCAAACACCTAAGATTGGGGAGGTTGCACCTACGTGAGTACCGTCCTTTCTATCTCCACCTTCTTTCAAGTAGATTGCTTTGTTTCTTGTCTTGTTTTTGTTTTTGTTCTTGTTTTTGTTTTGTCTTGCATATTTTATTTTAGTTTGTATTTTAGCTTTGCATTTAGTTATCTAGTTTATTTTAGTATTTCGAATTTGCTTAGTTACTTTACTTTTGTTTTGCATAAAAAATTAAAAACTACATAAAAACTTGGAAAATGGAGCAGAGAAATTATTGGCCATTCAGTGTTAGGAATTTCCCTCAAGAGCTAAATATTCCCGTTGAAAAATTAGAGGTAGATCCTAGTGTTATTAAAATGATTTATGAATCTCGTTTCTATGGAAAGCCTAAAGAAGACCCTTTGTTCCATCTTAAGAAATTTGATGAAAGATGTAAAACTTTGAACTTGAATCATGCAAACATCAACACTACTAAAGTTAAACCCTTTCCCTACTGAACGGACAACGACGTCGCCTAGAGGGGTGGTGGTGAATAGGCGATTAAAACTTTTCTGGTTAATGCTTGCTAAATGCGGAAATAAACTAGGTGTTTAAATTAAAAAGCATACAACCTAAATATTCTAGGGTCAACTAGATGAACCAACAATTTAAACTAAGCAAGACAAGTAACAAGGTGATAGCAAGATATATAACTTCAAGCTCGAAGGCTATCACAATGTAAATTGCATAAGTAAAAAGCTCGGGTATTGAAATAACCGAGGCACACGGAGACGAAGATGTATTCCCGAGTTCCTCCCACAAAGGGGAGTACGTCTCATTGGAGGGATGTGAGCTCACCACGAAGGCCTACTCAACGCCACAAAGGCCTCACCCTATTCTCCGATGAACCCCACCACAAAAGCCTAGTTCACCTTCCACTATTGGCAACCTTCAAACCCGAGGCACGCATCCACAACTCAATTGGAAGCTCTCGGTGTCACCACAATCTTGGGGCATGCATCCACAACTCAATTGGAGGCTCCCAAGAACACCACAAGTCGTCTAGGGTCCAAGACCCAAGAGTAACAAGCTCACAAACTTTCAACTTCCACGAATCCTCGTGGAGAGAGCAAACCGATGCAACCGATGCAAATGCCAAGAGCACAAGTGCTCAAATCCTTCACTCTCAAATTCCAACAAAGCAACAAATGCTTATGGGGGAATAAGAGAGGAAGAACAATGGAGGAGAAATACCAAGAACTCCAAGATCAAGATCTACTAAGTTTCCCTCACTAAGAAGGAAGATGGATTGGTGGAAATGTAGATCTATATCTCCTCTACCTTCTCCCTCAAACATATGCAAGAATCATAGGAGGGATTGGGAGAGGGGAAAGCTTTCCAAGGTCAACAATGGCGGGGGAGAGGGAGAAAAACGTGCTTGGAAGACTTGGGGACCAATGGGGAAGAAAGCCCCCTTAAATAGGTCCCCACAAAAACTAGCCGTTTGTGTGCAGAGTAGACCGGAATATCCGGTTCAAAACTAGACCGGAATATCCGGTCTGACCGGAATATCCGGTACGAAGTGAATAATCCGGTACAAATAATCCGGCCCATGCCAGTGTGAAATATGGTCCGAAAATTTCCCAAACCGGAATATCCGGTGTGCCCCGAATAATCCGGTTCACTCCAGAAAGTTTTGACTCCGGTCCTTAGCCGTTTTCGAGCAAAAACTCCACAACCGGAATATCCGGTTTGAGATGAATATTCCGGTTCCAAATAATCCGGCTCATCTCTCTCCCGAATATGGACCAAAACTATCCTAACCGGAATAACCGGTTGCCCGGAATAATCCGGTTAGAATAATCCGGTTGAGTTCTAAAACAGAGAGGCTGAACTAGAAACCCCATAACTTTTGCAAATGAACTCCGAATGAGATAAATCCAATTGCATTGGAAAGAATTGATACCTCAAAGTATGGATAAGTTACCACACATGGAAGGTGTGGGAACATTCTCAAAGACGAACGGAATATTTTCACCACCGAAAACGCAACAAGTTTTTCTTACGAAATCCGTTTTCGAGAAACCAAGGCTTGTCATGAAGATCACGACAAGCACTAAAACCCAAAGGAGACAAAAGCCAAATAAGAACCAAGAAAGATGATATGCAAAGCATGCAAAGGTTTGAGCTCTCCATAACGATTCGATCGAGTTACTCACTTGAGAGCCCCTCTTGATAGTACGACTATCTATCCTATAACCCGGTCTCCCAAAGACACGAGACCGGTAAAATAGAAAACCTATCAAGATTTTACCTTTGCCTTGAGCATTCCACTTGAGCTAGATGATGATGATCTTGACTCTCTCAAGTTTGATCTTCTTTCTTGATTGCGCTTGCTAGCACAAACTCCGCTTGATGAAGACTTGCAAGTTGCTCCCCCATACACCATTATGGGAGAGACTAGCTCCCCCATACACCATTATGGGAGAGACCCTTCGGCAAATCTTCACAAGGCCACAATCTCCAAAAGGGTGGCAGGCATCAAGCATAGGATATCTTCTAGATGCTTCACTTGAGCTTCCACGTCAAGCTAGATGACAAACACCGCTTGACGATGACATAGACCATGGGCTATAAGAAATCTTCCTTTTGGTTCATGCACATGGAAAGATACCTAACCACACATAGAGATGCGACCTACACATATATTGGGTTAGTTCACAAAGCTATATTAACAAAAGCTTACCATACCATGAGATACACAATCCCACTTGGTACAACTTGTAGCTTTGTGTGTTGATCGCTTGCTTGATCAACCTTGTATCTTTGCTTCTCACTTCTAAAGATGATGTCTTGAAGATGATAATGAAAGATCACCTAATCCTTTTCTTCAAGACATACTAGCAATAAGCTCAACTCAAACCATGGCCATTCTTCATATAAATCCATGAATATAACAATGGCCATCAAGGAAGCTAATAGAGTTCAACACATGAACTCCATTATTTCCTATGGACAAGATCTACAAAGATAACTCAATGCAAACATTAGTCCATAAGGATTGTCATTAATTACCAAAACCACATATGGGGGAACCATGCGCTTTCAATCTCCCCCATTTTGGTAATTGATGACAATCCCTTTTTACGAGGGTTTATATGATGAATAAAGCAAACATGCTAAACAAGAGCAAGGATGCAATAGCATGGAAAGGCAAATGCTTAAGAACGAAACTAAAGCATAAACCAAATTCCCTTAAACCCTCTAAACTTCTCCCCCATTGGCATCCATTGCCGAAATGGGCAAAAGGATTAGAAGGCCAATATAGTAAGAGCTCCCCCATAGTGTATGCATTCCTCATGATATGAGTGAAATCAAGTGCATATCTCCAACTATGAATAGATGGAGGGAGACTCAAACTATATTGAGGATCAAAGATTTACAAGAAAAGTCAAATTGAAGGATACTTTCACAAAGAAGCAACCAACCAAAGGATCCGAAAAACCGATTGACCAAAATCAATAATTTGATAAGATCAACCAAGTGTTCTAGAAAATCAATAGGGAACTCCCCAAGGTACATGCACAATGTTAGGTTTGATTTACTATATAATGTGCACAACATGGAAACATCACTACCTTCTAGATAATTTTGAACACAAACAAGAGCAAGAGAATAGATTGGAGGTGAAGCAAAGAAACTTGTAAACAAACAAAAGTTGATCAATGAAGATCAAGAAGTGACAAATAAAGACTTACTCAACCGAAATAGATGCGTGTGACAAGGGAAAACATTTTTAGGAGACTAATAGGATGATAGAATCATCAACATAGTCTTTCAATATAGGAGGCACATAGTGCATATCATGTATTTCCCATACACACAAACCATCAGATGATAAAACACATAGGTCCACAAGCTTATTAAGATGCAAAAGGAATACCAAAACAAAAGCAAAGCTGTGCCTTTTAGGAACCACCAAGGAATATAAAGCAATAAAAAGTGGTCACTAAAGAAATAGAATATCAAAAAAGATGTAACTATTATCGTGTGTATAAGTTTCTAAGTGGACAACAATCACAAAGATATATATCCACAAAGAAACATGCACACACAAAATAGGTACAAATGAAGAACATGATATCCAAGAGAGGTTCATAAATATACCAATAAGATTTTTGCTTGAAAGCAAAGCACTAAGCTTAGTTTAATCTTAAGGGGATATGAATGAACAAACAAAACTCATAAAAGCATCAAAAATATCACAAGGGAAAAGTGATAGTTGGAATGCTTCGAGAAAGGTAACGCATATCACAAAAGATTCAAATGGTTTTTGAGAATTCATCAATATTGCATATGAGATACTTCAAGAAGAAGTTGCTAGATTAAACTACTTGGGATTGGTGAATCATGGAAATGATTATAAATATCCCCTTAGTATGTAATCATCCCGGCTTACTCATAGTTGCAATAAAGATGCTTTTGATAAGACATTTGCAAGAACCAAATGAAATGCAACAAAGGGAAATCATGCGAAGATGCAACCTACACAAGGTTGAAAGCTAGAAATGTATGCATGAGATAGATACTTGTTACCGAGACGACATTGGTGACGAAGAGGATGCGAGTTTGATAATCATCGAAGCTTGACTCCTATAAAACCATGTTGAGAACACCTTCCTTATGAATGGAGCAAGCAACCAATGTATCTCCATTGTACCTAAAAACAAAATTCAAGTACAAAATGGTACCCAAACTCATTGGGTCCGAAGTAGTTAGAACAACTACAATACATAGGACAAACTCCAAATAAATATGTGCATATTAATATGAATTTGAATTTCATGCACATCTTAGCCATTTAGGATTTGATCGAGTTTATCCTATATATTGGATCAACGAAAGTAAGCATGCCAAAAGATATATATAGTAAATATGCATGCACAAAACTTTCAAGAACCAAAACAAGATACAAATTGGACAAAGGACTAATTAAACCAAGAAGCCACTCATAAGAGTGAAAAGAAAGAGAATTGTCCAAAATATATCAAGACCCAAATCAACACATGATTGAGGAAACCAACATAGATAGGATACCAAAAAAACATAAAAGAGTGAACAAACCCTCTATACTTTTCATGATAGCACACAAAGTACCAAGACGAAAAGTTTCTGTCTTCCAAAGAGACAAGTCATTGGGATAACAAACAAATTTAAACACAACAAGTGTTCAAACGCATATAGGATAGTTCTTCCAATAATAGTGCATTATTTATGATCTTGAATTTGAATACAAAATGCACACAATGGAATAATTACTCTCCATATATATTATTCAAACACTAGTCATGTTTAAATAAAACCAATTAGATGCAATACCAATTTAAAGAATGGTGATCTACTCAATGTAGGATAGCTTCCCCAAGAATAGTGCAACCCAAACAAGTATGACTTTGAACACAAGTGCACAAGTATGGGATCATTGCTTTTCCTAACTCAAGAAAGCATAAAACAAATTTTTGAGTAGAGCAAGGAAGACACAAAGGAGTTTGAACCAAACAAAATCCTTGGCAAGAAACAAGGCAATATTAGAGCAATGGCCAAAGTAAATATGATCAATAAACTTACCACAAATTATTATAACTTGTCAAAGAAAAGAGATGTATGGAGATATTTCTCGGTGGTAGATTTGTTCACAATCATATTCACAAAACATAAGCATGTGGTAAAAGATAGGAATAAAAACATGCTTAGATAGAGATTCTTGAAGGCTTCAAATAAAAACCGAAAAGCAAGGCAACAATAAACTCTCTAACAAACAAGATACCAAAGAAGAGAGACACAAGATATTTTAAGTAAATATGGAACTTGTTTGAGCAACATGCCACTTAGGAACAAGATAACTAGAATATCAACTCTAGGTGGCAATACCTCACATGTTCACATTTTCTAGGCTTGTAATATGCACATAGCTTATTACTCCCCCATAATGTGATAATCCATTGAAATCAACAAGAGGCAAAAATAAATCCAACTAGAGAAAGTTAATGGACATTTTAGAAATGAATTTCTCATGAGAATGACATACCACATAGAGAATAGCTAATATTGATATATCAACACTAAGTGGTATTCCTCATGTACACACATTTTAGGATAGTAAAGTGCAAAGCATATTACTCCCCCAAAATGGGATAGTCCATTAATCTCCCAAAGAGCCAACTAAGATAAGCAATGAAAGCAATGAAGGCTCAACACAAAGAACACAGGTACATGGAGTGCAAACCAACAAACATAACTAGATTACTCAAGATAGGTAAGTAGGAAGCACAACATATACAAACACATGCTAGAAACAAAACTAACGTATGCAAGGGAGCAAGCAACTTTCAATGAATATATGATTTAAACACAAGTTACCGCTTGGAGGAACATTGGGAAGGATATATATATATATATATATATATATATAATCCAAGTGACTTGGCTTGAGGAAATATAATTGATGAAGATCCCTTAATTATTCATAAAATAGCCAAGTCTCCAATGCCCTCCAACTCCACCTATTGATCAAGTTTGAGCTTGTTGGTCCCCAACCAAGTTGGGTCCTAAGAGGTTAGTCACAATAGGTTTGGCAACCCAAATGGTTCTTTTCTTGACACCACTTGGAGCACCAACATACTTGGCAAACACATTGCCCGTTGTTCAACTCGTGGTTGAGCATGATATTGAACAAGAGGCCTCTTCCCTAGTTGCTTCTCACTAAGAGGCTTCTTCTTCAAAGGGCAAGATCTAACATGGTGCCCTTCAGTCTTGCACTTGAAGCAAATAATCTTGGCCGGATCTTTGACTTGTTCTTGGCCCTTCTTCTTGTCAATAATGGACTTGTTCTTGAGATTGGAGTTGAATCCAAGTCCACTCTTGTCATTGGGAAGTCTTCGCACTCTCAACATCTTGTCAAGTGTGGAACTCCCTTCATGACACTTTTCCAAGTCTTTCTTCAAAGAAGTGACTTGGGCCTTGAGCTCTTTATTTTCCTCTACATGGTTAGAAACAACACAAGAGCTAGAGGAAGTAGATGCTTCATTGTTAGAGCAACAAGGCAAGGAAAGCAACTCATCACAAGATGTAGAAACATTATGAGAGGATGAGTTACTAATACTAGAACAAGGCAATGTAGCATTAATAGAAGAGATTGTTCTAGTTACCACATGAGGCTCACAAGATGTTACCTTTGTAGTGATAGCCTCAAGATCTAATTTTAGCTTGGTATGGGATGCTAGAAGATCCTCATGAGAGCTAGATAGCTTTTCATGACTCTCTTCCAATTTCCCACACTTGCTAGTCATTAACTCAAGTTGAGCCCTTAGCTCAACATTCTCCTTCAAAATAGATGCTTCACAAGATGTGGAGTTAGTAGCACAAGCATCATTAGAAATAGAAGAAGACAACTTGGCAAGCTCATTATTCAACCTAGAGTTTTCCTCAATTAGATTAGCATTGCCAACAACAAATTCAACCTTTTCATTTTTAAGCACTTTATATTTAGCATTGGTATGGTCACGTGCTTTAGTGAGATAGGTTATTTGTTCATTATAGAGCTCCTCGATAGATTCAAGTTTCTCCTCAAGAGTAACTCGGAGCTCATACTCTTCCTCAAGAGACGTAGTGAGGGATGCCTTTTCATCGGCATCACTTCTTTCAATCTCCCCTTTATTTTCAATGATTTTAGCGCTATAAATAGCAAAAGCCAATATTTCACTAAAAGGAGTGATAGCTTTACTACCTTTTGGGAGATCAAGAAGAACCAACTCACCCTTATCCATTAAGGAGACCTCATCCTCATACTCTCCACAAGATAAATCCTCATCCTCATCATCACAAGATGTAGTGGGTTCCAAAGGTGGGGATACCTTTGAATCCCTAGCCATAAGGCACAAGTGAGGATAGGAAGGTGATGAAGAGAGAATGCATGAAGCTCCATTGAGGTCCATGTCTTGTTCCAACAAAAGTTGGGATTCCTCTACATTGTTAGTCACACAAGTACTAGAGGAAATGGAAGCATTGTTTTTATGAAAACAAGACATAGGAAGCATATCATCATGAGATTTAGTTAAACAACTATTACATGATATGCAAGGACTATCAACACTAGCATGTATGGAATTTTGAGTGCTAGAAGATATTAAGTCCAAAGATAGATCATTGCAATGGGATAGAGATGAAGTATAGTCAATAGCAAATTCACTATCCACAATGCAATTTCTATCACCACTCACCATATCATTACCTTGTGACAAATCACATGTTGGTGGAGTGGAGAAAGATGTGAACTCATCACGACCGGAAGTGGATGGAGAACAATCATCCTCAATAATATAGGACACATCATATATATCTTGAAGTTTTGTCCATAGCTCATGAGCATTCCGAAAAGGCATGATTGATTCAATAACTACATCGCTCAAAATACACAAGAGACCATTAGATACAAGAGTATCGAGATAAGAGTTTTCCTCATCCTCTAAAGATAAATCTTGAGAATCCTTTGGAGGAGGAAAATCCATATCTACAATTCTCTTAACATACTTTGGACCCATGTCCATAAGAAAATTAAGAATGCGAATTTTCCAAACATCATAGTTTCTACCATAGAATATAAAAGCGGGATCATGTTCTATTTCTCTAAACGACATTGTACTCTCTAGGATGTAAAGCCTAATAAAGAGAGACGAGGCTCTGATACCAATTGAACGGACAACGACGTCGCCTAGAGGGGGGGGGGGTGAATAGGCGATTAAAACTTTTCCGGTTAATGCTTGCTAAATGCGGAAATAAACTAGGTGTTTAAATTAACAAGCATACAACCTAAATATTCTAGGGTCAACTAGATGAACCAACAACTTATGCTAAGCAAGACAAGTAACAAGGTGATAGCAAGATATATAACTTCAAGCTCGAAGGCTATCACAATGTAAATTGCATAAGTAAAAAGCTCGGGTATAGAAATAACCGAGGCACACGGAGACGAAGATGTATTCCCGAGTTCCTCCCACAAAGGGGAGTACGTCTCATTGGAGGGATGTGAGCTCACCACGAAGGCCTACTCAACGCCACAAAGGCCTCACCGTATTCTCCGATGAACCCCACCACAAAGGCCTAGTTCACATTCCACTATTGGCAACCTTCAAACCCGAGGCACGCATCCACAACTCAATTGGAGGCTCTCGGTGTCACCACAATCTTGGGGCACGCATCCACAACTCAATTGGAGGCTCCCAAGAACACCACAAGTCGTCTAGGGTCCAAGACCCAAGAGTAACAAGCTCACAAACTTTCAACTTTCACGAATCCTCGTGGAGAGAGCAAACCGATGCAACCGATGCAAATGGCAAGAGCACAAGTGCTCAAATCCTTCACTCTCAAATTCCAACAAAGCAACAAATGCTTATGGGGGAATAAGAGAGGAAGAACAATGGAGGAGAAACACCAAGAACTCCAAGATCAAGATCTACTAAGTTTCCCTCACTAAGAAGGAAGATGGATTGGTGGAAATGTAGATCTAGATCTCCTCTACCTTCTCCCTCAAAGATATGCAAGAATCATAGGAGGGATTGGGACAGGGGCAAGCTTTCCAAGGTCAACAATGGTGGGGGAGAGGGAGAAAACCGTGCTTGGAAGACTTGGGGACCAATGGGGAAGAAAGCCCCCTTAAATAGGTCCCCACAAAAACTAGTCGTTTGTGTGCAGAGTAGACCGGAATATCCGGTTCAAAACTGGACCGGAATATCCGGTCTGACCGGAATATCCGGTCTGACCGGAATATCCGGTCCGAAGTGAATAATCCGGTACAAATAATCCGGCCCATGCCAGTGTGAAATATGGTCCGAAAATTGCCCAAACCGGAATATCCGGTATGCCCCGAATAATCCGGTTCACTCTAGAAAGTTTTGACTCCGGTCCTTAGCCGTTTTCGAGCAAAAACTCCACAACCGGAATATCCGGTTTGAGATGAATATTCCGGTTCCAAATAATCCGGCTCATCTCTGTCCCGAATATGGACCAAAACTATCCTAACCGGAATATCCGGTTGCCCGGAATAATCCGGTTAGAATAATCCGGTTGAGTTCTAAAACAGAGAGGCTGAACTAGAAACCCCATAACTTTTGCAAATGAACTCCGAATGAGATAAATCCAATTGCATTGGAAAGAATTGATACCTCAAAGTATGGAGAAGTTACCACATATGAAAGGTGTAGGAACATTCTCAAAGACGAACGGAATATTTTCACCACCGAAAACGCAACAAGTTTTTCTTACGAAATCCGTTTTCGAGAAACCAAGGCTTGTCATGAAGATCACGACAAGCACTAAAACCCAAAGGAGACAAAAGCCAAATAAGAACCAAGAAAGATGATATGCAAAGTATGAAAAGGTTTGATCTCTCCATAACGATTCGATCGAGTTACTCACTTGAGAGCCCCTCTTGATAGTACGACTATCTATCCTATAACCCGGTCTCCCAAAGACACGAGACCGGTAAAATAGAAAACCTATCAAGATTTTACCTTTGCCTTGAGCATTCCACTTGAGCTAGATGATGACGATCTTGACTCTCTCAAGTTGGATCTTCTTTCTTGATTGCGCTTGCTAGCACAAACTCCGCTTGATGAAGACTTGCAAGTTGCTCCCCCATACACCATTATGGGAGAGACTAGCTCCCCCATACACCATTATGGGAGAGACCCTTCGGCAAATCTTCACAAGGCCACAATCTCCAAAAGGGTGGCAAGCATCAAGCATAGGATATCTTCTAGATGCTTCACTTGAGCTTCCACGTCAAGCTAGATGACAAACACCGCTTGGCGACGACATAGACCATGGGCTATAAGAAATCTTCCTTTTGGTTCATGCACATGGAAAGATACCTAACCACACATAGAGATGCGACCTACACATATATTGGGTTAGTTCACAAAGCTATATTGACAAAATCTTACCATACCATGAGATACACAATCCCACTTGGTACAACTTGTAGCTTTGTGTGTTGATCGCTTGCTTGATCAACCTTGTATCTTTCTTTGCTTCTCACTTCTAAAGATGACGTCTTGAAGATGATAATGAAAGATCACCTAATCCTTTTCTTCAAGACATACTAGCAATAAGATCAACTCAAACCATGACCATTCTTCATATAAATCCATGAATATAACAATGGCCATCAAGGAAGCTAATAGAGTTCAACACATGAACTCCATTATTTCCTATGGACAAGATCTACAAAGATAACTCAATGCAAACATTAGTCCATAAGGATTGTCATTAATTACCAAAACCACATATGGGGGAACCATGCGCTTTCACCTACTCACTAGGAGGCAAAGCATTAGATTGGATATTAAGATGGCCTCCTAGCAATTTTACTACTTGGTTCAACTTAAGGGCTGCATTTATTGAAAGGTTTTGTCATGTTGAAAAGAATTACAATGTTAAACAATTGCTCATTACCTTTAAACAAGAAAAAGATGAATCAATGATACAAGCATGGGAGAGATTTAGAAGTAGAGCATATGGAATAGGGCATGGCTTTAGAGATTGGATACTTATGCATATGTTTTATAAGGGACTTTCTGAAACTTCTAGAGCCTTTTTAGATAATGAATGTGGGGGATCTTTTACTAGTAATATTGCTGCTCCTATTATTGAAAATATTGATCATATTGCTGAGAATACAAGTGATCATGTCCCTACTAGCTTAGAAGAAACTTTGAATGAAATAGTGAAGTACCCTGAATATTTACTTCCATATATGTCTTATCTTGCTAGCAAAGATGAAATTAGTCCTCATGAATCAAGCATGCTAGCTAAATTAGAGAGTAAAGTAGAGGAAATTATGATGCTTACTGAAATTAAGGATCCATTGCTTGATTTAGAAAAAAGTAGCTTGCAAGAACTTATTGCTACTCTACAAAAATTTGCTGGTGACCCCACTATAAATGTTAATCAACCTGGCTTTGGATCTTATATTGCTAATCATGTCTTGCAAGAAAAATTGTAGGTAGAATAATGAGGCCATGATACCTCCTAACCGTGGGGATGCATGGATCCCCAAGGTGCTAGTTTCAATTGGAAGAGAAATTCACCATGCTATGTTAGATCTAGGTTCTAGTGTATCAGTACTCTCTAAAGAATTATATGAATTGCTAGAACTAGAAAATTTAGAAAAGTGCTCAAGTGAATTTGTCCTTTTTGATAACTATACTAAACATGCTGTAGGATAAGTAAAAGATGTTATGATTGAATTGCACATGACTTTTGTACCCGTTGATTTCATTATTATGGATATGGGGGATAAATCCCCTAGTCCTATTATTTTGGGTAGACCTTTTCTTCGTACTACAGGTGCAATCATAGACTCCAAGGAAGGGAATGTCAAGTTTCAGTTCCCTCACAAGAAAAACATGGAGCACTTCCCAAGGAAGAGGGGCACGCTGAAGAACAAGCTCCCTCATGAGCTTTATCCCTCTTGATTATCAAGTAAGTAAAGCCTAGCTATATGGCTATAAAGAAAGCGCTTTACGGGAGGCAACCCGGTTGTTTTTGTTTGGATTTTCCTAGTGTCCTCTTCCTGTATCAATAGATTAGTTTTTTTTTAATTCTGTAGTTTTCAATAAAGAGTCAAGTCAAACCCATTTGGACTTATAAGTTGCTATCCTAGTGCATGAAATTTCTGTTTCAGCACGAGTCTGCTCACCGTATGATTTTACGTTTTTTATTGGTATGTCGGATTGAGCTAATTTTTTAGTATGTTCTGTAACTTTAAGTCCTCTGTAAGCACAAAAATTGGCTTAATTTTTTGACGAGTCTAGATTAGGGAAAAACGTTCGTTTTGTTGCTGCTGCTTTTCTGGACAGATTCTGCCTTCTTTTGTTTTATGCACTCTTTGGGCTTGGGAATCGAATTTCCATGATTCTTTCAAGCAAGAGAGTGAAAATAAAACATAATGAACCTTATTTTATATCTACTGGATCATTTGATTTGGAATTTTGCACAGAAAGCATGTGATTTGTTTGTCCTTGCTAATCTCACCCCACAGAAAAAGAATGGGAGAAGCATGTTTTGTGAAGTTTTTTCACAGGGAATAGAGGAGCTGCGCCTCAAGACATCCAAGAATGGTGAAAGCCATAAGATTGGGGATGTGATGAACACCCCACTAGAGCTACACTCTTTTTTTAGCACATGTCTACTTTCTGTTTTCCTAAGCAAAGCATTTATCGTAGAGACTTGAAGCGTCTAGTTTTTGTTTTTATTTTTGTTTTAATAAGACCACCATCATTTTATATGAGATTGAGCTACTGGAGTTTGGGGTTGGAATGTATTGGATGCTAGTATTATGACTTGGAATAGGGATGCCATGGTTGATTTGAAGAGCTACATATGTTTGCATGATTTATAGGTTTTTTATGTGTAGAAATTTGCAATAATGTTGTCTTGAGCTATCTCTTATTCATGTCCTTGATGTTAATTGCGGGTTTATTTAGTTTGTCATGAAATGAGTAGTTCTATGGACATATGCATGCATAGTAGCTGGTCAACTATCTCCCTCTTGCTAGCCCAAAAATTTAAAAATTCCAACAAGTAAAAACTTGTTTCCAACACTCCTTAGCCAAGTATTTCCAGTGAGTCCACCATATCTTCCCATTAGCTTCATTGCTATTCCGAGTATGTTCACCATGTTATTGTGCTATTTATGTTCTAAATTAAGATATTCACTTTATTAATTGTCATGGGTTGAACTTGGGATAGGACTCTCACGAACTTTTGAAGGCACACTTTACTTTTTATGCATCTAATAAACATGACCCAATAATGGGAGCCACAAGTTTTGCGTTTGACAAGTGTGTGGTTGGGAGCTAGCTATAAACGTGTATCACCGGAAAGATTTTAACATTGCACAAAAAAAATTCACATTTGGTTTATATCATGTACTTTTGTTTTTGGACTCCTGCCATGCCGAAATGAAATAGAGGAATAGTAAGTTTTGATGAGTAAGTATCTATATGACTAGAAAAACACATTGGGCCGCTAAGCCAAGCCATGCTTTATCATGGTGGAAATTTACTTACAGCTTGAGTGACTCTACAAAACATCCTATAATAAAATAAGAAGCTATGCATAATAGTGAATGAAAATAAAAAGGATAATGAGTCTACTCCGTTTGTTCATCTTGTCATTGTAACATGGGCTTGTTTCCATGTCATGGGGCAAGAGGTATCTCTTTGAGGTTATCTATGATGTCATTAATACTTATTATGATTGTACAAAGCTTATTAGGAATCTTAAGTTGAGTAATCATGGAGTAGGTTTTCACACTCACGGGGCATGAGGCTTTCAACCACCTTGTCATTCTCATTACTTCAATACTCAAAATTTTAAGATGCTAGTGATAAAGGGGCAATGAGAGTCCTAGATCAATGGATACCACATTTCAATTAGTAATTTTAGTTGAATAATTTAGAGGCTAAATAAGACTTGATCATGTTTTACCTCTACTCAGTTTTCTCCAAAGTGTCCACCATATTTTCTATTATCCATTATGCTATTCTTTGACCAATATAGGATTTTATTTTTAATTTTGTGTATGCATTTGGTCCATAGTGCTTTTATTTCATTATACACTTTGTGAACTTTCATGAAGCATCTTTGCTTGCATATTTGATATTTGTTACAACATGAATTGTATATTGCTACTCATTTATAGTATTAATCATTTGATTATATGTAGCATGAATAATCCTCCTTGATATCCCATGATTGTTTCAATATGCAAAACCCATCTTAGTTTTATCAGCTTCATACTCGAGGACGAGCATGGGTTAAGCTTGGGGATGTTGATGCATGTAAAATGCATAGATGAATTTTGCATTTTTTCACATGGTTTTCTATTACATATTGCATCATATAAGGGTATAATTCAATGTCTTATAGTATTTTGGGGTTAAATTACAAAGTCCCCCAACTTTTATGGAATTAACCCTGCCTGTCAGAAACCCCGTTTTCTATATTTTTGACGTTTCAGGGGGCAAACTTCCGCGAAATCACCTGAAAATCTGCGGGGGTCATTTTCTTGGAAGGAGAAGACTTGCGGGCGAATGATCCACGAGAATTGGGAAAGGAGGCCCAAAAGAGGACCCTCCACGCGGCCAGTGAGAGGCCCCCTTTTGGCCCCTGTGGCCCCAATTCCTTCCATCTTCGACTTACCGAATCCTTCTTGACCTAAAACCGACTATAAAAAGGGTCCTCGTACCCTTACGGAAGGGAGCACCACCGAAACAACAAAACAGAGACCTGGAGTTCCAGATTGGAGGGGGAAAACTCCGGCGGGGCGCCGCCGGTGTGATCTCCTACCCCTCCAACGTCATCTCCATCGACATCTCCATGAAGAGGGAGTAGTCCACCCCAGGGCTATGGGTTTGTGGAAGTAGAACTTGTATCTCTCTCTCTATGTGCTTCACTAATTAGATCCGTATGAGCTGCCTCACATGATTACGGGCACCGTTGTAATTCCTATGTGGTGGATCTTTTCTATGAGTTATTGAATCTGAGATTGCAATTGTTTCTCTTGAGTTATTTGAGTAGATGTATCTTATGTACCCCGTTCTTATTTGCTAGCTTTGGTCAATCTAGTTCTTGAGAGCGTGTGTGGGGTGATGGGTACATTAGTTGGAGTAACGGGGGTGGCTAGTGCTGTGAAAGTGACAGAAGTTCAGCGATCCACTTAGGTTTTGTTAAACCTTTCTTAGTTACCTCACTAGGGATAAAAAGGAGTACCTTGTTACCGGGGATTTGAAGTGACACTAATCAATCTCCATGACTAGATCTAGCAAGATCTTACTTCAACTTCATGTCACATTGCTTAAAGCTATACTCTGGTTTTTCCTTAATTATCGAGGTGTTATGATTTATTTCGCATCTTGGTTGAGTATAAGAGGGATCAATATGACCGTAGAGATCTCTATGCTAGGACGTGATGCCCATATGAAAGTACTCAATGTTAAACATGTTATTGTAATCTCACATGTAATTCTTTATGTCCACCGTCTACCACTTTATTTGAGAGAATGCAAGTGTGAAACCATGAACCCCGGTCCTATTTTAAATATAAGAAAACACTCTAGTTACTTTGCTGCAATTTACTTTACTTGCACTTTACTTTACTTGCATCTCCAATTCGAATTTACATTATCTCGATCACAACTTGCATCACAAAAATACAAAAATAATCCATTGCATATTTATTTTCTCATTTGCATTTAGTAGTAGATTTAATTATTGCACATTTACTTTCAGTTTTGCATTGCAATTTAGAAGTCTCACACCTTGTGCTTGACAATCACTTGGTGAGGTTGAGGGAACAAAATTCTCTACTTGTTTGCAGGATCCTGGAGGAAGCTCGGAAGACAACTGCTGAAATACTGGCTCCCCAAGAGTTCGATATAAACCCTCGAGTCACCCTCGTGGGGAAGAAGGCTTGCCACTAGCTACACACTCTGCACTTGGAGTCTCAACCTAGCCATCAGGGAGCGGCCAAGGACATGCTTCAATTGTGGAAGTGCAAATCACTTCGTCAACGAGTGTGCGTTCGAGCCAAGAGAAGAGAATGAAGGGAAGCTTGTTCGCAAGGACAAGAACAAAGCTCCACAAAACAAGAATCTTGCTAGGAGAGTCCCAAGGGCTCTATATGTTCAAGAAGGCCCCACATTGGAAACATACTACTCCGGAGATGAAGGAGAAAATGAAGTCATAGGTGTTGCCCACGTCGCCATAGCTACAACTTCCTCTTCATCGGTCACTCTATTTGAATCCCCCAATGAGAAGGCATCGATCCGACCTACATGTCGCATGGAAAAAGCCACCGCGGTAATATCTTCCACCTCCAAGTCTATTGCCACTAGTTCTCCCTCATTATTGGATTGTGTTGAAAACATTGTTGATGATGAGGAGGCCAAGAATCTAGGCTCTTGGTTATGTAGTCTTGAAGGTGAAACCAAAGAAAAGGTAAAGGCCCTTTTGAGGCAAATTGATGATGCTAACTCTCTCATAGATGAGAAGGAGGAAATCATCATGACTTTGGAGAGCCATGGTGGTCGCCATGAGAATCATGACAATGAGCTTGTAAAAGCTCTTGAGAAAGAGAGATCCATGAGGGCCTCTCTTGAAGAGAGACTATCTAGTCTAGAGGAGACTTATGTTATTAGTGTTTCTAAACTTAGGAAAGATAATGAAAAATCTCTTGCTTTAGTTAAGATCTTTGAAGAAGAAGAGTTGAAGCTAGGAATAGCTCATGAGGAACTTGTTGAGAATCATGAAAAACTAGAAAAGGAGTTCACGTCTCTTAAAGAAATTCATGACAAACTCACCAAGTCTCGAAATAAGCTTCTAGCTCAACAATCTAATAAGCAAGTGATATCTTCGTCTAATAGAGTTGTTATCATGCCTACTTCTTTCACTACGACTAACATTGTAGGAAGAGAGAAAATTATCAATGACGCCATAAGCTCTCAAGGAGCCAAGAAAGGGAAAGAAGGACTTGGCTTTGTTGACAAGTCAAAGAAGAAATCCAAGAATGTCACATCCTCCTCTCAAAATGTTTTCTTTGTGTAAGAGGGCGAGGTGACCAAGGAGAACAAGACCAAAGCCATTGTGGGTGGTGATACCTCTAGGGGGAGCATCACTCACAATGATTTCGCCGGAAAATATAACCCATCTTATGTCCTTATGAAATCTAGAGATGATCATGTTTATGCTAAATACGTTGGTACTTATTATGGTGACGATTATCATTGGACTATTTGGGTTCCTAAGACCCTTGTTACTAACAAAAGAGGACCCATTGAAGGATGGGTACCTAAATCAAGAAATTGATCTCTTGTAGGGAAGTTCTTCCGGGTCGGGTAGATGGACGGTGGATAGTGATGCATCCCAACACATGACCGGAAGCAATGACGCAAGTAATATTGAACCTCCATTACCTCATCTCAATTGCGTCACTATTGGTGACAAGTCCGAGCTTAAGGTATTGGGACGATGCAAGGTGGCTATCTCAAATGATTTATCAATTGAGAATGTTCTCCTTGTTGAGTCCCTTGGCTATAACTTGATGTCCGTTCTTCAACTTGCAAATTGTGGCTTTACCTCTTTCTTTAATAAACAGAATGTGATTGTCACTTGGGAAACAACTCTTAAAGTAGCCTTTGTTGGGTTTGTCGAGAACGGCATGTATGTAGTGGGCTTCTCTAAAGGAGACACGGGTGCCGCGACATGCCTAATGGCTAAAGTTGATGTGGGTTGGCTTTGGCATCGCCGGTTAGCCCACACCAATATGAGGATGTTGCATGACCTTCAAAGTGGCAATCATGTTCTAGGTCTAACCAAGTCTAATTTTGCTACAGATCGTGTGTGTAGCTCTTATGCCTTTGGGAAGCAACACGGAGAACTTCACCCAACCAAGACTACTATCTCCACCACAAGAATTCTCGAGCGCATTCACTTAGATCTCTTTGGTCCACTATCTTATGATAGTCTCGGAGGAAAGAAGTATTGCTTGGTGATTGTGGATGATTATTCAAGATATTGTTGATTGTATTTCTTCAAGAGGAAAAGTGAAACTCAAAAGAGAGTCATCGAGTTCATCACTCTAGTGGAGCGCCAACGCAATGCTTCCATATTAGCCATCCGGAGTGATAATGGCTCGGAGTTCAAGAACTACACTGTTGAGGGTTTTCTTAGTGAAGAGGGCATTGCTCATAAATATTCCACTCCTTATACCCCTCGACAAAATGGTGTTAAATAGAGAAAGAACCGGACTTTGATGGATGCGGCTAGGACCATGATTGCGGAGTTCTATTCTCCCTATAACTTTTGGGCCGAAGCCGTCTCCACCGCGTGTCATGCTACCAACCGGTTATATCTTCGCAAGATCTTGAACAAGACTACCTATGAGATTCTCATGGGCAAGAAACCGGATGTATCTTACTTCAAGGTCTTCGGTTGCAAGTGTTTCATTCGCAAGAAAGGTAAACGGTTGTCAAAATTTGAGACCAAATCTTATGAGGGCATCTTTGTTGGCTATGACACAAACGCTCGTGCCTATAGAGTCTACAACAAGTCCACCGGACAAGATAAAGAAGCTATAGACGTGGTGTTTGATGAGGATAACGGCTCCCAAGGGGGGCGTATAGATCATGGTGTTGTAGGAGATGAAATTCCTCCCATCGTCATAAGAAGAATGGGGATTGGTGAAATAATCCCCATTGAGGGTTACCGGACGACAGAGGGATAAGGACTATACCCCACTCAAGTGGACCCATTGAATACACCCATTGATGATAAAGCTACCCAACAAGATGCACCAAGCCCTCAAGCTAATGATCAAGGTCAAACGAGCAATCAAGGCCAAGCTAATGATCAAGGCCAAGCTACTCATCCTAATCTTGATCAAGGTTCTATCATTGTTGAGAAGGCTCAACCTAGTGGTGATCCTTCACCTATTGTTGATCAAGGACGAGATGAAGATGGACAAGTCTCCAATGAAGAAGGTGATTCTGAATCTATATCCAAGGAATCTTTGGAGGAGATGCTAGCTCGAAGAGCAAAGAGAAGGCTAGAGAATCTTGAACGAGCGGGTCACACTGAGGACAAGATACTTGGGCAAGTTTGTGGAAGAGTTGTCACTAGGAGACAATTGGCGGATTTTAGCAAGGCTCATGCTTTTGTCTCCTCCATTGAACCCAAGAAGGTCTATGAAGCACTCAAAGATCAATATTGGCTTGAAGCCATGCATGATGAACTCAATAACTTCGAGCGCAACAAAGTGTGGAAGTTAGTGCCAAGACCCAAGGATTGCAAGAATGTTATTGACACCAAATGGGTGTTCAAGAACAAGCAAGACAAAGATGGTATTGTCATTCGCAACAAGGCAAGATTGATGTCTCAAGGGTTTTCTCAAGTCGAAGGTATTGACTTCGGTGAAACCTTTGCCCCTGTAGCTCGTCTTGAATCCATTCGCATCTTACTTGCTTATGCATCTCATCATAATTTCAAGTTACAACAAATGGATGTTAAGAGTGCTTTCCTAAATGGTCCCATCAATGAGTTAGTATATGTCAAGCAACCTCCGGTTTCGAGGATCCCAACCACCCCGATCATCTCTATAAACTCGATAAGGCACTCTATGGACTTAAACAAGCTCCACGTGCGTGGTACGAGCACCTTAAAGAGTTTCTAGTGGATCGTGGGTTTAATGTTGGTTTAATCGATCCCACCCTCTTTACCAAGACGGTTGGAGGTGACTTATTAATATGTCAACTCTATGTGGATGACATCATTTTTGGGTCTACTAACACCTTATTCAATGAGGAGTTTTGCAAGCTTATGACCGATAGGTTTGAGATGTCCATGATGGGAGAATTGGAGTTCTTCCTTGGCTTTGAAGTGAATCAATATCATGAAGGAACCTTCATCAAACAAGCCAAATACACTCAAGACATGCTCAAGAGATTCAATATGCATGATGCCAAGCCTATGAAGACTCCCATGTCCACAACCACTGACTTGAAACCCGACCCCAACGGTAAAGAGGTAGATCAAAAGGTATACCGCTCCATGATTGGCTCTTTGCTCTACCTTTGTGCATCTAGACCAGATATCATGTATAGCGTAGGTAAATGTGCAAGGTTTCAAGCCTCTCTGAGGCAAAGTCATTTGGAAGCGGTGAAACAAATCTTTTGATATTTACTTCATACCCCAAATTTTGGTCTTTGGTATCCCAAGGGTTCAACCTTTCAGCTCATCGGGTATTCAGATGCGGATTATGCGGTAGAGAAGACGGATAGGAAGTCCACATCCAGGGGTTGCCAATTCCTTGGCCGCTCCTTAGTATGTTGGTCTTCAAAGAAGCAAAACTGTATTGCTCTCTCCACCACCGAGGCCGAGTATATCTCCGCGGCAAATTGTTGTGCCCAATTGCTTTGGATGAGGCAAACCTTGAAGGATTATGGTATTCATTTTGACAAGGTGCCTCTTCTTTGTGACAATGAGAGTGCTATCAAGATCGCCTACAACCCCGTTCTTCACTCCAAGACGAAGCACATTGAGATCTGTCGTCATTTTATTCGGGATCATGTTGAGAAGGGTGATATTGATCTCTCATATGTATCCACCTAGGATCAACTTGCCGATATCTTCACGAAGGCCCTTGATGAACCAAGATTTCGATCTTTGAGGAATGAACTAAATGTCATCGATTCTTCCAACTTCACTTGAAACCTTGCATATGTACCTTCATTATACGTGTTATTAGGTTTGGATGTAGGCATGCATAGGGGGAGCGTCACTCAACTCATGAGTATACACTCCTCTTATTATGCAAAAATCAATTCATCATTGCATATCTAGTCAATTTGTGCCTCATTGTGCTTAATTGTGAGTAGTACTCTTGGACCCAAGATATATCTTCGCAGTGCCAAAGTACACACTCAAACATGGTGGCTTCGTCCACCGACCCCCATCTCTCGGAGTTGTTTTTATTTTGGCTTTCTCACGCACATCCTATTTCTCCTTGACAACTTGTACGGGTTCGGATTTTATTTCTTTGCATCTTGCGAACCCCCATCGAGTAATGTCTCTCGTATGCAGTTACAATCTTCCAACCCAAGCTTACTTGCCCAAAAAGATTATTCCTATCTTAATGCTCTTGTTTTTCTTATCTCGGCGCGCGAAATCTGGGTCTGGCGGAACCTCCGGTGAAACCACCAAAGGCTCCGCTGCGCCTGTCCACCAGAGCCCACCGATACCTCCGCTTCCCAGCGGATTGGCCCTGCGCGTGCGCTGCGTGGACAGGGGGAGGCGGAACCTCTGGTGAAACCACCGGAGGCTCCGCCCGCTGCGATTTTGCAGGATAAGACCTAGGGCGAGCGGGGTCAACTAGATCTCAGATCTTATTTACCCCACTCGCACTCCTTCTTCTTCCTCTAAACCTCCGCCGCCCTCTACGTTTTCCTCCGCCGGGAAGGGTGCTCCACCGCCGGGAGGCTCTCCTCCTTGCCTTGGACCGCTCCGGGATCTTCTCCCTCCTCACCTTCCACCATGGATGCGGGTATGTATGCTCTCTCTCTCCCATCTAGTTGATGGATGGGGAAGCTGAAAATCCATGGTGCCCCCATATGTGGTTTTGGTAATTAATGACAATCCTTATGGACTAATGTTTGCATTGAGTTATCCTTGTAGATCTTGTCCATAGAAAATAATGGAGTTCATGTGTTGAACTCTATTAGCTTCCTTGATGGCCATTGTTATATTCAAGGATTTATATGAAGAATGGTCATGGTTTGAGTTGAGCTTATTGCTAGTGTGTCTTGAAGAAAAGTATTAGGTTATCCTTCATGGTTATATTCAAGACATCATCATTTGAAGTGAGAAGAAAAGATACAAGGTTGATCAAGCTAGTTATCAACACACAAAGCTACAAGATGTACCAAGTGGGATTGTGTATCTCATGGTATGGTAAGCAATTGTCAATATAGCTTTGTGATCTAACACATATATGTGTGTGTGGCATCTCCATGTGTGGTTAGGTATCTTTCCATGGGCATGAACAAAAAGGAAGATTTCATATAGCCCATGGTCTATGTCATCGTCAAGCAGTGTTCGTCACCTAGCTTGACGTGGAATCTCAAGTGAAGTACCTAGAAGAAATCCTATGCTTGATGCTTGCCACCCTTTTGGAGTTTGTGGCCTCGTGAAGATTTGCCATTAAGGGTCTCTCCCATAATGGTGTATGGAGGATCTATCATCTCCCATAGTGGTGTATGGGGGAGCAACTTGCAACTCTTCATCAAGCGGAGCATGTGCTAGCAAGCACGATCAAGAAAGAAGATCCAACTTGAGAGAGTCAAGATCGTCATCATCTAGCTCAATTGAATTGCGCAATGCAAAGGTATGAATTAGATAGGGTTTCTATTTTACCGGTCTCAATATGCTAGTTGGCAGACCGGATTATAGGATAGATAACCGTACTATCAAGAAGGGCTCTTGAATGCATATCTTGATCGTATCTATCGTAGAGAGCTCAAACCTTTGCATAATTGGCATCATCCTTCTAGGTTCATATTTGGGTTTTATCCATGTAAGGTTTTATATCTTGTCATGTTCTTCATGTCAAGCTCAAGTTCATCAAAAATGGATTTCGTATGAAAAACTTATCGCATTTATGTTGTTGGAGGTTTCTACCGGTTGTCCTTTATTGATAGGACAAACCTTTCTTCATTTGGTTTTATATTCAGATTTTTTACTATGATGTTTCTCTGCTTATTCTTGTAGTGCTCTTTGTTGCGATTTCAACGAGCCCAAGAACATCGAAAACGGAGTCCGGATGCAAAAGTTACGACCGTTTTCATATCGGGTATTCTGCAGTTTTTTCCAGCACCGGAGGTTCCGGTGCTAGCTCCGCCAAAAACCCTTTCGGGATGATGTTGGCAGTTTTCCAGCCCTTTTGGCGTTCTAACTCATCCGGGGGGCGGAGGTTCCGGTGGTCTCACCGGAGGTTCCGCCCCTGCGCGATTTTGCCCGCAACGGTTGGATATTTGGGTGACCTATTTAAGAGGCCTTCTTCCCCAATGGTTCCTGTCGCACCCGGACTTCTAGAGGATACTCACCGTACGAACTGAACAGTATTTTGATTGGATTACGGGGCTTACTGGCACCCGCGTCCTCTTACGAGTAGGCCAACACTTAGGTGTGACAACCAATCGTTATTGTTCACCGTCGATGTAAACTATCCCGTAGAAATCAGGACACTACCATTGACGTACTTCATACCATACACACATGGTACGTCAACGGCTTTGAACAAGATGATAATCACAGCATATCTCTACGACACAAAAGATTGAAATAAGTTGCAAATGACCCTCACTAGGGCAGAGATAGCAAATACAATCATCCAGAGGACACATGTCCCAACATAACATCATTACATCTCAGCGGAAGCATTCAAATGGGGTCTGAGTACAGACAAATCCAAATAGGCTTAAGAAGCCGGAAACTGAAATAAAGACGGAGCCTATCCACGGTGTCTCGGATCCTGCCCGGGTCCGCTAACTACTCGTCAGCAGCCTCGTCAAACTCCACGTAGTAGCCGTCACCTGGATCCTCGTAAGCGTAGTCTGCGGAAACCACAGCCCCAAAGGGGTCAGTACATAGACGTACTGGCAAGCAAGACTCACAGTTCACCAAAGTGTATCCCGTCAACACCAAGTACAGATGCCTTGGGTTCAACGGAAGGAAGGGGTTATAAAAGATGCTACAGCTGGCTGCGCTAACCAACTACAGAGATTCTACCACTTCCAACTATCAGAAAGGGGATAAGATCGAGTGTTGTAACCAACTGAAAGATAACTTCAAACAAACCCATCCTGGATCTCGCCCCTTATCCGAAGAAGCAATCCGAGGATAACTCACACAGTTGGCTTAGAGATGAATCAAGTTATTGTGACAATAATCCTATTACTAGTCAAGTTGTTAATCATGGGGTGTGAGATTGTGAATCATTAGGTTTAAGTTGTCCTGAGTACTTGTTAGCCAGTACTTTCACCAAGTTAACCATAACCGCGGAAAACACGGCTTCTCGAGAAGATTATCCCTGCAGGGTTGCACCAATTTGGCCGTACACGTATGAATAACCCGCCAGATGGGATGCCTCCCACCAAGCGGGGCACTCAACACAACTCAACTCTTCTTCGCATCAAGCCCAAAGCACCTTGGGCGCACGGCTAATCGAGCCCAGAAGAAAATGGACCCTCATAGCACTCTAAGAACGTGTCCCCCTATATGCCGACTACGAAAGTTCCACCCTGCGCTGGGCTCGCAAAAACATGCATGCGGCAAATGAAAAACACGAACTAAATGAGATGATTTGGACGAGATGCGAATCGAATCAAATTGAGGGGGGCGCCCATACTCGCTTCCCACATGCGGGTAGTGCGCTCATCATGGATCAGTAGACAAGACCCTTTTCCTATTAGGGTCGACACTAGCAGGCCTCAAAACCACACAGGGCCTCCTGCCGGTGCCTTATCATCAAATTATTATTAACAATAATATTAGCATGATTGATTGATGGATTAAACATCGAGCCCCCTGAACAAAAATAAAAATATAGTAACTGAAAGTAGCGGGTAACAGACTCGAGCAAAACAACCTAAGCATGCTAGTAAGACGCTGGCTCAAACAAAGGGTGTAGGAGTGGTGGTGAGGCAATATCAGGGTTAAAGGATTCATGTAATAGGTTCGTAACAGAAACAACTACTACTAAGGCTAGCAGAAATAGACAACGGAAAGTATCGGTAACCAATGTTGAAAGGAACACAATGGTTCATGTGGGTGATAACTTGCCTGCAAACTCAGCAGCCGGGTACTGAGCTAGATCCTCAGAAGGGGTGCTGTAAAGATCGTCTGTCTCAACGTCGTCGTCTATTCGAGAAGAAGCAAACAAACAAGACAGAAATACAAACAATCATTATCATGGCATTGTGCACAATCAAGATGATGCATGACAAATTAATGGTTGCATCAAAATAAACTAAGTGACATGGTAACACAATTAAGATGGACCCCTATGCCATTTTGAGTTGCATATGGAAAAGGTTCATGGATTAAGTTGGAACCAAATGATTTACAATTAATTATTATGTGAAAGTTGTTAGCATGATGCATGCATGATGATAACAAGAAATAACAATAATAGATGCAAGTGATAAAAGGATTTAACAAGTTTTGGAAATCATTTATTAAGTTTGGAAAGTTTGGTTACTTAAACATGTCACACAAACAATTATTGTTTTCATCAATTTAAAGTGTGCAAAACAATTAACAAAATTTATGTTTGAAAAGAACATCAAATTTTAGTTGGATTACATGTTTCAAATATTGAAATAGGAGTTAGGATAATTTAATTATGAATTAAACAATATTAAACAAGTTTTAATTGAATTTAAAACAAGTGTGAATTTTATTTGAATTTTATTTATTCAAAACATAATTTCAAACTCACAATTGAAAAGTTCACACTTTGATGGTTTGAAAACATATTTTGCATGTTCAAAAATATTTTATTTTGAGCAAGTTATGATTTTATCAAATTTAAATGAATTAGACAAGGATTAAATTATTTAGGCAATTTAAATAATTCAAACCATGAAACAAAAATTATATTTGAATAGGTTATTCAAAATGGTATGGAAAACATATTTTATTTGTATTTATTGGATTAATAATGAATTAGTTATTGAATTTAGCAAATTGCATTTGAATTATTTGAATTCAAATTTAAATTGCATTTTGAAATTTCAAAACAGGAAACAAATGATACCATGAGATAGAGAATTAAATTTAGATTAGTGTGCATATTTTATTTTCATTTATTGGAGTTATAAAACTAATTTTATTGCCAAAATACTTCCAGGGACTAATCTGTTAAAATAGAGGACTAGTTTTTGATTACAGAAATGTTCAAAATCGTTTTATACGCACAGGGATGTACACCAGACACTGCCAGAGGGGCCCAAGTGTCGCTGTGCTTGCATGGCCACCTGAGTGACTGACAGGGGGCCCTCCCTGTCAGTACTCAGTCGAAAAAAGACGGGATTTATCCCGCGAGGGCAGGGGCTCGAACCCTGCACCTCTCGCTCGCTGCGCGTTCAATGAACCAGCTGCGCTGTTGCGCGATTCTTGTCAGATAACAGGGCGCAGGGAGGAAAAGGTTATAAGGTGCTAACTGAATTTTTTTCTGACGACCGCTTGCTTCCGCGACACTGACAGAGGCTCATCGGCGGCGATCACCGGCTAGTGCTCGCACGCGCGTGTGTTGCGAGGAGATCTGGTGGACGTGCACGGTGCGGTGGCGACTGCGAACAGCAGAGAGGGAGGAGGGAAACTTGGTGGCTGCTCACCGCGATTGCAGAGGGAAACAGAGGGGCGAGCTCGACGGTGAGGCGACGACGGCGTGGACGGTGGTGTGGCTGCCGTGCTCCTCCGTTCGCGCTCCGGTGTCGAAACAGTAGAGGAAGGCGAGGCGGCGTGGTTCCCGTAGTCAGGTGGCTAGGTGGAGCTAGGAGGTGGCGGCGCCATGGCGGGTTCAGAGGAGATCATCTCCGGCGAGGGATTCAGAGAGGGGAAACGTGGCGAGGAGAGGGATTGGCGGCGGATCCGAGGGGGGAACAGGAACCCTAGGCTTAGGGCACGGCGCCAGGGCCTAGGGGGTACTTATAGCGCCCTAGGGCTGCTCCTGGCCGTCGGGCGCCGCCGTACGGCGACGTGGCCTGCCCCGATGAGCGGCCGTACATGGAACAGAAGGATTGCACGCAATTCGAAGCGGTACGCGCGCGCTTAGCGGGCTGGGCTGCGCGCTAGGATGGGTTTAGCTGGGTTGGGCTGGTTAGGTGTCGCGCGGGCAGGTTTTTCTCCTTTTATTTTTTTTGCTGTCTGTTTTTTTTTGTAGCAATTAGAAAAGGAATAGATTGGGGGTTTTATGTGTTAGGAAAAATTCATAGAAAATTAGGGTGTGCTCATGGTGTTAAATACAACCAACTATCAAGTTTGAACTTCAAAAATATTTAAATTTTTGTGCTGTTTGGAAAATAAACCAAAATTGAAGGAGTTTCTTTATTAGATGAATATTAATAAAAACACACTTTTTAAAATAGGGTGACCCCTATAATTTAAGGTGATCAAAGACTAAAATTGTTTGGTGAAATTCATAGATTCAAATGGGTACTGATTTGAAGAGTTGGTTTGAATTTGAAAGTGATTTAGAATTAATTGATTGAATTAATTGTTTGATTAAAACCAACAAATTAATGAGTGATCAACATGGAATAAAATGGAACAAATTGGTTGTTTTCATTTGTGATTTTTATTCCAAATGTTGTAACAGAGCAAGTATGAAATAACCATTTGAATTTGTTTGAGTTTCAAGGTAAAATAGATGCAAAACAAATAGTAAACAAATGCAAACAAATAATTAAACATGATGACATGATGCAATACTTGAATTAAAACAAGAAAACAAACATTCTAAGGGATATTTCATACTTGGGATGTTACAGTTCCCTAACCTTTTGGACAAGTTTGACCTCCATTGTTGACCTCCAAAATCTTGCTATCTCTCAATCCCTCCAATGATTCTTGCTTCTACTTGAGGGAAAAGAGAGAGGAGATCTAGATCTACCACTTCACCAATCAATCCCTCCTCTTTGTGAGGGGAACCTATCTTATATTTACTAATTGGAGGCATCATTAAAAACTCCACGTTAATCCACATCATCAAAATTAATTAAGTTGTTGGATATTTTTTGTGTGGCTAGGATGAATCGGGTAAAAAAATATCATGTGGCACGTTACAAATAAACTGTCACGCTACTCTTAATTGTACGTGTGAAAAAAAATTAATTAAGTTGTTGGATATTTTTTGTGTGGCTCGGATGAATCGGGTAAAAAAATACCATGTGGCACGTTACAAATAAGATGTCACGCTACTCTTAATTATACGTGTGAAAAATAAAAGAGCAATGGGGTGGTTCTGGTGGAATTAAAATTAGATTGATCGTTGCCTGATATAGATCTGTTACCCTGCCATTAGCATCAACCGTGAAAACAAAGTCTGGTAGGAGTTAAAAGAGTTCTATTAGTATACGTTTGGAATCCTACAATCGGAGTAGTCCAACCAACCAGCTTTCTGTTTGTACCATAACGAATGGAAAAAAGATTGTCCATCTGTAACACGTCCATGCACAAATAGCACGTACGTGCATCCTACAAAACCATCTACAAATAGCCTTAGATCTAAATTATACTGTCACGATCAAATAAAATTAAAAGAGTTTCATTAGTATACGTGTGGCAAACTAGAATCGGAATAGTTCAATCTATCAACCATATATCTGTATCATAACGAATTAAAAAGTTCAGGATTATTGCATCCATTACACGTCCATGCACAGCCTGGCCTACATGTAGATGGCTCCCTGGCGTCTCCAGCTCCGTCGCCTCCGGCCACCGCACAAGCATCGTGTGTGGATCTCTTGCAGTTGCTGATGAGCCTGTCACCATCCTCGCCTCTTAGACTTGAGCACCTCAAAAGGACGGGTAGGCACTGGTCTGCTCCATTGATCTTTATATGCATGCTTCATCTTGGATCCCACCTTCACCTCCTGTTCTCATATGAAGAAACGAGAAAATCCAGTTTGGAATTTGTTTGCTCCCCTGATTTTGACTTAGATGACTTCATCAAAAATTTGGAATCGATGCGTCATCATGTTAAACTGAAATGGGTTAACTCTAAATACGCAGATAGTAAGGATTCAATACAGGATCTCGCCGATCATGTTCCTTTGTGTCCTTTCAATCTGCCAAGTTTTCAATATTTGACCATGCTCATTCTAACTTCTCCTTTTGGTTCCATAATATCATCATGATGATTGATGAAATCATGCAGTTTGAAAGAGAGTATTGTTGTGGTGATTAATTTCTCCAATGCATCCAGTCCTCCTCTTTGCACCAGTGCAGTACCAACTACCAAGCATAATGGCGGTTTGGTGAGTTGAGCGACCAGCGATGCTTGGTGGCCAGGAAAGAAGGAAGGCTCACCTAGAGCGATGAGCTCCACATGCACACCTATGTCCTGAGACGTCGGTGAATAAGGTAATGTCACCGTGTAGCTTTGTTACAAGAAAGTCTGCTAGGTTTGGCACATGCCTTAGTTCTGGGTTTGTGCCTTTCCTTTTTTTTTGTATAATTATAGCTTGAGTTGACATATGTTTTCTTATACATGCATATATAAGCACTATATGATATAGTATGTATATGTATTTCCACATTACAATTTATATTAACAAACTTATGAAGTTCAAAAATTTAGATCTTCATGTCGTGATAGTGTAGTTTTCCATGTTGTTTGGGTCTGAAAATAAGACTAATTGTGAATTTGTTCCAGTTCTGCTACCGTGTTGCTGAATAACATCTACTTGCTGGAGTTCGGCACATGGGTAACGACACTCCCTTTTATGTTACGGGAATTACAGTAAAATATTGGTGTGTTATTTTGGTAATGTAAAATATAATGGTGGTCTAAAAAGTATCTATCTACAATACATGCTCCGAAAAGTACAACATATGCGTGAAATTATCACCATGACATGGATGCTCTGAAAAGTATTAGCAAAGGAAGTAGAACTGACATTTGTAGGGTAAATTTTTTGTGATTTGATACAGGTAAGGTGAATCAACTTCAAGTTAGTGAGGCAGTCAGCAAGGGCCTGAGCACCATCATACACGCCATCTTCGTCAGTCTTGGAGCCATGACTGTCGAGGACGTATACAGCAGGAGAGGCGGGTGCAACTTGGAAATCGTCCCGGGAAGGTCAAGGTGAACCACATCGGCAGACTTAACATCATATTGGGTTCCAACGAGTGCGCCACCCGGGGCAAGGTGAATAAGAGCTGCAGCATCAGCAGCAGGAGCGTGCTTCTCCGTATACGTCCCATGCCTGGAGCAGAGGCGGTGGCAGTAGTGGTTGTGCAGCGATAGAGTGGGAAGTAGGGTCAACTAACGAATCACATTGGGGGCACCGCTGCTGAATGTCAAGGTTGTGGGAGGGCCGGCACGGCTGGATATCGAAATCGGTGAGCGTGAAAACTTACATGACGGGGATGAAGAGATAAGGGAAACTGGTAAGCCTCAACAACCGGGCCTTCGGTGGTACCGATTTGCATCCGTGAGCTCCTCCTTAACGACTACCTCTTTTGTCTGATGTTTCTTCCATTTCATCCCTACCCAGCAACTTCCTCAACTCACTGCATAGTGTCATTAATATCCAACAGTGATGGATAAAATACAGCCTATAGGTACAACACAAAGATTTGAGGTTTAGTGCTAATGAATGGGGAAAGTGCTTCTTCAATTATTTTGTTCAATGGAAGTGAGGAGATTTGAAGAACAAGAGCCTGGCCATATACAAGTTGGGCAGACGCACCCAATCATGAGTCAATGGATAATACATTATATGTGAATTTAATCGAAAAATATTCGAAAGACAAGATGCTTTTGGCAATTTCAAAGATATGTAAATAAGTTTTTTGAACCAAAACATAAATATACATCAATTTGTACACTCACACATGTCTACTAAATAATTTATACAAATACTCAATATATAGGAGTTTTAGACCTGTAATTTTACTGAGCAACTTAAAAAATATGATGAATCATGTCCATCCACACATGATTCTATTTGCAAGAGATTCTTTTACGGATACACAATACAACAGTTGCTAAGCACTGATATAGTAAACGCCATCAGACATTCTGAATTAATAAGATTTAACAAGACACAGGTGAACTAAGAGTAGAATTTTTCTACACATTTAACAACCGTTACACCAATTCTAACTATTACATTAGTCATAAAAAATCAACAAATTAACTAGCCCGTGTAGATGCACGGGTTGACGACTAGTTGGATCTAGATCTAGGGATTCATTTGTTGTTTTCCTTGTTCTTCCTCCTTCCTCCCTCCATAGCATTAGTTGCTTTGGTGGGATTTGGTAGAGAAGTTCTTGACCACTTTGTGTGTTCTTGCCATTGCATTAGGTGTATCGGTTTGACTTCCCCACGAGATTCGTGAAAGAGAAGTTCGTGAGCTTGTTACTCTTGGGTGCTTGGTCACCAGAGAGATTGTTCCTCTTGGGTGTATTGAGCACCCTAGATTGTTAGTGCTTGGGGCTTCCACCTTGTTTTAAGAAGCTTCGTTGAGAGCCTCCAATTGAGTTATGGAGAGAGCCTCAACCCTGTGTAAGGTTTGGTCAACGCCTTCAAGTCGACCTCATAGTGGAAACGAGCATCTCCCTCACCGGAGAAGCTCAAGGAGAATAAGGTGCGCACATCCGTGCTATTGAGGAGCGCCTAGGTGGCTCCCCACCTCTCCAACGAAGACGTACTTCCCTTGGGAAGGAACTTCGGTAATCACATTGGTGTCTCCTTGTGCTTCGGTTATTTCTATACTCTAGCTCGTTACTTATGCATTTAACTTTGTGATAGCCATCGTGATTGAAGTCATCTATCTTGCTATCACATAGTTGTATATCTTGCCTAGCATATCTTGTTGGTGCACATAGGTAAACCTAGCTTGTGTAGGTTTTGTGCTTGATAAATTATACGCTAGTTTTATTCCGCATTTACTCAAGCCTAAACCGTAATTATTTTAAAGCGCCTATTCACCCCCCCTCTAGGCGGCATCCTTATACTTTCAACTGGTATCAGAGCCAGGGCTCTCATTATTAGGCTTCACCGCCTTCAGAGGTAATGATGTCGCTTAGTGAACTAGTGCACGATCCCACATTTCATTTCGATGGCACAAACTATGATGTTTGGAAATTTCGCATGCTTATTTATTTTTGGGTCATGGACCCACATATGGAGCAAATTGTAGAGATGGGCTTTTCTCCTCCAAAGGATCCTAAAAATCCAACTTTAGAGGAAGAGAAAAACTCATCTCTCGATGCTCTTGCTATTAATGCGTTTTTCTTTCTTGTGAGCCTTGTAGTATTAAACCACTCTTTCCTATCGGGAATGCTCATGAGTTATGGACAAAGCTTCAAGATAAATATGGTGTGTCCAATGTTGGATAGGATGATTGTTATCCCTCCACTTCCGGCCGTGATGTGTTCTCAACTTCTTCTACTTCACCAACATGTGGTAAGCCACAAACTAATGAGATGGTGAGTAGTGATAGGATTTGCAATAAATATAGTGAGCTTATTATTGATGATCCTTCATCTCTATCTTATTGTCATGCCTCATCTTTGGACTTAAACACAACTAGAACCAAAAATGTTTTACATGCTTGTGTTGATAGTCTTTGCATATCATGTCGACATTGCTTGACTAAATCTCATGATGATATGCTTGCTTTATCTTGTTCCCATCATAAAACTGATCGTGTTTCCTCTAGTATTTGTATGGCTAACAATGTAAAGGAAACCCAACTCTCTATGGAACAAGATGTGGACTTGAGTGGTTCCTCAAGTAATGATCTATCATCATCTACCACCTTTTGCCTCGTGGCCAAGGATTCAAAGGTATCTTCCACTTTGAACCCCAATATATCTTATGATGATGTTGGTAAGGAGGTTGATGACGAGTAATTGGGCTTATGGTTATCAAGCCTTGTTGATGAGACCAAAGAAACTGTGAATGATCTCCTAGAACAACTTGATAAGGCTAACTCTCTTATAGATGAAAAGGAGGATATCATCGTGAGTTTGGAAAGTCATAGTGGTAGTCATTCTATCAAGGACAAAGAGCTTGAAAAGGCTTTTGAGAAAGAGCGGTCCCTTAGATCTTCTCTTGAAGAGAAACTATATAGTCTAGAAGAAACATATGTTATTAGCGTTTCTAAGCTTAGAAGGGACAATGAATTATCTCTTGCTCTTGCTAACGACCTCAAAGCTAAAAATGTTGATGCTTGTGCTACTAACTCTATTTCTTGTGAAGCATCCATATTAAAGGAGAATTTTGAGCTACGGGCTCAACTTGAGTTGCCAACTAGTAATTATGGGAAATTGGAAGAAACTCATGAAAAGCTCTCAAGCTCTCATAAGGATCTTCTAGTCTCCCATGAGAGGCTAAAATTAGCTCATAAGGCTATTTTAACTAAGGTAACATCTTGTGAGCCTCATGTGGACAAAGGCACAATATCTACTCTAAATGCTATATTGCCTTGTGCTAGTCCTAGTAATTCATCCTCTCATAATGTTCCCACATCTTATGATGAATTGCTTTCCTTACCTTGTTGCTCTAATAATTATGCATCTACTTCCTCTAGCTCTTGTGTTGATACTAACCATGTAGAGGGAATCAAAGATCTCAAGTCCCAAGTCACTTCATTGGAGAAAGACTTGGAGAATTGTCATAAAGGGAAGTCCACACTTGACAACATGTTGAGTGTCCAAAAATCCCCCAATGACAAGAGAGGACTTGGATTCATTTCCAATCACAAAAACAAGTCCAAGGTCGACAAGATGAAGGGCCATGAACAAGACAATAATTTGGCCAAGATTGTTTGCTTCAAGTGCAAGGTTGAAGGGGATCATGTTAGATCATGCCCTTTGAAGAAGAAGAAACTTAGCGAGAAGCAACAAGGGAAACAGCCACAAGTTCAACCTCAATCTCAACTTCAAGTTGAAGAAAGGCCTCTTCCCATGAAGACTCAAGCTAATGCTTATCAAGTTGATAAATCAACTAAGAAGAATGTAAGGAGTCGTTGTTGCTACTTATGTCGTGAAAAGGACCATCTTGCTTCTTCATGCACTAATGGTACATTATCCATCCCTATCATAATTGATGATGTGTATTCCATTCGGAAAGATAATGTGGGCAATGTGTTTGCCAAATATGTTGGTACTCAAAGTGGTGTCAAGAAAAGAACCATTTGTGTTTCCAAGCCTATTGTGACTAACCTCTTAGGACCCAACTTGGTTGGGGACCAACAAGCTCAAACATGATCAATAGGTGTTATTGGAGGGCATTGGAGACTTGGCTCAAACATGATCAATAAGCTCAAACATGAAGAATTAAGGGATCTTCATCAATTATATTTCCTCAAGCCAAGCCATTTGCATCATATATATCTCTTATCCAATGTTCCTCTTTGCGGTAACTTGTATTTAAAAACATATAGTCATTTGAAAGTTGCTTGCTCCCTTGCATATGTTAGTTTTGTTTCTAGCATGTGTTTGTACATGTTGTGCTTACTACTTACCCATGTTGGTTAATCTAGTATGAGTTTGTGGTTTGCACTCCATGTACTTGTGTGCTTTGTGTTGAGCCTTCATTTTCATTCTTGCTTATTTTAGTTGGCTCTTTGGGAGATTAATGGACTATCCCATTTGGGGGGGGGGGGGTAATATGTTTGGCACTTTACTATCCTAAAATGTGTGTACATGAGGAATACCACTTAGTGTTGATATATCAATATTATCTAGTCTCTATGTGGTATGTCATTCTCATGAGAAATTCAATTTCTAAATGTCCATTAACTTTATCTAGTTGTATTTATTTTTGCCTCTTGTTGTTTTCAATGGATTATCACATTATGGGGGAGTAATAAGCTATGTGCATATTACAAGCCTAGAAAATGTGAACATATGAGGTATTGCCGCCTAGAGTTGATATTCTAGTTATATTGATCCTAAGTGGTATGTTGCTCAAACAAGTTCCATATTTTCTTAAAATATATTTTGTCTCTCTTCTTTGGTATCTTGTTTGTAATAGAGTTTCTTGTTTCCTTTCTTTTCGGTTCTTTTTGTTTTGAATCCTTCAAGAATCCCTTTCTAAGCATGTTTTTTATTATTCCTATCTTTTACCACATGCTTATGTTTTGTGAATATGATTGTGAACAAATATACCACCGAGAAATAACTCCATACATCTCTTGTCTTTGACAAGTCATAATAATTTGTGGTAAGTTTATTGATCATATTTACTTTGGCCATTGATCTAAAATTGCCTTGTTTCTTGCCAAGGATTTGTTTGGTTCAAACTCCTTTATGTCTTCCTTGCTCTACTCAAAATTTGTTTTATGCTTTCTTGAGTTAGGAAAAGAAATGATCCCATTCGTGTGCACTTTCATTCAAAGTCATACTTCTTTGTGTTTCATTTCTTGGGGAAGCTATCCTACATTGAGTAGAACACAATTCTTTAATTTGTATTGCATCTTATTGCTTTTCTTGAGCTTGACTAGTGTTTGAACAATACATATGGAGAGTAATGATTCCATTGTGTGCATCTTGTATTCAAATGCAATATAATAATTAATGCACTATTATTGGAAGAACTATCCTATATGTGTTTGAACACTTGTTGTCTTGAAATTGGTATTTTATCCCAATGACTTGTCTCTTTGGAAGACGAACATTTTTCGTCTTGGTACTTTGTGTGCCATCATGAAAAGTGTAGAGGGTTTGTTTATTCTTTGATTTTTTTGTTATCTTCTCTATTTGGTTTCCTAAATCATGTGTTGATTTGGGGTTTTGATATAATTTGGACACTTCGTTTGATTTTAGTGCCTTCTTTGTTCTAATTGGTATTTTGTCTAATTTGTATCTTGTTTGGTTCTTGAAAGTTTTGTGCATGTATATTTACTATGTATATCCTTTGACATGCTTACTTTCGTTGATCCAATATATAGGATAAAATCCATCAAATCCTAAATGGCTAAGATGTGCATGAAATTCAAATTCATATTAATATGCACATATTTATGTGGAGTTTGTCCTATGTATTGTAGTTGTTCTAACTATTTTGGACCCAATAAGTCTGGGAACCATTTTGTACTTGATTTTTATTTTTAGGTACAATGGAGAAACATTGGTTGCTTGCTCCATTCATAAGGAAGGTATTCTCACCATGGTATTATAGGAGTCAAGCTACGATGATTATCAAACTCGCATCCTCTTCATCACCAATGTCGTCTCGGTAAAAAGTATCTATTCCATGCATACATTTCTAGCTTTCAACCTTGTGTAGGTTGCATCTCGGCATGAATTCCATTTGTTGCATTTAATTTGGCTCTTGCAAATGTCTTATCAAAAGCATCTTTATTGCAACTATGAGTAAGCCGGGATGATTACATACTAAGGGGATATTATAATCATTTTCATGATTCACCAATCCCAAGTATATTAATCTAGTAACTTCTACTTGAAGTCTCTCATATGCAATATTGATGAATTCTCAAAAACCATCTGAATCTTTTGTGATATGCGTTACCTTTCTCGAAGCATTCCAACTATCACCTTTTCTTTGTGATATTTGTGATGCTTTGATGAGTTTATTGTTTGTCCATCTATATCCCCTTAAAATTAAACTAAGCTTAGTTCTTTGCTTTTAAGCAAAATCTTATTGGTATATTTATGAACCTATCTTGGATATCATGTTCTTCACCTTTGTACCTATTTTTGTGTGTGCATATTTCTTTGTGTATATATATATTTGTGATTGGTGTCCACTTAGAAACTTATACACACAAGAATAGTTACATCTTTAATTGATATTATATTTCTTTAGTGACCACGTTTTATTGCTTTATATTCCTTGGTGGTTCCTAACAGGCACAAGCTTTGCTTTTCTTTTCGTATTCCTTTTGCATCTTATAAAGCTCGTGGACCTATGTGTTTTATCATTTGTTGGTTTGTGTGTATGGGAAAGATATGATATGCACTATGTGCCTCATATATTTAAAGACTATGTTGAAGCTTTGCTCATCCTATTAGTCTCCTACAAATGTCTTTCCTTGTCACACTCATCTCTTTCGGTTGAGTAAATCTCTACTTGTCGCTTCTTGATCTTAATTTCTCAACTCTTGTTTGTTTGCAAGTTATTTTGCTTCATTTCCAATCTATTATCTTGCTCTTGTTTGTGTTCAAAATTATATAGAAGGGAGTAATGATTCCATGTTGTGCACATTATATAGTAATTCAAATCTAACATTGTGCATGTACCTTGGGGAGTTCCATCTTGATTTTTTAGAACACTTGGTTGATCTTATCATAATATTGATTTCGGTCAATCGGTTTTTCAAATCCTTTGGTTGGTTTCTTCTTTGTGAAAGTATCCTTCAATTTGACTTTGCTTGTAAATCTTTGGATCCTCAGTATAGATATCCCTCCATCTATTCGTAGTTGGATATATGCACTTGATTTCTCTCATATCATGAGGAATGCATACACTATGGGGGAGCTCTTATTATATTGGCCTTCTAATCTTTTTTCCCATTTCGGCAATGGATGCCAATGGGGGAGAAGTTTAGAGGGTTTAAGGGAATTTGGTTCTATGCTTTAGTTTCGTTCTTAAGCATTTGCCTTCCATGCTATTGCATCCTTGCTCTTTGTTTTGCATGGTTGCTTAATTCATCATATAAACCCTTGTAAAAAAGGGACTGTCATCAATTACCAAAATGGGGGAGATTGAAAGTGCATGGTGCCCCCATATGTGGTTTTGGTAATTAATGACAATCCTTATGGACTAATGTTTTCATTGAGTTATCCTTGTAGATCTTGTCCATAGGAAATAATGGAGTTCACGTGTTGAACTCTATTAGCTTCCTTGATGGCCATTGTTATATTCAAGTATTTATATGAAGAATGGTCATGGTTTGAGTTGAGCTTATTGCTAGTGTGTCTTGAAGAAAAGTATTAGGTTATCCTTCATGGTTATCTTCAAGATATCATCATTTGAAGTAAGAAGAAAAGATACAAGGTTGATCAAGCTAGTGATCAACACACAAAGCTACAAGATGTACCAAGTGGGATTGTGTATCTCGTGGTATGGTAAGAAATTGTCAATATAGCTTTGTGATCTAACCCATATATATGTGTGTGTGTGTCATCTCTATGTGAGGTTAGGTATCTTTCCATGGGCATGAACAAAAAGGAAGATTTCATATAGCCCATGGTCTATGTCATCGTCAAGCGGTGTTTGTCACCTAGCTTGACGTGGAAGCTCAAGTGAAGCATCTAGAAGAAATCCTATGCTTGATGCTTGCCACCCTTTTGGAGTTTGTGGTCTCGTGAAGATTTGCCATTAAGGGTATCTCCCATAATGGTGTATGGGGGAGCTATCCTCTCCCATAGGGGTGTATGGGGGAGAAACTTGCAAGTCTTCATCAAGCGGAGCATGTGCTAGCAAGCACGATCAAGAAAGAAGATCCAACTTGAGAGAGTCAAGATCGTCATCATCTAGCTCAATTGGATTGCGCAGAGCAAAGGTATGACTTAGATAGGGTTTCTATTTTACCGGTCTCATTATGCTAGTTGGGAGACCGGATTATAGAATAGATAACCGTACTATCAAGAGGGGCTCTTGAATGCATATCTTGATCGTATCTATCGTAGAAAGCTCAAACCTTTGCATACTTGGCATCATCCTTCTTGGTTCGTATTTGGGTTTTATCCATGTAAGGTTTTAGAGCTTGTCATGTTCTTCATGTCAAGCTCATGTTCATAAAAAATGGATTTCGTATGAAAAACTTATCGCATTTTTATTGTTGGAGGTTTCTACCGGTTGTCCTTTATTGATAGGCCAAACCTTTCATCATTTGGCTTTATATTCCCATTTTTGACTATGACGTTTCCCTGCATATTCTTGTAGTGCTCGTTGTTGCGATTTCAACGAGCCCAAGAACATCGAAAACGGAGTCCGGATGCAAAAGTTACGACCGTTTTCATATCGGGTGTTCTGCAGTTTTTTCCAACACCGAAGGTTCCGGTGCTAGCTCCACCAAAAACCCTTCCAGGATGATGTTGGCGGAACCTCCGGTGAAACCACCGGAGGTTCCGGTGTCTGGGGCAGTTTTCCAGCCCTTTTGGTGTTCTAACTCATCCGGGGGGCAGAGGTTCCGGTGGTCTCACTGGAGGTTCCGCCCCTGCGCGATTTTGCCCGCAACAGTTGGATATTTGGGTGACCTATTTAAGGGGCCTTCTTCCCCAATGGTTCCCTAACCTTTTGGGCAAGTTTGACCTCCATTGTTGACCTCCAAAAGCTTGCTATCTCTCAATCCCTCCAATAATTCTTGCTTCCACTTGAGGGAAAAGAGAGAGGAGATCTAGATCTACCACTTCACCAATCAATCCCTCCTCTTTGTGAGGGGAACCTATTGGATCTAGATCTAGGGATTCATTTGTTGTTTTCCTTGTTCTTCCTCCTTCCTCCCTCCATAGCATTAGTTGCTTTGGTGAGATTTGGTAGAGAAGTTCTTGACCACTTCATGTGTTTTTGCCATTGCATTAGGTGCATCGGTTTGAGTTCCCCACGAGATTCATGAAAGATAAGTTCGTGAGCTTGTTACTCTTGGGTGCTTGGTCACCGGAGATATTGTTCCTCTTGGGTGTATTGAGCACCCTAGACGGTTAGTTCTTGGGGCTTCCACCTTGTTGTAAGAAGCTTCGTTGAGAGCCTCCAATTGATTTGTGGAGATAGCCTCAACCCCGTGTAAGGTTTGGTCAATGCGTTCAAGTCGACCTCATAGTGGAAACGAGCATCTCCCTCACCGGAGAAGCTCAAGGAGAATAAGGTGTGCACATCCGTGCTATTGAGGAGCGCCTAGGTGGCTCCCCACCTCTCCAACGAAGACGTACTTCCCTTGGGAAGGAACTTCGGTAATCACATCGGTGTCTTCTTGTGCTTCGGTTATTTCTATACTCTAGCTCGTTACTTATGCATTTAACTTTGTGATAGCCATCGTGCTTGAAGCCATCTATCTTTCTATCACATAGTTGTATATCTTGCCCATCATATCTTGTTGGTGCACATAGGTAAACCTAGCTTGTGTAGGTTTTGCGCTTGATAAATTATACGCTAGTTTTATTCCGCATTTACTCAAGCCTAAACCGTAATTATTTTAAAGCGCCTATTCACCCCCTCTAGGCGGCATCCTTATACTTTCAGAAGCACTAGGAGCCACCTGTTCTTCACATCTAGATGCGTGGATGTAGGTTTTGGAGTAGGAAATCACGAGTACGAAACCTAGAAACCTAGATTTTGAGTATTAGGTTTGAATCATGAGAAGACTTTGCCTCGCAAGAAAAAAATCAGCTTCTCAAATGTCCGAGGGAGTGTTCTTGGCACAACGTCGCGAGAACCTATATATTATTGAACGCAACCGCTTGATGCCACAGTTCCGGGGTAAGGACCCTCGATTCCACACCGTCTTTCAAAGCCAAATTTATCATGAGATCTTGATGAGGAAGCCCAAGGAGAATATTGCTCCTCAATATGCTATTAATTTTGGTCATATGGAGAGGAATCCCAAGTACTTTGGAGAGGCACTAGAGATTTTTGAATGACTTGGCCTTGCTCCCATTATGCAAGTCCAACAAGATTATGATGAAGGATTGGTCTGTGAGTTCTTGGACACAGTGCACCTCGCCAATGAGACAGAGTGTCATCTTATTTGGATGACCAAGGGACAAGAACTGACTATCAAGTGGTCTGAAGTTGGGGTTCTTCTTGGCGGTTACCCGGATCATGGACCTTTTGCCGGTGGCGAGGAGTTTGACAATGGATGGTTCCATGTTCATGCCACCAATACTCAATCACTCTCCAAGGATCAACTCACCCCTCTGTATCACTGGAAGAAATTTGCTGTTGGGTTTGTCAAAGGTCTCTACCCCACTTATGATGTTATGCTCCGCATCTATCGAGAGACCATCAACCCAAAGGCAGGGAACATTGATGAGATCCAAGGCTTCCTCAAGAATCTCATGCTTCTTACTCATGAGAAGCGGCTTGCCGGTCTGACTCAGAAGCTTGATGTTCTCGATTATCTGTGGAATGAGTTGTGGCATGTTATCGTCCAGAGGAAGAATGCTTGATTTGGGCCCTTTATCATGAAGGTCATCTTGAATGTGTGGGAGAACAAGTTCCTGGACGATCCTATTGATGATGATAATTGGATCCCACACACGGAGAAGAGACTTCTCATCAAGGACCACACCGAGCTTATTGTGCATCCCACCCCTGCTGCTCGCAAAGGCAAGGCCAAGCCACAGGTCATCATTGATGAGGAAGATGAAGAAGAGGAAGCTGGTCCCTCTCGTCCTCCTCCTTCTGATAGTGCCTTCAAGTGGATGGCAAGGGCCCTCAAGAAAGTGTTCCAAGTGAACAAGAAGATTGAGCAACATCAATGTGAGCTTCATTATGACAAGGAGCTTAAGCACCGCACATCAGCACAGGCAGAGCGTCAACTTCGTCGTGATGGTGGCGAATCTGTGGAGTCCCCGGTGCTACCTAGCATCACCAACTGGGACAAGTGGCAAACCAAGGATTCCAAGGGCAATCTTATCGAGTGGTCTGATGAGGAACCTGGAGAAGAGGTCACCAGCTCTCGCCGCCGCGCCCGCCCTCCGAGCATGGATAACTCCTCCGAGTGATCTTCGGGACGTTAGCATCGGTCTCCCCCCTCTTTTGGTATCTTGATGCCAAAGGGGGAGAGATATCTACTTAAGAGCGGACATTTGCATGGGATATCTCTCAAGCATGTTTTCGATTTGCATCTTTCTTCTTGCTTGAGAGAGTTGGTTATTTGGAAACTTTGTTTGTTTAAATTATTGTGCATTGTGAACCTCGTTATATGCATTATGTGAGCTCGTGAACTTAGTACCTTAATTCTATCACTTGTTGTGTGCTCACTATTACATATGTGTTTAGATATCCATATTGTTTAAATTCTCTCAACATGAAGGGATCATATCTCTAGGGGGAGCTCCGTCCATGTTGTGTGTTATAATTATGCAAATAGGGATGTTGTCATCAATTACCAAAAATGGGGAGAATGAAAGACCATCTTCCGTTTTGATAATAAATGACAACATACCTATTGGACTAATGTCTATTTTTTATATATGAAAATGCCCAGGTTCATCAAGTATACAATCTATATGGGTTAAAAAATTGTTTCGAATGGAAAGAGCTCGAAGAAACAAAGCTGGAGAGCTATTTTTGCAAGCAGCGGAGGCTCCGTTGAAACCAACGGAACCTCCGCCCCATTCATTTTCCAGCACAGTCCAGGCGCGGGCCTCCAGTGTTGGGTCCGGTGTGGCCTCTGCCGAAAACACCTTCGGGTGCATAAGAGCAGAGGCCACAACGGAGCCTCCGCTGTACATCCGGTGGGCGGAGCCTCCGGTGAAACCACCGGAGCCTCCGCTGGCTCCACTACCCCACTGTGAGGCTAGCCTCCGGTGGCGCCTCCGGTGGAGCCTCCGCCAAAATGGCGTTCGGGTGGATAAGAGCGGAGGCCGCAGCGGAGCCTCCGGTGGGAGAAGCCTCCGCCAAAACCACCGGAGCCTCTGCCCTGCAGGATACAGCGTGAAGAAAATGGGATGCGCATTTGCGCGCATGTGAAGACCACCGGAGCCTCCGGTGCTGCGTGGACTGCACAACGGCCACTTGGGGGAAGGGGTATTTAAAGCCTTCCCCTACCTCATAAATGCTTAAGCTTTTCCCACTCTCTCTCCTAGCCATTAATGAAAGCTTCAACCTCCTAGATCTCCCTCTCCAACCACCCAAACACTCCCATACTTTGTGGATAGCTAGAAGAGATCTAGATCCGTGATCCCACCAAAGGAATTTCAAATCCATCCACCACACCCTAGTAGATCTAGAATCCTACTTGAGGCCTAGAAACCTTAGTAGATCTTGTGCTTGTAGCTTCCACCTTGTTGCAAGAAGCTTCGGATTGCTTGAGAGCCTCCACCCATCTTGTGGAGTGACCTCGAGCTCGTGTAAAGGTTTGGTCAACGCCTTCAAGTCGACCTCATAGTGGAAACGAGAATCTCCCTCACCGGAGAAGCTCAAGGTGAATAAGGTGTGCACAACCGTGCTATTGAGGAGTGCCTTGGTGGCTCCCCACCTCTCCAACGTAGATGTACTTCTCTTGAGAAGGAACTACGAGAATCATATCCTTGTCTCTTTGTTTACACTTGTGGTTTATCTTGTTACCTTTCGTTTTACTTCCCTTGCATATCTTATCTTGTTCACATAGGTTGCTCACCTAGTTGCACATCTAGAGAACCTTATCTTATCTCGCTTAGCCCTACTAAAAGGAAAAGAAAAGAAAAATTGGTAGTCAACCTATTCACCCCTCTAGTTGACCATAGTGCACTTTCAGGAAGTGCCCCCGGATCCATCTCCACTGACTCCACCGGAATCTTCATCGCCGTTGTTGTCTCCTATGATGAGGAGGGAGTAGTTCGCCCCCGGGACTGAGGGCTCTACCGGTAGCTATGTGTCTCATATCTCTCTCCCATGGTGTGATCTTTATGTGATCATGAGCTTTGTAATGTAGTTGAATATTATATGTTACTCTTCATCTGTTATGCTACTCAAGTGGTTTTGTTATGAGATCTTCGTAGACACTTTGATCACGGTGTAAAAAGGTGATAGTGTGTGCACCGTGTGGTTTAGCATGATATTTATATGTTGTGTTGGATGACCCTACGAAATTGTGATGTTTGTCTAGTACCTTCTAGGACGCTCATAGTGACATTGTGGGGTTAACTATACATGGGAATGCGGCTGTGAGCAACGGCGAAGCTAGAGTATTTGACACCCGGGTGCCTAGAGGGTGCACGAACATATTAAAAACATTATTAGGGGGTGCATATGTGGTGAAAATATGCTAATTTACTAAGAAATTTATTTCCACCCGGTGTCCTGTGTACCCCCAAGGCTGGTTGTGGATCCGCCACTGAATGTGAGGAATGCTGTTACAGCCCTACGCAATGAATTGGTGTTTTTTATTCGACCGGAGAGTGGTTCAGAGTAGCATAGTGAAGAGAGATATTTATGCATTCAATTATGTTATCATTGTTGAGAGTGTACACTAGTGAAAGTAGGATCCATAGGCCTTGTTTCTAAGCATTGATACACCGTTTACAATCAGTTCTGCTACATGTTTGCTTGCTGCAATTTTTATTTCAGATTGCTATTATCACTTATAATCATCTATATTTCTTGTATTTCACTCTCTCTTCGCCGAACTAGTGCACCTATACAACTGACAATTGTATTAGGTGTGTTGGGGACACAAGAGACTTCTTGTATCGTAATTGCAGGGTTGCTTGAGAGGGATACCTTTGACCTCTTCCTCCCTGAGTTCAATAAACCTTGGGTGATCCACTTAGGGAAACTTGCTGATTTCTACAAACCTCTGCACTTGGAGGCCCAACACTGTCTAAAAGAATAGAAGCGTGCGTTGACATCAAGGGTTGCCGGAGTGACAGAAACCTAAACCCCCGTTAGGAATCCAATGCACGAGGAAGCATAGAATCCCGGATTTTTAAGGCTGTGGTTAGATTTAAATTAATGACTTTCTTGTATTTGCGGATACTTACGAGGGGTATAATCACAAGTATGTATTAGTCCTAGTTGGCCGGTGCATTAGCATAGGTTCACCCACACAACACTTCACGAACCAATGGATATTAATCAACCATAACGAAGCGAAAGCATTTGACGAAATTCCCATGTGTCCTTGAGAACGTTTGGTAGTCATAAGTAATACAACTGACCCGTCCTTTGCTCTCAAAGGGATTGAGCTACTTGCTGCAATATTACTTACTGCACTTTATTTACTCGCATTTTATTTATCTGCTAAATCAAAAACCACCAAAAACCCGTTTGCTAGTGTTTACAGTGAATCCTCTATCCAACCTGCTTGTCAACATGTTCTGCTCCTCGTTGGGTTCGACACTCTTATTTATCGAAAGTACTACGATACACCCCCTATACTTGTGGGTCATTAGTCTTATCGAGCAAAGCGAAATCAAGAAAGGTGTTCCATCTTGAGGAGATCAAGATCTTCATCATCTAGCTCCAGTGGAATGCTCAAGGCAAAGGTATGATCTTGATAGTTTCTCTATTTTATCGGTCTCATAGAATTAGTTAGGAGACCGGTTTATAGGATATATAACCGTACTATCAAGAGGGTCTCTCGTATTAGCAACTTGATCGCATCATTCGGAGAGAGCTCAAACCTTTGCATACTTGGCATAATATTTCTTGGTTCTTATTTGTGTTTTCTCCATGTGTGGTTTTAGGTCTTGTCATGTTCTTCAAGACAAGCTCGAGTTCATCAAAAACGGATTTTGCATGAAAAACTTATTGCGTTTTTTATATTGGAGGTTTTACCGGTTGTTCCTTTATAGAGAGGTCGAACCTTTCATCATCTGGTTTTATCCTACAATTATGGACCATGATGTTTCTTTGCATAATATTGTTGTGCTCGTTGTCGCAATTTTAACGAGCCCAAGATCATCGAAAACGGAGTCGGATGCAAAAGATATTGCATTTTTAGTGAAGAAGGTTTTCTGGAAACTGGGAGGCCGGCCTAGGCCGGGCGACTCTGTTAGGTGGGCGGCCTGGAGGCCCGGGACGCGCAGAATGCCCCCCAACGGGCTTATTTTGGGGGCCTACATAAGGGGTCTTCTTCCCCAATGGTTCCCCACCTTTTAGGCAAGTTTCCCTCACCATTGTTGACCTTTTGGAGCTTGCTCTCTCTCTATCCCTCCATGATTCTTGCCTCCAATTAGAGGGAAAGAGAGAGGAGTTCTAGATCTATGTTTCCAGCAATCCATCTCCCCTCTTAGTAAGGAGAAGCCTTTGGGATTCATTTGTTGAGTTCTTCCTTGTTCTTCATCTCTTCTCCCCCATAGCATTTGTTGCTTTGGTGAGAGTTGAGAGTGAAGGATTTGGGCACTTCTTATGTTCTTGCCGTTGCATAGGTTGAATCGGTTTGAGTTCTCTACGAGGATTCATTCGAGCGAAAGGTTGAGAAGCTTGTTACTCTTGGGTTCTTGAAGTGCCCTTGAGCTTGTCCTCTTGGGTACTTGGAGTGCCCTAGACGGTTGTTGTTGTCTGAGAGTTTTGGTGGCTCCGGACCTTGTTGTCCCGGAGTTTTGGTGGCTCGAGACCTTGTTGCTATCTCGGAGTTCTGGTGGCTCGCAGGATATTGTTGGGAGCCTCCAATCGAGTTGTGGAGATTGCCCTAACCTTGTACGGGATCGGTGACCGCCCTCAAAAGTCCCATAGTGGATCGTGATACTCCGCATTGGTGGAGGCACGAGAAGAGTAAGGTGAGCCATTGGGCGCTTGGAGTCATTGTGACTCCACACCTCTCCAACGGAGATTAGCTTCCATTGAGAAATGAACTTCGGGATAAATCATCATCTCCACGTTTCTCGGTTATTACCCGATCTCTTTACTTATGCAATTTACTTTGTGACAGCCATCGAGATTGAGGTAACATATGTTACTATCACATAGTTGTTTGAATTGTTTAGCAAAGTTGTTGGTGCACATAGGTGAACCTAGTTTGTTTAGGTTTTGGCTTGATAAATTAAACGCTAGTTTTATTCCGCATTATTTAAGCCTTAACCGTAATTATTTTTAAACGCCTATTCATCCCCCTCTAGGCGACATCCGTGTCCTTTCACACTGGGCCTGAATCGGGTGGCGGCGCGATGAAGTCGGGAATCACATGGATCAAGCTATAAAGGCTACGAGCAAGGGCAAGTCTCAGTCATCAATAGTCTTATCTTCGTTCGACAGCTTGCATTCCACGATTCTTCAAAAGTCCTTCTTAACTCAGTTGGTTTGATCTTATGCTCCAAAGCTGCTAGGGTTCGTGGTGGTGAGATGGGGCGAGGGAGATGATGAATAGGGGGCAGAAGAGACATGCCCCACATAAATCTTCGGGTCACTTAACAATGGCAATCTGGGGTAATATTCTCATCCACGAAGACCAGAAGGTGTAATAATGTTCAGTGGAGGCGTGAAGAGGCGATGGACTGTCAGAATGATTCCAACGAGGACAGTTAAAGTGGGCGTACCATCATAATTTCCATTTAATAGTAAAGATTTGATGATCTGGGTGCACATTGATGACACATATATTTCACCATATCTACACAATAATGTACATTTGTGACCTTATTATCTATCGTTATATGTGTGCGACTAGATCAACACGAAAAACAAGCACGTCGATGATTTTGACACACACGACGATCACCACGGCATCGCCATCGGACAATCTCTGCTCAAATCCGCTTTCAACACGAATCGCGAACACGTAATAAAGAGGACAAAATAACCTGCCGAAACAAAACAAAATCTAGCCCCCTGTGTGCAAACATAAGAAAGTGTCCACGCCTGCCCGCGGGGACCCACACCGCCACCGGCTTCCCCGCGCCCGCCCGCCCATGGCCATTTCCCCCCTCGCCGTCAGCGGGGCCGCCGTCGCCACGCTCGCCGTCCTCGGCCTCGCCGTCTTCGCCTGCCGCCGGTGGCGCCGCGGTGGACCCCCCGCGCCTCCTTCTCCGCCCACTTCCTCCCCCCAGGTCAGACCCCTTCCCTCCTTCCTTCGTTTGTTCCTTCCATTTCCGATCATGGCAACGGATCTGTTGCCGGGAGGGACCACGGTCTTCTCCCGTCTTTCTTGGGTGCCGCGAATCTTGGAGTGGTTAGTACGAGGGCGCCCTGTTGGGTTTGGCGATTTGGTCTCGACTTTCGAGGGATCGGGATAGCGGGCGGCCGCGGGGCGTTCTTGGAATCTTGGTGGTACATAGGGTTGAACATTCTGGGAAGATTGTAGCGGACGGGGGTGCGGTGTCGAAACTGTATCTTGTATCCCTGTTCCCCGCGCTAGACGATAGTCTTTGGTGACTGTTGGATCGGTGAATTCGTGCTGGTCTCTATCCCGGTTATAATATTTGAGCAAAGTGGGGGTTTGATCTGATTACTAGCCTTTGCCATTAGGGTTAACGAGCCAAGATGTGGATGATTTGAAGGAGGGCGAGTGGTCTGGCCAACGGGAGCAATCGGGCAAACCATGACCATCTTGCAAGCGTACTAAGCCAATGCTTCTCAATGCATTGGACTGGCCTTATATGTACCTCAGCCATATCCCCTGTTCATCTACTTAAGCCACTCCCCATTTTCTTGTACCTATCTGTAGACCTTTTGCTACCAGCCACTTCTTACCAGAGTACGCGCTTGATTAACTTAAATGCCTCACGATCTATATCATGTTGAATGATAGTACATTGCATCTCATATGGTTTTACATGAGAACAACCACATCCACTCAAACACACAACTGGTACTGGCGCTGTAAAATCTCTGCTGTCTTGCTTTCTTGCCAAGAACATATAATGTTATGTTTCATTTTGATCCTACAATTGTTTGATAGAAGATAAGGAAAACTTACTCTGCTTCTTTTCCTGATTTTTTTTTTTGTTTACTTTGGCTGCCGTAATGCAACTATGTGAAAAAAATAATAACAGCGAATGCAATAGATAAAACTAAATAAAAGTTTTTTTTTTTTTGTAAATGGAAGGTGGAGGTATCTAATTGATATCACTCTGTGCTTGCAGGACGATGATATCTACAGGCCTCTCATATCAGATAATTTGGGTGACCACTCAGGCCCAAGCAATAAGCATTGTAGCAGTACTGCTGGTGAATCCGGAATTTGGAAGAATAGGAGTAGCACTTCACCGAGGACGCATAGCCACCCCACTGAGTCTCATCCTATCGAAGGTACATACATACTTACACCTAGACTTCATCATTGTATTATACAGGAGCAACCCATTTAATTTTGCTTGGATTTTTGGCGGTACTCAGATTCTCTAATAAAATCAGCATAATTTTGTAAAATATATGCTTCTTTTACTGTAGGAGAGATTCATGTGATTGACGTTACAAACGGTACAAAGGAAGATCTCCATTTGGGAAGTACGCTTAAGCGTACAGCAGAAGCAAGTTCGCCAACACCTGAGGCAAAGCACATAAGAAGGGCTTCTGGAGAGAATAATAATGGTGGCATTCCCGTGAAGGACATTACAGTTGGTAAAACGTCATTTCATTACTTGGATGTTTTAGTGGCCCTTATGTTGCAAATGCTGTGTCACACGCATATGCTCATGATGTTTGATCATTTGCTAGGAGTGCAGGAAGCCACCTAGCCTTGGAGGTCATAGCTGGCCCATCTCATGGAATAAACTGCTACCTGCAGTCAGATAATACGGCCATGCTCCCGATGACTCTTGGAAGGGTTCCTCAAAGTGATTTGGTGTTAAAGGATTCTGAGGTGTCAGGAAAGCATGCACAGATTAACTGGAATGCAAATGTAAGTTGCTCACATCATTTCTTATTTTTGCACCTATATCATCCTACTGTATCTAAACCTTATATCATTTTGAATGACAGAGTGTTTCTTTCCTTGTGCTTGAACTTTCAGTGCTTTTCCTTTTATTTTTATTACCTGTGTGTAGAGTTTGCAACTGCTCTTTCTGTTGTCAGTGATGATAGATTGATGCTATACTACATATTTAAGACATTTCATTTGGCTACAAATATGATTTCTCGGGGCATTTCCAGGTTGCACATTATATATATGGGAATATTAAAAATATTACATTATGCGTCTTTGATTCATAAATCATAATGGAAGAGGGCCTGACCATTCTACCAGTAATAACATATTCCATTCATATCATCATATGACATATACCTGCGAATATCTCTAGCATTCTTCCGTTCGCGTATTATAAAATCATCACTCTTTTATTGCAGGCACTCAAATGGGAACTTGTGGACATGGGCAGTTTAAATGGAACTTTCTTGAATTCCCAGTCAGTTAACCATCCTGATGTTGGTTCTAGACGCTGGAGTGAGCCTGCTGACCTTGAAGATGGTGATATTATAACTCTTGGAAGTTCATCAAAATTATCTGTAAGTATTAACTTGTTTTTATGTTATCAGTAGCACGAGTAATCTTTGACTGGCCATGGGCCCACTGTTTGTAATCATGCGATGGTTCATGTTTTAGGCATTCAATTGCCCTTCTGCTCGAAAGGACATTCCTGTGCGTTTGTTCCCCATATAAATCGAATTATATCCTGTTCAAAGTGGCATGGTATACTCATAGTCAAACCTGTTACCACCATCAGTTATAAATCTTATTACCAGTTCAGTTGATAAGCTGACCTATATGTCATCCACATGGCACGAGAACATTGAAGCCTATAGACACAAGAAAGTCTTCAACATATTTGAACTCCATGTTTTAATTCTAGCATTCATCTGTTTCTTGGATTATTTATCTGAGTCCATCTTTGTATGGAAAATAAATTTCTAATAATGCTACCTCACTAGGTTCAAATTTCACCCCAAAATCGACAAGTGCCAGTAGGAGTTGGCATGGCATCTGATGCAATGATAGCCCGCCGAACTGGAAAGAAACTCCCCATGGAGGATGTCAGCTGCTATAAGTATCCTCTTACTGGTGCGGAACAGGTACGTAAGTAATGTAGATGATTTCCGAAAGAGTGAATTCATTCTGATTATTATTTTTTACACAGTTTGGGCTATTTGGCATTTTTGATGGCCATGGAGGGGATGGGGCTGCAAAAGCTGCCAGCAGGTAAACTATTTTTGCATATGCTTGACTTTGCGTGATATGGTGATCTATACGCTGAATTGATGGTGGCTGTTGTTGTGTAGGATTCTTCCAGAGAATGTTGCAAACATTCTTTCTAAACAGGAAACAATAGAAAGAGTTCTTGCATGTGGCAATGCTTCAGATGTCCTTAAATGTGCCTTTTCCTTGACGGAAGCTGCACTCAATCATCAGTATGAGGTTTTCCTTTTATCTGGCTTTCTTGCCTGGTGCACACATTAGTATTGTCAAGTTTTCAGCATGTTGCCTGTAATCATATTGCTCTTAAGTTTATGAACTTGATGAAAACATGGAATCAGGTTTATCCATACACTTGGTTAGTATTGTCAAGTTTTCAGCATGTTGCCTGTAATCATATTGCTCTTAAGTTTATGAACTTATGAAAACATGGAATCAGGTTTATCCACATACTTGGTTGGTATACTTAGTTGAAAAAACTAGAAATCATAGATATGCTACACTTGGTTGGTATAATTGGTTGAAAAAAATATCATAAATCATAGATATGCTTGACTTGTGGGCCTTTTTGCTATCAATTGTTTCATCCTTTAACCTTCCTTGGATGTGTAATTCCCAGAGATATTAGTCTTTTATATTTACAAAAAAAGGAACTCTGGTTCTTTAATAAAAGTGTACATGAAGCTTCGAAAGTCAATTGTCAGTGAAGATTCCATGAACCCTGGGGAATTTCTTGAGTTTTGTGTCTCTGACTAAAACACTTCAATTGGCAATGTCTAGGCTCCAAATTGATGTCTATGGTTATACATGCTCTTCAGTTCGAGTCTGTACATACAATTAGTAGGATTATATTTTTTCCATTTCTTGAATTGCCACTTGTTCAGTATAACACATGAACTTTTATGGCTCATGCATGTCTATCTCTTACAGGGTTGTACAGCAACTGCGCTTCTTATTTGGTTTGACAAGAACAAAGATTGCTTTGCTCAATGTGCTAATCTTGGCGACTCGGCATGTATTATGAAGTAATAACATCTCTTGTGCTCTCAAAGATATTTCACTATTTCATATTGATTAATAATCTGTTCTCTTCTATCTGAAGGATTTGATAACATAAATATACTTGGGCCATGCTTGTGTTTTGTGTTTCTCAAGCTCTGTATTACCCTAACTATTTGTATACCTCTTATCAGTGTCGATGGGAATCCAGTTGCAATGTCGGAGGATCATCGAGTAGTTAGTACGACAGAACGAGCCAGGATAGCAAAATTAGGACAGCCCCTGAAAGACGGCGAAAGCCGTATATGTGGTACGTTATTACTTGTGATGCAAACTTGACCAGCAGTGATGTCAAAATCTCACCTTTATTCCTGCAGGACTAAATCTTTGCAGGATGCTTGGAGACAAGTTTCTCAAAGAGCAAGATCCAAGGTTCAGCTCAGAGCCATATGTGAGCCCAGTGGTTCACATCACAAAATCGTGCTCAGCTTTTGCGCTTATTGCTAGGTAACACAAATTTCCGTATATGCTAATGCTCATGCTCACTGATGTAATGCATACATTGCCTGACATGTTTTGTGCTGCTGCAGCGATGGCCTATGGGATGTCATTAGCACGAAAAGGGCAGCACAACTTGTCCTCGAGGTAAGAGATAACTTGGCATTTGTTCATACTAACCTCATTACTCTTCATTCATTTGATGCTAGTTTTATTCCCCGTTTTTGCAGTATAAGGAGAGGAACAAGGATCAAATAGTTGCAGCAGATGGAGTAGCAGAGCACGTGTTGAGTGAAGCCAGGAATTTGCGGACGAAGGACAACACATCCGTTATATTTGTAGACTTCGACGCTATGAGAACGGGCCCCCGACGTGCCAGTTGATCGATCCATTGATTCTAGAAAACCGCCCCAATGGCTGCTTCAACCCCATTGTTTTGTTCTTTCCCTTTTCTCTTATTTGCATCTTGCTGAGGCCAAGTACAACAGTTTTTCTCGTCTGCAAATACTTGGAGAGCTCTTTTGTACGGATGTGCCTGTAGAAATGTTAATGAACTTTACATCCTGGACCTGTGGGATTATATGCTCGGACAAGGCTGCCCAGATATAGAATCTTTTGTGTTAAACATGTAAGATGGTTGTACGGGCACAAACCCACTATCTTGTTGAGCAGATGCAAAATGTGATGCCGTATCTTATCAGGCTCGGCAGGTTCCAATTTCTGTGGAATTTGTTCAGATTATAGGTTATTATACTAGAATGTATCAAAGTGGATTGAAATAATGATCATCACTATGCATATTAAGGGAATGCTAACATTTTGTCTACATTTACAAGCGCTGCCAACACATTTTTTCTATAAGCTTATCAATTTTTACAAAGTTTGACTTGACAAAATAACATGCACAAGCAATGATTTCTATAATTGAAATATAGTGAGTACATCAACAAATGTGGTAACCTGGTGATCATACTTAACCGGGTGAACAAGCAAGCAAACACAGCGAAGGCTGATCTCCATGTTTTACAACGGAACATGGAAAGACAACACTAGCCGAATCTAGGAGAGCACTATATCTCACCGCTCTAGCAGAATCTACAGAACAACAATGGCAGAGCACTATATCTCACCGCCTGTTTCATCACTCAGAAGGTACAGGTAGTGCTCTTCAAGGGGGCGGTCATGAGGCAGCGCATCCTGCTCTCCCGCCACACGAGAAGCGGCCTCCTTGAATCTCTGGACACGCGCTTTGTAGTATGCTTCGAGGTTCCGCTGCGAGATCAGGAAGAGCTCAACTTCCGCGACAAACCGCTCTGTCCGCCCGAGGAGGAACGGCCTAGCAGCGTCTGAGAGCAAACTCCTGAACTCTTCTCTTGTATGTTCCGGCGAACTCTGCTTTGAAGCGTGCTGTTTTTCTTGCTTTTTCATGAAGGACTCCATCACGCCATGGATGTGGTGAACTATGGCCTCAACATTTTCGACCTGCGGAAAATAACAACTTAACGTAAGTTACACTGTATGCCAAAAACTTCCAGCATCACACTACTCTGGCATGTGCAGATCGACCTGACATTTTTGACCATGATGGATGAGTGATGGGTAAATACATGCACTACAGATAGGAGAAGTCCTAACAAGGATCCAGAGGAAGTACACACGAGGATGTTGAAACATCCCAACAACAGTATGATGGTTTATATGCATTCTCTTTTTAAACAAGCTATGGTGGCTGAATCGTGCAGCTGAAACATGAAAGCGCAAATACGAGGTATTGAAAAATCGTGTTGCTGATACGTAACATTGTGTACCTGTGTGAGAGCCTGAATTTCCTGTCTCAACCACATTTCAAGCCACATGTTCCTCCGTAGATACTTCCGCTGCTTCCAGTATTGCTGTACGCTAGACGTGTTGTCTGAAATCTCTGTTCGGTTCAGCAAATGTTAGTCAGAAAGCAAACGAGGTTCATTAGTGTCTGAAACCGAGGTTATCAGAAAGCAAACGAGGTTCTAAAAGCGTGAACTCATAAATAAATAAAACTTAAATTAACACAATACCTCTTGTGTTATAAAACTGGGTTATGGCGACCTGCGTGTCTGAAAGATGCCTGCACCATAACAAAAGTGAGATTAATACACTTATCACATAGAACAGCTTCTAGTTTACAATTGGTCTCCAGGCACATTAATCAAATAAAAAAAATGAGATAGTGCCTAACCTCTTCCCCGGCTCCTGCTCTATGTAATGGCGCTGAAACGATTCCCCATCAAAAGCATGAACGATGGATACATTCTCAGTCTGCAAGCATCATCAAGAGGTTACAATATGATCAGGATTCCAGGACTAAGTATGTCTCTGGCAAAAACAATATCTGGTCAAGTTCATAGATACAGTTTGCTGCTCTAATCAGTAGGAAAAAGGTGCCCGACAAATGTGTGTAAAATAGTTGGCAGACAAAGCACCGGCTAGTGTAGAAGCACCAAAGTTTCTACAGAGGGGCCTCACCTTGCAGAGGGGGCATTTCACAGAGGACAAAGGCTCTTCATGCTTGCTCGCCACAATCTTCACCCACTGAATGATACACTTGAAGCAGAACGAATCTGCAGAAGCATTTCGGGTTGGTCAGGAATTACTTGGAACCAATAAATCCAAACGGTGATTTCGAACAACAGGAAATATCTGCCCCCCCAACCAATTTCTGCAGAGCGCCGCCTGCATTGACGAAACACAGCATCTAGTTTTGACTTAGATTCGTATAGATTCCCACGTCGTGGTAGAATAATAGAGTAGTTCTACGATTTTACCCTCAGTTCGTATGATTCTACGGTGAGGACGCAGCCAATTTGGGGGGAGGAGGAGGAGGAGAGGCTTACGCAAGCAGGCGTCGAGGTAGGCCTCGTCCTTGAAGGCTTCGAGGCAGATGGGACAAGCACACGCAGCGCTCGCGCTCGCGGCTGCCGCCGCCGCCGCGTGGCTGCGGCCAGCGCCGGAGGACGAGGCGGATGCGTCGGCGGCCGCCGCCATGTCTGCAAGTCCAGACGGCCGGGTCGGCATCGCACGGTCGCTTCAAGTAAACCAGAGGAAGAAGCGCCCGGGTGCGAGTCAGTTTCATCCGAGCCGTCAGTCCACGATCGGACGGCCAGGACAAGGAGCAGGGACCCTAACCAGACCGAGTTTCGAGTTAATTAAATCGCGAGGGGTCATTACGCAAATCTCCGGACTAATCACTCAGCTCGCCACTACAGTAATCACGCTTAGCTCGCGGTTACTTGCCGCCATTATAAGAGCCCCTCGCGTCGCCACCGCCACGCCCACGCCCCACTCGCTCTCTCCCATTCCTCTCTCTCTCTCTCTGCCTCGCTTTACCATCCGGTTGCGGCGGCGGCAGCGATGGCGGCGGAGGACGTGGAGTTCGTGGAGTACGGCCGGGAGGACGATGAGGACGAAGACGGGATGGACGAGGACGACCAGGCCGCGGCCCGCGCCCTCCCCGTGCCCCACATCGTCACCCCCGCCTCGGCCCGCTCCCGGGGACGCTTCCTCGGCCGCAGCGCCTCCGTCCTCGCCTCTAGCCGCGACCGCTTCGACTCCGTCCCCGGCGCCGACAACGACTCCCCGCACGGTGGCCCGCAGCGCTGTGAGAAACCCCCTTACCCGACCGTATTTTTTTGGGGCGTGATCTCTAGGTTTGGGATTTCCGCGGTTTGCAATGTCGCGGCTGAACTTGTGTGTTACGCGGTTACGCCGGGGTTGGATTAGTGCAAAATCGCGTGGAAGGTGGTAGGCTAGGGTTTGTGGCTGGTGATTGTAGTGAGGGTTTAGGGTTTTTGGTGCGGCGTGCTTGCTCAGAAGGGTGCAGTGTCTGATCTCTTGCACGACACTGCTCCTGTTAGTTGAATCTTGACACCGCTTGAGGAACGAAGACTGTTGGATATTTCAGACTAACCATCGAAATTAAATTCCTTCTGTGTACTGCTGGATGCTTCTATTAAGATCCAAATGTACCACCATAATAATGTAGGTGCTATTTTATAATTTTCCATTGATGTTCTCCTGCAGTTCTGGTGGGTGTGGCTATTGTGTTGTGAATGTCTGTAGTAGGATCAGACAGTTATATCGGAAGGCTTCTGTAGAAAGGAAGAGAATGTAACTGCAGTCGAATAATTGCTGGTGAGAGGGATGCGAGTTGTGGGATGATGATTACTGTTCCTTTGACCAAAATTCAGAATGACTTGATTCTGTTTGCTGTACTGTATGTTTGACGATGTAGCCTACTGTAGTAGGATAGTAGCCTTGATGAGCGTACATGGTAGATCCTATCAGAAGCAGTAATGGTCTGCAGAAAATGCCATTCGTCTTATAAGCATTGAGGCCTTGGAATGCTGCAATCGAGCTGTGATGTCTGACAGTGGATCTTATGACTTCATTGTTTGAACTAAACTGCATTTTTTTAGCTCCGATCATGTAAAGCCTTTTTTTGGATGTTGTGGTTGAAATCTGAACGTTAGAATGCTTTAGAAGGCGAAGGCAGGATAGCAGAGTTTTAGATGAACAGTTAGGTATAAACAGACCATGAACTGCCAGCTAAGACTAATTTGTTGGCACACAAATTTGAATAATGTCTCCCTTGCACTTCGCTCTCTACCACCTTCATTTGTGGTGGGTGTTGCCTCATAAATGCAGCTTGGCATTTGGCCGATTCTGTTTAGAATGGACTATATTTTCTTTACCAGTGTTACTTAGTTGTACTACTGAAAATTTTAGCTGGTAGTCTCTTTCAGACTTCAGTGTTTCCTTGAAGACTGAATGACTAGCACATCAAAACAAGAACAAATGACAAAATTGAAGTTTCAAACATAACAGAGATGTGTTTCTGAATAATTTTTGTATGATTAAAGGATGGTGTGATGGTTGATCCAACGCCATATGACACTGCTTATTTTTTTGTCCACTATGCTTCTTGTATGCAAGCCCATGGCATTGTGGCTATATTGTATATACTACCATGGCATTGTGGCTATATTGTAAGCAAAATTATTTGATTATGTTGCTGCAAGTCTGCAACAATGCAAAATGATTTGCCTCACATTCTTATGCACTGAGGAACATGCATGCGCGCTAGTTTTCCATACTCCTGAAAGTGTAAACCGACATAAGTAACAGAGCATCTACAGATTTTCCCAATCACCTTAGCTGATCACTAGCTGTAGGTTTTATTTGCTGCAATCTATGTGGTTGTGTTATACTTTGCTTAGGATATCATGCTTTTGCTTATTATAATTGATTGAATTCTTTGTTGTCATAGTGATAGTCGACTCATGTGCTTAAGCTGTTCATCGGTTATATTACTAATGGAAAAAAATGTTGTTCTGTAGCAATTGAAGGATGGATAATACTTGTCTCAGGCGTCAAAGAAGATGCGGAAGAAGCTGATATATACGATGCTTTCTGTGACTTTGGTCATGTCAAGGACTTGCATTTCAATCTGGAACGTCGCACTGGATATGGGAAGGTAAATTTGATAGTTTTACTCTGATAGGCTTAGTGTACTGGAGGTTTTGAGACATGAAGCTATGTTTACTTCAGTACCTGTCTATACTAAATTATATCTTGAAGTGGCCTGTTTAGCAATTAGGATTGGTAGCTTCTAGCTTGTCTATGACATGGATTTGTTTGATAAGTTAGCTGCAATGTTACAATTTCTTGAATATAAAGGCAGCCTTGAAACTTTACTGTATTTACATTCATTTATGGCTATCTCCTTTGTTCTTACCAATTTGTGCATGTATCTCGGTAGTATGAATGGCAGTAAAAATTAACCAAGAGCTTACCCAGAATTACAGTGATCCAAGACTAGTTCGTGTATATTCCTAGCACATTGTTATGTCTAAGTGAACATTATTTTGCATATCAGAAATGTTTGAAAGTGTTTTCTTTAGATCGGATCCATTGAGAAAGTAAAAATTTCAGTGTTAAATTGCTTGTTCGAGAAGGCAGCCTGCTATGTACCTTTAGTTGCGGTTTTCTTATAAATGATCTCGCTGTAGTTGATATGCACGATCAAGATTATTAGTTACACTTACTTTCAAAGAAAGAATGCTTACTGGCTACATTTTCGAAGTGGGGATTACGCTTAAATATGTCTTTGTTTATGAAGAAACTCTGGTTTCTGCTCATATCTCTGTTTTTCTGCTCAACAGGGATATGCATTGGTTGAATATGAAAGTTTTGAGGAAGCTCAAACTGCAATTAGAGCAATGGATGGGAAGCAGCTGTTAACAAAGACTATCCATGTTGATTGGGCATTCAACAGAGGTCCTATCCAGAAGGTCATCAGTACAAGGTACGCATCAACTGTGCTTTAAAAAATAAATGCTTGGTAAATTTTTGTGTCAGTTTTACACGGTACTTCATTTGGTCCACAGGCCTGTTTACTGCTAATGTCCCGTTGTTGTGTCTTGTATTTGCATTCTACAGTAATATAATTGATTTATGTTACTACAATATTAGCTTGCCAATGTCCTGTCCCAAAATTCTTGCAAGCAAGATCTATTGTTTTTGATTTACTGGCTATAACTTTCCCATGATCTAGTTTGTATTGGTTATTTACATCAGTAGTGCATCCAGACACGTGTCGTTCGGCCTAAAAGAGGACTAATTTTCTGTTTATTCTGACAAGCTGGAATATATAATTACATAAGTTAAATAATCTTTCCTGGAGAAGGTTCAGCATTTGTGAAATGCTTGGTGATGCAGCATTGCTAGTTTTCCTTTTCCAGCCGTAAGTTTACCTTTTGTGTGAGCACAAGCTTTGTGTCCACTCATGGGCTCATGATTAATGAGTTGACGGCAAATAATAACAATTGTTTCAGTAATGAACCTAGGCTAAATTGTATGTGAAAAAGAAACAAAAAAATATATTGCAAGTGTAAACAGTGCCTTATCTAAACTGTAGACAAGACCATGCTTGTACCTCCCCTAGGTGTCATGTCCATATGTGCTGTAGATGTGCAACCTTGTCAGGTTATATTGTTGTTGTTGATGCTGCTCTCTTGCCTTGTGAAAAATTTGGTCTCCTCAGTCAGCTGACAGTTCTGCTTCCTCGCAGGCCAGCACGTTCACGATCTAGGACTCCACCTCGCAGGCTTGCTGCCTTGACATACTGACCGGGAGCCGCTAGGTCTGCAGTCTGGGACCAGTCTTGGCCAATGTGTTTTTTTTGGGTAGTTGCCAGGGATCGCTAGATTTAATCTTAACCATCGTCTTCCTCCGGCAGTAAGCAGTACTAAATGGGCAGAGCATCCTCCAGGAACCTGAGCTTTATTCTGCCGGCCTGATTTTACTTGTAAGCTTGTTCAGCTTTGGCTTCCAGACCTTATACTGAACGCTTGTTGGAGTCCTGGCAATTCAAGTGAAAACATCTTTTACGTTAAGAGAAACGAAATAACGTTATGCTTGAGATCATCATCATGGTAAACGAAGAAATCACGTTATGTTTGAGATCATTTTTTCGCGAGTACGCGAAAAGCGTACCATACTTTTATAGAAGGGTAAAGAAATAGTTACATGAAACAGGCCACCCACAGGAGGGCAACCCAAACTCCCAAACTCCCAACTCCTAAACTACCTAAGGTCTACTACTCATAGAATCATAACTCCCTCCTCTAAAAGCATGGCGCCAGTTGTTAAACAGCAAAATACTCGCAGTAGCTAACTGATGTACCGAAGATTGCTTTGTTGTGTTCCCGAATACCCATGCATTTCTGTTCTTCCAAAGGCTCCACGTGACCAGGATGACTAGGGCATCGAAGAACGGCTTCTCCTTCTTTCCCACGGTCGCTCTTCTCAACTCCCACCAACTCACCAACGTATCCTCCGCAATTGGAGCTGCCACCGTTGGCACAAGAGCCGTGAGCACCACCTGCCAGACTTCCCTCGCGAACACACATTGAATGGTAATGTGCTCCACTGTGTCTTCCTCCTGCAAACACACGAAGCACGTCGAGGCATGATCTTGAAGCCCATGACGCCGTCTCCTATCCGAGGTCCATAACCGATGTTGGATTGCTAGCCAGGCGAAAATTTTCCCCTTGAGTGGGGCTTTTGCTCTCCAAATCCATCCATGGCCATTGAGTCTCAATCTCCCCTGACAAAGCCGCTCGTAGGTATCCTTAGCCGAGTACACACCAGAACGGGAGCAGGGCCAGGAAAACCTATCCCGAGCCGTGGCATCCCGAGTGGCGCATGTCACCTCGATCCACAGGTTGACCAACTGTCTCCTGACATCCTGGGAGCCCGAATTGCCTGCAAAACTCATGTCAGACATCCAAGTGTTGTCCACTAGGCCTTGTTGCACCGTCCTGGAGTTCTTCCTCCTCGTGCCAACCAACTCGACCACCATCGGGGCAATGTCCTTCGCTGATCTCCCTCCGATCCAGCGGTCTCTCCAGAACCAGGTGTCCGCCCCATCCCCCACCTCAATCTGGACTAAGCTATGGAAAATTTCTTCGGCATCACGATCCAAGAACTTGGGCAGCCCCTGCCAAGGCCTATTCTTATCAGTGCGCGAGAGCCAGACCCACCTAGTACGCATGGCAGCACCTTGTAGCCGTAGGTTTTTAACTCCGAGGCCACCGAAACATGTTGGTTGACAGATCTTCTCCCAGGCGACGAGGCACTCGCCCCCGTTGGTCTTCTCCTTCCCCTTCCAGAAGAAAGCCCGCATCCACTTGTCGAGCTCCTCAAGGAGCCATACAGGCGCCTCGGAAACCAGTAGATGGTGCACCGGCCTCGCAGCAACGACTGCCCGAATCAACACCAGCCTGCCCGATCGATCCATCATGTTTCTCTGCCAAGCAGGGACGAACGCGATCGCTCTGTCCAACATGGGTTGCCACTCCGTTTTGGTTAGTGGCCTCAGCGCCAACTGCAGCCCAAGATACGTGATTGGAAACGGGGCGATACTGCAGTTAAGCACGGCCTGCACTCTACTCTCATCCTCCTCTGTTCCTCTGATCAGAGTGGCCGTTGATTTCTGCAGATTGATGCGCAGACCAGACGCTTCTCCAAATAACCCCAAGATCTCCCTGATCATCCACAAGTCCTCATCGCGTGGCTTGCAAAACACGACAATATCATCAGCGAAGGCGGATACACGCTGAAGAGGTGTGATCCCGGGCAGCCGCTCCAGGAGACCCGCGTTACATGCCTTCGCAATCAAGGCCGTTAAAACTTCCATCGCGAGTACGAAGAAACCCGGAGAGCTTGGGTCCCCCTGCCTGAGCCCACGCGCATGCACAAACTTACTCCCGGGCACCCCATTGACCACGACCCTCGTGCTCGAAGTGTAAAGAAGGATGGCCAGCCTCCTTCTCCAACCGCAACTGAAACCCATGTGGCGCAAGACCTCAAACAGAAAGGCCCATGAGATAGAATCAAAGGCCCTCGAAATGTCTAGCTTGAGTAGGACTCCTGGCTGACGGCGCTGTCTGCGAAGGTACGAAGGTACTCCAATTCTTGGCAATTCTTGGTATGATATAATAGCCCTGTCTGCGAGTTTCCCGAGGGCAATTCTGTTGAGCAAGGTGTGCCGGGCCGAGTGAGTCACCCTCGGAACCCTGTATATCCCGTCCATGTCTCCGACGGCTAAAGATCTTGTGGGTGGGGGCTCCAAGGGGATGTGAACAAGGGAACTCTTGTTTCAGGTGGTCCTGTGGTTTGGAGCGCAGTGGTAATCTGACGACCCTATCTGCGCTGCACTGCTCTATCTGCTTTGTGACCATGTGAGCTTCTGGATATATGGATGGGAACTGATGGTGCCGACCGAGTGTAACCGGCCAAGTTGGTGCATAGCTCCCCTCGCCGTCGCCTGGGCTGGGCGGATATATGCCCGGACCACTGATGAAAGTGCGGCGGATCCATCCCATCTGGCCAAACTCCTCCCCCGGGCCCCTGACATGACAGCCGTGGCCCTCCTAGGTACACAGCCTCGGGGCCGCCACACGCTCGGCCTGAAGATGATGCGGGCACTGTGTCGACGCCGTCGTCCTCATCGCCCTGGCCTCCTCCTGTCGCTCTCCGATTGGCCCCGCCGTCGTGCGCGCGCGCGCTAATGATTGCCAGTCCGGCCACCATCACTACCTCCACCGGGTGACGTCGATCGTTTCCCATCAGCAGCAGCAGCTGCAGGTAGCCTAGCCTAGAGTAGCACTATAGCCCTCCACCATGGGTAGATTTTGACGCGAATCCGGACACGCCCGCCGTACATGGGGACGCCGGAAGGACCGACGGCGAGGCTCGCGATTCCCGGAAGCCAAAGGCAATCGCCCGCGTCGCGCACGCGGGGATCGCATCGCTCTGTCGCCGCCCCATGGGCTGGCCGTCGCGTCAACCAGCGCGGCGCCCCTTTTGCTCGCTCGCCGCGTCCATCCGTCATCTCATCGCCCGGCCCGCGCGGCTGGCCTCCCCTTGGCCAAGTGAGCTGGATAGATTAGCCCCGCACTTCGGCACTACCACTTCATCACAATAAAAAGTGCCCTCGTTCTTCCCGTGCTTGCTTTCTAGGACTCATCACGTGCTAGTACTTGCTAACCCATCCCCGGTTTGTTTCTAGACCTTGGTTTTGTCCTAGGACAGCACTGGGCGTCCCGGGGATAGAAAATTTTCATCCCAGGGTCCCATGCTTGACACGTGTCCCATTTTTTGCCCAAAATTCCGCTTTTGCTCCCGTAGCAAAAAAATGTCCCGCTTTTGCTCCCGTAGCAAAAAAACGTTTCACCCCAAAAAAAGAACAGGAAAATATCAGACCTCGCCGGAGTTACTGTAGCAATTTTTTTGTTGCTACAGTAGCAAAAAGTCGATTTCGCTGGAGCCGTCACCGGTGACTTTTGCTCGCCGGAGGAATAGCAGAGCAAAAAAATTATACTAAAAAAGCAAAAAAATAACCTTATTGTAGCAAAAAAATTATGCTATTAAAGCAAAACATCGGACCTCGCCGAAGTTACAGTAGCAAAACAATTGTACAAAAAAGGCAAAAGAAAAACCCTATTGTAGCAACCATTTGTACAAAAAAAAATTCGCCCCCGGTGTACAATCCCACACTGCCAGTCTTCGGGAGCATCGAAGTCACCCTTCGTGAGCACCACTTGAGTGCTGTCGGAGCAGCGGGAACCCCGCGGTCGTCGTCGTCTTCGGCGTCGCCTCCGCGGCGGGCCCCCCGCCCACCTCGCTCGCCGCGCGACGCGGTTCTCGTCGCAGAGGAACTCCTTGCTGAGCACCTACTCCAGCTCGAAGTTGTAGTCGTGCACCAGCACCTCGGTGGGGCCCTTGGCGGCGGTGGCGCCGGAGCGGGCGAGCACGGCGGTGGTGAAGATGGAGGGCATCCGTCCGGGCGAGTTGGGGTTCCAGCCGGAGGGCCCGTCGATGAGCAGCAGCCGGGCGGGTTGGGGCGTTGGCGGACGAGGAGCTGCCGATGCGCGAGCCGGGGGAGGCAGGTTCTCGCCACGGCGGCGCTCCGGCAGGACGGCGGCGGAAGAGCACCACCGCGGCGCGCGGGGGCCGCGCCGGAGGGGCGGCGGCGAGGTCGATTTCCATGGCGGGTCGCTGGTCTATCCGTGGAAGAAGCAGTGGGTAGAAGCAAAACCGGATCTGGGTGTAGTGTGCGGGGCCCGCCCACGTGGTGTGCGGGAGTGTGTGACTCGCGCGGACGACCCAGAGGATGATCCTCCGGGGGATTACCAGCGTTTTCCTTTGTCCTATTCTTGCCAACTTCAACCTAGCCAACACTGTTTCTTCTTAGAGCACACTCCAGCGCCTCCCAGTTAGGACATCTCCTGCGGGCCTGCTCAAATCCGGACCAATTTGGTCCGGATTTTGTCTGTTTGAGCAGCGGTCCGCGCTGCGCGGACAGGAACCGGGCCAGGTGCCTCCTACGGGTCTGCTCATTCCAAAAGCGGACATTGCATAGATACGGTAGGGCCCAGAAGGGCCCATAGTTTTTACAATATTTAAAACAAAAAAAAACTAAGCCCTAAACTAGGCGGCCAATGGCCGCGCGGCGGCCGGAGGTTCCCCGGAGCATCCTACTCCAGGATGATGTACTCCGGGTCCTCCACGAGGTGGGCGGGGAGCGCGGCGGCCCGCGGAGGGGTGGGCGGCTGGGTGACGGGCAGCTGGGGCGCCGCGGGCCGCTCCGGCGGTGGCCCTGTCCACTGCCAGTTCATGCCGAAGAGGTCATGAACCACGTCGGGATTGGCTGGTTCTCGTCCCGCTCGTCCTCATCGGCCTCCTCCTCGTGGGCGTATGGCGCGGGCGGCGCGCGCATGGCACCACGGCCTCATGCACGGCCCTGGCCTCCGCCGCCTCCTGGGCGGCCACCGCCGCGAGCGCCTCCGCCGCGGCCGCCTCCTCCGCCTCCCGCGCAGAGGCCTCGATGGCCATGGCCAGCTCCAGCTCCTCGTTGGGCTGGGCCATGGCAGGCTCCTCTTCGTCGCCGTCTTCCTCGAACCACTGGGGTGGCTCCTCCAGTGGCTCGTCCTTGATGACGGGCGCGGGGTCCTCGATGCGTAGGGGAGGCGCCGCGCGTCCACACCGCACCGGACGTGGTGGAGAGGGCGACGCGTACTGGGCCGCGCCGCGCGCCTGGCGCGCCCCGAAGAACGACTTGCGGCGCAGGTCGTGTTCGTCCGTGAACCACGTGTCCCAATGGGGACTGTCCACGGCGAACGCGGGGTGGCCACGCAGGTCAGGCGGCAACTCGTCGCGGCGGCGGTGGATCTCCACCTCCCGCTCCAGGCCGCTCTTCGGAACGGGCGGCACGGGGATGCGATCCCGGTTGAGATGCCACCCGTCCGGCAGGTGCACGTCGAACCAGGGCACTGGAATCGCTCGGTACCAGTACCACTGGCACTTCCTCTTGTTGAGGTAGGGCCGGTCGCGGACGCGCGCCAGAGCGATGCGGAAGCGGGCGGCGCGCCCGTGAGAGGGAGGGGGCGGCGGGACCTGCTCCACCTAAGCGCGGGCGTCCCGAGTTAGCGGTGGCGGTGGTGGTAGGGTAGGGGTGGGGGAGGAGGCGCGGCGGCGGGAGCTGTCGGCCTCGTCGTCGTTCTTGGCCTTTCCCCAGTTGAGCCAGCAGCGGCCCATGGCGCTAGGGTTTTGCGGCCGCCAGCGAGGGGAGGCAAGAGAGTGGAGAGTGAGGGGGCGGGGGAGTGTGGGGACTGGTGCGCGTGGGGACGAATGCGTGGCGGCGGTCCCATTTAATAGGACCGGTGGGGAAGGCTAGCCGTCGCCACGGTCACTGACCCACGGGCCATCCCCTTTGACCAAGCGGTGACGGGGCCCCGCGCGCGCGTCTGTTTTTTGTCCGCGGGCTGCTCAAATATGGACCAAATTTGGTCTGGGTTCTAGCAGCCGCGGACCCAAAACGGACCGAGACGAGGGTTGGGCAGCCCCGCAGGGGCCTCGTTTTGTCCGGACCTGCTCAAATCCGGCCTGTCCGGGGCAATTGAGCAGCCCCGCAGGAGATGGCCTTATACCCTCTTTGTGTGCCGGACATATGTACATTCTGATGAATGTCTTCCAAACTCTAACACACACTCCTCCCCCCACCCCCCAAATAAAACAAAATAATTTATGTTTTTTTTTTGCAATTTCATTCAAATTTTGGAGTTATATTACAAATTTGAACGGGACCAGGAACAGGCTCCGCTCCCGTGCCGCTCTAGGGGTGGCACCGGGGCGTTCCCCACTTCCGCCGCCAGAGCTCTCCCCGACGCCTCTCCTCGCGGCCGCTGCCGGTGGCGGCGGGCCCCTCTGCCCCGAAGGTGGTTGGTGGGATTCCCAATCTGCGCTGCTCCCGTGCTCCCGTAGGCGTTATGCTTTGCGTGCGCTTGCCGGAGACCATTGCTCCCGGCGCTTCCCCGACCTGCTCCTCACCGCTGGTGGCGGCGCCGAGCGGCCCGCCCTTCTCCCCCTCGCCCCTGGATTCGTGCGTTGCATGGCGAATAGGGCGCAGCCGAGCGCTGCCCAGATCTGGCGGGCTCCGGCGGCAGGTTAGTCTGCCTGGTGCACGCATCCGGTTTTGCCTGGGTGCAGGTCGCTTTGGTGGCCCGCTTCGCTGGCCAGCATGGTGCTGGGCAGCGCGTTGTTGCTGCCGGCGGTGTGTCGGCCCCTCGAGGTCGGCGTTTTCTCTCTGGAACAGTGTAGTCGTTTGCCTCTCTCCTTTCTCCCGCCTATCGACCTGCGATGGCATGTCTCCGCAGTTGTCGGCGATCCTTGGCCTGCAGATGGCAGCCATGGAAGCGGTTTGCTTCCTACAGGGGAAGCAGCCGTAGGTGGCAGTGGAGTCCCGAAGTCTTTGCTGCATATGGTGGCGAGCGTTGTCTCGTCGGTGTGGCGAGCTCCATGGCCTTGCAGATTGTAACATCCCAAGTATGAAAATACCCTTAGAATGTTTTGTTTCTTGTTTTAATTCAAGTATTGCATCATGTCATCATGTTTAATTATTTGTTGCATTTGTTTACTATTTGTTTTGCATCTGTTTTATCTTGTTTTCATAATCAAACTCAAACAAATTCAAATGGTTATTTCATACTTGCTCTGTTACAACATTTGAAATAAAAATCTCAAATAAAAACAACTCCTTTGTTGTCATATTATTTCATAGTTATCAATTAATAAAATGGTGCTTTTATTTCAAATAAATAATTCCCAAATTGTTTTCAAACTCAAACTCAAATTCAAACAGCACCAAATTCCAACTCAAGAAAGCTAACAAACTATTCTAATGTTTTAATCAAATTAAATCATAGGGTTCCCCTATTTAAAAGTGTGATTTTTATTAATATCCATCTAATAAGGAAATTCATTCAATTTTGGGTTATTTTCCAAACAGCAATGTAAAAGTTTGAAATTTCAAAAACCAAGTTGCCAACTGTTAGCTTTTGAGCTAACATTGCCCCATGAATTTTCTCTAAAATTTTAAAGCCAAAAACCCTAACATTTGCTTCAAATTTCTATTGCTACAAAAAAAAAACAGAAAAGAAAAAAATATAAAAGAAAGCAAACGGCCGCGCGCGCGCAGCACACTAGCTACCCAGCCCACCTAAGCCCTACCAGCGCGCAGCCCAGCCCGCTGCAGCGCGCGCGTACCGCTTCAAAAAGCGTGCAACCCTTCTGTTCTAAGTACGGCGGCCATCCGAGCACGCCACATCGGCGTACGGCGGCGCCCGACGGCCAGGAGGCTCTCCGACCCCCTATAAGTAGCCTAGGGCAGCGCGCCAGCTACCCAAGGCCTAGGGTTCCTGTTCCCCCCTCTTCTCCGCCGCCGTCTGCCCTCTCCCTGGCCACCTTCCCTCTCTGTTCCACCTCACCGGAGAACCTCGACTGAAACCGTGCTCACCGCCGTCGCCATGCCACTCCACGCACCTAGCTAACTACTGGAATCGCACCGCCACCCCTCCATCCCTCTTTTGGACACCATACCCAGCTGGGAGGAGCACGGGAGCAGCCCCGCCATCCACGTCGCTGCCGCTCGCCGTCGAGCTCCTCCACGGAGACCACCCCGGTGAGCAAGCCACCATCTCCTCCTCTCTCCCTCTGTTGCTCTAGCATCTGCACCACCAGATCTACACACGCACACACCCAGAGCCAGCACCGCGAGCGCGAGCACACGTTGATCATCGCCGGCGACGTCGTTTCTGTCAGCAGGTTCCGTCGCGCGCATGCAGTTTCAGTTAACTGCAAACTGAATCCTTAACCTCCCTGCGCATCTGAACCTGACAACAAACGCGCACTCACCGTACTGGTTCAGGCACAGCGCAGCGAGCGAGAGGTGCAGGGTTCGAGCCCCTGCCCTCGCGGGATTTTCCCCAAATTTTTCCACGCCACGCTGACAGGGAGGGCCCCCTGTCAGCCTCTCCCTTGCCACGCCAGCACACCAGGGCCCGTGGCCCACCCTGCAGTGGCTGCGGCTAGGGTGCTGGCCCGTAACAAAAGTTTAAAACATTTCTGTTTTATTTTCCAATTACTTTTAAATGGCAGAATAAAACACTAAACTTAAACCTCTAATAACTTTTAATCTATAAGTCCAATTAATAAAAGTTGTATATGTTTGTTGTTCCAAATTTAGTCATCTTTCCAAATGTTCCAATTGTGTTCTGTTTTGAATTTCCCAAATACATTTAAAATTCAAATTTGAATAATTCAAATGCAAATTTCTAAATTCAATAACTAATTCATTATTAATCCAATAAATGCAAATAAAATATGTTTTTCATACCATTTTGAATAACCTATTCAAATATAAATTTTGTTTCCTGGTTTGAATTATTTAAATTGCCTAAATAATTTAATACTTGTTTAATTCATTTAAATTTGATAAAATCATAACTTGCTTAATATAAAATATTTTTGAACATGCAAAATATGTTTTCAAACCATCAAAGTGTGAACTTTTCGAATGTGAGTTTGAATTTATGTTTTGAACAAATAAAATTCAAATAAAAATTCACACTTGTTTTAAATCCAATTAAAACTTGTTTAATATTGTTTAATTCGTAATAAATTCATCCTAATTCCAAATTCAATATTTGAAACATGTAATCCAACTAAAATTTGATGTTCTTTTCAAATATAAATTTTGTTAATTGTTTTGCACACTTTAACTTGATGAAAACAACAATTGTTTGTGTGACATGTTTAAGTAACCAAACTTTCTAACCTTAATAACTGATTTCCAAAACTTGTTAAATCCTTTTAACACTTGCAACTATCATTGTTATTTGTTGTTATTTTGTTGTTACCATCATGCATGCATCATGCTAACAACTTTCACATAATAATTAATTGTAAATCATTTGTTCCACTTAATTATGGACCCTTTCCCATATGCCACTCAAATTAGCATAGGGGTCCATTTAAATTGTGTTATCATGTTAGCTAGTTTATTTTGATGCAACCATTAACTTGTCATGCATCATCTTGATTGTGCACAATGCCATGATAATGATTGTTTACATTCCTGTTTTGTTTGTTTTGCTTCTTCTCGAATAGACGACGACGTTGAGACAGACGATCTTTACAGCACCCCTTCTGAGGATCTAGCTCAGTACCAGGCTGCTGAGTTTGCAGGCAAGTTATCACTCACATGAACCATTGTGTTCCTTTCAACCCTGGTTACCGATACTTCCGTTGTCTATTCCTGCTAGCCTTAGTGGTAGTTGTTTCTGTTACGAACCTATCACATGATTCCCTGAACCCTGATATTGCCTCACCACCACTCCTACACCCTTTGTTTGAGCCAGTGTCTTACTAGTATGCTTAGGTTGTTTTGCTCGAGTCTGTTACCCGTTACTTTCAGTTACTATTTCATTATGTTCTGGGGGCTCGATGTTTAATCAATCAATCAATCATGCTAATGTTATTACTTAATAATAATTTGATGATAAGGCACCGGCAGGAGGCCCTGTGTGGTTTTGAGGCCTGCTAGTGTCGACCCTAATAGGAAAAGGGTCTTGTCTACTGATCCATGATGAGCGCACTACCCGCATGTGGGAAGCGAGTATGGGCGCCCCCCTCAATTTGATTCGATTCGCATCTCGTCCAAATCATCTCATTTAGTTCGTGTTTTCCATTTGCCGCATGCATGTTTTTGCGAGCCCAGCGCAGGGTGGAAATTTCGTAGTCGGCATATAGGGGGACACGTTCTTAGAGTGCTATGAGGGTCCATTTTCTTCTGGGCTCTATTAGCCGTGCGCCCAAGGTGCTTTGGGCTTGATGCGAAGAGGAGTTGAGTTGTGTTGAGTGCCCCGCTTGGTGGAAGGCATCCCATCTGGCGGGTTATTCATACGTGTACGGCCAAATTGGTGCAACCCTGCAGGGATAATCTTCTCGAGAAGCCGTGTTTTCCACGGTTATGGTTAACTTGGTGAAAGTACTGGCTAACAAGTACTCAGGACAACTTAAACCTAATGATTCACAAACTCACACCCCATGATTATCAATTTGACTAGTAATAGGATTATTGTCACAATAACTTGTTTCATCTTAATCCAACTGTGTGAGTTATCCTCGGATTGCTTCTTTGGATAAGGGGCGAGATCCAGGATGGGTTTGTTTGAAGTTATCTTTCAGTTGGTTACAATACTCGATCTTATCTCCTTTCTGTTAGCCGGAAGTGGTAGAATCTCTGTAGTTGGTTAGCGCAGCCAGTTGCAGCCTCTTATATATCCCCTTCCTTCCGTTGAACCCAAGTCATCTGTGCTTGTGTTGACGGGTTATACTTTGGTGAACTGTGAGTCTTGCTTGCCAGTACGTCTATGTACTGACCCCTTTGGGGCTGTGGTTTCCGCAGACTACGCTTACGAGGATCCAGGTGACGGCTACTACGTGGAGTTTGACGAGGCTGCTGACGAGTAGTTAGCGGACCCGGGCAGGATCCGAGACATCGTGGATGGGCTCCGTCTTTATTTCAGTTTTCGGCTTCTTAAGCCTATTTGGATTTGTCTGTACTCAGACCCCTTGAATGCTTCCGCTGAGATGTAATGATGTTATGTTGGGACATGTGTCCTCTGGATGATTGTATTTGCTATCTCTGTCCTAGTGAGGGCCATTTGCAAACTTATTTCAATCTTTTGTGTCTTAGAGGCATGTTGTGTTATCCTTTTGTTCAAAGCCGTTGACGTACCATGTGTGTATGGTATGAAGTACGTCAATGGTAGTGTCCTGATTTCTACGGGATAGTTTACATCGACGGTGAACAGTAGCGATGGGTTGTCACACATAAGTGTTGGCCTACTCGTAAGAGGACGCGAGTGCCGGTAAGCCCCGTAATCCCATCAGAATACTGTTCAGTTCGTACGGTGAGTATCCTCTAGAAGTCCGGGTGCGACAAATGGTATGAGAGCCTGGCTGCCTGTAGGATCCCTTTTTACTGGTCACAGTTGAGTCTAGAAAAACTATTTTGTAGCTATATAGGGAAAATGAAACGCGAGAGTAGGAATTCTGCCATTTTTCTTCTTTCCCCACCCACCCACCCTTTTCTGGTAAGGAAGTGCAACGTTGTTTTCTGTTCTCACCTAAACTTTCAAGTTAGGATTTCACGTGTTTTGGGTTCTCCGTAGTACCTCAGGAGTTTTTGGTCTCGTGTTTCCCGATGTTGCTTCAATATCCTGTTCTTTTCAACATCCTTTTCGTCCGTTGAACCTTGTTGTTGCTTTCCACTTCAGTTATCTACCGGCGTCTAATCAAAACCTTCCCCGATCATCTGCAGATGGATCTCAGGTTCTACCCGCAGGTGGTTCGGATGACTCGCTGTGAGAGCACCGCCGGTTATCCGGAGATGCTGAGAGACATGGTCACCTATCTGGGGTTCCATTGGGCACCAGAGTACCAGGTCTACGAGCAGCAGCGAGAGTTTGACCAGACCTACTACCAGGCTATCGTCTACATTCTGTCAGATGATGGCATGAGCGTTGTCCACCGCTACGAGGCAGTAGGTTCCACAGTGGATATGGCCGTGCAGCAGGCAGCTTACGTGAGTCTCACCGTCCTCCGTGCTGACTACTGGGGATTTGACGATTCTATTTATCGCCACATCCCCCGTGGTTACATCACGTCAGCGGGAGCTCACTTCACCCTCTACGACAACCTGGATGTCTACGAGCATGATAACACCAGGCTGCACACCACCGCACAGTTTGTGAGGCACAGTGACGCTGTTGCCACCACACTTTCTCAGGAGTTAGCCTCAGTCAGGGAGCAGCTCTACCTCGCCTTGACTCGTCTGGCTACGTACACCACAGACTTTGTTGGAGATGAGCGCTTTGCACGTTTCCATCAGACAGTTGGACGTAGTTTACCAGATGCTGGAGGTTACGAGCCGATCAGAGGTCCACTACTCAACCTCGGAGCTGGTTACACTGGGATTCCACGCTTTGGAGCACAGGGAGACGACGCTTTCTACTTCACCACACCGAGAGTTGCTCTCAGAGCAGTCCCGATCTACGTGGATCGTCGTTATACCTACTTCAGGGGGATTCCTCCGCACCGTATCTCTCGTCGTACTACTCACCGCCGTCCTGCGTGATGAGCATGGGAGTACCGATGTATCCATTCCTAGCTATGTTTAGTTATCCTTTGTATTTCAAACCATGTATTGGTATGTTGGATATTCTGATGTATTTGAACATGTGATGATGTACCTGTTGGTGATCTATTCATGCGTCGGAATAATCTATCTTTCGGTTACCAAGTCTATCCTTTTCTATTGTTGTGCTAAAATGAATGCCTATTCAGGATGCCGCCAACAAGGAGCAACCCGCCTGAACCACCTCCGCTCACGGAGCTGTTGACTCAGATGACTCAGGTCGTGGCTCAGATGGCCCAGATCCAGGCTAACCAGCACAACAACCAGAATGCTCCACGGGTTAACATCAAGGAGTTCCTCAGCTTGGGACCGAAAGCTTTCGTGGCAACACGTGAGCCCCTGGATGCTGATGACTGGATCCGTGACATAGCCAGGACTCTGGAGATCGCACATGTTGCTGAGGAAGATAAGGTCAAGTATGCCACCTACCTACTGAAGGGTCAGGCAGCTTCTTGGTGGGAGAACTACCAGACCATGAGAGCTGGCTATCCTATCACCTGGGGATGTTTCAAGGATGCCTTCCTGAAGCACCACATCCCAGATGGTCTCATGGAAAGGATGCGTGAGGAGTTCTGCTCTTTCAAGCAGGGCAAGCTGGACGTTATCAGCTATCAGACCGAGTTCAATCGCCTCGCTCGATACGCTGGTGACGAAGTGTCCACTGAGGCCAAGAAGATGGCAAGGTTCCGCCGAGGTTTTAACCCGAAACTGAAGTACGCTCTCACAAATGTCAAGTGCAAGGACTTCGAGGAACTCGTGAACACCGCGCTCAATGAGGAGAATGGGCGCAAGGCGTTCGAGGATTCGCGCAAGCACTCGCGTGAGGGTGGTTCCTCCTCCAACATGACCACCCCTCCGCAGAAGCGCCGCATCTGGGTGCCAAATGGTGCTGTCACTCGGGCTCCAAATGCCCAAGCTTCTCCAGGCTTTGGTCCCCGCCCACCCAACCCATCCCAGATGCAGGGTCAGAGGGTTCCAATGGGACAGCCAAGGCCAGGCACTCCTCGTGTCGTCACTTGCTACAAGTGTAAGGAGACTGGACACTACGCTGATAAGTGCACTCAGAGGCAGCTACCTCCACCTCCTCTCCCCAACACCAACCAGGCAATGGTTCGTTCTCCTCCGGCTAAAGCCTTCAACTCCAACAACAGGCCTGTCGGGAGGACCGCGAGGGTGAATCATATCAAGGCCGACAAAGCTGAGGAAGCTGCTGACGTCGTTCTCGGTATATTACCCGTAAACTCTATTCCAGCTAAAGTGTTGTTTGATACTGGAGCATCGCATTCTTTTGTGTCAAAGATTTTTGCAAAAGCATACAACCTAGTTCTGGTTCCGCTAAGCAATCAAATGACTGTTCACTCTCCGGGACCGCAAATGTTGACTTCCAAGATAAGTAAGGACAATCAAATCCTAATTGGAGGTCGCATATTCCTTGCTTCACTCATGTTACTGGGAAATTCTGACATTGATGTCATTCTGGGTATGGATTGGTTGAAGACCCACAAGGCAAAAATTGACTGTGCTCAAAAGTCAATAACTCTCTCTCACCCTTCGGGCCAGATAGTCTATTCTCCATATGGATCAAGTTCTGTTCAGCTGTTCAATCTAGATGCAAAACCCCTTCCTGCAATTGAAAATGTTCCGGTGGTTTGTGAATTCCCTGACGTCTTTCCAGAAGAATTGCCAGGGATGCCTCCGGACAGAGCAGTTGAGTTCGTGATCGAGCTTGAGCCAGGTACTGCTCCAATCTCTAAGCATCCATACAAGATAGCTCCTCCTGAACTGAAATTGTTGAAGGAGAAAATCGATATGTACATGGAGAAAGGTTACATTCAGCCTAGTTCCTCCGCTTGGGGTTGCCCAACTCTGTTTGTTGCCAAGAAGGATCAAACAAAAAGACTCGTGGTTGACTATCGTCCTCTCAACGAGAAAACTATCAAAAATAAGTATCCAATTCCTCGTATCGATGATCTTTTTGATCAACTTGCTGGAGCCTCAATATTCTCAAAGTTGGACTTGAGGATGGGTTACCATCAGATAAAGATCAGAAAGGAAGATATTCCTAAGACAGCTTTCACCACTCGGTACGGTCTATATGAATACACCGTCATGTCCTTTGGTCTCACCAATGCACCGGCAACGTTCTCAAGACTCATGAATTCTGTCTTCCATGAATACCTCGACAAGTTCGTTGTGGTATATCTCGATGACATTCTAGTCTACTCAAAATCCGAGGAAGAGCATGGAGAACACCTTCGTCTCACTCTCATGAAACTTCGCGAGCATCGTCTATATGCCAAATTCTCCAAATGTGAGATCTGGATTCCAGAAGTTGCATACCTTGGTCATATCATCTCTGCCAAAGGCATAGCCATTGATCCTGAAAAGGTTAAGGCAATTGTTGACTGGAAACCCCCTAAGACGGTGAAGCAAGTCAGAAGTTTTCTTGGCTTGGCTAGCTATTGCCGTCGTTTCGTCCAAAACTTTTCCAAGATTGCCAAACCTCTCACTGATCTCACAAAGAAGGACAAGAAGTTCGTTTGGACTCCACAATGTGATGAAAGTTTCAATCTCTTGAAGACTAAACTCACTTCCACCCCTGTTCTGGTTGGCCCAGATACCACCAAACCTTTCCAGATATTCTGTGATGCATCTCTCCAAGGCCTAGGAGCAGTTCTTATGCAAGAACGTCAAGTTGTGGCTTATGCTTCACGTCAGTTGAACCCACATGAGCAAAACTATCCCACACATGATCTTGAACTTGCAGCAGTTGTGTTTGCCCTCAAGAAATGGAGACAATACTTGTTGGGTAACAAAACTGAAATCTTTTCCGATCATAAGAGTCTGAAATACATCTTCACTCAGCCAGATCTAAACCTCAGGCAAAGGAGATGGATTGAGAAGATTAAAGACTTTGATCTCACCATTTCTTACACTCCAGGCAAGGCTAATGTTATGGCCGATGCTCTCAGTCGCAAGTCATATTGCAATAGTCTCATGATCATGGAAAGCCAACCTCCACTTCATGAAGAATTCCAGAAGCTGAACCTTGATCTTGTTCCTCAAGGTTACCTTGCTAGCTTGACAGCCAGTCCAACTCTCGAGGACAAGATCGTTCTGAACAACTTCGTGATACTGAAATCAAGAAGATTGTAGAGCACATCAAGGAAGGCAATGATAAATTCAAGTCCTTCTCAATTGATGACAAGGGAACTGTGTTCTTCGAAGGACGCATTGCAGTTCCTCAGATTCAAAGCCTCAAAGATATCATTCTCAAGGAGGCTCATGAAACTCCTCTTTCCATTCACCCTGGAAGTACAAAGATGTACCAGGATCTCAAGACACTGTATTGGTGGCTGGCATGAAACGTGAAATTGCTCAATACGTTTCTGAATGCGACGTTTGTCAACGTGTTAAGGCAGTCCATCAGAAAACAGCAGGTCTACTCCAACCTTTGAAAATTCCTGAGTGGAAGTGGGACATGATTGAAATGGACTTCGTTACTGGGTTTCCAAAGTCCAAGAAGGGCAACGATGCAATCTTCGTTGTTATTGATCGTCTCACTAAGGTAGCTCACTTCTTTGCTGTCAAGGAAACTATCTCAGCTAGCCAGTTAGCAGAGCTCTACACAGCAAGGATTGTTCCTCTTCATGGTGTTCCATTGGAAATAAGCTCAGATCGTGGAAGTATCTTCACTTCTCATTTCTGGAAAAGCTTTCAAGAAGCATTGGGCACCAAACTTCTGTTCAGCACAGCTTATCACCCTCAGTCTCAGGGGCAAGTCGAAAGAGTCAATTAGATTCTCGAGGATATGCTCAGAGCATGTGGTCTATCCTTTGGCATGGCCTTCCATATGCTGAATTCTCCTACAACAACAGCTACCAGGCAAGCCTAGGCATGGCACCATTTGAGGCACTGTATGGTCGCAGATGCAGGAGTCCAATCAATTGGTCTGGAGCTGGTGAACGTTCACTCTTAGGCCCTGACATTGTTAAGGAAGCCGAGGAGAAAGTTCGTATCATTCGCGACAATCTCAAGATTGCTCAGTCTCGTCAGAAGAGCTATTATGATAGCAAGCACAGGGATATGATCTATGCACCTGGTGATAAGGCATATCTCCGTGTAACTCCCCTCAGAGGCACTCATCGTTTTGGTGTGAAAGGAAAGCTTGCACCAAGATACATTGGTCCTTTCAACATTCTCTCAAGGCGGGCAGAAAATGCTTATCGTCTTGAACTTCCAGAAAAACTATCCAAGGTGCACGATGTGTTCCACGTGTCACAGCTCAAGAAGTGTTTCAAAGATCCAGATCGTGCAGTTGATCATGATTCCATTGAACTGCAAGATGATCTATCTTATGAGGAGCACCCTATTCGTATTCTCGATGAGACCGAGCGTAAGACTCGCAACAAGAGCACCAAGTTCTTGAAAGTGCAATGGTCGCATCATTCCGATAAAGAGGCAACGTGGGAGACCGAAGAGGATCTTCGCAAGAAGTATCCGGACCTTTTCACTTCTCAGTAAGGAATCTCGGGGCGCGATTACTTCAAGGGGGGGCGTTTTGTAACATCCCAAGTATGAAAATACCCTTAGAATGTTTTGTTTCTTGTTTTAATTCAAGTATTGCATCATGTCATCATGTTTAATTATTTGTTGCATTTGTTTACTATTTGTTTTGCATCTGTTTTATCTTGTTTTCATAATCAAACTCAAACAAATTCAAATGGTTATTTCATACTTGCTCTGTTACAACATTTGAAATAAAAATCTCAAATAAAAACAACTCCTTTGTTGTCATATTATTTCATAGTTATCAATTAATAAAATGGTGCTTTTATTTCAAATAAATAATTCCCAAATTGTTTTCAAACTCAAACTCAAATTCAAACAGCACCAAATTCCAACTCAAGAAAGCTAACAAACTATTCTAATGTTTTAATCAAATTAAATCATAGGGTTCCCCTATTTAAAAGTGTGATTTTTATTAATATCCATCTAATAAGGAAATTCATTCAATTTTGGGTTATTTTCCAAACAGCAATGTAAAAGTTTGAAATTTCAAAAACCAAGTTGCCAACTGTTAGCTTTTGAGCTAACATTGCCCCATGAATTTTCTCTAAAATTTTAAAGCCAAAAACCCTAACATTTGCTTCCAATTTCTATTGCTACAAAAAAAAAAAAAAACAGAAAATAAAATAAAATAAAAGAAAGCAAACGGCCGCGCGCGCGCAGCACACTAGCTACCCAGCCCACCTAAGCCCTACCAGCGCGCAGCCCAGCCCGCTACAGCGCGCGCGTACCGCTTCAAAAAGCGTGCAACCCTTCTGTTCTAAGTACGGCGGCCATCCGAGCACGCCACGTCGGCGTACGGCGGCGCCCGACGGCCAGGAGGCTCTCCGACCCCCTACAAGTAGCCTAGGGCAGCGCGCCAGCTACCCAAGGCCTAGGGTTCCTGTTCCCCCCTCTTCTCCGCCGCCGTCTGCCCTCTCCCGGCCACCTTCCCTCTCTGTTCCACCTCACCGGAGAACCTCGACTGAAACCGTGCTCACCGCCGTCGCCATGCCACTCCACGCACCTAGCTAACTACTGGAATTGCACCGCCACCCCTCCATCCCTCTTTTGGACACCATACCCAGCTGGGAGGAGCACGGGAGCAGCCCCGCCATCCACGTCGCTGCCGCTCGCCGTCGAGCTCCTCCACGGAAACCACCCCGGTGAGCAAGCCACCATCTCCTCCTCTCTCCCTCTGTTGCTCTAGCATCTGCACCACCAGATCTACACACGCACACACCCAGAGCCAGCACCGCGAGCGCGAGCACACGTTGATCATCGCCGGCGACGTCGTTTCTGTCAGCAGGTTCCGTCGCGCGCGTGCAGTTTCAGTTAACTGCAAACTGAATCCTTAACCTCCCTGCACATCTGAACCTGACAACAAACGCGCACTCACCGTACTGGTTCAGGCACAGCGCAGCGAGCGAGAGGTGCAGGGTTCGAGCCCCTGCCCTCGCGGGATTTTCACCAAATTTTTCCACGCCACGCTGACAGGGAGGGCCCCCTGTCAGCCTCTCCCTTGCCACGCCAGCACACCAGGGCCCGTGGCCCACCCTGCAGTGGCTGCGGCTAGGGTGCTGGCCCGTAACAAAAGTTTAAAACATTTCTGTTTTATTTTCCAATTACTTTTAAATGGCAGAATAAAACACTAAACTTAAACCTCTAATAACTTTTAATCTATAAGTCCAATTAATAAAAGTTGTATATGTTTGTTGTTCCAAATTTAGTCATCTTTCCAAATGTTCCAATTGTGTTCTGTTTTGAATTTCCCAAATACATTTAAAATTCAAATTTGAATAATTCAAATGCAAATTTCTAAATTCAATAACTAATTCATTATTAATCCAATAAATGCAAATAAAATATGTTTTTCATACCATTTTGAATAACCTATTCAAATATAAATTTTGTTTCCTGGTTTGAATTATTTAAATTGCCTAAATAATTTAATACTTGTTTAATTCATTTAAATTTGATAAAATCATAACTTGCTTAATATAAAATATTTTTGAACATGCAAAATATGTTTTCAAACCATCAAAGTGTGAACTTTTCGAATGTGAGTTTGAATTTATGTTTTGAACAAATAAAATTCAAATAAAAATTCACACTTGTTTTAAATCCAATTAAAACTTGTTTAATATTGTTTAATTCATAATAAATTCATCCTAATTCCAAATTCAATATTTGAAACATGTAATCCAACTAAAATTTGATGTTCTTTTCAAATATAAATTTTGTTAATTGTTTTGCACACTTTAACTTGATGAAAACAACAATTGTTTGTGTGACATGTTTAAGTAACCAAACTTTCTAACCTTAATAACTGATTTCCAAAACTTGTTAAATCCTTTTAACACTTGCAACTATCATTGTTATTTGTTGTTATTTTGTTGTTACCATCATGCATGCATCATGCTAACAACTTTCACATAATAATTAATTGTAAATCATTTGTTCCACTTAATTATGGACCCTTTCCCATATGCCACTCAAATTAGCATAGGGGTCCATTTAAATTGTGTTATCATGTTAGCTAGTTTATTTTGATGCAACCATTAACTTGTCATGCATCATCTTGATTGTGCACAATGCCATGATAATGATTGTTTACATTCCTGTTTTGTTTGTTTTGCTTCTTCTCGAATAGACGACGACGTTGAGACGGACGATCTTTACAGCACCCCTTCTGAGGATCTAGCTCAGTACCAGGCTGCTGAGTTTGCAGGCAAGTTATCACTCACATGAACCATTGTGTTCCTTTCAACCCTGGTTACCGATACTTCCGTTGTCTATTCCTGCTAGCCTTAGTGGTAGTTGTTTCTGTTACGAACCTATCACATGATTCCCTGAATCCTGATATTGCCTCACCACCACTCCTACACCCTTTGTTTGAGCCAGTGTCTTACTAGTTTGCTTAGGTTGTTTTGCTCGAGTCTGTTACCCGTTACTTTCAGTTACTATTTCATTATGTTCTGAGGGCTCGATGTTTAATCAATCAATCAATCATGCTAATGTTATTACTTAATAATAATTTGATGATAAGGCACCGGCAGGAGGCCCTGTGTGGTTTTGAGGCCTGCTAGTGTCGACCCTAATAGGAAAAGGGTCTTGTCTACTGATCCATGATGAGCGCACTACCCGCATGTGGGAAGCGAGTATGGGCGCCCCCCTCAATTTGATTCGATTCGCATCTCGTCCAAATCATCTCATTTAGTTCGTGTTTTCCATTTGCCGCATGCATGTTTTTGTGAGCCCAGCGCAGGGTGGAACTTTCGTAGTCGGCATATAGGGGGACACGTTCTTAGAGTGCTATGAGGGTCCATTTTCTTCTGGGCTCTATTAGCCGTGCGCCCAAGGTGCTTTGGGCTTGATGCGAAGAGGAGTTGAGTTGTGTTGAGTGCCCCGCTTGGTGGGAGGCATCCCATCTGGCGGGTTATTCATACGTGTACGGCCAAATTGGTGCAACCCTGCAGGGATAATCTTCTCGAGAAGCCGTGTTTTCCGCGGTTATGGTTAACTTGGTGAAAGTACTGGCTAACAAGTACTCAGGACAACTTAAACCTAATGATTCACAAACTCACACCCCATGATTATCAATTTGACTAGTAATAGGATTATTGTCACAATAACTTGTTTCATCTTAATCCAACTGTGTGAGTTATCCTCGGATTGCTTCTTTGGATAAGGGGCGAGATCCAGGATGGGTTTGTTTGAAGTTATCTTTCAGTTGGTTACAATACTCGATCTTATCTCCTTTCTGTTAGCCGGAAGTGGTAGAATCTCTGTAGTTGGTTAGCGCAGCCAGTTGCAGCCTCTTATATATCCCCTTCCTTCCGTTGAACCCAAGTCATCTGTGCTTGTGTTGACGGGTTATACTTTGGTGAACTGTGAGTCTTGCTTGCCAGTACGTCTATGTACTGACCCCTTTGGGGCTGTGGTTTCCGCAGACTACGCTTACGAGGATCCAGGTGACGGCTACTACGTGGAGTTTGACGAGGCTGCTGACGAGTAGTTAGCGGACCCGGGCAGGATCCGAGACATCGTGGATGGGCTCCGTCTTTATTTTAGTTTCCGGCTTCTTAAGCCTATTTGGATTTGTCTGTACTCAGACCCCTTGAATGCTTCCGCTGAGATGTAATGATGTTATGTTGGGACATGTGTCCTCTGGATGATTGTATTTGCTATCTCTGCCCTAGTGAGGGCCATTTGCAAACTTATTTCAATCTTTTGTGTCTTAGAGGCATGTTGTGTTATCCTTTTGTTCAAAGCCGTTGACGTACCATGTGTGTATGGTATGAAGTACGTCAATGATAGTGTCCTGATTTCTACGGGATAGTTTACATCGACGGTGAACAGTAGCGATGGGTTGTCACACATAAGTGTTGGCCTACTCGTAAGAGGACGCGGGTGCCGATAAGCCCCGTAATCCCATCAGAATACTGTTCAGTTCGTACGGTGAGTATCCTCTAGAAGTCCGGGTGCGACACAGATGGCTGCCGTGGATGTGGCTTTCTCCCACCAGGGAGTGCCATGGCTTTTGGGGTGGCCGCTTCCTGTCTCATTGCAAGTCGCCAACTGCAGGTGTTGTTGGCCCCTTGTGGTTTCTGAGCAGACCTGGTGTGGTTTCCTAGAGCTGCCTCGGACAGTGTAACTCTTCGGCGGTGGCCTCGTCTATGTTGTTCCCTTCGGCGGCGCTTGTGGTTTGTCACTCCGCGGTGCGCGCACGTGCTAGCTGAAGCTATCCGGGTGTGTACTCGGCTCCGGGATGCCCTTCGACTTCGCCAACGGTTGTCGTGTCGAGGTCTCGGCGGCGAGCGGCCTTTCGTCTACATAGGTGGTGTGAACTCGGCTGAGCGTCGCCCTTCGACCTCGCCGACGTCGCCTGGTTTGGTGTCGGCTGAACGGTGCTTTTCGTCCACGGTGCTGGCGCTTCTCGAGCAATGCACCGGCTGTTTTGTTTTTTGTCTCAACTCCCCGTGGTGGTCTCGTTTGCGGCGGTGAGGTTTGTGCCTTGGTGTAGTCTGGGCTATGCTTTACCCTTCGATGGTGTTGTTGCGTTGTCTCGGCGAAGCGGATGCATCGATGGCTACTTCCTCTCAGTTTTAGAGTTTTTGAGGTTTGGGTTTGTGTTTTTTGTTTATCTCCCCCTCTTGTAATCCCCGTGCACTCTGGTTCATTTGAACCTATCTTGTAGAGCCTCCAAAGTCTCAAGGCAACCATGAATGAAAAATATTCAGGTGGGGATTAACTCACCCCGGTGACCATTCATTTTTTTTGAACGGAATTATAAATTTGGGCACCACAACTAAACCTAGCCACTCCTTGTCGCTGCTTTCCTAACTGCACCGCCGTGCTGTCGTACATTTTGATCCCAGTGTATCTAAAGGTGAAAAGCCAGTCCTGCCCGAGCAAGTGCATACGCTAAACTGCGACCACCCGTTCTCGAGGAACAAGTCCATGCCGTCCTTGAGCATGGCCGCCTAAACGGGTCAGTTGGTGCAGTTATCCATTTGCAGCCAGAAGAAACGATCTCGTAGCCTCCGAGCTCCTCCGATATTTTCTCCGGTAGCCGAGCCAATGGTTGGTAGAGTTGTACGAAAAACTCGGGCACATCAACTCATTCCTCGCCAGCTAGACCGCCGCGGCCACCACGGCCTCCGCGCCCACCACAACCACCATGCCGCCCCGTGCACCACGATCGCCGCATACGCCACAACCACCACGTCTGGCACCACCTAGAGCTCTTGCTATGGGGGTAAAAGAAGGAGACGCCACGAGGGGATTTGGAAGAAATGGTGGGGGTAGAGATGATCCCCTCTCTGGCGAGAGGGGATTTTATAGCACATGGCTGCGTGGGGGAAGTGGCGCCCGGGGGCGTCTCCTCGGTCTCCTGCACGTGTTAGGAAGGCGCGTGCGTCATCTAGCATAATGGCACGCGTTGGGAAGGCGCGATTCGTCTCGTCTTCTGCCGCCGCTGCGTCGCCTCGGGAGACGTCACGTCTCGTCGGGATAAGAGAAATGACACCCCGGTTGGCTCTTTTTAACCATGTCCACCAAAACGTTTTTACCGTACCTTCGTCTCTCGCTCCAATTCCCTCGTCTCCATGTCGGTTCCGGAGAAGAAGGCCGTGCTACCGGAGCAGGAGCCGGAGGAGAAGATCGCCGTGCTTACGGAGCAAGACGAGACACTTCTGGACCCGAAGGAGGACGATGCGTTGCCGGAGCAGGAGCTAGAGCACGAGGCGCTGCTGGGTTACACGATTGTGGGAACCATGGCCCTCATGGGAGCCCCTGTTTGGCTGGTGCAGACCCTCAGTGGTTTGGACTGCCATGGGCACTTCCGACGGCTACTGGCCGCCTCCAGGATCTGCACCGTCTCCGCAAGAGGTGGAAGAGCCTACAACTTCACCGCCGCCATCGAACAAAGACGACAATTATTTCGCAGAGCGGGCAACAATAATGACTAGGGCGTGCGTCGGGTTTTAAATTTTATTCTATACATATGTATGCAATGTTATATGAATAGAAAGCTAAATTCTATGTATGATCATGGCTATAAGTAATATGTGTGTATGACTGTCGGGCCCCACATGATGGATGGGTTGTGCGGACATTGTCCGGCGCCCCCGAGCAGCCCCCCAAGTTTTGAGGGTCTCCTAGGGGTGCAATACCGTTTTCAGCTCGGGCCGGACACTTGGGGGGTGGCGCTGGGAGGTTTTTTTTGCGTCTTGGCCCCCAATCGGACACTAGGGTTGGGAGGGGAGTGGAGGAGACCGTTTGGGGGTGCCGATGGAGATGCTCTTAGAGAAATTTCACGGCACATAAATGTGTCAGGCAACTGATGCGTCCATTTCATATAGTGTTTTTACTTACTGAATTTATTCGTAGATGTAGATATTCTAGCATTTTACCATGCCAAAATGCACCTTTTATGTCTGCCTACATAGGGAATGTAAAATCAAAGGAGAGATATCGTACAAGGAAAGTAGTCCAAGTATGGGATGGAATATTGTGATAAAGGCATTAAAAATCATTCCCGAGAACACATAATTCACACGAATTAAGGAGAAGGAGAAAATTCACGCCCAGGAGGTGAAACCTCACTTAACGAGCATGGCTACTGTTGGAGATATTCCCTATAGACAATAATATTCAGCTATTTTTCTATCTCCAAGTTCATAATTAAGTTGGTGTTATCATGCTACAAGCGCTATAACACTTGAAAAGTGAGTTTTCAAAGGAAAGTCTTTGTGCGGGTGTGAAGACATAAACAAACAAGAGTTTCTAATCTTGTCTCTAAGATTAGCTTATGCTTTGTGAGGTGATCACGTTTTCTGATCATGAACTTGGTTAAAAGTCTAGCAAAACATAGGAGTTTATTATTAGGGTAACAATAGTAGTGAACCGGTCCAAATGTATGATCTTACCAAAAGAGACTAAACAATTGTAGTGTATTTAACAAAGTACATATGAAGTTGTCATTAATTATAATTTCTATACTATGAGAATATCTAGTGACCGCACGATCGAAAGTTATACTTTGGATACCATTACCCGTCTTTCCGTAACTGGGATCATAAAGTTGATATCTGTGTATGATCTAGAAAGTGTAATGGAACTAAGATCGTTCAAGACTAGTACCTAAGTACTCTAGATGATAGAGAGATACATGCTCTAGACCCTCTCAATATCACCAATGTCAACCAATCATCTGGCCAGACACATTGTGATTTATCACAAGAACATCAGAGATATGGATGAGAAAAGATGACGATATCGGCAACGAGTTTATATGTGTTATGATCAAAGAGTTTGATAAAACTAGATCACATAGTATCTTCTCGTGATATTGTTGGTATCATGAATTTAAGGGAATAGGTCCAAGGAGTAACTTATAACGTTCCCGCGATCTTCGTGAATACACAGGAGACATCATGAACGTCCACTGTCCCGCTGTTGGTTATTGTTCAGTAAGTTTCCGAACATGCCTGTGTGTGGAGCCTTTGCGAGTCACACGCTTAAGCCGTGCTAATCTTTAATTGAGAGTAAAGATTTTTTTATTGGTTTTATGAATTTTGATGCCGATACATGTCACAGAAACAAGTCCGGTATGAATCAGAGAGGTTTTGGTGAAGTTACTATAAGAGAGAAATGATGCCGGTGTTAGGATTTTTTTTATATTAGAGATAACAGAGAACATAAGATGTCCCGGGATGTTATAAATATGTTTCTAACATCATTATATAAGGTCTATGATTTTATCTATAGGGTTTATAAGGTTGCGTAAGAGTTTGGGAAAACACCAAGAAGGGGAAGGGGGGGGGTGCCGGAGAGAGGAAGAATTGCCCCCAGGGTGGCACCACTTGGTGGGGCTGACAGGTGGGCACCAGGGCCACCTGGCATGGCGCATGGAACCTTCTGGAAGTTTTCGTAATTTTATTTGAAGAAAACAAGAAAAATAAAGGGAAAAGGAAAAAGGGTAAAGATGTGGAGTTGGAATCCCCAAACACTAGAAGAAGATTGATGTCATGGATTTCCTATTCACCAAGATTTGCATGGGAACCATGGAGAAGAGGAAGCCAACTTATGGGCCTTACATTGAGAGGCTCATCAATTTCAAAGTTGGGGAAGTGATCATGCAAAAACATCCAGTTTTTTAACCAAAGTTCACTCCTACCTTCATTCATGGTCTTGAGATTCCTGAGTTCTCCAAGGACAAAGCTAAAGTGGTTCACACTTGCTCCGGCTCCTCTAGTGGTGGCTCTCTGCAATAGTCTAGTGGCACCCCCAAGTTCTTCAAGGCCATGTTCAACATTTGCAGTGATGCTAGAGCCCTTGCTCAAGATGCTCGGGAGCTTGCCAAGGATACTAGGAGTATTCATAACGCCGATAAAAGGCCTGCTGGGGTTGTTATGGATGACGATCCATCTGCTCTTGCTCCTCAATACTATGTTCCCATTCCCATGCCACCTATATGTGATGCTGACTTCTATTTTGGTGTTCCTCCTGCTCATGTGGATGATGACGAAGCCTATGAAGATGGTGACTTTAAGATTGAAGAGCGCCGTGAAGACAAAGAAGAAGAGAGTACGACGAGGACGCCGAGTGATCTCATGGGATGTTAGCTAGACTCTTTTCTCCTTTTTGGCGTCTTGATAACAAAGGGGGAGAATAGTTCTCTATTAGGTTATCACGGGATTTGCATGGGTTGGGGCATAAGTTTCTTGTCTTTCGATTTGATCTATAGGCCCGTGCTCCATTTTATCGTTGTTGAACCATTTGCGATTTGTTTTAAGTGAACCTATAAAGTACTCATGTGTGACACCTTTTTTCGTGATCTATAAGTTATAAGTTACTTATGCTATTTTCTTGCATGTTATTATGTCATATCTTTTAGGCAATGCAAAATCTCTAGAGAACATGCTCATATGCTTTGTTTTTAAAACATGGGGGGAGCAAAGCCTAGTTGATTTGTGCATCAAATTGGTGCATACATCTACGGGGACCCCATCTATTTATTAGTAACCTATTATTTTTCTCATACTATATAAAAATCTTGCAAATACTTATTTTGTCACCAAACACCAAAAAAGGGGAGATTGAAAGAACATTTATGTCCTTCCTCGATTTTGTGTGTTTGTTAACAACATAATTGATATATCACCGTGTGTTGCATGCTTAAGGTAAAGTTAATGTCTAGCTCAAAGTGGTGTTGATCTAATCATGAAGGAGAAAAAAAAATCAAGGTCAAATATGAGAAGATATCAAGTTCTGTGAGCCGTCGGATTGAATCAGGAATTTCTGGATTAATCCTACATCCCAGATTGAATCCAGAATGAATCTGGCTTGGCCGTAAAAACCTCGGTGAGCTGTCGATTGATCCGGAGGAATACGACATGGCGGATTGAATCCTAAAGCATTCTGACATGAATGTAAAAACCTAGGTGAGCTGTCGGATTGCCCTGGATTATTCCGACATGCCGGATTGAAATTCTGGATTCAATCCAGCATGGTGGATTCTGAAAAAAAAACGACTAGTTTTCAAGTGGACTATAAAAATGCAATCCCTTCTTCTCCAAGGGGTTAGCTCATCCATCATTCAAGTCCACCTTTAATGAGATCACCTAAAGTTTGAAATCTCCCAACCCCTCCACCCAAGCTCGTTGATATTCGGAGGATCGAAGGAGAAGGCTTGGATCTACATCTTCACCAAGTCATTCTTGATTTCTCCCTCATTCACTTGAGAGATTGGTGTCTAGGGTTTCCTCGTGGAAAACCTAGGCCTATTGTTACTCACTTGTTTCTTGTAACAGATTCTTGGTGTTCTTGGGAGCCCCAATTGAGTTGTGGGTGTGTGACCCAAGCTTATTGTAAAGGCTTCGGATTCCACCTTGAAGGATTTCAATAGTGGAAGGTGAACTAGGCCTTTGTGGTGAGGTTCATCGGAGAATATGTTGAGGTCTTTGTAGCGAAACTCACACCCCTCCAACAAGACGTACTCCCTCGAAAGAAGGAACCCAGGAATACATCCTTGTCTCCGCGTGCTTCCACTTCGGTTCTTTCTATCCTTTGGCTTTACTTTGTGCTTGTATCTTGCTTAGTGTATCCCTTGTCATATAGGTAAATCACCTTAGTTGCATATCTAGAGAATTTACCTTTGTGTCAGGTATAAATCGAAAAAGTATTAAAATCTAGAGGTAGCACCTATTCACCCCCATCTAGGTTCCCATACGATCCGTTCACCCGTTGGTCGTACGTCGCTTGTTGCCGGTTTGCCGCGATGAGGAGGTCTTGAAGGCCACTACTGCTGACGCAGTAGTTCCTCCCATTGGAAACCGACGAGTTTGGCTGCCGCGGCCTCTGTCGCCTTCATGTTATTGACAGGGGTGCTCTAGACCAGTTGGTGGGATCGCCGGGTCGGAGGTGATACCCATCTCATGCATGAAGTTTCCCCCGCGCGCTTGAACTTCATCTTGCCGACCAGGGCTGACCGGGACGGCGGTTGAAGCCATGAACAAAGTTGAATTCGCGCACATGCGCCTCCACTCAGCTCTGCATTGCGGCGACAATGTGGATGCCATATAGGAGACACTGTCGCTTGAGATCCAGCGCCGCGGAATATGGCATCGAGTCTGCATCCGGAGCGATCAGAGTGGTGAGATCTTGGATCAGGGTGTCCATGTTGGCGGGTGGCGGAACCCGGCTGTTGCCGAATGATTCGTTTCAGTCGATGTGACGGTAACCATGACTTTCACGTAGGTGCGGGGCTCAGTGCTGCTTTCACAGCGAGGAGGATGTCTCAGCAGGCGTGCACCTCAGTGGGGTACTCGGGGACGACAACGTGGTGATCGCTGAAGTGGATAATGGAGCCATTCTCATGGATAATAGAGGTTGCGAAGCATTCGACGCTGTTGAGAAATCAGTTGAACGCGCCGAACATAAGGACGAGGCTGGAGGAGGCTCACTCACTGGAGTCGGTGCGGGTCCCATGCAGAACAAAATTCCGGTCGCCGCCATATGCCCCACGGTGGGTGCCAACTGTCGTGGTGTAATGCACGGCAGCACCATCAGGCTAGGGATGGAGTTTATCTAAGGGGCAAACTAGCAAGCAATGTTGCTCGCACGATATTGGGAAACAAGCGTGGAGACACGATGTACTCAGATTCGGGGCCCTCGTGTGTGGTAAAACCCCTATTTCTGTAAGGATGAACTATCGGTGGTATAAGGTTACAATGTTAATCCTAGAGTTGCGTTCTATCTTGGGAAAGTAAGGTGTCTTGGGTGTCTAGCCCTTCAATTGGGAATCCGGCCTGCCTTATAAAGGAGCTGGCAGACTGGCTTATAGGTGGGACCGGATGCCGGCAGGAGCCTGAAGTATGGCCCACTACAACGTAGTTCCTTCAGTGACGTCTGGCATAGTGTATGTCGCCTTACCGCTGGTCCACTGTTTGACAACGTGGGAGACCAAAGTCTCCGGCTGTGCCGCCTCCTTTATCTCTTGTCGAGTAGTGGGTGTCGTGGAGGCACCGTGGGCGGTGTCACCCTACTCGGTAGGTATGCTGCCCATACCCTCAGGTACTGTTGACTTTGGCTAACCGGCTAGCGACCTAGGAGGATTCATCTTCCGATAGCCGACTAGAAATGGCGATCATAGCCTGGCTCTCGACGAGCCCGACTTCGTCTAGCCGGCCTAGCCTACGAGGAAACGATGGTTTGAATCATTGAGGGAGACTCCCTCTGGGGTTTAGCCATCCGGGGGGTAACCCCCCCCCTGTGAGCCGGATTACCAGGGTGGCCTGATTGGTAATGGATCACAGTCCATTAGGCGGCCCAGTAAGCTGACGCACAGAAGCCAGATTCTAGAAGAACCCAGACCATGGCCCCTGTGGTGCGGCTTGGAGTAGAAGGTGGATTCTTGCCTTCCAAGTTAGGACTTACCGCAGTCTTCTAGGTTTACTTTCTGTAAGCCCTAAACCGGCTATCTATATAAAGCCGGACGGGAGAGAAGAAAGATAACAGAGAACTAGCTAGAAGCCAACTCACCGAGAAGTTGATCCTCGTCGAGTTAGCAACCCAAACTCACATTGTACTCTGTATACTTCAGGCTTCAGCCCTAATTTAGTGAGATTGCAGGAGTAGGAACGCCGCCTAAACGCGATGTACCGAACCTGGGTAAACTTTGGTGTCCCTGGTTTTCATACTACCACGTTCCCCCCACGTCTTTACCCGTAGGCCTCATGGCACCCCTGTCTATGAACCCTACTACGATGTCTCGACAGTTGGCGCCCACCGTGGGGCCAGCGATGTCATGCGTTATGTTTCGACCGGGGATACTCGGCGGAATCGACAGTACCGTAACTGTCGGAAGCTTGGAATTCGACAACGACGTCGGGCGCTTCCTCGACAATGGATCATACATGCCAGCACGGAATCATCTGGTAAGTTCCTGCGTTTTACCGATTGGATCTGCAAACATCTTTATCGGATTAACTGCAGAGGCAATGGGATTCTGGGGTGGAAGTAGATTTATCCCACCCGCCCTATACCCAGTTGAAGAAAACTATGATGTTGGATTTTTCTCGGATCGCCAATATCCTGCTCAAATTTCTGCCTCTTCGGAGATGCCCGCAGTGAGATCGCACTTTATTGGTATGGTGCAAACCGAGATCGCCGAAAGACGAAAACAATCCCGTGGAAAAGGCAGAAGAAAACAATCCCACTACAGAGGTGGAAGATCCGACATCCGTTGATACAACAACGAACTCGGAAGCTGATTCCGTGCTACCCGCCATTGAGGTGAGATTGGAATCGGAACCCGGATCTGACCAACTCGATTCCGAAGACGAAGATGAAGATGCTTTCGAAAGAAAGGTCAAATATTTTCAAGAGGGATTCCATGAAGTGCTTATGGCAAAACCGGCTGAAAACACGGATGCCGAAAGTCAGGAAGACCCTCAAACACCTTCGCCAGATGAGAATAGAGAGGACGGTGAAACCGGTCCGATTTACCTTGATGTCAAGGAATTGAGAGAAGAGGAACCTGGTAAAAAACCTCCATCTTCCAAGAAAAGAAACAAGGCTTCCAAGAAACTCCAGTACAAACTCCGGAAGAAAAAACTGGTGGATTCCGCCAATGAAAACCTGGAAGTAGGAGGAGGAAGCGGAGTCAAGTCCGCGGAGAAGAAAACGAAGGAAATCTCTGTTCCACCAATGTTAGAACATGACGAACAGGATTTACTCCAAACACCAGTGGGACCCCACGAGCCCCCTGAAGTGCTGGAAGCCAGGAGACAAGCTCTCCAAAGGCAACAACAACATCTATTCAGAACTCGGGAAAATCTCCTACAAACCCAGGCTGACATTAAGTTGAAGCAGGAAGAAATTGAGGAGTACGAGAGAAAGAATAGATCTGGCATAAAACCTACACGGTTACCCGGAATCGTAAGACCGGAGGTATTGCAGCCAAAGGAGCGGTTTCAAAACCCTGCCTGGCAAAAGCAAGTAAACGACATCAATGTCAGGGGCAAACCTATATACAAAACCGCATCAGAAAACACGGAAGCCGCATTCGCCATCCTCAATGATGATCTGTACTCCAATAACGAAAAACTCCAAGGGGTGTATGCTTTCTTAGGAAAAGCATTGCAACAACAGCAGCGAGGGCAGGGAAGATCAGGGAAGTTGCATGACGACTCAACCCTATGCAAAACAGCCACATGCGCCGCTGGAGCACCCGGACCTGGAGAACCTGGAGATTCAGGCAATTCAAAAGAGAAGAAAGGAGATCCGAAAAAGGACAAGAAAATTCCCGATAACGATGCAACGTCCAGAACAGGATCCCATCCGCCAAAAGGTGGAATCAACCCCCGCGATCGGGAAGAACAAAACCGGAAGGACGGAAAAGCAATGCCGCCTCCGAGACGCCCTGCTGAAAAAGCCGGAAGACACGATATTCCTCACAGACGTGAGAGATCCCGTACCCCTCCTAGGAATAAGGAAAGACCCAGGAGTAGAACTCCACCTTACTCCAAAGGACACAATAACGGAGGAAACCGGGATAATCCTGGAAAAGCGCACTCGCGCAACAATGGAAAAGAAAGGAGCAGATCCCCTTCTATCCATTCAGCCGGTAGATATTGCGTATACGCTGATAGAGCAGAAAGAGATGATCTATACTTTGGACCTAAGTATTTCACTGACAGGATCCGAAGGATAACTCTATATTCTAGCTTTGCCAAAGTTGGTCCAACATATCAAAAATATACCGGCAGTACAAATCCGGATACCTGGCTCTTAGACTATTATACAACCTTTTAGATCAACAAAGGGACAGATTTAGAGGCAGTAAAATTCCTCCCCCTAATGTTGCTGGATGGAGCCAGAGATTGAATTAACGGGCTTCCGTCAAGAACCGTAGATAGCTGGGATGATATGGCTAGAGTTTTTACTCAGCATTTTCGGGGAACTTACAAACACCCCAACAGCATCAACCAGCTCAACCGCTGCACCCAGTTTGAAGATGAGCCATACGTGGATTTCATCTCAAGATAGACTGCAATGAAGAACAACTTCTCTGGAGTAAGTGACGTACAAGCCATGCATGCTTTCGTCAATGGCTTAAAACCCGGCCTCGTACCGTTCATGGTTGATTCAAAGCAGCACAAAGATCTCGGATCTATGCTTACAACCGCAAATGAGCATGCAACGGCCGAAGATGACATCAGAGCGAGAGGTGGAAATATCGACGCTTTGGCCCAGGCCAAAAAGATGCCTCATTCTGAGAAAAAAGCTACTCCAGAAAGGATAATGGAAGCAAATGGAAAGGAAGAAACACAAAACCTATCTCCTACACAAAGGAAGAGTGGGAAAAGATTAAGTCGGAGAACTGTGTCCACCATTCGCAATTTGGGAACCCACCCATACACTAGTAGGAAATAGGCTATAGCCACCACGTTACCGCTGGCCAACAGAGACACACGTTCGGCAGCGCTATTACCGCTGGCCAACAGGAAACCTTGTTCGCCAGCGCTACCCATGTTACCGCTGGCAAACATGCCACTTTGTTCACCAGCGGTAACGGTGGGCGTGAGAGTGCGGGCAGCCAAACTTACCGCTGGCGAAGAGGGTTGCTGGTTCGCCAGCGCTACGTAACTTAGCGCTGGCGAACAGGGCGGCGTGTTCGCCATCAGTATACTTACCGCTGGGCAACATGGAGGTTCGCCAGCGCTAACTATACCGCTGGCCAACCATTATTTTGCTTCGCCAGCGGTAAGTTTTCAAATTTTTCCCTCCACACCCCCTCCCCCCCCCGTGGACCGCCTTTTTTACTTTTCTAGAGCAGAAAGGAAAATGATAAAATGTTCAAAAAATAAAATCCTTTGATATGTGGTTAGGGTGCACTGTCTAGTTGATATAGAAAATTTGAAATGCTCCATTTGACCTTTTATGCAAAATTCAAAAATAAAACGTAAAACGGCCATAACTTTTGCATACGACGTCGAAAAAACGCGTTCAATATATCAAAAGAAACGTGAGCAAATTCCAGATCCAACCTGGGATCAGTCTGATCATCCCCAAAATATCCCGGCCTGTGAGGTTTTTTCAGAATCGGCAAATTCCAAAAGGAAAAAAAGTTATTTGAGACAGACTAAATTTTCCTACATAATCAATTTAATTAAATAAATTCAAAATTCAGAAAAAATAAAAAAAATGTTTTTTCTCTCGAGAAAAGATAATAAGGATGTCATATTTGGATTCCTCGTATTCTTCTGATCAATTTAGACATATCATTTGTCGAATTTGGAATTACGGATTTGTAGATATGGTGCAATAGTTAAGAGGATTGATAGTACTATACTTACAAGAAAGAATGAGGTGTCCCTAGGTAGAGTAGTGAGATGGAACTAAGAAGTTAAGCGTGCTCGGCCCAGAGTAGTGGGAGGATGGGTGACCGAGTGGGAAGTGGACATTTAAAATTGAAATAAAGCAAAAAAAAAAAGGAAAAAAAATCTACACCGTGATTAAATCTCCCCCAAATTCAACTGTTTTGAAATTTTGAAAAAAAATTGCGAAAAAATTTAATTTCGAATTTTCAAAATTTCAAACTTACCGCTGGCGAACAAGCTTGGTATTCGCCAGCGGTAACTAGATAGCGCTGGCGAACAGGACGTGTTCGCCAGCGGTAATCTCTTACCACTGGCGGTGTACTGCTGGCGAACAAACAGCGGTAGCTCGTTTTTGTTCGTCACTGGTAAGCATTTTCCTACTAGTGATACTAACCGGCTTAATAAGCATATGAAAGGCAGTGCAGGATCCAGGAACAAGGGGAAGAACTCCAAGAGAAAATTCTCCAAGCAAAAACTAGAAGCTGAAAAAGAAGAGAGTGAATCAGACACTGACGAAAAAATCCAGGAACAACAGCGAAAAGGCGAACCAAAGTTCCCGAGAGTCGATGGAGAATGCAATTTAACTTTCCTCGCAAGTCCCTCGGCAAAGGTGGCAAAGGGAACACTTCGAGAAATAAACGCGGTTGTTCCACCAACCCCCAAATTCTTGAAGTACTCAAATACACTAATCACCTGGGATCAGTCTGATCATCCCGGAAATATCCCAGAACCCGGCACACAAGCTCTAATCGTAAGCCCTTTTGTTCAAAACACTAGGCTAAAAAGAGTGCTGATGGATGGAGGATCCAGCATTAACATAATGTGCCTGGATACACTGAAGCATCTGCGAATCTCCGAGACCCAGCTCAATCCTTGCAACATACATTTCCACGACATCGTTTCGACAGACAAATAAAACATCGATGCAAATGATACTCTCTGTATAAACGCAGCACTACCAGAATTTTTCAGCGACGTATTTCGCCAGAAGAAGGCCGAGAAATACCGCAAGAAATCCACGCAGGGGATTGCGGACATCACGCTCAATCAAAAAACATAGTTAAGAAAGCATTATGTGCAGGGTTTTTCTGGCTAACAGCCAAGACAAATGCCGAACACATAGTAAAGACATGTGCCGGATGTCAGTATTACGCCAAGCAGATGAATATGTCAGCCCAAGCACTCAAAACTATCCCTATCACGTGGCCATTTGCGGTCTAGGGGCTAGATATGATGGGACCATTCAAAACTGCAAGAGGCGGACTCACACATCTACTCGTTGCAGTAGACAAGTATACCAAATGGGTGGAGGCAAAACCCATAAAAAAAACTTGATGGTGTGACCGCCAGAAACTTCATCATTGACGTAGTCATGGGATATGGCGTTCCACACAGTATAATCACCGACAACGGGACAAATTTATCTATTGGAGAGTTGGCAAAATATTGCCGACAAACGGGAATAGGCCTAGACCTTGCGTCCATGGCTCATCCACAATCCAATGGGCACGTTGAAAGAATGAATAGCTCAATCCTGCAAGGAATACGCCAAAGACTCGAATCTCCTCTTCATAGAGAAGCTGGAGCATGGGTAGAAGAATTACCTTCCGTGCTTTGGAGTATTCGAACGATGCCAAATAGATCAACAGGGCAAACCCCGTTTTTCTTAGTTTATGGTGCAGAAGCAATGCTTCCAACGGACATGCTCCATGATAGCCCAAGAGTGCAGGATTACGATGACTCGGATGCCGAATGTGCTTGACAGGATGCCGTCGATATTTTAGAAGAAGAACGAGACCTTGTGCTTCAAAGATCCTCCATTTATCAGCAAGGATTACGACGCTACCATAGTCGGAAAATCAGGCATTGATCTTTCAGAGAAGGTGACCTAAGCACAAGTTAGACCCAGTCTAGGAGGGACCATTTGTCATTAGCAAGGCTATGAAAAATGGATCTTATTATCTTGTAGATATTCGAGACACGGAAGACGATCCCAAGCGTCCAAATCGCAAAAGAAAGAGAAATATAGATGTTGAGCTAGGAGAGACAAAAATCCCATGGAGCATCCAGCAGTTATGTTCCTTCTACACTTAGTTCAATTTCTATGTAAACATCTTTGAGATCATGAAATAAAGTTGTCGGAATTCATGCATTATTGTTTTATCTGTTTTCATACAAAGCATAAGTCCGCCTTATCTATTTCCCAATGATCTTTCAAAATACCCAATGTTAACCCGAATTGTGCCTGCGTGCTCGGAGTTAAAAAACTGAATGATTTTCAGCCTAACGAGGCTTAAGGAAACTCAGATTGTGCCTGCGTGCCTGAGTTTCATACAAAATTCCTTACTTTTTCTCTAAGTGTTATCTGATTGTTTTTATGTTGGGTCACTGGAGCTAGTAAGTAAAAATGCCTTTAGTATGATCTATGTTTCCGAGTTTAACTGATTGGTTGTACCCAGTCACTTGGCATGAAGGTTAAGTACTATCGAGCCATTTCAAACGCTAAGGGCGGTTAAGACATATAAATCAGTGAACTTAGAAGATAAAGGAATGAAAACCCGGAAAACTTGCAAAGACTTAATAATTAACTGCAAAAGCGGAGTACTTGTTTATACAAAGGAATAGAAAGCATTACAATAAGGTTTACATTGTAAGAACAATAATGATTCTATTTTTTCCCATCTCCTACTCAGGACCAGGTAGCTTCTTCAGGCATCCGACTCTTCCTCGCTGCTGGATTCCTCTGGAGTTGCCGGGATTGCTTCTTCGGGGTAGAAGGTGGAGATGTTCACCATGGTGGCAATCTTGGTGGCGTGACCTTTGATTTCATCAAAGATGCTGGCCCATTGAGTTTCCGTGTATCCCTGAGGGATGCCGGACGCCACACGCCAAGATTTGGCAGTAGGTTAGTGCATGCGCATGAGCCCAAGGGCCATGCGCGCACCACCGCGAGCCGCAGAACGGAGCAGGGAATCCTTGCGATTCTCCACCTCCACGATAGCTTCTGGAAGTTTTTCAACTTCCGAGAGCTCCCCAGATTTCTCGGGAATGTACTTGTTGATAAGTAGCATTCCCGCGGCCTTGATCGCGGTGAAGACCTTCCCGGAAGCCCGAATTCTCTCAATCCGGGTAAGCTGGGGGCTACCTTCTGTTTCAATCAACACACAAGTGTTAGAAAAAACAGGAGAAGAGAAAACAAGGAAAATCCAGTAAAAGGCAAAGTAACTTACCGAGAATCCGGTCCATCTTGGTGTTTTCTTCAAGGCGCTGGTTCAAGGCGTTCTCCAGATCCCGGATGGTGGCCTTATCCTTCTTGGCCTGGCTGGAGGCCTTAGACTCGGCAATGCCAACAACTAGTTGGCTGACCTCCAGGTCCTTTTGGAGCTTCACAGTTAGCTTGTGAAGATCCAGGTTCTCACGGCGGAGGTTTTCGGCGTTGCCGGCATCTTGAGCAATTTGTTTGGCTTTCACCAAAGAAGCTGAAAAGCAAGTAAAGGAAGAGTTAAAAACTCGGAAAACTACTTAGAAAAAACCACAACTGAAAGCAGAGAAATTTTTTACCTGCTTAATCGCTCAGCTGTTGCTGAGTGGATGCCAATTCTGCCTCCTTATCCTCAAGAATCGAAAGAAGGGTTTTCACCTCCTTGTTCTTGATGGTAAGTTTATTGAAAACTTCCATGTTTATGTTCTCAGCAGTTTGCTGAAACACGGAAAAGAGACAAAAAAATGCTTAAGTTAAAAATAAGCATAACAATGAAAAAAGCATTAAGACAAAAGTATACATTTGACTTATTGCTTGGGGGATAGAGATATTACCTGGCTCATCTTGGTCAGGTTTGCCAAGTTTTCATTGAATTCTTTTGCATAGTCGGCAAAAATAATCCCAACATGGCAAAGGCCGTCCTGGATGACCTGCCGAGGTGAAAACACGAAGTTATTCCTTATAACAAGCCCGCCTTGCGGCCAATGACGGATCAGACGTGCTGGAGCGAAGAATTTGGTAGCCCACGGACGAATGTATCTGTGTTCGTCAAACGGTTCTTTCTTTACCTTAAAGGCTCTGTCAAAAGTCGGAATGAGTTCCTCCTCAGTTGTACGAGAAGGGCCACCCATTTCCGGCACCGCCTTTTCCCTCGCACCCGTCTCGGATGCAATGGGCTGGCTGGTCGGCAGAGGATACTCCTCCTCCCTTGCAGATTGGTTTTCTCCTCCTGGAGCAGCTGGAGTATCAGGAGCTGCAGCAGGGGATTGATGCACCCCCTTGCCAGTAGCTGCCTTATGTCTCTTCAGCTTCTTTGGCTTCAGAGAAGTAGGAGCAAGGCTGAAAAGGAAAGGAAGTGAAGGAACATTCTGAGAAATCAGTTTCCCGAGAAAGTAAAATAACTCCTGCAACCAAAAGCAAAGAAAAACGGAAACCCAGATGATTACCTGGAAGTCGCGACGGGAATTCTGTCAAGTTCCACCACCGCTTCAGCAGTTGATGATTTATTGCGTTTCCGACCACCAGAAAACTTGGCACGCAGTGCGTCCAGTTCGGCATCAGTTGCAAGATCTTTATCGGTGAGGTCAGAAAACTACGGAAAAAGAGCAATATCCGACTAAGTCAGGAAACCTCAGAAAAATAAAAATCTGAGAAATTCCCAAAGAAGAAAAAGTATTACCTTTGGGACGGGGTTGCCTTCATGGTACATCTCTCGGCTTTCTTCATATTGTTCGCGTTTGGCGACCAAATGATTAACCTGCTTTTTGAAGTCCCTCTTCGAGAATGCCTTGTCCGTCCCCCTCATGGTATCTTCCGGGCCTTTGTATTCACACAGAAGCCGAGTTTGATACGCCAGAGGTTGGATAGGTCTTCCGAACCAACACAAGACAGTGTCGGTTCCGGTAAGAGGAGGTTTGGAAGAGACGAGTTTCACGATGTGCCGTTTGATTTTCATCAAGTCATCCGATAGAGTTTGAACTGCGTCCTCTGCCCAGTTATCCTGGGGAGTGGCAGCGCAATTTGTGAAAGGTGGAATCCCCGTTTCCTTTCCAGGAAACGGGATGTCTTGGTGGTAGAAAAAGGAACCCGTCCAGAATTTGACGGATTCCGAAGTTTTTATCTTGGGGAACCAATCTTCCCTGAATCTACGCAGGGTAAAAGATATGGTCCCGCAAGTCGGGAGTGCGCCCTCAGAGGGGTTTCGCTTAACCCCGAAGCAATACTGCCAAAAATCTAACCTAGGGGCTAAACCTAGATACCCTTCGAAAGGCCTGGAACCCGGCTAAGTATAGAATAGAGTTTGGTGGCATGTTGTGGGGTTGGATGTTATAGTGCTGGAGAACTTGGAGGAAAAAGGCGGAAGGCGGAAATCCCATACCTCGAGAAATGAGCGAGGTCAGGAGAACCCGTTCCCCGGCTCTGGGCGAGGGCTCGGAGTCGTCCTCCTCGTTCCGCCACTTTCCCTTCACGATTAGCCCCTCCTTCTCCATTGTCGGAAGAAGGGAGGGGTGATGTTGCGCCGACTCCAATTGCCGGAGATCTCTCCCTCGTCTTCGGCTCCGGCGGCGGCGGCCGCGGCGGCGAGCTCCTCCCTGACGAGGAGGATTTTTTCTTCTGCCGTTTCAGGGACGAGTGGCGGAGGCGGCGCAGAGGAAGAGGCGCCCAGGTTCTTAGCCGCGAGAGAAGGATCCTCGCGGGCCTGGTCGTCGGAAGCGTTCTCCGGTGCGCTGGCGGTGGCGCGGCTCGGAGAATCGAGCTGCGGGTCCATTGTGTTGATGATTTCGTCGATGTCGGCAGCGACCGAGTGCTCCTCTGCGGCGCGGTGAGGGTCTCGAGTTTCCGACGAGGAAGTTCCGGGAACGGTGCTGTGCGTGCACGGGCTCTGCTCTCGCTAAGAAACCTTGGCTCGGGGGCTGGGAGGCGAAGTGAGAGCGGAAGAATCGCCAGAGGGCACGAAGGAGACTATTTATAGCCGGAAAACCTTTAAGATGCGTTTCAACGGCTCTTTGAACCGTTAGATCTTCAACGCGTGTCACTCGCCGGACAATCCGGGAAATGAGGTGGTGGGTGATTATTGCTATCTCCTCGTTTCCCGCGAGAATCTGTCAGAGATACGTTTCAGGGTTTCACATTTGGAACCCAAACGTCCCTCACGTCAGCATGCTTTTATCGCTGACGTAGGAAGTTCCTTCCCCACGAAGGCTCGTGGAAGAGAAAGCCGGATTTTCCCCCGAAATCCGAGTTTCGCGTTAATGCATGATTTAAGGAAAAGCAGAATCGAGACGAAGATCCAACATTTCTCGGAAATAATTCAAATTGATTAAAGACGGTGAATTGAAGTCTCAATCCTTCTTGGGGGCTACTGTCGGATATATACCAATTAGGGGTATATCCGACATTGTTCTAAAGAGCCGGATTACAAGTAGGGCTGGAATTAAAACTCGGAACTCGCGAGCTAAACGAGTAACTCGCAACTCGACTCGCCTCGACTCGAACTCGAAATTAAACGAGCCGAGCCGAGTTTCAATTTTTGTGACTAAACGAGTTCGAGCTTTTCGAGCCGAGTCACCGAGTAACTCGTTTAGCTCGATTGGCTCGCTAAAAATTATCACACGTACGCCACCCAGCCCAAGTGGCAACATCCCGAGCCCAACTAGAAGCCCACCCAGCTCCTTTGACTAGCACGCCTCCACAGCTCGAGCTAGGTCTTCCACTCCCTCCCCTCACCTCATCCCCTGTCGCTGTGGATAGGGAGAGGCGGCGACCGCGGTCTTCCACTCCCTCCCCTCCCCGGCCGCCGAGCCCGCCGCCGCCCCCAGCTCTGCAGTGCCCGCTCCGCCCGTTCATCCTCGTGGCCCTCTGCAGTGCCGTCTTCCACTCCCTCCCCTCCCCGGCCGCCGAGCCCGCCGCCGCCCCCGTCTCTGTTTGCCACTGCTAGGACCTCCATCCAGACCTCCGCTCGGCTCCATCCAGAGTTCCAGACCTCGAGCGGCCACCACGCCATGGAAAAGCAGCCCAGCTTGGAGTCAAAGACGATGGGGAAGAAGAGACGGGATGGTCCATCCGCCTCTAGGTCTGCATCGCCGGCGTCTATCACAGCTCCGGGGCGCACCATGTTATCAAGGCCACCACGCTCCGGTGAAATTGTGGTCGTGCCTTCTCCTGGAGTAGCTCCAACGCCCCCGCCAGTGAGTTTTCTAGCTCCAGCTTGTTCACTTGTTCAAAGCCTATCGTTCGGAATCGGTATATAGTGTTTGAGTTGACCCACTTTAGTGTAGGAAACAACTTGTAGGCAGAAGAATGAGTCATTTTTTTTGTGGGACAACAAACTGTTAATTGTTCTATGATTCTATGTATCCTGTTAATTGCCTAGTTGAGAGTTGAGACAGCAAATTGTTGTTGTAGATGCAGACTAGGCCTATATAACAGTGAGGGATTGCTTGCCCACTCCTAATTTTATCTGAGAAACTACAGGGGAAATAAAAGAAAAATACGCAATATTTCAGTCTTATTTAGCACCAGATATACTCTGGTTACCTGAGTTGACCAGCAAGCTATAGAAGAAAGCTATAGTGTGTGTTGTGCGATGGTGACAGCATACTTATGTTAACCGTGGTATGTTTGTATGTTTATGCGCAGGAGGTTCCCGAGTACGAGTATGAGGAGGACGAGTATGATATGAATGATGAGATGTCTGAGAGCTTACCTTCTAATGTTTCTGTTGATTCTGGAAGTAAAAATGATGATGTGTCAGTTGATGGTGGCGGTGTTTCTCCTAAGCCAAAGAGACAAAAAAAGAAAAAGGGTATACCGGTTTCTCCAAAGGGGAAGAAGAGGGGCAGAGGTAAAACTTCTAAATGTTGGCAGCATTTTACTATGGGCAAACCTGAAGGGGAGACTATAGAAAAGGCTAGGTGCAACTATTGTGGGGATTTTCTTGTTTACAAGGAAGGTGGGCAGACATCTAGTCTCAATAGGCATACCAATTTATGTCAACATTACAAAGATTTCCTGAGGGGGCAGATTCAAGGTCAAGGTACTTTGAACTTTGAGCGGGGAGGTTCGTCACTCACTTCTGTTCATACTGAATATAATCATGAGGAAACCCGCAAAATTATTGCTAAGATGGTTATTGTCCATGACTATCCTTTTAGAATGGTAGAACACAAATGGTTTAATATCTTGATGAGGCATATGAATCAAAAATATAAGTTCATTGGTAGAAAGACCATAAGAAAGGAGTGCGTAAAGGTTTATGAATCTGAAAAAGAAATTCTTAAGAAGAGTCTTAGAGATGTTGAGCATATTAGTTTGACATGTGACTTGTGGACTTCAAACCAAACACTTTCCTACATGGCTTTGGTTGCTCACTACATAGATGCTAATTGGGTTATGCAATGTCGTGTACTCAACTTTATCGAGCTAGATCCACCACATTCTGGAGTTGTTATAGCTCAAGCAGTAATGGAATGTCTAGCTGAATGGAAAATAGAGGACAAGGTCATCACACTCACTCTTGACAATGCTGCTTCCAATGATGTGGCTGCAAAAAAATTTGATGGCCAAGTTTATTGCTAGGAAAGTACCAGGCTTCCTCGCCCATCATTTTCATGTTCGTTGTTGTGCTCATATAGTCAATTTGGTAGTACAAGATGGCCTTCAACCATTGCTGCCATTTATAACCAATCTAAGAGAAACAGTGAAGTACTTGAAGAAGTCCACATCCCGCTTATACAAATTCGTTGACGTTTGTAAAACGTTGAATATAAAATTGGGGGCTGGTCTATGTCTAGATGTGTCAACAAGGTGGAGCTCAACATACAAGATGTTTGATGCTTGTACTCCCTATAGGTCTGCCTTTCATGAATATGGAGATCATGATTTGAAATACATGTGGGAGCCTTCACATGGGGATTGGGAGATGTATGCTACGGTACAACCCATCTTGGCTGAATTTGCCGAGATAACTAAGGTTTTATCAGGTTCTCTGTACCCTACAGCCAATATCTTCTATCCATATATAGTATCCGTGAAAATGGAGTTAGTTAAAGCAAGCAAGTCCACTGATAAGTTTCTTGCGGCTATGGCTAATGCAATGCTTGATAAATTTGCTAAGTATTGGGAGGAGAAGAACAACGTTATGGCTCTTGCTACTATTCTTGATCCTAGGTGGAAGATGAGGTTTGTAGCCTTCTGTTTTGAAGAAATTTATGGTGAAGTGAAGGGGGCTGAGGAAATAGAGAGTATTAGGAAAGAGTTGTATGACATATATGATGATCATGATGCCGAATACAAAAAGAGCAAAAGTGGGGCTGAAGGTTGTGATGGGAGGTCTTCAAGTACACAAACAGGGACAACAATAAGCACAGCTAAGCCAAGCTCATTTCGGAGGCATCTACAAGCGACAACTACAGAGGCTTCAAAATCAGAATTGCGCCGCTATCTTGATGAACCAAATGTAGATCCTGATGAGCCAACGTTTGTGTTACTAGATTGGTGGAAGGTGAACACTCATAGGTTTCCGGTTATATCAAGGATGGCAAGGAGATTCTTGACTATACCAGCCACTAGTGTTTCCTCCGAATCAACTTTCTCAACAGGAGGTAGAGTACTTGATGATTACCGGAGTTCTCTACTTCCATCAATGGTTGAGAAACTAGTGTGTGCTTCTAGCTGGATACGAGGTTCAGACAAAGACAACAAATCCCCAAGAGTAGTGGTATGGCTCATTTATTTGTACAATTCCTATTTATTTGTACAATTCCTATTTTAACTTGCATGTCTTCCATTTTATCTATGTATAGGTTAAAGAGGATGATGATGATGTTGAATTGGTTCCCTTTCCTGAATGTGTGGTGGAAAGTAGCTAGATGACAAGTATGCATCTAGATGTGCTGGTATTATTTCATTTTTACTTTCTGTAAATTTTTGGTCTGTATCATCTTGTCTTATAGTTGTGCACTTGTGCTCTATTTAAATTCCCGGTCTGTATCATCTCGTGCTTACAGATTTCCAATTATACAGATACTTGTATCACCTGGAGCTCCCCCACTGAAGCCATGTAGATAAGTTGTGAAGTGGAAGGCCTTTTCAAGATTCTGTTAGTCTGCACATTCCTGTATCACCTGGAGCTCCTCCACTGAAGCCATTAGTTCCAGCAGGTCCAAGTGCTGGTCCAAGTGAGAACTTTCCAGGATCTTCTAAAATATGCGTTTGTGCTATGTCAAGTACTGAAAGTGTGTACTTTTGAGATTGTAACCTTAAGCTAGCTATTTGAACCGTGAACTTCCTTTTCTATGTGATATGGATTGTGCCCCTATATTATTCGTTTCATCTCCTAGTTGTGGTATCATATTTTTAATGATTATTGTGATTTGCATCTTTCATGTCAAAATAATCAGGAAAATGCATCGTTAATTCATACAGACTGCTTGCTATCAGTTTTTACCGAGCTACTCGCGAGTAGCTCGCGAGCTCACCGAGTCGAGCCGAGTTTTATTTTTGAACTCGTTTGGCAAACGAGCCGAGTCGAGCTAGCTCGTTAGTTGAGCGAGTTTATGCGAGTCGAGCCGAGCCGGCTCGGCTCGGCTCGAATTCCAGCCCTAATTACAAGGGTGGCCTGATTGGTAATGGATCACAGTCCATTAGGCGGCCCAGTAAACTGACGCACAGATACCGGATTCTAGAAGAACCCGGACCACGGCCCCCGTGGTGCGGCTTGGAGTAGAAGGCGGATTCTTGTCTTCCAAGTTAGAACTTACCGTAGTCTTCTATTTTTCCTTTCTGTAAGCCCTAACCCGACTATTTATACAAAGCCGGACGGGAGAGAAGAAAGATAACAGAGAAATAGCTAGAAGCCAACTCGCCGAAAAGTTGATCCTCGTCGAGTTAGCAACCCAAACTCACATTGTACTCTGTATACTTCAGGCTTCAGCCCTGATTTAGTGAGATTGCAGGTGTAGGAACGCCGCCTAAACGCGTAGGCCTCATCGCACCCCCGTCTATGAACCCTACTACGATGTCTCGACACCCCCGACAGGAGCTCTATGGCGGTTTATTTCCTCATGTTGGGGATAGTTGGTCATCAGTGTCCGTCTTTCCCTTGATTCTATCTACCCGTTGATGGTGATGCCTTCAACATATTCGTGACATTCGTGATGCAGATCATGCCTGAGCCCCGAGAGCTTTGTGCTCAGTAGAGCATATGAAGGTGGACAGACTGGCGCCTTGAGCTCGCCTGAACAAATCAGATGTTGTTTCGATGCCCATTCCATCCCCATAGACACATAATCCGAGTGATACCAGCGTAAGAGAATTTTGCGACTTGATTAGCAGCTTGGAGGTTGCTAATTCTAGATATGGAATAGCGATTTCTTGCTCCTAACCGAGATGTTCACCAATGGAAAAAATAGGACGGTGGGTGATTGACGTTGGACTAGAATCCAAAATGAGAAATCACTGAGGTGCAAAAAACAAGAAGAGTGATGCCATAGCAAAGGCACCCACATCTTCTTGATGGGTTGGCCGTCCTCTCGGTTTGTCTCGTTCCATGGGTTTGGTGTTGACCATTGACTTTTGTTGAGGTGTGGTCATCGAGATTCCTTTGTGTTGTTCGAAGTGTGAGGGGTTGCTGCTGTTGTGTGTTGGGAGTCTGCGACAGGTGGCCGCGTGGTTTTCTTACTTAGAGAGTGGCTCCGTGAATCAATTTTTGTCTATATTCCATAAATTAACCGATCAATTCTTTTCCTTCTAATTTACTCCCTCCGTTCCAAAATAGATGACTTCCATTTGTCCATATATGCATGTATCTAGACATGTTTTAGTGTCTAGATACATGCATATATGGAAAAGTGGAAGTCATCTATTTTGGAACGGAGGGAGTATATATGGAGGCAAAATTTTGCCCTGTTTTAAAAAAAATGTGGCTGCTGATTTCTGTTATGCAAAACTTATATCGCAATTGTCCACAAAAAATTGACACACAATCAGAAGATTTTAGATTAGGCAAAAGGGCATTGTTTTTTGCTAGAAAAGCTGGATTAGATAAATAAATTAGTGGAGCTGCCTTTGCTCGCTGCCGACTGGCTACTACGAGTACTAAGAGCCAAACTCTAAGTTGGCCTTGTGTATTGCTTGTCTTATTAAGATGCGACTTGGTTTCAACGGGCAAGTGACTTGGCCGTTCCGGCAAGACCACCATGGTAACATCACCAATCACCAGTCTCACAGAAATGAGCAGTGAAGAGAAATCACGGTGAGCATGAGTGTCATGTTAAGCTCTGTGCTGCGACCCCAGGATTCGAAGCGTCCACTACGCGCACTACTCGCCGCATCCATCCACCGGGGAAAGTCCACGACCTCATCCGGCTTAAACTAATCAATCCACTCAATTTAACGACCATTACGATTACTCTTCCTCATCACTCTCACCGCACTTAGTAACTCACTAACCACCCTATAAATACCCCCGCCCAGCCTTCTCCTTCCTGCACACCCTCCAAGCCATCAGCGCAGAGCAGAGCAGAGCAAGCCGCAACATTCCAAGACCACTACAATCCAAGCGAGCGATCAAGCTTAGCATTATCCAACCATGCCGATCTCCATGGCGCCGCCGCCGTCCCTGGCCTTCCCGAGGCTGTCGCTCACGATGCCGCCGCCCATGATCGCGCTGCCTGACCGCGCCGACACACTCCGGCCCCCGCCCCCGCCGCTCGCAGTCAGGCACGCGGCCCCGAAGCACAAGGCTGTGGTGGTTCTGGGCGCGACGGGCACCGGCAAGTCCCGCCTCGCCATCGACCTCGCGAAGCGCTTCGGCGGGGAGGTCATCAACTCTGACAAGATGCAGCTGTACGCCGGTCTTGACGTGGCAACCAACAAGGTCACCCCCGCCGAGTGCGCGGGCGTCCCGCACCACCTGCTGGGCGTCGTGGGCTGCCCCGACGAGGACTTCGACGCCGAAGACTTCCGCCGCGAGGCCACGCGCGCCGCAGCCGGCGCCGCCGCGCGCGGGCGCGTCCCCGTCGTCGCCGGCGGCTCCAACTCCTACGTGGAGGAGCTCGTGGAGGGTGACCGCCGCGCGTTCCGGGAGCGGTACGACTGCTGCTTCCTCTGGGTGGACGTGCAGCTCCCCGTGCTGCGGGACTTCGTGGCCCGCCGCGTCGACGACATGTGCCGCAGGGGCCTCGTCGACGAGGTCGCCGCTGCCTTCGACCCGCGCCGCACAGATTACTCCAGGGGCCTCTGGCGCGCCATCGGCGCCCCCGAGCTCGACGCCTACCTGCGGTCGGCCGGTGCCGGCCAGGACGAGGACGAGCGGGAGCGCATGCTCGCCGCGGCCATTGACGATATCAAGACCAACACTTTGAGGCTCGCGTGCCGCCAGCGCGGCAAGATCCAGCGGCTGGCGCGCATGTGGCGCGTCCGCCGCGTCGACGCCACCGAGGTGCTCCTCAAGCGCGGCGCGGCCGCCGACGAGGCGTGGCAGCGGCTCGTCGCCGCGCCCTGCATCGACGCCGTCCGGTCGTTCATGAACGAGGACCAGGAATGCAGCATGGTCGCCGCGGCCGGCAAGGCCTCCGTATTCGCCTCCGCTGCAGGCAATGCCTCCGTCTTCGCCGCCGCCACGCCCGCCACCGCCGTCGTCTAATACAAACACACACACACGTCCCGCATACGTACATACAGAGCACAAGTCAACAACCTGCCCGCCCGCACGCCTCGTGAACTGGCTGCCACTCACGCGCAGCCCGATCGCCATTGACGGCCAGCTCCGAGCTCGACCACGAGCTCAACAAGCTAGTAGTAATGAAGTACTACGCCACGGCTACGGTCAAGCTCTCGATGACTCGCCGACGAGGCAGAGAGTGATGAGCTTGCTCATATACAGGCTGATCGACTCTGCTTCCTCTTCTTTTTTGAGTTTTTAGATAACGTGCGAGATCGAGCGAGCGTGTAGCTCGCGAGTTTTGAGGTTTTTGCCCCCAAGAATTAACCGATGTAACAGGCTCTTGCTGTAATATAGAGAGAGATATTGTTGTTACAGTACAAATATTGAGTTTGACCAGAAATGATGTTTCTTCCAAGGAATGATTTCTCAGTATCCCACTGAGGCGTGCTCCCAAAGAATCTCACTCTCGCTTGCTGCCCCACTTGCGGCAGGTATTCTTAACCGAATCACTTTCCTCGGCCAATCACCTGCATCTCGGAGTGCAGAAGGCCGAGAGTGACTTCTTCCATTATTTTAAAATTGATCAAGGTGTGGCTAATTCTCATTTGACCGTGAATCAACTTAGTTCTCCTTCTAGTGATCTTATCCCCATGATTTTATATAACCTCAACAATTATTTTACTACAGTTTTTAAACAGTATGCACGAACTGCGATGCAAATCTGATGGTACTGAAATTAAATGAGATCCAAAATAAGTATGACAGGTTTAAGCTAGGATTAGGCTAGTCACAATGGGGAGTAACTTAGACTAGTAACATACACGTTTATCTAGACTATGTTACTACCATCACAATGCAAAGTAACTTAAAAGTAGTAACATGCATGGACTCATTAATTAGTTTATAGACTCATCCTGTGTTGAAAACTGTGATGTGATGGTAACTAGCTAAGTTACTCCATTTGCCTCTCTCCTCATTAATTAGCTGCCACATCACTATTTTTGCTTAGGTGGCACCTATGTTACTGCTGAAGTTACTCCCACTGGGGGCAGCCTTAGTTCAAAACTGCGGCACTTATTAAGGTGGTAATTGCAATTACGAGAGCTAGCCATCGTTTAGAGAGAAAAGGAGATCTGGGGTGGCACGCGTTTGGGCGTGCATAGTGGCGACTTGTATAATCGAAAGCCAGTGGCTGAGTGCTGTAGCTGACATCGATCTAAGTATATCATTCTTTTATACTAGGATTAGGAGTTGACATGTGCTGCATCATCAGCTTTGGTTGTCATTTTCCAGCCCTGCTAGCTTCTTGTTGGTGATGGAAGCATTCTCTGATGCATGATTGAGATTAGTTGGGGGCGGTGTGCCTGCATGCATATGTGTCAAGGTCAAAGCAATCAGGTCAGGGTGTGTTTGCACAATTTGAAATTAATCCCCCTGAAAGTCAACTCCAGTCTCGCATGCATGCATACATACATACAGGCTGACGGATATGATATATTTAGTGTTTTTTCTTGGACTTTGTCTAAAGTCAAACCCTCCGTACCTATGGTCAACACCGTAACGGTAAGTAGTTCAGTGGTAGCGCATCGTAAGGTCAACGTGCTAAACTAACATGTCAAATTAGGATCTCAAAAAAAAAAAAAAAACTTGTCAAATTATGCTTGCTGCAAGTCCAGCATCACAGCTAGGGCTGGCTCATGTGGCGGCATCTTGGCTCCTGAGCAGGCATGTCTCTTTGGACCGGCCTGCAGGCTAGGTGGTATATTGGCTCACCAAGTATAGAGGAGGCAACACTAGTGGGGTTTCATGTTGTAGTGCTCTTTAGGTGCTGGTTCATGATATTCGAGGTGAAAACCCTAGGTTTTTGCCTTCGCGGCTATACTTAGGAACAACGGCAACTATGGGGTTTCTGTGTTCAAGGCTTTGCCTCGAGTTTGCTCAAGCAGTCATTGGCAGCGCATGTCATCTCTTTCTTAGAGGTGTTCTCGGTGGAAAGCCTTTCTCACAGTCAGGGTATTTCTAACGAACGAGGTTGAAGCCAAGAATTGCCGTGTGCCCGTATGGCTTGCCATTTGGTTGTCATGTGTTTTCTTGTTTCTCTCACTATATACGAGTGTGTGTATTCTTTTATCTTATGTCATGTGTTTTCTTACGGATTTTCCCGTTCCGACGTCGGCGCCAGCGACCGGAGTTCGTGCTGGTTCGAATCCCGTGATTGGTGGATCGCGAGCAGTTTCTCCGCCGAGTCAACGCGCGGAAAATCTGGAGATGCCGCGCGCGGGTCAAGCAGTCTCTGCGGCACGTGGGACCGGTGGGACCAAGGCTAAACCGTGGGCCTACTTCCAGGAGGCCTTCGCAAATCTCTGGTCCAAAGCCGATCGGATACGCGTTTCGGCGAGGGTTTCTGCATCGACGCCTCCTTCCACGATCACGTTCGTTCCTGCGTCCTCTCCGTTCGCTTCCTCGACCTCGTCGCTCGCTACCTCGACATCGCCGGGCCGGAGATCGTTTCTGCAGGCGCTGACGGCACCGTCCCCTTCCTTGTCCCCTCGGATGGCGGACGCCCAGCGTGTGGGGGCAGCCAATGGAGTGCGCCCCGCGGGGCCGGCGCCGGCTGGCCGTGGACGTGGCGCAGGGCGCGGCGCACCCGTGGGCGGAGGTGTGGGCCGCGGTGTGGCCGTCGGCGGCGTGGCTAGGCCGATGGCAGGGCCGCCGACGTTCGCGCCAGCGCATCACGCGGTGGTACCTAACCCTAGACCGGTGCCTCCCCTCCCGGGTCTGGCTCATGCGGCGACGGTGGTTGCGGGGACTAGTCTGGCGCCGGCGGCTGTTGCCCCCGCAGCGGCACCGACAGCAGATGTGGCGGCGACGACCGGGCATGTGTTCGCGGTTGGTACGGCGGCGGCAACTGGAGTGACGAAACGCAAGAATAAAAAGAAGAAGACGGCTCCGGCTGTTGTGTCTACTGGGACTCTCGAGGCATCCGTAGCATTACCAGCCCCCATGGTCGAACAGCAGGTCCTCCCCGCCGCTGGACCCGTGGGAGCTGATGTTGCCGCGGCTGTGGTGGTTCGGAAGACTAGGTGTTGGAGATGCGAGGTGAACACGCATGCGACTAGGGACTGTCCGGTGGAACACTACTGCTATGTGTGCGACTCCAAAACTCACCCTATGAAGAAGTGTCCTACCCTCAGGCTCCCTAAGCCGACAGTGGCCATTGGCGGGATTGGTAGCTTGCATACGATGTTCTCACAGTTCCCGGACAGCTTGTTTCAGGAGGGAGATGCGTCTGGAGGACCGGTGGCGCTGGTCTCTGTGGTTGGTACTGCCGCTACGGCGAAACAGGTCGAGACCACGGTTGCTCGCATGAGTTCTGCACCGCGATGGAAGTGGGAAGCTATTCCGAGTGGGGATAATCGGTTCAAGGTCGTGTTCCCGTCTGTGGCAGAATTGGAGAGATTCGATGGGATGGATTTCGGGGTGCCATCTCAATCTACTAGGCCGCTGTTCAGTAAGTGGAAGCCAGTAGACGTTGAGCCTAAGCTGGAGTTCTATCAGACGTGGGTTCATGTGGAAGGAGTGCCTAATCCACTGCGACACTTCTTAGGTCTGTGGGCGGTTGGATCCCTCATCGGTATTACTTTGGATGTGGACCTATTGGCTCTTTTTCGCAGAGGTATTGTTCGGCTGAGGTTGGCGCTGTCAGATGACGAGGTGTTCCACAAGGTGGATGAGGTGGGCCCATACATGAGCATGGATGGTGTACTGCGTTTGAAGGGGTATAGTTTTACCTTTCGCCCGGAGCCTGAGGACTTTGTGCCAGAGCCAGATTTCGTACCGTATATGTGGGACTTGAAGACACCGTCGGAGTCTTCTACCAGAGGTGTACGAGATGTTGAGCTTGACTCAGTTGTTGGCTTAGAGGGAGAAGCGGGTGATGCTACGAGCATGGCTATTGACTCGGCCCCTGCTGGTGGTGGTAACACGGCCCATACCGAGGCGTTGGAGTTGCTGAAGAACTATGCGTTGACGCCAATCAACTTGTCCCCAGCCACTCCTAGGGGAAAGGAGATTGTGCGGACATTGCAGTCATCAGGCGGTTTTCTCGCCAAACTAGCGTCGGTGGAGACGCCGTCTTCTGTGGTTTCTTCGGTTGGCTTACAAGTGGCAGGAGGAGACAGTTCATCCGTCGCCCAGGCGGGGCGGACGGACGCAGCGAACGCGGGCCTAAGCGGCTTCCGTATGCTGTCTGCTGGGCCAGGTGGGGCGGAGTTATCCGCCGCTCAGGCGGAGCGGACGGACGGTGGGCGGCCTGGGCTCAGCCGCTCCCAGACGCATGCTGTTGGGCCGGGCGGAACACGGCTGTTCGCCGCCCAGGCGGTAGCTACCGGCAGTGGTGGCCAGCGGCTGGCGGCCCATGCTCCTCTCGGCCCGGCTGCGGTGCAGCGAGGCGTGGAGCAGGAGGCTCCCGCCCAGGCGACGGATACTGGCGGAGGGCTGGTCGGTGCTGGGCCTTCGCCTGCACGGCCACTGTCCCCCGCTATGGAGCAGCCGGCCGGGCAGGGCGGTCCGCAGCTATTTGCTGCGCTCGCTGATGACGGGCCGAGGGAGCGCACGCCGCCCCCGGTTCGCGATGTCTCGATGGTTGCGGTACCGGCGTCGTCGGGCCACCGGGAGACCGTTCCGACGCCGGTGACTCTGGCATCACCCGATGGTAGAGTGGCGGACGCGACGGTCCCTGTCATGGCGGGCAAGGACATGGTGGTCGGGGGGGTTTCTTCTTCGACATTACCCCCCTCCGCCGTGGCGCCCTCCTCTGGAGTTCTAGGGCAGCCTAAAGGTGGGCTGAGACGTAGCGCTCGCCATCTAGTTGCTGCGGACGGGACTTCATCGACGGACGAGGACGCCATGTCCAAAGCCATGCGGCGAAAGGCGGCAATGTACTCAGCGGCACCACAGGGTATGGGTTCTAATCCTAGCTCATTTCTTTCTTTTTCAGATACCAAATTATCCTCTAGTTTAGGTGTAGTTGGTGTTTTATTAGGGAAGAATGACAAGGAGATCACGTTGTCCACTAATGTGTTGAAGCATATGGAATTTGATCATTTAACGGTCAAACCGAGTGCTTCTTCCATGATGGACATACCTCACATGGATGATGATTCAGCGTATGCCTCTTCGGATGGACAACTTTTATCACATCTTGTGGGGGAAGTGACTGAGGTGGGATTGGATGAGGACGGGCTTGGATCTTTATTTGATCTATATGCTTCCGGCCGGAAATCTAAAACCGCTAAACAGAAAAGGAAAAACTCACCGCGAAATATCGCGAGACCGCCTAAAAATCCATGTGTTTCCCGATGAATGGCTTATTCACTAATAGCAGAGGTCTTGGAGACTTGGCTAAACATTTGAATATTGCACAATACGTCAGGGATCATGATTTGGAGTTTTTGGCTATCTCCGAAACAGGGAGGAGAGACTTCCAAGTGAGTGTTCTGAACCGCCTTTCAGGTGGTATCGACTTTACTTGGCACTCTATCCCTCCTCGCGGTAGGTCGGGTGGCATCTTACTAGGCGTTAAAACTGATTCCTTTGAGGTGTTAGCAAGGTCGGATGGTGATTTTCATATCAAATTACACCTCCGTAACCGTGCCGACAATTTCGTATGGAGTTTAGTCGCTGTGTATGGTGCGGCCCAGGAAGAGTTTAAAGATGCTTTTCTACGTGAGTTGGTTAACTTGGCTAATACTAATCCACATGCAATTTTAATTGGTGGTGATTTTAATATGCTAAGGTTTCCACATGAGAAAAGCCGGGGACGGTTTGACGGTCATTGGCCTTTCTTGTTCAACGCTGTCATTGATAGCTTGGACTTGAGAGAGGTTTACATGTCCGGAAGACAGTTCACCTGGGCAAATAGTCTGCCGGAGCCTACATACGAAAAGCTAGATCGCGTATTAATGAGTACCGATTGGGAAGATAAGTTCCCATTGGTAACGGTACGTGCTCTAGAACGTATTGAGTCTCTGTCGGATCACGCCCCACTGCTTCTTTCAACTGGCACATCAAGACCAAAAGGCCAGACACAGTTCAAATTTGAACTGGGTTGGTTTTTGCGTGATGGTTTTGATGAACTAGTAAAGAAAGTCTGGCAGAAACCGGTCTTAGGTGATAACCCGATACGGAGATGGAATAATAAAATGCGCAATTTGCGTAAATATCTCCGTGGATGGGCAAGACACACGACCGGGATGTTAAAGAAGGAGAAAGCGCATCTTTGTTCCATTATTGATGAGTTGGATCGACTCGCTGAAACTAGATTGCTAACTCCGCAAGAGGTTGAACTTAAAAGTCAATCCAATGCGAAAGTAGCGCAAATGTTGCGAGAGGAGGAACTCAAATGGTATCAGAGATCGAAAGCTCAATTCATTCTCGAAGGAGACTCGAATACTCGGTATTTCCATAATGTTGCCAATGGCAGACATAGGAAAAACCGGATTCAATGTCTCCAGCAAGATGAAGGTCTCATCGAGGGACAAGAGTTCCTCAAGGCCTATATCACAAAGTTCTATAAAGATCTGTTTGGGGCTCCTGAAGTAGGTAACATTACCATGGATGAGAGCCGCACAGATGATATTCTCCAAGTTTCAATGGAAGAAAACGCTTTTCTTAATGCTCCCTTCTCGGAAGAAGAGATAAAGAAAGCGATATTCCAAATGGAACATAATAAGGCACCTGGTCCAGATGGTTGTCCGGCGGAGTTCTATCAGCATTTTTGGGAAATCATTAAACATGATCTCATAGAAATGTTTGATAGTCTACAGAGTGGACATCTGGAGTTATATCGCCTTAATTTTGGGGAAATCGTTTTGTTACCTAAGGTTTTGAACGCAGAACGGATACAACAGTACCGACCAATCTGCCTTCTTAACGTTAGTTTCAAAATCTTTACAAAGGTTGCAACCATTAGGCTTAATTCAGTGGCAGACCATGTGGTAAAGCCTACACAAACTGCTTTTATGCAGGGTAGGAATATCCTAGATGGGGTCGTGACTTTACACGAAACCGTACATGAATTGCACACGAAAAAGCTTAATGGGGTAATTCTTAAAATAGACTTTGAAAAGGCCTATGATAAAGTGAATTGGGAGTTTCTACAACAAACTCTGAGAATGAAAGGATTTTCAGAGGAGTGGTGTACTCTAGTTCGCAGCTTCGTAGTTGGAGGTAGTGTGGCTATCAAAGTCAATGATGATGTTGGCCGATACTTCCAAACTAAGAAAGGCTTGAGACAAGGTGACCCGCTATCGCCCGTATTATTTAATATTGTGGCAGATATGTTAGCAATCATGATTGATCGAGCCAAAGAAAATGGCCTAATTGAGGGAATAATTCCACATCTAGTCGATGGGGGATTATCGATCCTCCAATATGCAGATGATACAATTCTGTTTATGGAACACGATCTGGAGAAAGCGACGAACTTGAAATTAATCCTTTCAGCGTTCGAGCGATTATCCGGATTAAAAATTAATTTTCATAAAAGTGAATTGTTCTGCTTTGGCGAAGCCCAAGATGCAGTTGCACAGTATACCGAGTTATTCGGATGCGAGCAAGGTCAGTTTCCTATTAAGTATTTGGGTATACCAATACACTACAGGAGATTGACTAATGCAGAATGGGGGCAAGTCGAAGAGCGTCTGCAGAAAAGGTTAGCTAGTTGGAAAGGAAAATTGTTGTCACTAGGTGGACGACTGGTACTCATTAATTTAGTCCTCACTAATATGGTACTGTATATGATATCATTCTTCCAGTTACCCAAAGGAGTCTTAAAAAAATTGGATTATTTCCGATCAAGATTCTTTTGGCAGGGTGACAATGAGAAAAAGAAATATCGATTGGCCAGATGGGATGTAGTTTGTCGTCCACGAGATCAAGGGGGGCTAGGTATTCACGACCTCCAAGTCAAGAATTCAGCCCTACTTGGTAAATGGATTTTTAAACTACTTACCGAAGATGGCGTATGGCAGACCATCCTGAAACGTAAATACATAGGTTCAAAAGCAATATCACAGGTTATGTGGAAACCAGGTGATTCACACTTTTGGGCTGGACTTATGGCGAACAAAAATAAATTTTTTCGCTATGGGGTATTTAAGATTAAGGATGGATCGCAGATACGGTTCTGGGAGGACAAGTGGCTAGGTAATACCACACTCAAAGAACAGTATCCAGCCCTGTACACGATTGCGCGACATAAGGATGATACGCTGGCTACAGTCATGCAAACATCACCTCCTAATGTTACCTTCAGGCGAGATTTAATCGGGCCTCGACTTGAGTCTTGGCAAAATCTGGTTGCTAGATTAACCACGGTTACTCTTACACCGGGCTCTGATGAATTTCGTTGGAAGATCACTAAGAATGGATTGTTCTCGGTGGATTCCATGTACAGGGCTATGATCCAATTGGATCTGCCAGTCGATATCTTCAAAAATGTATGGCGTATGAAAATACCGTTGAAGATTAAGATCTTCGCATGGTATCTTCGTAAGGGGGTCACACTCACAAAGGATAATCTTGTCAAACGTAATTGGCATGGGAGCTCTAAGTGTGTTTCTTGTTCTCATGATGAGACAATTAAACACTTATTCTTTGATTGCTCATTTGCGCGTTCTATATGGTCCGCTATCCAAATGGCTTCGAATCTATATCCACCCACGTCCGTTGCGAATATATTCGGCAATTGGTTAAATGGGGTCGATAAACGATTTAAGACTATTATTAGGGTAGGAGCGCTTGCCGTTATTTGGTCGCTCTGGCTATGTAGAAATGACAAGATTTTCAATGATAAATTTTTTTCTCGTCTGCAGGTTCTATTCAGGAGCACAGGTATTCTCCGTTCGTGGTCCACATTACAGCGAGGGGAGTTACGAGGCCTTTTTACGGAGGCATGTGCACGACTGGAGCAGGTGGCGAGGGATATTTTTATCCCACATGGATGGCCGCTTGATCTACGGATTCAGGCTCCATAGCATAGACAGTCTACATCGGATGTTTTGTAGTATTGTCGTTCTGTTTTTCAGTTTCGGATTTCGGCTGTGTGCATTTCACGGTGCAGAGGCCGGGTGTAATGCTTGATTTATTGAGTAATAAAGCCCTTTATCAAAAAAAAAAATGTTGTTGTAAAGATCAGGTATATTTGTATCATATTGATGCATTAGTATGTTGGACTTTTTAAGGAAAAATGGCAATTAATCAAGCTCCATTTAAAACTCCAGTCTCTTGATTAATATAATCCCTTTTATGGGTACTTTGAAACAACTCATAATCAATTCAGGTTATTATTGAATCAAGACTTGGTGTAACCAAGCTTCATTGGAAGTAGACTCAGTTCATACTTAATTAAGTACTACCTGATTTAGGAGCATTTTTTCGCAGCCACACAACACGTGAAAACCGGAACACACCACCGACCAAATTATACCGATATGCACGGACCAAAATTACTCAACTAATTTATGAATGAGCTACCATCAAAGATCATAAATACATTAATCCGTGCTTAGAATTGTTTGAAAGAGATAATTAAGAAATAAACACTCTGCTCTTTGCATTCAGTTTTTCCAAAAAAGAAATTATGTTGGTCGCATTAGCTAGAAATGACTAATTGGTAGGAGCCTTGGACACAATTTCTAAACGAGAAAGCTCATTAATAATAAATATTGGTCTATGTACAAAGTGTTATATAATTTTGGCGATTTATCGATTATAAACATGATGTTGAGAAAGTCAAACTTTTTTGATGAATAAAGTCAACCTTTTTTTGTGAGGAATAAATCCCAACAGTTCTCCATAATAGAGAGGGTCAAACCATTAGAATGGTGTACGAAAAGAGAAGACCGAATAATATATAAGATGAAAAGAATCAATTGAGTAATGAGAATGTCATAATCATTAAAGGTAATGTCAACATTACAACTTGCAAAACTTTCTTTGTGGACAATTGTTCGATTTCATAGTGCACCACCGAATCATAGTAAGAATGAACTAAAAATAAGCTATATCTGTTGTTATAAGCCATTGAACCTGCATTAACTAGGGCCCAGTACTTTTGCACTATATACTTACAAAGTTTGTATATAAGGGTAGTTGTTAGGTAAGTGCTATTATTATTAAGATTAGACTAAATAGCACCTAGATCAGCCAAAGCCAGTCCATGGTATTATCATTTTCTTGAAAACTATGCATGTAGCACAACCACTAATTGGGTGGTGTCTTGTTTTCCCTTATGTTTTCTTCTGCTTTATGCCGAAAAGTATGGTGATGATATTTATGATGACTAGTGGAGAAACGGTTTCCATGAATTGCATATTTCGCTTTCATGCAACAGTCATCCAATCATTAGTTACCACACTCCTTATCCATTCATATTAAATACGTTTCCGATTGAGTCATTGCCCGAAAGCATTTTGCTATATGCATGCTAGAAAAATAGCTGACGTCAACAGCAGTTGGAAGGACAAAAAACAGTAAGCTCCCTTAACATGCTAAGCTATAATTAAGCTAGCCACCTTTCCGTGGCCTACTTGTATTGTCGTTTGCAGTTGTAATCATGGTACTCGATGTGGTTTCTAAAATAACTTTTCAATAGTGATATTAACCATCTGGCAGCTATGTTCTAGGCTTCTAGCTAAATTACTATACCCGTGAGCACATTCCAAAGGAAACCTTTAGATCCATGCATGGCTGCTATGACATTTTTAAACAACAAATTAACCTTGGCAAAAATTCCAGAGAACCATTGGACAAATTAACCATGGCTGCTATGGTTCTTCTAAGTTAGATGTGATAATTGCTTAGCTGAGAAGGACACATTGTGTTGGTTATAATACACTCTCGACATTTGAGGACCACACGAATGAAAAACAATTGCAAGTATATGATCCAAGGACGTGATATACATAATACAAAGACATATATACCTTTCCATTATAAGCTATTTAATATTTAATAAAATAGGACGTCTTCCACTTCGTGCATGGCCCCTGGCCGTTTAAAAGCAACGGTCAAAAGGAATTCCCCTATGCTGATCCTTTTTGTTTTCTATTTGAGGGTGACACTAGAATTTGTCTCATCCTTTTGGTATTGCTTATGCATAGTATAATGGCCTAGCTAAGCCCAGTGGAGATCACTAATCAGAGCGGTTTTAGAGATAACCAGAGTGTGTTTTATAGTAAGATGTGTTAATTAGGATGGTTCAAAAGCTTGAAAAGACATCTAGCCTTACTTATTGTAATAATATAGGGTAGTTAGTACGAGCATGCACTTGGAAAATAATCATATCTAGCTCCAAGTTGGTATCTTGTTAACAAAAAAAATTATATGAATCATTGTGTTTGTACTTGCCCAAGAGTGCCTACCAGGAAAGTTGGTCATCACAACTCACAAGGGACACATTTTAGTATGTAGGGCAACCCCACGCACGCACCACTAAACCTACTTCTGTAGAGCCATCCGCAAAAACAATGTCAAACATTCCTTATCGCTCGAGAACCCTACAAAGAGAAGAGGGACGCTATGGATGTGAGACAAATCGAGTAAGAAAATCTGAATGCAAACAAATATTCCTAAGTTTTTATTTAATTAGCAGGTAGGACATATGCCGGTGCAAATATGACCAAATTAGTGATGTTATGCCTCAACCGTCTCATCTGACATCAGCCATATATTATTTCTTTGCATTCCCATGGCAAATTCTCTGCAGCTTCTTCGTACGCAAAGGCAGAAAATAATAGGCATGCAAAAGCTGGTTTTGCTATCATATCGAGAGCCACCTGTTTTGTTCTGATTTTGGGGGTGGGTTGGGACGGTTGCTTTGCTAGGCCATGCAGTCGAAGTACCATTTTCGCAAATAGACTTGCACTCTCTCTGTCAACAAGTATGCCCTCATATTATTCCTAATATTTTCAAACAGAATATGCTAACCAAAATATAAATAACATATATATTTCCTTTGTCCCTTTTTATAAGACGCTCTGTCAGGCTTAATTGGCATGTCAAAACGCTTTATAAAAAGGGACATATGAGTAGCTATTACGGAAGAGTTTTAAGACTTAAAGATCCGTTTTTAATATAAAAACCGTGTGCATCACTCTGATGCAGAGACTGGGTTTACCTTTTCAAAAAAAAAGAGACTTACAGATCCGAGAGCAACAGTTTCGAACACTCAGTTTATGCATAGATTCACATTTGTACGAATCCTAGGACGATATGCGTATAGACAGACCATTTTCATATATGTCAAGTACAATATAAACACACACAACACAATCACACAACATGTACCGAGGACCGAAGTTTCGGACTTCCTAGATTAACGAGGTCACTACTTGCATATCCTGCTATCTATGGGAGCATCTTCTCCCACTGAAAGGATAATTCAGTTTAATGGGTTACACATGTGGCGGAGCACGAACGGCGAGGCGGCGTCCCAAGGACCCTTCGGTGGTGGTCAGGCCGCCGCTCCTGAGTGAGGTGTGGCAGTAGGTGCTGTCTCGACGTTGGTCGTGGCGAATAAGTTCTTCGGACCAACGAGACTTCAGAGTGCGGCCTGTAGCGACTTGCGGTGGGTAGTGATGGCTGCCAGCGGCGGCTGCTGCTACGTGGTAGCGCGGTAGCCAACAGTCGGTCAAGATATGGCGGATCTGGAGGTCTGCTGGCTGCGACGTCAATGATGGTGGCGCATGAGTTTTGCAATAGGGGCGGCGGCGTTGTATCTTCGATGGCAATGGCATCCGTGGTCTTGAAATGGTGATGGACTTCCGAGCACGGCAGCGGTATGGGATGCCCCCACCTCTAGATCAGGTTCGATACTGCTCGACAGTTGCTACACTCGGTGTCTCTTATGGAGGAGTCAATCATGTATGTCGCCGGCGGGTGTTACCTATGACATCTCATGAGGACACATCAATTTTGCTCGGTTACTAACGTTTGACTAATGAAAAATATGGCCGTGTGCATCAATCAATGCGGAGGCCAAATATCCTTCTTTTCAAAAAAATGGGATACACACGGCGTCAAACCTAGAGTTTGAGATTTGGGATTTGACAAATTAATATAAATTGATTTCATACAACCATAATAATTCTTGGCTAACTCTATGCGCACCGATACAAATAGTGTAAAATCTATTTTCAGTGATTAACATGCACATTTATCCGGTTAGGACTTTTTGAACCTTTTCAATAATATAATATATGTTGTGGTTTCACTAATTTTCCACCGGTTAAAATTTTCTCATCATAATTTAAATTGCTCAATAGTAAAAATAAAATTCGAATCGTGGCAACTTCACTGAATACTTGGCTTCCTATGTAACGACAAATAGGTCAACAGTTCAAACGATGCAAAGTGGTGAAACGTCGAGCTGATCCTGATCTTGTAGGTCATTATGCTTCCAACGATAGCCTTTCTTATCACGCATTATCTTAAGGGAATTCGGAATCGATCTGGCTGAACACTATGTGCGAGTGCATGTTGGTGCCTGGCTCTATACTAGCTAACCAGCTAGCCTATCTGATTCGACCGCAAAAGCAGTCCGGAAAATTAGCTCATATATACTAAACAAGATAAAAACGAGCCTCCTTTTTTCCGCCTTGAAAGCTAGTTGATTTTTTTTTAATGACACATATTTTGTCATCTATGGATCACCTCAGCGGTCCGATTTCATCGGTTTACCATGAATGGATCACCTCAACGGTTCCATTTCGTAGATTTGCCATTTGACAGATGATATATTCTCGTTGTCATGGCCCGAGGTTGGAATGATGTTTGTTCCAAAGTTTGCCGCACCTGTGATGATCCCATAGGGTACCTGTGGAATACCTTTTGCTAAAGCCATCATCACAATGAATTCAAGGATTCTTAGTATTCACCACTTGTGGCTATCTTCAAGCTTTCTTCCTTCCAATAACCAAAAGAAGATTGCACAATTGGCCACTTTCCCTACATTGTACTCCAGAGCGAGTGAGTTTCTGGTTCCGCCACCGGTCACTCTAACCATAGAGCCGAAAGATATAAAAAGCATGAGTGATTCTACTTCCTTTTCTTGGTTGTGCCCGGAGTATCACCCATTTAAATTCTAGTTTTCTGGAGAAGCAGAATTTTGCGGTTACCTATCGCTTTCGGACATGCCAAGCCTTGATGTGATCTCCACACATGTATACCAATAAAAGGTAAAATAGGATGAATGCTGAGAAAACTATATTTAGGACGTTGATTAGGAATCATGGAAAGTGATCTCCTTAGCTAGCCAGGGAGCGCAGTATTACATTGTTGAGCTGCTCTACTTGTTGTATATGGAAAATGGAATAACCTCCCGATTTGAAAAGCTAGTCTAAACTAGCTTTAGCTTGCTTGGACGAGGATTATTTTTGTGGGACCAATTAGTTTAAATTTAAACTATCATGAGCCTCTGAGGCTTCGAAGAGGCAAGGACAAATTTGTGATCCCTTTGTGTGGTCCTTTTTACCTTTTTGCCTAAGGAACAAAAATAATGTGATACATGCAAAGAATCCACACCCGAATATATAACTACTCAGTGATTTGATATGTATACGTTCGATTTTTTTTTGGCAGGGATGTGTATACATGTTTCATCCAATTAATAATATTCAAGAACAACATGAAAAAACTAAATACTTCTTAAGAATGCATGAAGATAAACTTTGTATTGTGCGAAAGCTAGATCAACCCGATCTAGGAAGAAACTGACAATGTTCTCTTGAACTGGTTAACTAATACACATGGAATTTCAGAATTTCCACTATAGAAACCACTCCAAACAAGATCAGAAGGTACAAATTCTTCCACTGAATGTGAAAGGAACATCACTCTTAGTTTTGTTTGAGTATATAAATGTAAAAAGGTGGCATCTTGCATGTCCATCCATTCATGCCATCACTTCAGCTGCAGCGTGAGCCTACCATGCCCACATTTTAACTTATTGGTACTAATTAACCACCAGAACACATATTAATCATCACACTCGTATCTCACGCCGTCTCTTTCTGAAACTATTCTTCGAGCTTTGGAAGGGAGTTAATGTTAAGAAACATCCAGTAGTCTCCGAGCTTGAGGTTCCCATGCATCAGATTCTGGCCTTGACTAAAACCCATACATATTCTTTTGCTTCTTTCTTTCGGTGCAACGGGAATAGGGATCTTCTACATATATTTGCATCTAAGTCAAAAATACACGGCGTATATATGCATATACCTCTTCCCATATCACAATCGGCATTGTTAACTTCAAGATGCTGTGCTGTACTTCGTTGCTTGGGTGTATTTTAGGTTTGCAGTAGCTCGTAAGTCGTGTCTAGGATATGTGCTGGTTCCCTTTTGAAACTCACGCGCTGATAACCGTGCTTTTCTTTCTTACTAGTGTGATTCTTACTCTCCATTTGCTTCAAATAAAAGAAATTCAAGATGCACAAGATGTATTCACTTTGAGAGGAATCCAATTCCACAATACCCACCCGTTTGCAGTGGTGTGGCATAGGATCGAAGGCTAGGCCAGGACCTATAAGGAGGGAATTGCGGCATTAAAAACCCGGCCGATCAGTAGTACCGGGTGCGGCGCTGGTCAAGCAGTCATGGAATCTTATCATAAGCTTGGAAAACGAAAGAGGGTACTTTGATAGAACCGAACGAGATATATATGGAATGCGAGAAATGCACTTATAAATTTAAAAGTGTTATATATATAGCTAGTCCTGTAGAAAACAAACAACCGGAATTGACCTCCCGACTCTCTCCCGGGTCGCTCCCCTCCAGGGCGGCTCCGGAAGCACCCCCTTCCCTCAGCCCTAGAAGTCGCCGCCGTCCTTGACCACTGCCGTCGTTGCTGCCGACTCCGTTCAGTGGTGGCGGCGCCCATCCCGTCGTGGGCAGGGGAGGTGCCCCGCGGAAGCGACTCAAGGAGGCGGTGGGCGCAGGTGGCCGACTCTTGAGGCCCGGCGGAGTGGCGGCGGTGGGGCACAACCGATCCCGGCCATCATTGGTTGTTCGGATCAAGGTTGTCTCAGATCTCTTTGTATCTTGTGGATCCGATCTGAGCTATATGAATCCAGCTAGTGCCGGCGATGCACTCGGCCGCCTTGGCCATGACGGTGTTTAGTTGTACGCTGGTTCCCCCCCTCTGTTGTTGTCGTTCCTTCTTGGAGTGGTCTCGCGGTGTCGGGGCCTACGAAGTTGCATAATAATGCCGGTGGTCTTAGGGTTTCTCGCGCGCCAACACAAAAGACCGTCTCACGCTTGTCCTCCGTAAGCACGAGATCGAACAGGATTTGTCGTACCTTGTTTCTATGTCTCCAACCAGTTCTCCAAATCGTTCGTTACTATCAGCCCGAAACCCTGGTTGTCTGCCGTGTCGGGCCTATTAGCAGAGGCACGTGGCGCGACGGTTCGCGTGACACCCTACGACCTACGGACATGGGCGACAACTGCTCCCTGCGCTGCATCCAGACCGTCGTAGGAAGTCTACGAGACAGAGGTAGAGGTCTCTGCTCCCCACTTCCTCCTTTGCCGCCTCCCAGTTCTCCTTCTCTCTTCGTCTTCCGCACCGGCAGAGGCACAACATCCTCCCCCCTTTGCGTCCCAGCGCTTCTGACCTTGTTTCCGGACGCGGCCAACATGGTTCCCATGATCGAGGCCTCGCGCATTGGTGAAAGCTCATGATCCCTCTAATGATTTTGGTGATGATAACAACGCGGGTATCAACTATCTAACAATGTTGTTTTAGACTGTGCAGCTGATCTTTCAGGTGATTATTGATATACTCTTGTTAAAAAGATCAAAGAGGAGTTCTACATTCTTGAAATATTGCCACCGGATTTTTCAGTGATCACACCGGAAATTCCGGTGCTTATGGGACGGAATATCCGGCCCTGGCACCGGAATATTCCGGCCTTTCTGGCATCTTCAAAACGAGCAAGTTTGTCTCCCACTGCCCGCGCACAGAAGCTGGGGCGAAAATTTGCCCCGGAAATTTCCGGTGCAAATATCCGGCCCTCTGGTACTTAGCCGAAAATGGAGTCTTCTCAGATGCCCGCGCACAGAGATGGGAGCGGAAATATTGTCCGGAAATTTCCGGGCCCGGATATTTCAATTATCCGCCCCCCGGTTTGTTCAAAAATCCGGCCCCTGGTCCTTAGCAGTTTTCATCTTGGGCTGGTGCCCGCGCGCAGAGTTGGGGGCGGAATGTTGGGGCGAAAATTTCCGCCCCCGGATATTTCAATTATCCGCCCCCGGACTATTCAAATTTCCGGCCAGGCAGACCGGAAATTTCCGGTGCTAACACCGGAATATTCCGGCCCTGGCAGACTGCAACGGTCAGAAATTGGAGGAGCCTATAAATAGCTGTCTTCTTCCTCTAGATAGGTAGCTCGTCCATTCCTCTCTCTCCTCCATTGTTGTAGAGCTCAAAACGCCCCGATCTCCCTCCTCCTCCAACCAAACTCGATGGCCTTCAAGGATCTCACGGAGGAGGACTAGATCTACCTTTCCACCAAACCAAAACGTGTGTTCCCACACCACAACTCTTGGGATCTTGTAATCTCTTGGTTACCTTGTCATCCAAGGGAAACCCTAGTACTTGTAGCTTTCACCTTGTAGCAAGAAATTTCGATTGTTGAGAGCCTCCATCTCACTTGTGGAGTATCCTCAACCCCTTGTAAAGGTTTGGTCAACGCCTTCAAGTCGACCTCATAGTGGAAACGAGAATCTCCCTCACCGGAGAAGCTCAAGGAGAACAAGGTGTGCACATCCGTGCTATTGAGGAGCGCCTAGGTGGCTCCCCACCTCTCCAACGTAGACGTACTTCTTTCGAGAAGGAACTACGGGAAACATATCCTTGTCTCCGTGTTTTTCACTTGTTGTTATCTTGTGCCGTACCTTTATTTCCGTTGCTACTCGTTGCTTGTCACTTAGGGTGTTCACTTAGTTGCACATCTAGATAACCAAGCTTTTACTTTCCCAAAGCCCCCACTAAAAGTGAAAAAGAATTAAATTTGTAGGTCACCTATTCACGTCCCTCTAGTTGACCCTAGTGCACTTTCAATTGGTATCAGAGCCTCGGCTCTTTTATCAGGCTTAACCGCCTAAGAGTACCATGGTCAACGAAGATGATCCCGAATCTTCTAGGGAGGAGCTCTCCAAAATGGCCGACACTATAGCTAACCTAGAGACAACGGTTTGTACTATCCAAACCCAATTGTCCAAGGTTAGCTCTAGTGTAGGCTCGGAGGTTTCCTCCGTCAAGAAGATGTTGGAGAACATGATGGGTAAACCTAAGGGGCCATCGAACTCTCCCCATGTCACCGATGAGGATAGTTCGGAAGAGGAGACGATTCCTGACGATTCCCAAATCGAGGAGAACATTGCCAAAGCTAAGGCTAAAGCCGCACAAAAGGCTAAGGCCAAGGCAAAGGAGAGTTCCGGTGGTTCCAAGTCTCAAACGGCTAATGGTTCCAGGGTCCACACACAAGTCCCACCTCCTCAAAATTATGACACCATTCACCGAATTGTTTCCATGCCACACATTCTTAATGTTGGACTTCCTCCCATGCTTAACACTAACGAATTTTCTTCTTGGAAGTTTGAAATGGAGTCCCACATTTCTGGATCGTGCACCGCATTGTGGAGGAGTGTGATTCATGGATTTCATCCGCATGACCCGAGCAACTTGACTCCAAGGGAGGATGTGGAATCTCAACTCAACAAAACTGCTCTCGTTATTATCCAGAAGGCTCTCCCAAGGGTGCATCTCACTCACATTCGTGGTTGCAAGACCACCAAGGAAGCTTGGGACAAACTTGACACCTTGTTTCAAGGAAATGCTAGCATTCAATCTTCCAAGTATGATGTGGCCATTGACAACTCTGAGAACTTCGTCATGCAAGAGGATGAGACTCCCGAAGAGCTCTATAGAAGAGTTGTCACTCTCGCCAACCAATTGAGAGACTTTGGCAAGGAAGAGATCTCCGATGAGTGGATAAAGAGGAAATTTGTCATGGCTATCACACCCTTTTGAGAAGAATCTCTCCACTAGTATTCGGACAAGAGCGGACTACAACACTCTCAACTCCATTGGGGTTCTTAGTGAGTTCATCGCAATCTCTCTCTCACACAAGAGTGCGGATGATGCTCTAGCTCGCTCTAGAGGGATGGGAAAGTCTCCCAATCTTGCATTGAAGTCAAAAGCAATGGCTCGAGTTGATGAAAGTGAAGAAGAAGATGATGATGAAGAAGACTATGAAGACACCTATACGGGAGCTCACAAGTGCATTGCTCTCGCTATGCATGGATATTGGAAGAGATGGGAAGCTCACAAGGCCGGCTCTCCAAGACCTCCACGAAACAAGAACTACAAGAAGAAGGGGGAGCGCCCAAGGACATGTTACAATTGTGGTAGCGCAAACCATTTCGTGAAGGAGTGCCCCTTTGAGCCAAGAGAAGAAAATGAAGGCAAGCTTGTTCGCAAAAACAAGGCCAAGGCTCCACAAAACAAGAACTTCGCTAGAAGAGTGCCAAGGGCCCTCTACGTTAAAGAAGGGGCGGTTCTAGAAACCTATATCTCCGGAGATGAAGGAGAATATGAATTTGTAGGAGTGGCCCATGTCGCCGTTGCCACCACATCATCTTCGTCGATTTCTCTATTTGAATCCCCCAATGAGATTGTGGCTACCCGACCTACATGTCTTATGGAAAAAGCCACTTCGGTATGCTCTCCTAACTCTAAGACCATTGCCACTAACCCTTCTTCATTATTGGATTGTGTTGAGAATGTTTGTGAGGAGGATAGTGAGGCCAAAGAGTTAGGCATTTGGTTAGCTAGCCTCAAAGGTGAGACTAAGGAGAAAGTAAATGCCCTCTTACGGCAACTTGATGAGGCTAACTCTCTTGTAGATGAAAAGGAGGAAATTATCATGACCTTAGAAAGCCATGGAGGTCACTCTTGCAATGACAAAGAGCTAGAAAAGGCTCTTGAAAATGAGCGTTCCATTCGTGCATCTCTTGAGGAGAAATTGTCTAGTCTTGAAGAAAACTTTGCCATGAGTGTCTCTAAACTTAGGAATGATAATACACAATCTCTTGCCATAATTAAAACTCTTGAACATGAAGAGTTGAAGCTAGGAATTGTTCACGAGGAATTAGTTGCTAGTCATGAAAAACTAAAAAAGGAGTTCATGTCTCTTGAAGAGATTCATGACAAGCTAACCAAGTCTCGTGACAATCTCCTAGCTCAACAATCAAACAAGCAAGCTATGTCATCCTCATCTACTTGCATGAATACATTGCCTATCATCTTGTGTAGTGCAACTAATCTTGTAGGAAGTGAGAAGAATCTCAATGATGTGACCCCTCAACAAGTCACAAATGGGAAGGAGGGACTTGGCTATGTAGCCAAGTCGAAGAAGAAGTACAAGAAGAAGAACAAGAAGAAGGTCACCTCTTCCTCACAAGAACTAAGGTTTGTGAAGGAGGGAGAGGTGGCCAAGGAAAAGGAGACCAACACCATTAAGGGTGGTGACACCTCAAGGGGGAGCACCACTCATAATGACTTTGCCGGAAAATACAACCCATCTTATGTTCTTATGAAATCTAGAGATGGTCATGTGTATGCTAAATATGTTGGTACTTCGTATGGTGATGATTATCATTGGAGTATTTGGGTTCCAAAGACCCTTGTCGCTAACATAAGAGGACCCATTCAACAATGGGTACCTAAATCAAGACACTAATCTTTGTAGGGGAGTGCTTCCGGTTCGAGCAAATGGACGGTGGATAGTGGTGCATCCCAACATATGAACGGAAGCAATGACGCAATGAGTGATCTACATCCTCCATTACCTCATCTCAATTGCGTCACTATTGGTGATAACTCCGAACTAAAGGTATTGGGACGAGGCAAGGTAGCAATCTCAAATGACTTGTCAATTGAGAATGTTCTTCTTGTTGAGTCCCTTGGCTATAATCTCATATCGGTTCTTCAACTTGCTAAAAGTGGTTTTACCTCTTTCTTTAATAAAGAGAATGTGATTGTCACTTGGGAAACGACTCTTAAAATAGCCTTTGTTGGGAATGTCGAGAACGACATGTATGTAGTGGACTTCTCTAAAGGAGACACGTGTGCCGCGACATGCCTAATGGATAAAGTTGATGTGGGTTGGCTATGGCATCGCCGGTTAGCCCACACCAATATGAGGACGTTGCATGACCTACAAAGTGGCAATCATGTTCTAGGACTAACAAATGCTAAGTTTGCCAAAGATCGTGTGTGTAGCTCTTGTGTTCTTGGAAATCAACATGGAGAAGCTCACCCAACCAAGACCAACATCACCACCTCAAGAATCCTCGAGCTCATTCACTTGGACCTCTTTGGTCCTCTATCATATGATAGTCTTGGAGGCAAGAAGTATTACTTGGTGATTGTGGATGACTATTCACGATATTGTTGGGTGTACTTCTTCAAGAGGAAGAGTGAGACTCAAAAGCGGGTTATCGAGTTCATCACTTTGGTGGAGCGCCAACATAATACAAGCATCATGGCGATCCGAAGTGATAATGGCTCCAAGTTCAAGAACTACACCGTGGAGGGATTTCTTAGTGAGGAAGGCATTGCTCATCAATATTCCACTCCCTACACCCCTCAACAAAATGGTGTGGCGGAGAGAAAGAATCGGACTCTTATGGATGCGGCTCGAACCATGATTGCGGAGTTCTCTTCTCCTTATAATTTTTGGGCCAAGGCCGTCTCCACCGCTTGTCACGCTAGCAACCGATTGTATCTCCGCAAGATCTTGAACAAGACCCCTTATGAGATTCTCACGGGCAAGAAGCCGGATGTTTCATACTTCAAGGTCTTTGGATGCAAGTGCTTCATTCGCAAGAGAGGGAAACGCTTGTCAAAGTTCGAGACTAAATCTTATGTGGGTATCTTTGTTGGCTATGCCACAAACGCTCACGCCTATAGAGTCTATAACAAGTCCACCGGGCAAGTTGAAGAAGCTATAGACGTGGTTTTTGATGAGGAAAATGGGTCCCAAGGGGGCCGTATAGATCATGGTATTGTAGGAGATGCAATTCCTCCCATCGTCATAAGAAGAATGGGGATTGGTGAAATAATCCCCATTGAGGGTTACCGGATGACGGAGGGAGAAGGACTATGCTCCACTCAAGTGGAGCCATTGACTACATCCATTGTTAACCAAGCTACCCAACAAGATGCACCAAGCCCTCATGCTTCACCACAAGGCCAAGCTAACGATCAAGATCACTCGATCAATCAAGGCCAAGTTAACAATCAAGGCCAAGCTCATGATGAAGGCCAGGCTCACAATGAAGAACAACATACACATGGTGATGATACAACTCGACACTTAAGGGATCCACCTCCCGTTGATGATCAAGATCAAGGTGGACAAGTCTCCGATGATGAAGGTGATGATCAAGTGCTATCCAAGGAAACTTTGGAGGAGATGCTAGCTCGTAGGGCAAAGAGAAGGCTAGATAATCTTGCTCGTGCCGGTCACACGGTGGACATGATTCTTGGACAAGTTCGTGGAAGGGTCGTCACAAGGAGGCAACTAGCGTATTTTAGCAAAGCTCATGCTTTCGTCTCTCACATTGATCCAAATAAGGTCTATGAAGCTCTTGAAGATCAAGATTGGCTTGAAGCAATGCACGATGAACTCAACAACTTCGAGCGCAACAAGGTGTGGAAGTTGGTGCCAAGACCCAAAGATTGCAAGAACGTCATCGGCACTAAGTGGATCTTCAAGAATAAACAAGACAAGGACGACATCGTCATCCGCAACAAGGCTAGATTGGTTGCTCAAGGCTTCTCTCAAGTCGAAGGTGTCGATTTCGGTGAAACATTCTCTCCCGTAGCACGTCTTGAATCTATTCGCATCTTACTTGCATATGCCTCTCATCACAACTTTAAATTGCAACAAATGGATGTTAAAAGTGCTTTTTTGAATGGTCCCATCCATGAGTTGGTCTATGTCAAGAAACCTCCGGGTTTCGAGGATCCCAACCACCCCGATCATGTCTACAAACTCGATAAGGCGCTCTATGGACTTAAACAAGCTCCACGTGCGTGGTACGAGCACCTTAAAGAGTTTTTAGTAGATCGTGGGTTCAATGTTGGTTTAATCGATCCCACCCTTTTCACCAAAAGGGTTGGAGGTGACTTGTTCATATGCCAACTCTATGTGGATGATATCATCTTTGGTTCTACTAACATCGCATTCAATGATGAGTTTTGCAAGCTTATGACGGATAAATTCGAGATGTCGATGATGGGAGAGTTGGAGTATTTCCTTGGCTTTGAGATCAAGCAACACCCCGAAGGCACATTCATCAAGCAAGCCAAGTATACTCAAGACATGCTCAAGCGCTTCAACATGCATGATGCCAAACCTATGAAGACTCCCATGTCCACGACTATTGACTTGAAACCCGACCCGAATGGTAAAGAGGTAGATCAAAAGGTATACCGCTCCATGATTGGCTCTTTGCTCTATCTTTGTGCATCGAGACCCGATATTATGTATAGCGTAGGTAAATGTGCAAGGTTTCAAGCCTCTCCGAGACAAAGTCATTTTGAAGCGGTTAAGCGCATCTTTCGATATTTAGTTCATACCCCAAACTTCGTTCTTTGGTATCCCAAGGGTTCAAGCTTTCAGCTCATTGGGTATTCGGATGCGGACTATGCGGGAGAGAAGACGGATAGGAAATCTACATCCGGAGGTTGTCAATTTCTTGGCCGCTCATTGGTATGTTGGTCTTCCAAGAAGCAGAATTGCATTGCTCTCTCTACTACCGAAGACGAATACATCTCCGCGGCGATTTGTTGTGCTCAGTTACTTTGGATGCGGCAAACATTGAGAGATTATGGCATCGACTTCGACAAAGTTCCCCTCTTGTGCGACAATCAGAGTGCCATCAAGATCGCCTACAATCCCATTCTTCACTCCAAGACAAAGCACATTGAGATACACCATCATTTCATTCGGGATCATGTTGAGAAGTGTGATATTAACCTCTCCTATGTGCCGACCAAGGATCAACTCGCGGATATCTTCACGAAGGCCCTTGATGAACCAAGATTTAGGGGTTTGAGGAATGAACTAAATGTTATCGATGCGTCCAACTTCTCTTGAACCCTTGCATAAGTACCTTCACTATATGTGCTATCTAGTTTAGATGTAGGCATGGACATAGGGGGAGCGTAGTTCAACTCATGAATCAACACTCCACCTATCATGCGCAAAACAACCAAAGCGTCATGCATATCTAGTCATTTCGTGACTTATTGTGCTTAAAACGTGAGTCATACTTTTGAGTCCAAGATACATCTTCGCGACTCCTTGGTATCACTCAAACACGGTGGCTTCGGCCACCAACTTTTTCCTTTGATTTGTGTTGTTTGATGTTTTGTTCGTGTTTGAGTATTTGTTGTTTTTGGTTCTATTTTTGGAGGCTCACGTCTTGTTCCATCTTCCACAAATTATCGGAAGGCGTGGGAACCCCGAAAATTCCGGCCTAGGGCCTGGAAAATTCCGTCCCCCAGACATTTTCCCCAGAAATTTTGCTCCTTTCCAAAGTGCCCGCTCACAGAAGGCACCCCGGAAATTTGACCGGAAATTTCCGGGGCAAATATCCGGGGCCCGGAATATTCCGTGCCTCAAGCCCCAGAAATTTCTGGGGTTCGAGATTGACTCGAATATTCACCCAAATATCCAGCGTGCCTGCTCGCAGAAGGCACACCGGATATTTGGGGCGGAATATTCCGGCCTAAATCTCCGGCGACCGGAATTTTCCGGCCTTAATACCAGAAATTTCCGGGGTGCTTGGCTGGGGCTATATAAAGGCGACGGGAGGGGGCAGTTCCAGACTGCTCTCCCTCCCTTCTCCTCCACTCCGCCTCCAGACGCAGCCGCCGCCTCCGAGACCTCCGGGAGGCCCCTTTGCCTCCCCTCCTCGTCCTCTAATTGCCCTTTGTGGATCAAGAGACCGCACATCCTTTCCTACCTCATGGATCCCGGTATGTGCTTCGTTTTCTCCGCAATCTAGGGCTATTAGTTGATTTGATCTCATGTCCTTTGATATTCATGGTGTTTTTGGGAAGTATATCCTCATACTAGTGTCATCTATCCTCTAGGGTTCGTCTCATTGCACACTTTCGTCGTTCTAGATTCATTGCAGGCCCCAGATTTAGATCTGGTTTCGAAAATTCCGAAGGCCGGAAATTTCCGCCACAGGACCGGAATTTCCGTCCCCCGGAAATTTCCCTGAGGCCGGAATTTCCGCCCTCCGGAATTTCCGCACTAGAGACCGGAATTTCCGGCCTGCACTGAATCTCGAACAGAGATCTATTGTTTCCATTTCCACGAGTCGTGAGCCCCCGTTTTTGATGTTTTGTTTGTTTGTTTTTCTTTGCATTTTTGCCTACCTTTCTCGCAGATGGTTCAAGCTCTAGGCCTACCAAGTTGACTAGCTCCCGCAAGCGGCTCCGTCACCTGAGGGAAGATGCCGAGGGAACTCTTGTTGATGAGAATGAGACTCGCTGGCGTGCGAGGGATGCTGAGAGAGAATATGAGCGTCAACATGACGCGTCCAGGGCTGCTCGCAAAGCTGGCAAGCAGCAGAGGAATTCAGCTCTGAACTTGGCCACCATGTCCGTCCCTGAGTTCAAGGCATGGCGGGCCAAGGACTGGTACACAGAGAGTCCTCAAGACCCCACCATCGATTCCTGCTTTTGGCACGTTGAGCAGGAGACCCTTTTCAAGCAAGTGTACACTGTGATGAGGAAGCAAGTGTGTCCCATGAAGGCTATTAACTTTGCTCATCTGGCTGCCAATCCGGCCTACTTCAACAACTCCGTCCAGCTGGCTGAACTTCTTGGTCTACGTCACCTCATGGAGTCCAAATGCTCCTACAATGTCACCTTCATCCAGCAGTTCATCTCCACACTGGTCATTGATGAGTCTGAGGATATTGGGATGTCTTGGATGTCTGGCCCTCATTTTCTCACCGCCAACTTTCATGATTTTGCTGCTGAGCTCGGGTATCCCTTTGTTGGTCTTAACTCTCCTCAGGGTCATCGCATGCATGTTCACGGGGTGGAGTATGAGAAGAACATACTGGCCGAGCTGTATGGTTCTACTGGTGTGATTGGCTCGGCTAAAGGTCTCTATCCCATCTATGACATCCTGCTGCATATGTTCAGGAGACTATTGCCCCCAGTGCGGGCAATAATGATGCTATTCGTGGTGGCTTGGTCAACCTCATATACCACACCTACCTGACTTTCACTGAGGGTGACCTGACCGACACGGAGGCCAACAAAATTGATGTGATGGATTTCATCTTCAATGAGATTCACTTTGCTCTCTTCCACCACAAAGTGCCCCCGTATGCTCCTTACATCATGAAGCTCATCAAGTCTCGTTATCCCTCTGAACTCTGTGAGGACCTGGAGCTGGACTGTGAAGAGCACAAGGATGTCACTCTGTACAAGAAGGCCGCCCACACCCAGCAGGCTGCACATGATGTTGGTGCCACAGGTCAGGGCCACCGTGATCCTCGCATGCGTCCTCCTCCCCCTGGCAACAAGAAGCGCTCATGGCTTGTTCGTGCAATTGAGAAGGTGATGTGCATGAATGTGTGCATCCACAAGGAGAACTACAATGCCTATGTTGAGCGCCGCAACATCCTGGAGAACCAGCGCACCATCATGACTGCCCTTCAGATTCCCAATGTGCCAGCTCCTCCTCCTGACAGGATTCCATACAAGAATTGGAACAACCGCGATGTTGACTGGGATCTCGGAGTGGATGATGATGAGGACATGGAGGATGTTAGCGAGGAGGAAGAGGAATAAGAAGACACCCAGGCCTAGAGATTGTTCCATGGGACGTAGCTCTCTCTTTTCTCTTTTTGGTATCCTGATGCCAAAGGGGAGAAGATCTAGATGATCGCGGGGATTTGCTAGGGTGGTTTTCGTTCTTTGTTGCCCCTTTTATCGTTTCGTGCATCTTTTCGAACTTCTACTTATCGTACTCGTTATTCGTTGGTTTGCTTGTGTGAACTATTCTTATTAGGAGGCATGTCTCCTATATATGCTATCTGTGGTGTTTTACTTTTCATGCATTGTTAGTTTATTCCCTTGCAAATACCCGTGTTGTCATCACTCACCAAAAAGGGGGAGATTGAAAGCTCATGATCCCTCTAATGATTTTGGTGATGATAACAACGCGGGTATCAACTATCTAACAATGTTGTTTTAGACTGTGCAGCTGATCTTTCAGGTGATTATTGATATACTCTTGTTAAAAAGATCAAAGAGGAGTTCTACATTCTTGAAATATTGCCACCGGATTTTTCAGTGATCACACCGGAAAATTCCGGTGCTTATGGGGCGGAATATCCGGCCCTGGCACCGGAATATTCCGGTCTTTCTCGCATCTTCAAAACGACCAAGTTTTTCTCCCACTGCACGCGCACAGAAGCTGGGGCGGAAATTTGCCCCAGAAATTTCCGGTGCAAATATCCGGCCCTCTGGTACTTAGCAGAAAATGGAGTCTTCTCAGATGCCCGCGCATAGAGATGGGGGCGGAAATATTGTCCGGAAATTTCCGGGTCCGGATATTTCAATTGTCTGCCCCCCGGATTGTTCAAAAATCCGGCCCCTGGTCCTTAGCAGTTTTCATCTTGGGATGGTGCCCGCGCGCAGAGATGGGGGCGGAATGTTGGGGCGGAAATTTCCGCCCCCGGACTATTCAAATTTCCGGCCAGGCAGACCGGAAATTTCCGGTGCTAACACCGGAATATTCCAGCCCTAGCAGACTGCAACGGTCAGAAATTGGAGGAGCCTATAAATAGCTGTCTTCTTCCTCTAGATAGGTAGCTCGTCCATTCCTCTCTCTCCTCCATTATTGTAGAGCTCAAAACGCCCCGATCTCCCTCCTCCTCCAACCAAACTCGATGGCCTTCAAGGATCTCATAGAGGAGGACTAGATCTACCTTTCCACCAAGCCAAAACGTGTGTTCCCACACCACAACTCTTGGGATCTTGTAATCTCTTGGTTTCCTTTTCATCCAAGGGAAACCCTAGTGCTTGTAGCTTCCACCTTGTAGCAAAAAGCTTCGATTGTTGAGAGCCTCCATCTCACTTGTGGAGTAGCCTGAACCCCTTGTAAAGGTTTGGTCAACGCCTTCAGGTCGACCTCATAGTGGAAACGAGAATCTCCCTCACCGGAGAAGCTCAAGGAGAACAAGGTGTGCACATCCATGCTATTGAGGAGCGCCTAGGTGGCTCCCCACCTCTCCAACGTAGACGTACTTCTTTCGAGAAGGAACTACGGGAAACATATCCTTGTCTCCGTGTTTTTCACTTGTTGTTATCTTGTGCCGTACCTTTATTTCCGTTTCTACTCGTTGCTTGTCACTTAGGGTGTTCACTTAGTTGCACATCTAGATAACCAAGCTTTTACTTTCCCAAAGCCCCCACTAAAAGTGAAAAAGAATTAAAATTTGTATGTCACCTATTCACCCCCCCTCTAGTTTACCCTAGCGCACTTTCAATTGGCCCTGGCATGATGAAGAGGGCCACACGCCTGGCGGCCCACGCCTCCAACGAGCACGGGGAATCGTCCTTCACGCGGGTACCGTGGAGCTTGAAGCTCTCTCTCCGCCGTCATACCCGTTCTTCTACCAGGCGATCCAGGCGGGGTTGATCCCTCCTTTCTCCTCCTTCTTCCTTGTCGTCATTACTCACTACCAGATTCAACCTCTTCACCTCCATCCCCAACTCCATCCTCATCCTCTCCGCGTTCCCCTTCTATTGTGAGGCATTTCTTGGTGTGAGGCCCTTGGTTGCCTTCTTCCGCTGCATCTTTGAGTTGCGCACGGACACCGAGGACCCCGGCGTGGGTGACGTCTCCTTCCACGTCGGCCCAGACTGGGTGTAGTGTTCCCTCAGATGGACCTCCTGAACAAGGCTCCTGGCTTCCACGCGCGATGGTTGTACGCTGACACCAGCGAGGCCAGCGTCCTCCTTGAGTTGTACTCTTCGTCGCCCACGAGGAACTCGGGATGGGGTCAGGAGGAGCTTGGTGACGCCAGCATGAGGACTCTGATGGAGCGCGTGAACGCACTGCATGATGAGGGCCACACTTTCTCTATGATCGTGAGAGAGTTCGTCGAGAAGCGCATCACCCCTCTGCAGCGCCACGAGAGGCGTATGTGGCTGGACGCCGGCGTCGGGGATGCAATGAGGCTTGAAGATCGGAACCTCCAGCACCGGTCCTTCATGTGCGCGCTGCGGATGCTTCTTCCCGAGGAGTCACAGTCGAGATTCCCTCTCGACACGACCCCCCTCTATGACCTCCCGGCGGAGGAGAGAGAGAGGCGATCATGGCGATGATGCCACACTTCGACCGATGGGGCCCTCTCGCCGAGGGAGTAGAGTCACGCGAGGACAACCCGTACGCGCTGGACTTCACTGAGGGGAGTGTCGAAGGCCATGCCCTTGATCAGGGCGCAGGGTCGGTGGCCTCCTCGTCGAGGGGGTGCCGAACGACGGTGGTCTCCTCAGATGAAGAGGGAGGTGAGGAAGATGACGGCTTCCGCATCGTCCCCTCGCGGCGATCGAGGGTAGATGATGGCGAGGACCTTGGCGGGGCGTCAGGCAAGGACCGCTCGGCAAAGCGGTCGAGGCTTGATGACACCCCGCCTATCCCTGGCGGCGCTTGCTCTGAGGGATCCCTCGCCACGGGGCCCCTCCTTCGGGGGCGCAAACCCAGAGTGTGGCGCTTCACCGGGAGGTGAGAGTTCGGGCACTCGCTTCCTTTCTTACTTCTTTCGCTGCGGATTGGCGAGTTGTTTCTACTCAGTGGTGTCCAAGAAGATGATGGTGCGACGAGGCATTAGGATCACGGTCCCGGTCCTACGGTCGCGCCCGCTACAGAGTCGGCTTCCGTCGTCGTGGCGGCGGGTGTTGGCCTAATGGGCACCAGTCAGGGGGCATCTCTACCCCCGTGCACGACCGTGACTGGGCCGGCGCGCGCCTACTCGCCTTCTCCACGTGCCATGCTTCCGGCTTCTGGGCCAAGCACGGATGGGGAGGCCCCTGTGGGCGAAGCCGGGGGACAACCTGCTTTGAGGGCGGAACTTGTTGTGGCCCCTTCATCCCCCGGGCGTAGGAGGAGGCGCCGGAGTCACGACGGAGGCGCGCGAGGACGATGCTGCATTGGCGGCGGGGGCTAGACTAGCGTTTGATGAGGCCCCTGCTTTAGTTTATTGCGAGGGGTCCACGACTGCCATGACTTGCGGCTCAGCTTGGACGGGTTTGCCGATGACTTGGTGAAGCAAGTCAATGACTTCATCCGGTCCCGGACTGACTCCTAGGTGGCCGCCTTGGCCAAGGAGTACGAGCGTGTCGAGCTCCTTGGCGGTTAGCTTTGAGAGGTGGTCGCGGCCGACCGCACGCAAGAGGGGATTACGGTAGAGGCGAGGCAGGAGATGCCTAAGGAACTTGAGCGGCAAAGCCAAGACGCCTCCCCGGCGCTAGAGGAGGCCAAGAAAACGCTGGCGAGCGTGCAGGATTAGCTCCGCCTTGAGAAGAAGCAACACAAGCTGGAGGTGGAAGAGTGGGCCCGTGGTTGCCAGCAACGGGGGGAGGAGCTTTCTCTCCGCGAGATCCGCCCGGGGTTGCTTGTAGAGAAGACCTAGGCTCTGGAGGAGAGCCTCTCCCCCCAAGAAGATAAACTCCGGGCGGCCCAGTCGACCTCATGGAGCGAGAAGAAAAGATTGCCAAGGCGGAGGTTGAGCTTATCCTTGAGCGGGAGCGTCTTGAGACCATGGACGTTGGGGTGCGAGAAGTGGAGAACCACACCTAGCGGAACATTGATGCTTGCAATGATCGGCTCGCCGTGGTGAAAGCCAAGCGGGAGGAAGGGGTCGATGCTGGCCGCGTGGCCATCCGGAAGGAGCTCCTGAAGGAGTTTGGATAGAAAACCAAGGATCAAGAGGCCAAGTTTGTCCAGCGGAAGGGGCAGCTAGACAAGAAGATTGATGGCATCGAGAAGGATTTACGCCGGATCCGCCGGGAGCGTCACGATGAGAGGAGAGCAAAGGAGCGCGTGACCAAAGAGGCCGCGGGCTACCAGGCTGACCTGCTTGCCCTGCAGGAACAGATCGCCCCGCTCATCGAGGGAAGCGAGGAGCTCCGAACCTCTGCCAGGTAGGAGTGGGAACCGAGGCACCAGTTTGAGGGGCTGTTTCGTCGGGCGGTTCGCACCGCCCGCACCATCCCTGATCGCTTATACGTCGAAACTATGGAGCTCCCGCTCGAGTTCGATGGTGCCGGTTGCGTCCACTTTTTCTCGTGTTTCCTTACCACGCTCGAGAAGGAGGTCCATGACCTGGATGGCATCGTGAACGAGGATAACCGCCAACTTCTATTGGTGGCGGTTACACATGGCTTCTCCCAGCTTCGCCGCGCTGATGTTGTGTGTCGGGATACCCCAAGAGGAGGGTGTGATGAGCACAGCGGTAGGAAATTCCCCTTAGTTAAGAACCAACGTTATCAATCCAGTAGAAGGAAGAGGATCTCAGGAAGGTTGATGCCACTGATGGTGGTGCTGGCGCTTCACCGGTGTGAGCAACAACGTGGAACCTACACACAACACAACCAAAATACTTTGTCCCAACAGTATAGTGAGGTTGTCAATCTCACCGGTCTTGCTAAAAACAAAGATTAGACGTATAGTGTGGAAAATGATGTATGCTTGCAGTAAGTAAAGAAAGCAGGAAATAGTTGTGGTTTGTTTAACAGTGTGGAAAAATGGACCGGGGTTCATAGGTTCACTAGTGGTGTCTCTCCATAATAGATAGCATGCTGGGTGAACAAATTACAGCTGGGAAATTGACAAATAGAGGTTGCACCGTAGTGCACATATATGACATGAAGACTACTATGATATTTAGTGTGGGCATTACAACAATATACATAGACCGAAATCTATCTGCATCTATGACTAATAATCCACCATCAGGTTATCATCTGAACCCATTTAGGTAATAAGTTGCAAGCAACAGATAACTGCATTAAACAAAGTGTGTAATGTAAGCAATGCTTATGCACGCAGACACTCTCACCGCTGTTTTCTCCCTAATGGCAACAACACATCCTCCCCCTTCAAGTTTCGGTCACTCGAGCAAGGTGGTGAGGAGGCATGAACTAACTATCGAGCATAAATACTCCCTCTTGGAGTCACTAGCAACTACTTGGCCAGAGCAACCACTAGCAACGGAAAGCATGCAAGATCACGAATAGCATATGCAAATAATGACTATAATCAACTTGACATAAGTTCAATATTCATCGGATCCCAGCAAACACAACATATAGAATTACATAAGATCAATCTTGATCATGATAGGCAGCTCACGAGATCTAAACATGAAGGCATATGAGGAGAAGACAACCATCTAGCTATAGCTACGAACCCGTAGTCCAAGGATGAACTACTCACGCATCACTCTGGAGGCAGGCATGGTGATGGAGAGGCCTCCGGTGATGATCTCCTCTCCGGCAGGGTGCCGGAAACAGCTTCAGAACCCCCCTGATCTAGGGTTGACGGTGATGGCGTCTGCGGAACTTTTCGGGGATTTTTGATCTGGTGTTTAGGGTTTTCCATCCAGGGGGATCAAATAGGCAAAAGGGCAAAGGCGATGGAGCTCCAGGGGCCCCACACCCATAGCTGGCGTGGCCAGGGGGACCCGCGCCACCCTATGGTATGGCCCCCTGGTGCCCGTCTTCAACTCTTCTTTGGCGTTCTGGATGCTTCCGGGGAAAGTAGGCACTTCGGGCTTTGTGGGGTCCAATTTCGAGAATGTTTCCAGAACAAATTTTCTGAAACAAAAAACAACAGAAAACAGGGAACTGACACTTGGCATCTTTTTAATAGGTTAGTCCTGGAAAACGTATAAAAATGCTATAAATAAGGGAGAAAACAAGTAGCAATTGACATAATATGATCATGGAGCATCATAAATTATAGATACGTTGGAGACATATCAAGCATCCCTAAGCTTAGTTCCTACTGGTCCTCGAGTAGGTAAACGATAAAACAATAATTTCTGAGGTGAGATGCTACTAACATAAAGTTGATCAATTTAATGTAAAAGCATATGCACGCTGAGATCATAGAACTTCAAACACTAACACGATAAATAGAACTTTAATAATAAAACATAGTAATTACTTTGCATCACGAAGAGTATCTCAAATAAAGGATCATGAATAATAATGCAAAGAAAGGTAAACATTTGTTTCAAGTATAGAGAAATCATGGCAAAGTGATATTTCGCTAGTCCTTAAGAGTGGGGCAAAACATAAATGGCAGGACACCTTCAAAGTTCATGAGGAAGACTATAACAAATAATTTAAGAACAAATAATATCACATTATGAAGTAATTATTGATGTGTATGGGAGAAATGTACATAGAACTCAGAATGGAAAAAATGCTCTCTCAACTGTGCATAAAGTTAGAAAATGGAGACTCAACATAAAAGTAAAAGAAAGGCCCTTCGCAGAGGGAAGCAGGGATCACTCATGTGCTAGAGCTTTTATTTTATTAAATAGATGTATTAAAAGTTTGATACTGAGTGTCTATATTTTGGGGGATGTATGCTAATGTCAACGAATGGTAAACATAAAATATAGTACGTCACAAGCCAACTGGATTCACAAGAGCGGCTCCCATGGTGAAGGACGCAACTGGTGTACAAGGTCATCACTCTTTCTCTTTTGTTTACACAATTATGCTTTGACTGATAAATCAGGGGCAAAAATAGTGAAGAGAATTTGTTTGTACTAATTTGGGGCTGGGCACCCCACTGCCAGCTCTTCTATCATTTGGATAAGCGGATGAAGCCACTAGTCAAGGGTGTGAAATCCAATCAACATAGAGATAAAGATTCTCTATTGACGTCCTCATGAGCAAAAACAGGAACATAAATCAGGAGTAATTTTGAAGGTTTCAAAGGTAACACATGAGCAATTTACTTGGAGTGGTAGTTAAATACCACATGTAGGTAGGTATGATGTACACAATGGGAAAAACTTTGGTTTAAGGGAGTTTGGATGCACGAGTAGAGCTCATACTCAGTACAGGTGGAAGCTAGCAAAAGACTGGGAGCGACAAATCAAGAGAGCATAAGAGCCATAATCATGCATTGCGACATAAGCATCATTAATTAAAGCATAAGTAGTATCACAATTTCAAAAACTAAGTGGTCATGGAGGCTATTCGTGACTGGTTTGTAGTCATAAACATGGTGTGAGCATGCGCCAAGTCAACCAAATAGAACGTTCGAAAGAGAATACCATATATTGATGCTTTACTATGACAAGAACAACTCATGGATCTTTAAAGACATATTAAACACTCTCAGCTATTTGAGGCTATTCATTCTACTCAATAACCACAAGGATTTAAAACTGAAATAACTTTTAGCATGGCATGAAGAAGTTCTAGCCACAGTCTATACAAGCTTCTACTAGTACTGTTATAAATTCTACTTCAAGCAGTAATTTTCTTTCTCTCAACAAGCACCATACAAAATATGCTTTAACAAAAATACTCTTTATGATACAACAATCAAACATGAGAGTACTCACATAACACTACTAAAACTAAGAACTCTAATAAGAGATGCATGCAAAACAGAAGCTGAATAAATGCAGCAGCCACACAGAGATTAAGAATACAACGTATTCTCATGAAAAAGTGGAGCGCGTCACTCTCCAATAAAAGAATGCTAGGGTACAACCAAGCTTATTGAAAAAGTAAAAACAAACTAAAAGCAAAAACCAAAAACAAACTGAAAACAAAAATAAAAGACGCTCCAAGTAAAGCACGTAAGATGCGACCGGATACAAATATAGTTTCACTATAAGTGACCTGATAATTTGTTGATGAAGAAGGGGATGCCTTGAGCATCCCCAAGCTTAGACGCTTGAGTCTTCTTGGAATTTGCTGGGATGTACCACCGGGGCATCCCCAAGCTTAGGATTTTCACTCTTCCTGGTTACATCATATCATCCTCTTCTCTTGACCCTTGAAAACTTCCTTCACACCAAAATTCTCACAATCTCCATTAGCAACATTAGTGCAATTGAAATAATAAATTCACATCGTTCAGTTTCAACACAAGTCTAACACTCAAAAACACATACTTCCATAACTTCTTTTAAAACTTTTTCTCTCAAAAGAACACCAAAAGAAAGAGATTAAGATACAAATGCAATAAATGGCAGAAATCTGTCAAAACAGAACAGCAGGTAAAGATCGATTTTTTTCAAAAATCTTCTGTTGCTCAAATCAAAAAGTGGTCAATGATACGTCTCCAACATATCTATAATTTATGATGCTCCATGATCATATTTTGCCAATTGCTAACTGTTTTCTCCCTTATTTATAGCATTTTTATACGTTTTCCAGGACTAACCTATTAACAAGATGCCAAGTGCCAGTTCCCTGTTTTCTGTTGTTTTTTGTTTCAGAAAAGTTATTCTGCAAACATTCTCGGAATTGGACCCCACAAAGCCCGAAGTTCCTATTTTCCCCGGAAGCATCCAGAACACCGAAGAGGAGTTGAAGACGGGCGACAGGGGGGCCACACCATAGGGTGGCGCGGGTCCCCCTATCCATGCCACCTATGGGTGTGGGGCCCCTGGAGCTCCACCGCCTTTGCCCTTTCGCCTATTTAAGCCCCCGGATGGAAAATCCTAAACACCTGATGAAAAATCCCCGAAAAGTTCCGCAGCCGCCGTCACTGTCAACCCAAGATCAAGGGGGTTCTGAAGCTATTTCCGGCACCCTGCTGGAGAGGAGATCATCACCGGAGGCTTCTAGATCACCATGCCTGCCTCCGGAGTGATGCGTGAGTAGTTCATCCTTGGACTACGGGTTCGTATCTGTAGCTAGATGGTTGTCTTCTCCTCATATGCCTCCATGTTTAGATCTCGTGAGCTTCCTATCATGACCAAGACTGATCTTATGTAATTCTATGTGCTGTGTTTGATGGGATCTGATGAATATTGAACTTATGCCAAGTTGATTATAGTCTTTATTTGCATATGTTGTTTGTGATCTTGCATGCTTTCCGTTGCTAGTGGTTGCTCTGGCCAAGTAGTTGCTAGTGACTCCAAGAGGGAGTATTTATGCTCGAAAGTGGGTTCATGCCTCCTCACCACCTTGCTCGAGTGACATAAACGTGAAGGGGGATGTGCTGTTGCCATTAGGGAGAAAACAACGGTGAGAGTGCCCACGTGCATAATCATTGCTTACATTACACACTTTGTTTAATGCAATTATCTTTTGCTTGCAACTTAATACCTAAGGGGGTTCGGATGATAACCTGAGGGTGATTATTAGTCAAAGATGCAGATGGATGTCAGTCTATGTATCTTGTAATGCCCGCACTAAATATCATAGTAATCTTCATGTCATATTGTGCACTACAGTGCAACCTCTATTTGTCAATTGCCCAGCCGTAATTTGTTCACCCAACATGCTATCTTTTATGGAGAGACACCACTAGTGAACCGATGAACCCCGGTCAATTTTCCACATTTTTAAATAAACCACAAGAATTTCCTACTCTCTTTACTTACTGCAAGCATAAACTATTTTCCACACTATACGTCTAATCTTTGTTTTCAGCAAGACCGGTGAGATTGACAACCTCACTGTACCGTTGGTGCAAAGTATTTTGGTTGTGTTACGTGTAGGTTCCACGTTGTTGGTGAAACCGGTGAAGCGCCAGCACCACCGTCAGTGGCATCAACCTTCCGAAGGTCCTCTTTCTCCTACTAGATTGATAACCATGGTTCTTAACTAAGGGGAAAAATCCTACCGCTATGCTCATCACACCCTCCTCTTGGGGTTCCCAACAAAGCGCATCAAGGATTTTTCTGGCGCTGTTGCCGGGGAGGAAGAAGTCTTCTGGCAAGGGGAGTCTCTCACTCTCAACCTCTTTATTTTGTTTATTGTCTTGTTTTGCTTCTCTTTATTGAAAACACAAAAAAATTAGTCTACTTCATAGTTGTTATTTATTTGCTTGCTTTTATTCTACTAAAATGAGTTCCTCTGAGAATACTAAGTTGTGTGACTTCACTAGCACAAAAAACAATGATTTTACTTGCACACCTATTGCTCCACCTGCTCCTACTGCTGCTTTCTATGAGATTAAACCTGCTTTATTAAATTTTGTTATGAAAGAGCAATTTTTTGGTATTAGTGCTGATGATGCTGCTGCCCACCTTAATAATTTTGTTGAACTATGTGAGATGCAAAAATATAAAGATGTGGATGGAGATATTATTAAACTGAAATTATTTCCTTTCTCTTTGAGAGGAAGAGCTAAAGAATGGTTGCTATCTTTGCCTAGAAATAGTATTGATTCATGGACTAAGTGTAAAGATTCTTTCATTGGAAAATATTATCCTCCTTCTAAGATTATATCCCTGAGAAGTGACATAATGAATTTTAAACAATTTGATAATGAACATGTTGCTAAAGCTTGGGAAAGAATGAGAACTATGGTGAAGAATTGTCCCACTCATGGACTGACTACTTGGATGATTATACAAATCTTTTAATGCAGGACTGAATTTCTCCTCAAGGAACCTATTGGATTCAGCTGTTGGAGGTACCTTTATGTCCATCACTTTGGGCAATGCAACAAAGCTTCTTGATGATATGATGATAAATTATTCAGAGTGGCACTCTGAGAGAGCTCCACAAGGTAAGAAGGTAAATTCTGTTGAGGAAACCTCCTCTTTAAGTGAAAGGCTTGATGCTATTATGTCTATGCTTGTTAATGGTAAAGTTCAAGTTGATCCTAATAATATTCCTTTAGCCTCTTTGGTTGCTCAAGAAGAGCATGTTGGTGTAAACTTAATTACCAATAATAATCTTAACAACAATGCTTATAGAAATAATTTTGGTGGAAACAGTTATAAGCCTTATCCCCCTAATAATGGTTATGGTAATTCTTGTGGAAAATCCTACAATAATAATAAAATCTCTACCTCTGATCTTTAAAACATGCTTAAAGAACTTATTAGCACACAAATTGCTTTTAATAAATCTATTGAGGAAAAGCTTGGTAAAATAGATGTTCTTGCCTCTAAATTAGATAGCCTTGCTATTGATGTTGATTTTCTAAAACTAAAGGTTTTGCCACAAGATGTTAAACAAAGTAAAACTTTGAATACCATCCAAGTTCGAATTGATGATAATGTTAGGTTGATGGCTGAATTACGTGCTAGGTGGGAAAGAGAAGATGAATTGGCTAAAAAGAATAATATTGCTAGAGTTTGCACTATCACAACCACTAGTAAAACTGAATCTCCTAGTTCTAGTAAACCTCCTACTATCAATGGTAAAGTAGTTGGTGTTAATAAAGTCCCTACTCCTTTGGTGAACTGTGCTAAATTGCCTCAAACTGCTTAAATTGCTCCTGATAAAAGTGCTATTTTTTTAGAAATGTGGGAGATAATGGTTCCATTACTTTTGATGATAATAATATTGATTTTGATGATTGCAATATCTCTGAAGTTATTATGTTTCTACAAAAGCTTGCTAGAATTCCCAATTCTAGTGCCATGAATATGGCCTTTACTAAACATATTACCAATGCTCTCATGAAAGTTAGGGAAGAAAAGTTGAAACTTGAGACATATATCCCTAGAAAATTAGATGATGGTTGGGAGCCTATCATTAAGATAAAAGTAAATTATTTGGATTGCAATGCTTTGTGTGACCTTGGTGCTAGTATCTCTGTTATGCCTCAAAAGCTTTATAATATGCTTGATTTACCACCGTTGGAACACTGTTATTTGGATGTTCATCTTGCTGATAATGCTAAGAAGAAACCTCTTGGCAGAATTGATGATGTTCTTATTATGGTTAACAATAACCTTTTCCCTGTTAATTTTGTTGTTATGAACATTGAATGCAATGATTCTTGTCCTATTGTTTTGGGAAGACCTTTTCTTAGAACTGCTGGTGCTATTATTGATATGAAAGAGGGGAGTATTAAATATCAATTCCCCCTCAAGAAAGGTTTGGAACACTTTCCTAGAAGGAAGATGAAGCTACCTTTTGACTATATTATTAGAGAAAAATATGATGTTGATGCTTCTTCATTTGAAAATACTTGAGTTTCCATTTTATGCCTAGCTGAAAGACGTTAAAGAAAAGCGCTACGGGGAGACAACCCGTTTTATTTCGCCGTTTTAAACCTATTTTCTTTCGTTTTCTTTGGTGTGATTTGCACCTGGGTGTTGTCTATTTCCTTAGAAACCCCTCTTTATCTTTTATTTTGAGTTTTTGTTTAGCCAAGTAAAGCCTCTAGTGGAAAGTTGAGCCCATATTTCGGATTTATGCTCAGGAAACAGATTTCTGCTGTCCACTGTTAATTCCGTTAAAAGTCACAAAAAATTCAAAATGACCTGAGATTTTTTTTTTTGCTTAATTCTGAGTTATATAAGAAACTTTTCTGAGAATACCACTTTTCGATTTGAGCAACACAAGATTTTTGAAAAAAATCGATCTTTACCTGCTGTTCTGTTTTGACAGATTTCTGCCATTTATCGCATTTGCATCTTAATCTCTTTCTTTTGGTGTTTTTCTGAGAAAAAGAATTTTGAAAGAAGTTGTGACAGTTTCTAATGTGTTTTTGAGTGTTAGAGTTGTGTTGAAACCGAACCATGTGAATTTATTGCACTAACGTTGCTAATGAAGATTGTGAGAATTTTGGAGTGAAGGAAGTTTTCAAGGGTCAAGAGAAGAGGATGATATGATGTGACCAAGAAGAGTGAAACACCTAAGCTTGGGGATGCCCCGCTAGTACATCCAAGAAAATTCCAAGAAGACTCAAGTGTCTAAGCTTGGGGATGCCCAAGGCATCCCCTTCTTCATCAACAAATTATCAGGTCACTTCTAGTGAAACTATATTTTTATTCGGTCTCATCTTATGTGCTTTACTTGGAGCGTCTTTTATTTTTGTTTTTAGTTTGTTTTTGTTTTTTTTTTTCAGTTTGTTTTTACTTTTTCAATAAGCTTGGTTGGACCCCAGAATTCTTTTATTGGAGAGTGACACGCTCCGCTTTTTCTTGGGAATACTTTGTATTCTTAATCTCTGTCTAGCTGCTGCATTTATTTAGCTCCTCTTTTGCATGCATATCTTATTAGAGTTGTTAGTTTTAGTAGTGTTATTTGAGTACTCTCATGTTTCCTTTCTGTATCATAAAGAGTATTTTTTGTTAAAGCATGTTTTGTCTGGTGCTTGTTGGGAGAAAGAAAACTGCAGCTTGAAGTAGAATTTATAACAGTACTAGTAGAAGCTTGTATAGACTGTGGCTAGAAATTTTTCATGCCATGCTAAATGTTATTTTAGTTTTAAATCCTTGTGGTTATTGAGCATGATTAGACTCAAATAGTTGAGAGTGTTTAATATGTATTGAAATATTCATGAGTTGTTCTTGTCATAGTAAAGCATCACTATATGGTATTCTCTTTCGATTGTTTTATTTGGTTGACTTGGCGCATGCTCACACCATGTTTATGACTACAAACCAGTCACGAATAGCCTCCATGACCACTTAGTTTTTGAACTTGTGATACTGCTTATGTTTTAATTAATGATTCTTATGTCGCTATGCATGATTATGGCTCTTGTGCTCGCTTGAGTTGTCGCTCCCAGTCTTTTGCTAGCCTCCACCTGTACTGAGTATGAGTTCTATTTGTGCATCCAAACTCCCTTAAACCAAAGTTTTTCCCATTGTGTCCACCATACCTACCTACATGTGGTATTTAACTGCCATTCCAAAGTAAATTGCTCATGTGTTACCTTTAAAACCTTCAAAACTACTCCTGCTTTATGTTCCTGTTTTTGCTCATGAGGACGTAAATAGAGAATCTTTATCTCACTTGTTGATTGGATTTCACACCCTGAACTAGTGGCTTCATCCGCTTATCCAAATGATAGAAGAGCTGGCAGCGGGGTGCCCAGCCCCAAAATAATGCAAACAAATTCTCTTCACTATTTTTGCCCCTGATTTATCAGTCAAAGCATAATTGTGTAAACAAAAGAGAAAGAGAGATGACCTTCTACACCAGTTGCGTCGTTCACCATGGGAGCCGCTCTTGTGAATCCAGTTGGCTTGTGACGTACTGTATTTTCTGTTTACCATTCGTTGACATTAGCATACATCTCCCAAAATATAGACACTCCTCCACGGTATGTGATTGTTGGCAGGCACCCGAGGATTTGGTTACCCATGGTTTGTGAAAGATGGATGGGAGGAGTGTCAAACTTTTAATACCTCTGTTTAATAAAATAAAAACCTCTAGCACATGAGTGATCCATGCTTCCCTCCGTCGAAGGGCCTTTCTTTTACTTTTATGTTGAGTCTCCATATTCTAACTTTATGCACAGTTGAGAGAGCATTTTTGCCATTCTGAGTTCTATGTGCATTTGTCCCATAAGCATCAATAATTACTTCATGATGTGATATTATTTGTTCTTAAATTATTTGTTCTAGTCTTCCTCATGAACTTTGAAGGTGTCCTGGCATTTATGTTTTTCCCGACTCTTAAGGACTATCGAAATATCACTTTGCCATGCTCTCTCTATACCTGAAACAAACGTCTATCTTTCTTTGCATTATTATTCATGATCCTTTATTTGAGTTACTCTTCGTGATGCAAAGTAATTGCTATGCTTTATTATTAAAGTTTTGTTTATCATGCCTGTGTTTAAAGTTTTATCATCTTAGCGTGCATATGCTTTTACATTAGATTGATCAGGTTTATATTAGTAGCATATCACCTCAGAAATTATTGTTTTATCGTTTACCTACTCGAGGACGAGTAGGAACTAAGCTTGGGGAGGCTTGATACGTCTCCAACGTATCTATAATTTCTCATGCTCCATGATCATATTTTTCCAATTGCTACTTGTTTTCTCCCTTATTTATAGCATTTTTATACGTTTTCCGCGACTAACCTATTAACAAGATGCCAAGTGTCAGTTCCCTGTTTTCTGCTGTCTTTGGTTTTAGAAAAGTTGTTCTGCAAACATTCTCGGAATTGGACCCTGCAAAGCCCGAAGTTCCTATATTCCCCGGAAGCATCCAGAACACCGAAGAGGAGTCGAAGACGGGCAACAGGGGGGCCAACCTATAGGGTGGCGCGGGTCCCCCTTGGTCGCGCCACCTATGGGTGTGGGGCCCCTGGAGCTCCACTGCCTTTGCCCTTTCGCCTATTTAAGCACCACGGATGGCAAACCCTAAACACATGATAAAAAATCCCCGAAAAGTTCCACAGCCGCCGCCACCGTCAACCCTAGATCAGGGGGGGTCTGAAGCTATTTCCGGCACCCTGCCGGAGAGGAGATCATCACCGGAGGCTTCTACATCACCATGCCTGCCTCTGGAGTGATGCGTGAGTAGTTCATCCTTGGACTACGGGTTCGTAGCTGTAGCTAGATGGTTGTCTTCTCCTCATATGCCTCCATGTTTAGACCTCGTGAGCTGCCTATCATGATCGAGATTGATCTTATTTAATTCTATGTGCGGTGTTTGCTGGGATCCAATGAATATTGAACTTATGCCAAGTTGATTATAGTCTTTATTTGCATATGCTATTTGCGATCTTGCATGCTTTTCGTTGCTAGTGGTTGCTATGGCCTAGTAGTTGCTAGTGACTCCAAGAGGGAGTATTTATGCTCGATAGTGGGTTCATGCCTCCTCACCACCTTGCTCGAGTGACAAAAACGTGAAGGGGGGATGTGTTGTTGCCATTAGGGAGAAAACAACGGTGAGAGTGCCCGCGTGCATATTCATTGCTTACATTACACACTTTGTTTAATGCAATTATCTGTTGGTTGCAACTTAATACATAAGGGGGTTCAGATGATAACCTGAGGGTGGATTAATAGTCATAGATGCAGATGGATGTCGGTCTATGTATCTTGTTGTAATGCCCACACTAAATGTCATAGTAATATTCATGTCATATTGTGCACTACGGCGCAACCTCTATTTGTCAATGGCCCAGCTGTAATTTGTTCACCCAGCATGCTATCTTTTATGGAGAGACACCACTAGTGAACCTATGAACCCCGGTCCATTTTCCACACTGTTAAACAAACCACAACAATTTCCTGCTCTCTTTACTTACTGCAAGCATACACTATTTTCCACACTATACGTCTAATCTTTGTTTTCAGCAAGACCGGTGAGATTGAAAACCTCACTATACCGTTGGGGGCAAAGTATTTTGGTTGTGTTGTGTGTAGGTTCCACGTTGTTGCTGACACCGGTGAAGCGCCAACACCACCGTCAGTGGCATAAACCTTCCGAAGGTCCTCTTTCTCCTACTGGATTGATAATCCTGGTTCTTAACTAAGGGGAAAACTCCTACCGCTGTGCTCATCACACCCTTCTCTTGGGGTTCCCCTTAGTTAAGAACCAAGGTTATCAATCAAGTAGAAGGAAGAGGATATCAGGAAGGTTGATGCCACTGACGGTGGTGCTGGTGCTTCACCGGTGTCAGCAACAATGTGGAACCTACACACAACACAACCAAAATACTTTGTCCCAACAGTACAGTGAGGTTGTCAATCTCACCGGTCTTGCTAAAAACAAAGATTAGACGTATAGTGTGGAAAATGATGTATGCTTGTAGTAAGTAAAGAAAGAAGGAAATAGTTGTGGTTTGCTTAACAATGTGGAAAAATGGACCGGGGTTCATAGGTTCACTAGTGGTGTCTCCCCATAAAAGATAGCATGCTGGGTGAACAAATTACAGCTGGGCAATTGACAAATAGAGGTGGCACCGTAATGCACATATATGAAATGAAGACTACTATGATATTTAGTGTGGGCATTACAACAATATACATAGTCCGAAATCCATCTGCATCTATGACTAATAATCCACCCTCAGGTTTTCATCTGAACCCCTTTAGGTATTAAGTTGCAAGTAACAGATAACAGCATTAAACAAAGTGTGTCATGTAAGCAATGATTATGCACGTGGGCACTCTCACCGCTGTTTTGTCCCTAATGGAAACAACACATCCTCCCCCTTCACGTTTCTGTCACTCGAGCAAGGTGGTGAGGAGGCATGAACGCACTATCGAGCATAAATACTCCCTCTTCGAGTCACTTGCAACTACTTGGCGAGAGCAACCACTAGCAACGGAAAGCATGCAAGATCACAAATAGCATATGAAAATAAAGACTATAATCAACTTGGCATAAGTTCAATATTCATCAGATCCCAGCAACACAACATATAGAATTACATAAGATCAATCTCGATCATGATAGGCAGCTCACGAGATCTAAACATGGAAGCATATGAGGAGAAGACAACCATCTAGCTACAGCTATGAACCCGTAGTCCAAAGATGAACTACTCACGCATCACTCCGGAGCCAGGCATGGTGATGGAGAGGCCTCCGGTGATGATCTCCTCTCCGGCAGGGTGCCGGAAACAACTTCAGAACCCCCTTGATATAGGCTTGACGGTGACGGCGGCTGCGGAACTTTTCGGAGATTTTTGAGAAGGTGTTTAGGGTTTTCCATCCGGGGGGATTAAATAGGCGAAAGGGGAAAGGCGGTGGAGCTCCAGGGGCCCCACACCCATAGCTGGCGCGGCCAAGGGGGACCCGCGCCACCCTATGGTGTGCCCCCTGGTGTCCGTCTTCGACTCTTCTTCGGTGTTTTGGATGCTTCCGGGGAAAATAGGCACTTCGGGCTTTTTGGGGTCCAATTCCGAGAATGTTTTCAGAACAACTTTTCTGAAACCAAAAACAGCAGAAAATAGGGAACTGACACTTGGCATCTTGTTAATAGGTTAGTCCCAGAAAACATATAAAAAATGCTATAAATAAGGGAGAAAACAAGTATCAATTGACATAATATGATCATGGAGCATCATAAATTATAGATACGTTGGAGACGTATCACGCGCCGATCCCCTTTTTGATTTCCACAAGCTGTCGCACCGATCCCTGATGATCTCAAGGAATCTCTCTGCTGTAGGGTGTGCGCGGATGTGATTTCCTTCATCGAGGGATTCAACCTGCTGGAGGATCGAAGCAGCCCACTGGCGAAGCAAGATGTCGCACCCGGGCTTCTAAAGGATACTCGCCGTTTCGTTGAACAGTAGTAGATTGGATTACGGGGCTTACCGTCACCCGCGTCCTCTTACGAGTAGGCCAACACACGTATGTGTGACAACCAACCCCTATCTGTTCAGCGTCGACGTAAACTATCCATAGAAATCAGGACACTACCATTGACGTACTTCATACCATACACACATGGTACGTCAACGGTTTGTAACAGAATGATAGCACAACATATCTCTAAGACACAAAAGATTGAAATAAGTTGCAAATAGCTCTCACTAGAGCAGAGATAGCAAATACAATCATCCAGAGGACACATGTCCCAACATAACATCATTACATCTCAGCGGAAGCATTCAAAGGGGTCTGAGTACAGACAAATCGAAATAGGCTTAAGAAGCCAGGAAAATGAAAGAAAGACGGCGCCCATCCACGTAGTCTCGGATCCTGCCCGGGTCCGCTACCTACTCGTCAGCAGCCTCGTCAAACTCCACGTAGTAGCCGTCACTGGGATCCTCGTAAGCGTAGTCTGCGGAAACCACAGCCCCAAAGGGGTCAGTACAACAACGTACTGGCAAGCAAGACTCACAGTTCACCAAAGTGTAACCCGTCAACACCAAGCACAGATGCCTTGGGTTCAACGGAAGAAAGGGGATATAAAAGATGCTGCAACTGGCTGCGCTAACCAACTATAGAAAACTACAACTTCCAACTAACAGAGAGGGGATAAGATAGCGTAAAGTAACCAACTGAAAGATAACTTCAAACAAACCCATCCTGGATCTCGCCCCTTATCCAAAGAAGCAATCCGAGGATAACTCACACAGTTTCATTAATGAATAATGGGTCAAGTTATTGTGTCAATAAGTCTATTACTAGTCAAGTTATCAATATTTAGGTGTAAGTTGTTCTGAGTACTTGTTAGCCAGTACTTTCACCAAGTCAACCATAACCGCGGAAAACACGGCTTCTCGAGAAGATTTATCCCTGCAGGGTTGCACCAATTTGGCCGTACACGTAAGAATAACCCGCCAGATGGGATGCCCCCCACCAAGCGGGGTACTCAACACAACCCAACTCTTCTTCGCATCAAGCCCAAAGCACCTTGGGCGCACGGCTAATCAAGCCCCGAAGAAAAGGGACCCTCATAGCACTCTAAGACCATGTCCCCCTATATGCCGACTACAAAAGTTCCACCCTGCGCTGTGCTCGCAAAAACATGCATGCGGCAAATGGAAAACACTAACTAAATGAGGCGATTTGGACGAGATGCGAATCGAATCAAATTGAGGGGGGCGCCCATACTCGCTTCCCACATGCGGGTAGTGCGCTCATCATGGATTAGTAGACAAGACCCTTTTCCTATTAGGGTCGACACTAGCAGGCCTCAAAACCACAAAGGGCCTCCTGCCGGTGCCTTATCAGCATATTTTTATTAACAGGTTGATTGATTAACATTGAGCCCCCAGAACATGATAGAAGTATAGCAACTGACAGTAACGGGTAACAGACTCGAGCAAAACAACCTAAGAAGGCTAGTAAGACACTGGCTCAAACAATGGGGTTGTAGGAGTGGAGGTGAGGCAATATCAGGGTTAAGGGATTCATGTGATAGGTTCGTATCAGAAACAACTATACATAGGGCTAGCAATATAGACAACGGAAAGTATCGGTAACCAATGTTGAAAAGAACACAGTGGTTCATGTGAGTAATAACTTGCCTGCAAACTCAGCAGCCTGGTACTGAGCTAGATCCTCAGAAGGGGTGCTGTAAAGATCGTCTGTCTCAACGTCGTCGTCTATTCGAGAAGAAGCAAACAAACAAGACAGAAATATAAACAATCAATATCATGGCATAGTGCACAATCATGGGATGATGCATGTCAAGTTAATGGTTGCATCAAAATAAACTAGTTAACATGGTAACACAATTTAAGTGGACCCATATGCAATTGGATTGCATATGGAAAAAGGTCCATGAATTAAGTGGAAACAAATGATCTACAATTTATTACCATGTGAAAGTTTGCTTAGCATGATGCATGCATGATGATAACAAAAAATAACAACAATAGATGCAAGTGGTAAAGGATTTTAACAAGTTGGGAAAATATTTATTAAGTTTGGAAATTTTGGGTTACTTAAAGATGTCACACAAGCATTTGTTGTTTTCATCAATTTAAAATGTTCAAAACAAATAACAAAATTCATATTTGAAAAGAATACCAAATTTTAGTTGGATTACATGTTTCAAATATTGAAATAGGAGTTAGGATGAATTTATTATGACTGAAACAATATTAAACAAGTTTTAAATGAATTTAAAACAAGTTTAAATATTATTTGAATTTTTATTTGTTCCAAACATAAATTCAAACTCACATTTGAAAAGTTTATACTTTGATGGTTTGAAAACATATTTTGCATGTTCAAAAATAATTTATTTTGAGCAATTTATGAATTTAGACATTTTAAATGATTTAAACAAGGTTTAAAATATTTAAGCAATTTTAATTATTCAAACTATGAAACAAAATTTATATTTGAAAAGGTTATTTGAAATAGCATGGAAAACATATTTTATTTTCATTATTTGGATTAAGTATGAATTAGTTATGGATTTTAGCAAATTGCAATTGAATTATTTGAATTCAAATTTGAATTGCATTTTGAAAATTCAAAACAGGAAACAAATGTTACCATTAGATAGAGAATTAAATTTAGATCATTGCACATATTTAGATTTCATTATTTGGAGTTATAAATTGAAAGGTATTAAAGTTTTCATTTTGAGGACTAATCTGTGAAAATTAGGACCTAAACAGAAAAAGAAAAACTTGGAAAAGGACCTGCACCGCGCAGTGACCCAGCCACGGTCACTGCCAGTGGGCCACGGGCCTATGTGGCGCTGTGTGGCAGCACAGCTGGCCACCACGCGCACAGACAGGTGGGCCACGGCTTAGGGGAAAAATCCCCAAAAAGGGTGGCGCGGCGGGGGCTCGAACCCACGACCAGGCGTATCGATCGCTAGCGCTGTAACCAGCACGGTGAGTTTCAGTTCGTTGTCAGATACAGATGTGCAGTGAGGTTGAGGTGTTGTTTCGCTAACTGAATCTGACGCACGCGCGGCTAACTGAACCTGACAGCAAACGGCGCCGGCGGCGAGCTGTGGATGTGCTGCGGCCGTGTGCTTGCGTGTAGCCGTAGCGGATGCGCGCGCGAGGTGGTGCAGAAAGAGGACAAGGAGGAGGAAGAGCACGGTGGCCTCACCACCGTTGTAGTTGTTGCAGAGGCGCGAGGTAGCGGTGGTCGTCGCCGGCGGCAGCAGCAGGGATCGCGGCGGCGTTGGGGAGGCTCTCCGAGATGGCTCCGGTGTCCAAACGGTAGAGGGGGAAGAGGTGGTTTGATTTCTGGACCTAGGTGGGGTGGAGGAGTTCCATGGCGACGGCGGCCATCGAAGTTCAGAGGTGGCGCTTCTCCGGTGGCAGTGGCAGAGGGAGGAGATCGCGGCGAGAGAGAGAAATTCGGCGGCGGTGTCGAGGGGATAGGGTGTAGGGGCTAGCTAGGGCTGCGCGCAGGGCTAGGGTTAGCTTAAATAGGCCACTAGGGTGCCGGATCGCAGTCGGGGCATCACTGTGCCGCCGTGGCACCAGTGAGATTGCCGCCGTACGTTTAGACGACGGGGGCGGCTGCGCGCGAAGGGGTACCGGGCCACGCTGCGGTAAGTGGGCTGGGCTGGGTAGGCTAGCTGCTGCGCGCGCATGTGTTTCCTTTTTCTTATTTTTGCTTTTCTGTTTTTTTTTGCAGCAAGGAAAATGGAAGAAAAAGGAGGGTTTTAGTGTTAGGAAAAATGGGAAAAAATTATGGTTAGTTTAGTTTTTAACATAGCAACTAAATGCTAACCTTGCTTTCCAAAAAGTTTCAAATTTAAATGCTGTTTATGATTTAAACCAAATTTGGATGAATTTTAAGTATTAATTGAATAGTATTGAAAACAACCTTTTAATAGGGTGAACCCTATTGCTTAAGTAGAACAAATGAGTGGATTTGTTTGGTACTTTCATAATTTTCAAATTAGGTGCTGTTTGAATGTTTTTGAGTTGAAATTGAAATACCATTTGGAATTTATTAAATGAAATAAACCACCATTTTATTAGTTGGTCACACATGGAATAATTGGAAACAAAAGGTTGTTTGAATTGAACTTTTATTTGAAAACAAGATTGTAACATGACAAGTATGAATTAAATGTTTGAATATTGTTTGGATTTTATTATGAAAACAGAATAAAAACAGATGCAAAACAAATATTAACAAATGCAAACAAGGGAACAAATATGATGACATGATGCAAAACTTTAATTAAATAGGAAATCAAACATTCTAGGGGTATTTTCATACTTGGGATGTTACAAAACGCCCCCCCTTGAAGGAATCGCGCCCCGAGATTCCTTACTGAGAAGTGAAAAGGTCCGGATATTTCTTACGAAGATCCTCTTCGGTCTCCCACGTTGCCTCTTTATGGGAATGATGCGACCACTGCACTTTCAAGAACTTGGTGCTCTTGTTGCGAGTCTTACGCTCGGTCTCATCGAGAATACGAATAGGGTGCTCCTCATAAGATAGATCATCTTGCAGTTCAATGGAATCATGATCAACTGCACGATCTGGGTCTTTGAAACACTTCTTGAGCTGTGACACGTGGAACACATCGTGCACCTTAGATAGTTTTTCTGGAAGTTCAAGACGATAGGCATTTTCCGCACGCCTTGAGAGGATGTTGAAAGGACCAATGTATCTTGGTGCAAGCTTTCCTTTCACACCAAAACGATGAGTGCCTCTGAGGGGAGTTACACGGAGATATGCCTTGTCACCAGGTGCATAGATCATATCCCTGTGCTTGCTGTCATAGTAGCTCTTCTGACGAGACTGAGCAATCTTGAGATTGTCACGAATGATGCGAACTTTCTCCTCGGCTTCCTTAACAATGTCAGGGCCTAAGAGTGAACGTTCACCAGCTCCAGACCAATTAATTGGACTCCTGCATCCTCGGCCATAGAGTGCTTCAAATGGTGCCATGCCTAGGCTTGCCTGGTAGCTGTTGTTGTAGGAGAATTCAGCATATGGAAGGCAAGCCTCCCATTTCATGCCAAAGGAGAGACCACATGCTCTGAGCATATCCTCGAGAATCTGATTGACTCTTTCGACTTGCCCCTGAGACTGAGGGTGATAAGCTGTGCTGAACAGAAGTTTGGTGCCCAATGCTTCTTGAAAACTCTTCCAGAAATGAGAAGTGAATATGCTTCCATGGTCTGAGCTTATTTCCAATGGAACACCATGAAGGGGAACAATCTTTGTTGTGTAGAGCTCTGCTAACTGGCTAGCTGAGATTGTTTCTTTGACAGCAAAGAAGTGAGCTACCTTAGTGAGACGATCAATGACAACGAAGATTGCATCGTTGCCCTTCTTGGACTTTGGAAAACCAGTAACGAAGTCCATTTCAATCATGTCCCACTTCCACTCAGGAATTTTCAGAGGTTGGAGTAGACCTGCTGTTTTCTGATGGACTGCCTTAACACGTTGACAAACGTCACATTCAGAAACGTATTGAGCAATTTCACGTTTCATGCCAGGCCACCAATACAGAGTCTTGAGATCCTGGTACATCTTTGTACTTCCAGGGTGGATGGAGAGAGGAGTTTCATGAGCCTCCTTGAGAATGACATCTTTGAGACTTTGAATCTGAGGAACTGCAATGCGTCCTTCGAAGAACACAGTTCCCTTGTCATCAATTGAGAAGGACTTGAATTTATCATTGCCTTCTCTGATGTGCTCTACAATCTTCTTGATTTCAGCATCACGAAGTTGTTCAGAACGAATCTTGTCCTCGAGAGTTGGTTTGGCTGTCAAGCTAGCAATATAACCTTGAGGAACAAGACCATGGTTCAGCTTATGGAATTCTTCATGAAGAGGAGGTTGGCTTTCCATGATCATGAGATTATTGCAATAGGACTTGCGACTGAGAGCATCGGCCATAACATTAGCCTTGCCTAGAGTGTAAGAAATGGTGAGATCAAAGTCTTTAATCTTTTCAATCCATCTCCTTTGCCTGAGGTTTAGATCTGGTTGAGTGAAGATGTATTTCAGACTCTTATGATCGGAAAAGATTTCAGTGCGGTTACCCAACAAGTATTGTCTCCATTTCTTGAGGGCAAACACAACTGCTGCAAGTTCAAGATCATGTGTGGGATAGTTTTGCTCATGTGGGTTCAACTGACGTGAAGCATAAGCCACGACTTGACGTTCTTGCATAAGAACTGCACCTAGACCTTGGAGAGATGCATCGCAGAATATCTGGAAAGGTTTGGTAGTATCTCGCCCAACCAGAACAGGTGTAGAAGTGAGTTTAGTCTTCAGGAGATTGAAACTTTCATCACACTGTGGAGTCCAAACGAACTTCTTTTCCTTCTTTGTGAGATCAGTGAGAGGTTTGGCAATCTTGGAAAAGTTTTGGACGAAACGACGACAATAGCTAGCCAAGCCAAGAAAACTTCTGACTTGCTTTACCGTCTTAGGAGGTTTCCAATCAACAATTGCCATAACCTTTTCTGGATCAATGGCTATTCCCTTGGCGGATATGACATGACCAAGGTAAGCAACTTCTGGAATCCAGAACTCACATTTTGAGAACTTGGCATATAGACGATGCTCGCGAAGTTTCACACTACAACAAAAATTGCACGTAGAGACGTCCTACTATTGACGCTTTCATTGTCGTCTTTATGTGCTAATCCATCTTCGAAATAAAGACGACTTTAAAGACGTTTAGCATGTCGTCTCAACCTGACTAGATTCACCCTACCCGCTCCTTAGAAAACAACCCTCGTAGACCTCCCAATATCTCTCTCCCCTCTCCTAACTGTTGAAACCTAGCGCCGCCACTAGATCCCCATGGCCGTGCCTCTCGAGCGAACTCTGCGCAGCGTCTGGTGGCATCTCTCCTCCCCTCGTGGTACAAGATCTCCCCACTCGAGAACGTTGTAGCCGTGGTAGGCAGAGACCCGCTCCAGCCATACAAGGTACGGCAGTGCCCTCTGATACGTTGATCGCTTTTCTCGTTATTCCCACATCTTCCTCCAGCAGCCCATGGCGCGTAGCAGGCAGTCAACTCCATATAGCGGTGGATCCACGGCCGCAGGTATGTTGTTGTGCTACTTCTTTTTTTTATATATGTTACTTATTTAATTTCAGCTTGTATCTTTTTTAACCCAGTATGTGTCTACTTGATTCGTACGTTTCTCTGGTCACACGACTAGCGCTTGCCAGATTCTTCGAAAACTGTGTTAGATTCCTTTTTTGTTCAACCAATCAGCTTGTAGTTTTATTCATACCATGTGAACCCAAACAAACAAAGTTGTGAGATTAGCATCACTCGACCTAGCACTAGATTAAGGACTTCATCCTCTAGGTTATTGTGGACAAATGTGTGATCTAATTAAATACTTGAACTTGTCCATTTGATCATATAAGCAGAACTTGGTCACGGACAAATGCATAGTTGGATTAGATCGCCCGGATTAATATCAGAATTTCGGTTTTGGTGTATTCTTGAATTTGAGCCAATGAGATTTGAGTACTTATGCCATTTTTGTGTAATCCACATAAAGCTTTCGTTAAAGGCAATTTACTTAGCCCAAATGGAATAATCTTCCGTTTGCTAACCAGCTCAAACTATTTCTATATTTTAAGGAATGGATATATGAAGTTATGGAGCCTTCCAAGTACACAACATCCACAACTTGACTATAGCTACAGTCTATTCAAGCAGAACTTTCTTCTTGTCTTATTGGAGTTATTCGTTGGATCGCATAAGTAATTGAGACCATTCTGTAAGGCTTATGGATGTATTCTATAGGTCTGGATCATAAATACCTTTCATCATTTTTTTCGTTAAAGTATCTCTAACCAATGCCACTAACCTTTTATTTCTTGATAGGCTTGACTAACGTGCATCAAAGCTCCAAGTTGTACTGAAGCTAATTGGTAAAGTTCCCAAGATGCATCATAAGGATGTTGCTGCATTAGGGCTGGCTGGAATTATTTCTGAAAGCCCGAAAAAATGTGACGAGGCAGATTTGAACTTATAATAAATTCCAGTAAGCTATCTGCCATATAATATTATAAACTGATGTTTCCATGATTACTCTTTATTTATTTTGAATTTTTATCTGACCTCAGTTGGATTCTTCAGTGCAGAGATATGATTATGCTCCCAAGGAAGTACTCTGTACATACCTTAGCAAATGTTGAACGATTACTGTCCCTGATGCCCATGGTATGGTATCCAGCTACAATTTGTAAGATTAACTAAATGAATATTTATCTTTGAAGGGATGCCTGTCATATTTCTAATTTTTCGTGGAAAGTTTTATCGCAGAATCTTAATGACTCACACAAAAGACCACAAGGAAAAAAATCTAGGTGCTGCGGAAGACTTGTGGGTGTTGGTGTCCATGGAAAAGCCTAGAATATTCCATCTAGTTCAAAGTGTACGAGTACTTCGAGTACTTTTGTTTTGTCCAGGACACCTTTGCTCCCTGTTTATATGGATGTACATTTCAGTTGTAAAGCACAATTGCATTGATCAATGTACGTATTTCCTTGGAATGCTCTACACTTGTCTATGTTGTTGCAAGCCGTAGGTATCTTCTCCCTTCACTTCTTGATGCGATAATTTGGTCAGTTAAAATATTCAAATGCTTCCTCCCATTAGCACGTACCAAAACGACATATTCAAATTATCCCCTCCCATTAGCACGTCCCAAAGCAACTCAACGTGTGTTAGAGACGCCGGCAAGTGCAGCTTCGTGGTCAACTTCCACTACGTCACTACTCGAATGTAGCACGCTTTATTTAGCGTCCCAAATTTTCTAGGCATGCTTTCACTACGTCTCTATGGTCTTTGAGACGGTGCATCAGAAGACGCTCATGCTACGCTTTTCGGTAACGACTCTACAACCACCTAAAGATGATATAAAGCATCGTTAATGCTCGAATTGAACGTCCCTACATGGCTTTTGTCTTGTAGTGTCATGAGAGTGAGACGAAGATGTTCTCCATGCTCTTCCTCGGATTTTGAGTAGACTAGAATGTCATCGAGATATACCACAACGAACTTGTCGAGGTATTCATGGAAGACAGAATTCATGAGTCTTGAGAATGTCGCCGGTGCATTGGTCAGACCAAAGGACATGACGGTGTATTCATATAGACCGTACCGAGTGGTGAAAGCTGTTTTTGGAATATCTTCCTTTCTGATCTTTATCTGATGGTAACCCATCCTCAAGTCCAACTTTGAGAATATTGAGGCTCCAACAAGTTGATCAAAAAGATCATCGATACGAGGAATTGGATACTTGTTTTTGATAGTTTTCTCGTTGAGAGGACGATAGTCCACCACGAGTCTCTTTGTTTGGTCCTTCTTGGCAACGAACAGAGTTGGGCAACCCCAAGCCGAAGAACTAGGCTGAATGTAACCTTTCTCCATGTACATATCGATTTGCTCCTTCAACAACTTCAGTTCAGGAGGAGCTATCTTGTATGGATGCTTAGAGATTGGAGCAGTACCTGGCTCAAGCTCGATCACGAACTCAACTGCTCTGTCCGGAGGCATCACTGGCAATTCTTCTAGAAAGACGTTAGGGAATTCACAAACCACCGGAACATTTTCGAGTAGAGGTAGAGGTTTTGCATCGAGTGTGCAAAGCTGAACAGAACTTGATCCATATGGAGAATAGACTATCTGGCCAGAAGGGTGGGAGAGAGTTATTGACTTTTGAGCACAGTCAATTTTAGCTTTGTGGGTCTTCAACCAATACATACCCAGAATGACATCAATGTCAGAATTTCCCAGCAACATGAGTGAAGCAAGGAATACGCGACCTCCAATTAGGATTTGATTGTCCATACTTATCTTGGAAGTCAACATTTTAGATCCCGGAGAGTGAACAGAGATTTGATTGCTTAGTGGAACCAGAACTAGGTTGTATGCTGTTGCAAAGATCTTTGATACAAAAGAATGCGATGCTCCGGTATCAAACAACACTTTAGCTGGAAAAGAGTTTAAAGGTAATATACCGAGAATGACGTCAGCAGCTTCCTCAGCTTTGTCGGCCTTGATATGATTCACCCTCGCGGTCCTCCCGACAGGCCTGTTGTTGGAGTTGAAGGCTTTAGCCGGGGGAGCACGAACCATTGCCTGGTTGGTGTTGGGGCGAGGAGGTGGAGGTAGCTGCCTCTGAGTGCACTTATCAGCGTAGTGTCCAGTCTCCTTGCACTTGTAGCAAGTGACGACACGAGGAGGACCTGGCCTTGGCTGCCCCATTGGAACCCTCTGACCCTGCATCTGAGATGGGTTGGGTGGGCGGGGAGCAAAGCCTGGAGAAGCTTGGGCATATGGAGCCCGAGTGACAGCAGCATTTGGCACCCAGATGCGGCGCTTCTGCGGAGGGGTGGTCATGTTGGAGGAGGAACCACCCTCACGCGAGTGCTTGCGAGAATCCTCGAACGCCTTGCGCCCATTTTCCTCATTGAGCGCGGTGTTCACGAGCTCCTCGAAGTCTTTGCACTTGATGTTGGTGAGTGCGTACTTGAGTTCCGGGTTAAAACCTCGGCGGAACCTTGCCATCTTCTTAGCCTCAGTGGACACCTCATCACCAGCGTATCGAGCGAGACGATTGAACTCATTCTGATAGCCAATGACGTCCAGCTTGCCTTGCTTAAGAGAGCAAAACTCTTCACGCATCCTTTCCATGAGACCATCTGGGATGTGGTGCTTCAGGAAGGCATCCTTGAAACAACCCCAGGTGATAGGATATCCAGCTCTCATGGTCTGGTAGTTCTCCCACCAAGTAGCTGCCTGACCCTTCAGTAGGTAGGTGGCATACTTGACTTTGTCTTCCTCAGCAACGTGAGCAATGTCCAGAGCCCTGGCCATCTCCCGGATCCAGTCATCAGCATCCAGAGGCTCGTGTGTTGCCACGAAAGCTCTCGGGCCCATACTGAGGAACTCCTTGATACTGACTCGTGGAGCATTCTGGTTGTTGTGCTGATTTGCCTGGAACTGGGCCATCTGCGTCACGACCTGAGTCATCTGAGTCAACAGCTCCGTGATCGGAGGTGGCTCAGGCGGGTTGCTCCTTGTTGGCGGCATCCTGAATAGACATGCATTTTAGCACAACAACAGAAAAGGATAGACTTGGTAACCGAAAGATAGATTATTCCGACGCATGAATAGATAACCAACAGGTACATCATCACATGTTCAAATACATCAGAATATCCAACACACCAATACATGGTTCGAAAGCCAAAGGATAACTAAACATAGCTAGGAATGGATACATCGATACTCCCATGCTCATCACGCAGGACGGCGGTGAGTAGTACGACGATAGGTACGGTGAGGAGGAGGCCCACGAAAGTAGGTAGAACGACGATCCACGTATATCGGGACTGCTCTGAGAGCGACTCTCGGTGTGGTGAAGTAGAAAGCGTCGTCTCCCAGTGCTCCAAAGCGTGGAATCCCAGTGTAACCAGCACCGAGGTTGAGGAGTGGACCTCTGATCGGCTCGTAACCTCCAGCATCTGGCAGACGACGACCAACTGGCTGATCGAAACGTGCAAAGCTCTCATCTCCGACAAAGTCTGTGGTGTACGTCGCCAGACGAGTCAAAGCAAGGTAGAGCTGCTCCCTGACTGAGGCCAACTCCTGAGAAAGTGTGGTGGCAACTGCGTCACTGTGCCTCACAAACTGAGCGGTGGTGTGCAGCCTGGTGTTATCATGCTCGTAGACATCCAAGTTGTCGTAGAGAGTGAAGTGAGCTCCCTCCGAAGTGATGTAACCACGGGGGATGTGGCGATAGATAGAATCGTCAAACCCCCAGTAGTCAGCACGAAGGATGGTGAGACTCACATAAGCTGCCTGCTGCACAGCCATATCCACTGTGGAACCTACTGCATCGTAGCGGTGGACAACGCTCATGCCATCATCTGACAGAATGTAGACGATAGCCTGGTAGTAGGTCTGGTGAAACTCTCGCTGCTGCTCGTAGACCTGGTACTCTGGTGCCCAACGGAACCCCAGATAAGTGACCATGTCTCTCAACATCTCCGGATAACCGGCGGTGCTCTCACAACGAGTCATCCGAACCACCTGCGGGTAGAACCTGAGATCCATCTGCAGATGATCGGGGAAGCTTTGATTAGACGCCGATAGATAACTGAAGTGGAAAGCAACAACAAGGTTCAACGGACGATAAGGATGTTGAAAAGAACAGGATATAGAAGCAACATCGGGAAACACGAGACCAAAAACTCCTGAGGTACTACGGAGAATCCAAAACACGTGAAACCCTAACTTGAAAGTTTAGATGAGAAGAGAAAACAACGTTGCACTTCCTTACCAGAAAAGGGTGGGTGGGTGGGGAAAGAAGAAAAATGGAAGAATTCCTACTCTCACGTTTCATTTTTCCTATATAGCTACAAAAATAGTTTCTAGACTCAACTGCGACCAGCAAAAGGGATCCTACAGGCAGACGGGCTCTGATACCATTTGTCGCACCCGGGCTTCTAAAGGATACTCGCCGTTCCGTTGAACAGTAGTAGATTAGATTACGGGGCTTACCGGCACCCGCGTCCTCTTACGAGTAGGACAACGCACGTATGTGTGACAACCAACCCCTATCTGTTCAGCGTCGACGTAAACTATCCCATAGAAATCAGGACACTACCATTGACGTACTTCATACCATACACACATGGTACGTCAACGGTTTGTAACAGAATGATAGCACAACATATCTCTAAGACACAAAAGATTGAAATAAGTTGCAAATAGCTCTCACTAGAGCAGAGATAGCAAATACAATCATCCAGAGGACACATGTCCCAACATAACATCATTACATCTCAGCGGAAGCATTCAAAGGGGGTCTGAGTACAGACAAATCCAAATAGGCTTAAGAAGCCGGGAAAATGAAAGAAAGACGGAGCCCATCCACGTAGTCTCGGATCCTGCCCGGGTCCGCTACCTACTCGTCAGCAGCCTCGTCAAACTCCACGTAGTAGCCGTCACTGGGATCCTCGTAAGCGTAGTCTGCGGAAACCACAGCCCCAAAGGGGTTAGTACAACAACGTACTGGCAAGCAAGACTCACAGTTCACCAAAGTGTAACCCGTCAACACCAAGCACAGATGCCTTGGATTCAACGGAAGAAAGGGGATATAAAAGATGCTGCAACTGGCTGCGCTAACCAACTACAGAAAACTACAACTTCCAACTAACAGAGAGGGGATAAGATAGCGTAAAGTAACCAACTGAAAGATAACTTCAAACAAACCCATCCTGGATCTCGCCCCTTATCCAAAGAAGCAATCCGAGGATAACTCACACAGTTTCATTAATGAATAATGGGTCAAGTTATTGTGTCAATAAGTCTATTACTAGTCAAGTTATCAATATTTAGGTGTAAGTTGTTCTGAGTACTTGTTAGCCAGTACTTTCACCAAGTCAACCATAACCGCGGAAAACACGGCTTCTCGAGAAGATTTATCCCTGCAGGGTTGCACCAATTTGGCCGTACACGTAAGAATAACCCGCCAGATGGGATGCCCCCCCACCAAGCGGGGTACTCAACACAACCCAACTCTTGTTCGCATCAAGCCCAAAGCACCTTGGGTGCACGGCTAATCAAGCCCCGAAGAAAAGGGACCCTCATAGCACTCTAAGACCGTGTCCCCCTATATGCCGACTACAAAAGTTCCACCCTGCGCTGGGCTCGCAAAAACATGCATGCGGCAAATGGAAAACACGAACTAAATGAGGCGATTTGGACGAGATGCGAATCGAATCAAAGTGAGGGGGGCTCCCATACTCGCTTCCCACATGCGGGTAGTGCGCTCATCATGGATCAGTAGACAAGACCCTTTTCCTATTAGGATCGACACTAGCAGGCCTCAAAACCACAAAGGGCCTCCTGCCGGTGCCTTATCAACATATTTTTATTAACAGGTTGATTGATTAACATCGAGCCCCCAGAACATGATAGAAGTATAGCAACTGACAGTAACGGGTAACAGACTCGAGCAAAACAACCTAAGCATGCTAGTAAGACACTGGCTCAAACAATGGGGTTGTAGGAGTGGAGGTGAGGCAATATCAGGGTTAAGGGATTCATGTGATAGGTTCATATCAGAAACAACTATACATAGGGCTAGCAATATAGACAACGGAAAGTATCGGTAACCAATGTTGAAAAGAACACAGTGGTTCATGTGAGTGATAACTTGCCTGCAAACTCAGCAGCCTGGTACTGAGCTAGACCCTCAGAAGGGGTGCTGTAAAGATCGTCTGTCTCAACGTCGTCGTCTATTCGAGAAGAAGCAAACAAACAAGACAGAAATATAAACAATCAATATCATGGCATAGTGCACAATCATGGGATGATGCATGTCAAGTTAATGGTTGCATCAAAATAAACTAGTTAACATGGTAACACAATTTAAGTGGACCCATATGCAATTGGATTGCATATGGAAAAAGGTCCATGAATTAAGTGGAAACAAATGATCTACAATTTATTACCATGTGAAAGTTTGCTTAGCATGATGCATGAATGATGATAACAACAAAATAACAACAATAGATGCAAGTGGTAAAGGATTTTAACAAGTTGGGAAAATATTTATTAAGTTTGAAAATTTTGGGTTACTTAAAGATGTCACACAAGCATTTGTTGTTTTCATCAATTTAAAATGTTCAAAACAAATAACAAAATTCATATTTGAAAAAAATACCAAATTTTAGTTGGATTACATGTTTCAAATATTGAAATAGGAGTTAGGATGAATTTATTATGACTGAAACAATATTAAACAAGTTTTAAATGAATTTAAAACAAGTTTAAATATTATTTGAATTTTTATTTGTTCCAAACATAAATTCAAACTCACATTTGAAAAGTTTATACTTTGATGGTTTGAAAACATATTTTGCATGTTCAAAAATAATTTATTTTGAGCAATTTATGAATTTAGACATTTTAAATGATTTAAACAAGGTTTAAAATATTTAAGCAATTTTAATTATTCAAACCATGAAACAAAATTTATATTTGAAAAGGTTATTTGAAATAGCATGGAAAACATATTTTATTTTCATTATTTGGATTAAGTATGAATTAGTTATGGATTTTAGCAAATTGCAATTGAATTATTTGAATTCAAATTTGAATTGCATTTTGAAAATTCAAAACAGGAAACAAATGTTACCATTAGATAGAGAATTAAATTTAGATCAGTGCACATATTTAGATTTCATTATTTGGAGTTATAAATTGAAAGTTATTAAAGTTTTCATTTTGAGGACTAATCTGTGAAAATTAGGACCTAAACAGAAAAAGAAAAACTTGGAAAAGGACCTGCACCGCGCAGTGACCCAGCCACGGTCACTGCCAGTGGGCCACGGGCCTACGTGGCGCTGCGTGGCAGCACAGCTGGCCACCACGCCCACAGACAGGTGGGCCACGGCTTAGGGGAAAAATCCCCAAAAAGGGTGGCGCTACGGGGGCTCGAACCCACGACCAGGCGCATCGATCGCTAGCGCTGTAACCAGCACGGTGAGTTTCAGTTCGTTGTCAGATACAGATGCGCAGTGAGGTTGAGGTGTTGTTTCGCTAACTGAATCTGACGCACGCGCGGCTAACTGAACCTGACGGCAAACGGCGCCGGCGGCGAGCTGTGGATGTGCTGCGGCCGTGTGCTTGCGTGTAGCCGTAGCGGATGCGCGCGCGAGGTGGTGCAGAAAGAGGACAGGGAGGAGGAAGAGCACGGTGGCCTCACCACCGTTGTAGTTGTTGCAGAGGCGCGAGGTAGCGGTGGTCGTCGCCGGCGGCAGCTGTCGCACCCGGACTTCTAGTGGATACTCACAGTCCGTTAAACAGTAGATACATGGCTTACGGGGCATACCGGCACCCGCATCTCAATATGAGCAGGCCAACACGTAAACGCGGGACAACCATTCTCTTACTATTCATCGTCTGAGCAAACTATCCCATAGAAATCCAGATACTTCCATTGACGTACTTCAAAACATACACACATGGTACGTCAACGGCATTGGAACAAGTGATATCACAACAGATCTCTACGACACAAAAGATGGAAATAAGTTGCAAATAGCTCTTCTAGAGCAGAGATAGCAAATACAATCATCCAGAGGACCATGTCCCAACATAACATCATTACATCACAGCGGAAGCATTCAACATGTCTGAGTACAGACAAGAACCAAATAGGCCTAAGAGGCCGGAAACGAACAGACGGAGCCCATCCACGAAGTCTCGGATCCTGCCCGGGTCCGCTATCTACTCGTCAGCAGTCTCGTCATACTCCACGTAGTAGCCACCATGTAGATCCTCGGAAACGTAGGCTGCGGAAACCACAGCCCCAAAGGGGTCAGTACATAAACGTACTGGCAAGCAAGACTCACAGTTCACCAAAGTGTAACCCGTCAACACCAAGCACAGATGCCTTGGGTTCAACGGAAGGAAGGGGATATAAAAGATGCTGCAACTGGCTGCTCTAGCCAACTACAGAGTTACTACCACTTCCGGCTAACAGAAAGGAGATAAGATCGCGTATCGTAACCAACTATAACTAACCACCAAACAAACCCATCCTGGATCTCGCCCCTTATCCAAAGAAGCAATCCGAGGATAACAAACACAGTTGAGTTATAGTTGGTTCAGATTGTTGTGTCAATAAGCCTATTACTAGTCAAGTGGTTAATCATTGGGTGTAAGGTTGTTAATCATTAGGTTTAAGTTGTCCTGAGTACTTGTTAGCCAGTACTTTCACCAAGTAGTCCATAACCGTGGAAAATACGGCTTCTCGAGAAGATTTATCCCTGCAGGGTTGCACCAATTTGGCCGTACACGCAAGAATATCCCGCCAGACGGGAATCAAACCCACCAAGCGAGGCACTCTACACAACTCAACTCTTCTTCGCATCAAGCCCAAAGAACCTTGGGCGCACGGCTAATCGAGCCCCGAAGAAAGGGGACCCTCATAGCACTCTAAGAACGTGTCCCCCTATATGCCGACTACAAAAGTTCCACCCTGGCCTGGGCTCGCAAAAACATGCATGCGGCAAATGGAAAACACGAACTAAATGAGGCGATTTGGACGAGATGCGAATCGAATCAAATTGAGGGGGGCGCCCATACTCGCTTCCCACATGCGGTTAGTGCGCTCATCATGGATCAGTAGACAAGACCCTTTTCCTATTAGGGTCGACACTAGCAGGCCTCAAAACCACACAGGGCCTCCTGCCGGTGCCTTATCATCAAATTATTATTTAACAATAACATTAGCATGATTGATTGATTAAACATCGAGCCCCCAGAACATAATAGAAATAGTAACAGAAAGTAACGGGTAACAGACTCGAGCAAAACAACCCTAAGCATGCTAGTAAGACATGGGCAACAAGCAAAAGGTTATAGGTATGGAGGTGAGGCAATATCAGGGTTCAGGGTATCATGTGATAGGTTCGTAACAGAAACAACTATTCATAGGGCTAGCAGAATAGACAACGGAAAGTATCGGTAACCAATGTTGAAAGGAACACGATGGTTCATGTGAGTGAATACTTGCCTGCAAACCCAGTAGCCTGGTACTGAGCTAACTCCTTAGAAGGGGTGTCGTAAGTATCGTCGGTCTCAACGTCGTCGTTTATCCGAGAAGAAGCAAACAAACAATGCAGAAAGATAAACAATCAATAACATGGCATAGTGCACAAACATGGGATGATGCATGTCAATTTAATTGATGCATCAGAAATAAACTAGTTGACAAGATAGCAACATGATTAAATGGGCCCATATGCAATTGGATTGCATATGGAAAGCCCATGAATTATGGTTGAATTAATTGTTTTACAACTAATCAAATTGTGTAAGTGAATTAGCATGATGCATGGATGAGGAAAACAGGAAGAAAACAACAATAGGATCAAATTGGAATAAGGTTTAACAAGTTTGGAATTTTAGTTATTAAGTTAGGAAATTTTGGTTCCCTAAAGGTGTCACACAAGCATTTGTTGTTTTCACCAACTTAAATTGTTCAAAATAGATAACAAAGTTCATATTTGAAAAGAACACAAGATTTTAGTTGGAATCCATGTTTCACTTGTTGAAAAAGGATTTCAAATAAATCATTTATGAATTAAACAAGTTTAAGCAAGAATTAAATGAATTTAATTCAAACATGAACTTATTTGAATTTTTATTTGTGAAAAACATTAAACCAAATTCATATTTCAGAAGTTAATACTTTTATGGTTGGAAAACATATTTTATATGTCCCAAAAGAATTTGTTTTGATCAAGTTATAAATTTAACAATATCAAATGATTTAACAAGGTTTAAATCATTTGACCAATTTTAATTATTCAAAACATGAAACAAATTTTATATTTGGAAAGGTGGTTTAATTTTGCATGGAAAACATATTTCATTTGTTGAAATTGGATTTAAAATGAGCAAGTTATTAATTTGGCAATTTTAAATGCAATAATTAAGAAACAGTTGTTTTCAGCAATTTAAATTATTCAAAACAGCAAACAAAATTTATATTTGGAAAGCACATGAAAAGTTTATTGGAAAACATATTTAGTTTGTGGAATTTGGAATTTTCATGCCCAAGTTATGAATTTTGCAAGTTTAAGTGAATTTAACAAGTTTTCAAATATTGCACCAATTTAAAATATTCAAAACAGTAAACAAATCTTATATTTGGATAGAACATTTAATTTGGGACAGAAAACATATTTAAAAAGTTAAAATTGGGGTTAAAATGATTTTCTTATGCAATTTACAAGATTTGGTGTAAATCTGCCATTTTTAATGCACTAGGGGCTTAGAAATAATTTTTGCAGGGGCTAGAAATAATTTGCAAGGGCCTATTGGTGATTTCCTGGAAGTTTGAGTATGAAAACAATTAGCAATAAAAAGTGTGGTTTTATTGAGGGAGGGGGGATTCGAACCCCCCACCTCCTGCTGGCGCAAAGGGGCAGGTAACCAGTGGGGCTGGTGTGCTGTTTGTGACAGAATAGGGGGGCTCGGGGGGTTATGCTGTGGTGCGCGCGACTTAACTGAACTTTACTGAAGTTTGCACGTTGACAGGGAAGAAGAGGTAGCGACCCGCAGTGGCTCTCGCCGGAGGCGCTGGTGCGCTCGCGGGAGGGGCCGTGGGCGTGTGGCGACCGAGAGGGAAAGGGAGAGGGAGGAGAGCGAGCGGGAGGGAGGCGACCGAGGGACCTCACCTCGATGGAATCAGACAGGAGGCGGAGCAGGGGGCGGTCGGGGCGGACAGGGAGATGGCCGCGGCTTGGAGCGGACGGCGGCGGCGGCTCGAGGGTCCTCGGCCCTCGCCGAGAGGTGGAGGAGGAAGAGGGGGCGGAGGAGTCTCCATTCCCGGCCCCAAACACGGCGGTGGGAGCCCCTAGCCCCGGCGATCACCGGCGGAAGGTGGAGCTTCTCGGGTGGGTTTCAGTTTACAGAAGAAATTCAGAGGAGGTTGCAGGGAGGAGGCAGAGAAGAAAGAGAGAGGGGAAGGAAGAAGATGGCGGCGGTGAGTGGTTAGGGCTAGCAGTGGGGAGAGGTGGATGCTTTTATGGGGAGGTGGAGCTCGGTACGGCAAGAAATCGGGTGGAGGAGGGAGGATCCTGCGGTGGTTGATGGTTCGTACAGAGATGACGACACGAGGAGGAAGAAGGGTATGGGATCTGAGGGAAAGTGGGCTTGGGGAAAATAGATGGGCTGGCCTCTCTCTCCTTTGCTTTGCTTTTATTTTTCTGTTCTATTATTTTTTTTGCTGATTTGGAAATAGGAAGAGAGATAGAAAGGGTTTTGATGGTGGAAAATTTCAAAATAACTTTGGTATTGACTAGTTATGTAATATTAACAACTTGTCAAGTTTTTTGGTTTTCAAAAGATTCAAAATACAATGTTGTTTGTAATTTAATTTAAATTGGATGGATTTAATTATTAATTGCATTCTTTGAAACAAAATTTTAAATGGCATGAACCTTGGAGTTTGAAATAGAAACAACAAATTAGAATGTTTGGTAATTTGCACATATTCAATTGGGGTGTTGTTTGATGATTTGAATTTGAGTTTTGAATGCAATTTATATTAGGTGGATTATTAAATAACAAATAAGAGTTGAGCTTTTTATTATTTCATGGAAACAAATGGAAGTGTTAATTCAACCATTTTATTTGGAGAGTTTTGTTTTGCAATTTTCATAATTTCAACATGGTTGTTGTTTGGAAGAAAATCATAATTGAATTTGAAAAGGGTTTGGTTATTGGATGCATTTTTATAGAAACAAAACAACAGTTTTGAGATCACACTTGAATGGAAACAATTGATTATTTTGATTTGAAATATGATTTTGGAAATTGTAACATCACAAGGATGAAACAAAAGGTTTGAATTTTGGTTTGAAATTCAAATAGAAAACAAAGGAAAACAAATGAAAACAGAGGAAAACAAAAGGAAAACAAGCAAAACAATTGCAATCAACATGATGCCATGATGCAAAACATAAAATAACAGAGAGCAAACATTCTAATGGCTATTTTTCATACTTGGGATGTTACAAAACGCCCCCCTTGAAGGAATCGCGCCCCGAGATTCCTACTGAGAAAAGAAAAGGTCCGGAAACTTCTTGGGAAGATCCTCTTGAGCTGTGACACGTGAAACACATCGTGCTCCTTGGTTAGCTTTTCTGGAAGTTTAAGATGAAAGGCATTCCTGGCAACTCTTCTGGAAAGACGTCAGGGAATTTGGAAACCACCGGAACATTTTCAAGTAAAGGTAGAGGTTTTGTATGGAGGGTGTATAACTGAATAGAACTTGATTAATTTGGAGAATAGACTATCTGTCAGAAGGGTGGAACATGGTTATTGATTAGACGCCGGTAGCAGAACTGAAATGGAAAACAACAACAAGATTTCAACGGACGAAAAGGATGTTGAGAAGAACAGGATAACAAAGCAACATCGGGAAAACAAGATCAAAACTCCTGAGGTATTACGGAAAACCCATCCGGGCTTCTAAAGGATCAATATCTACTGCTTAAGGAATAGAGGATCTGCTTCCCGGGCTTACACGCCTCCGTTCTCAATCGTGAGTAGGCAACATGATAAATCATGTCACAACCACCTCCATTCCTATGGTCTAGTAGATATAACTATCCTAGAGAAACCAGGATTCGTGAAATCCTAACTTGAAAGTTTAGATGAGAAGGGAAAACAACGTTGCACTTCCTTACCAGAAAAGGGAGGGTGGGTGGGGAAAGAAATAAAATGGCAGAATTCCTACTCTCACGTTTCATTTTTCCTATATAGCTACAAAATAGTTTCTAGACTCAACTGCGACCAGTAAAAAGGGATCCTACAGGCAGACAGGCTCTGATACCATTTGTCGCACCCGGACTTCTAGGGGATACTCACAGTCCGTTAAACAGTAGATACATGGCTTACGGGGCATACCGGCACCCGCATCTCAATATGAGCAGGCCAACACGTAAACGTGTGACAACCATTCTCTTACTATTCATCGTCTGAGCAAACTATCCCATAAATCCAGATACTTCCATTGACGTACTTCAAAACATACACACATGGTACGTCAACGACATTGGAACAAGTGATATCACAACAGATCTCTACGACACAAAAGATGGAAATAAGTTGCAAATAGCTCTCACTAGAGCAGAGATAGCAAATACAATCATCCAGAGGACCATGTCCCAACATAACATCATTACATCACAGCGGAAGCATTCAACATGTCTGAGTACAGACAAGAACCAAATAGGCCTAAGAGGCCGGAAACGAACAGACGGAGCCCATCCACGAAGTCTCGGATCCTGCCCGGGTCCGCTATCTACTCGTCAGCAGTCTCGTCATACTCCACGTAGTAGCCACCATGTAGATCCTCGGAAACGTAGGCTGCGGAAACCACACCCCCAAAGGGGTCAGTACATAAACGTACTGGCAAGCAAGACTCACAGTTCACCAAAGTGTAACCCGTCAACACCAAGCACAGATGCCTTGGGTTCAACGGAAGGAAGGGGATATAAAAGATGCTGCAACTGGCTGCTCTAGCCAACTACAAAGTTACTACCACTTCCGGCTAACAGAAAGGAGATAAGATCGCGTATCGCAACCAACTATAACTAACCACCAAACAAACCCATCCTGGATCTCGCCCCTTATCCAAAGAAGCAATCCGAGGATAACTCACACAGTTGAGTTAGAGTTGGTTCAGATTGTTGTGTCAATAAGCCTATTACTAGTCAAGTGGTTAATCATTGGGTGTAAGGTTGTTAATCATTAGGTTTAAGTTGTCCTGAGTACTTGTTAGCCAGTACTTTCACCAAGTAGTCCATAACCGCGGAAAACACGGCTTCTCGAGAAGATTTATCCCTGCAGGGTTGCACCAATTTGGCCGTACACGCAAGAATATCCCGCCAGACGGGAATCAAACCCACCAAGCTAGGCACTCTACACAACTCAACTCTTCTTCGCATCAAGCCCAAAGAACCTTGGGCGCACGGCTAATCGAGCCCCGAAGAAAGGGGACCCTCATAGCACTCTAAGAACGTGTCCCCCTATATGCCGACTACAAAAGTTCCACCCTGGCCTGGGCTCGCAAAAACATGCATGCGGCAAATGGAAAACACGAACTAAATGAGGCGATTTGGACGAGATGCGAATCGAATCAAATTGAGGGGGGCGCCCATACTCGCTTCCCACATGCGGTTAGTGCGCTCATCATGGATCAGTAGACAAGACCCTTTTCCTATTAGGGTCGACACTAGCAGGCCTCAAAACCACACAGGGCCTCCTGCCGGTGCCTTATCATCAAATTATTATTTAACAATAACATTAGCATGATTGATTGATTAAACATCGAGCCCCCAGAACATAATAGAAATAGTAACAGAAAGTAACGGGTAACAGACTCGAGCAAAACAACCCTAAGCATGCTAGTAAGACACGGGCAACAAGCAAAAGGTTATAGGTATGGAGGTGAGGCAATATCAGGGTTCAGGGTATCATGTGATAGGTTCGTAACAGAAACAACTATTCATAGGGCTAGCAGAATAGACAACAGAAAGTATCGGTAACCAATGTTGAAAGGAACACGATGGTTCATGTGAGTGAATACTTGCCTGCAAACCCAGTAGCCTGGTACTGAGCTAACTCCTTAGAAGGGGTGTCGTAAGTATCGTCGGTCTCAACGTCGTTGTTTATCCGAGAAGAAGCAAACAAACAATGCAGAAAGATAAACAATCAATAACATGGCATAGTGCACAAACATGGGATGATGCATGTCAATTTAATTGATGCATCAGAAATAAACTAGTTGACAAGATAGCAACATGATTAAATGGGCCCATATGCAATTGGATTGCATATGGAAAGCCCATGAATTATGGTTGAATTAATTGATTTACAACTAATCAAATTGTGTAAGTGAATTAGCATGATGCATGGATGAGGAAAACAGGAAGAAAACAACAATAGGATCAAATTGGAATAAGGTTTAACAAGTTTGGAATTTTAGTTATTAAGTTAGGAAATTTTGGTTCCCTAAAGGTGTCACACAAGCATTTGTTGTTTTCACCAACTTAAATTGTTCAAAATAGATAACAAAGTTCATATTTGAAAAGAACACAAGATTTTAGTTGGAATACATGTTTCACTTGTTGAAAAAGGATTTCAAATAAATTATTTATGAATTAAACAAGTTTAAGCAAGAATTAAATGAATTTAATTCAAACATGAACTTATTTGAATTTTTATTTGTGCAAAACATTAAACCAAATTCATATTTCAAAAGTTTATACTTTTATGGTTGGAAAACATATTTTATATATCCCAAAAGAATTTGTTTTGATCAAGTTATAAATTTAACAATATCAAATGATTTAACAAGGTTTAAATCATTTGACCAATTTTAATTATTCAAAACATGAAAAAAAATTTATATTTGGAAAGGTGGTTTAATTTTAAATGGAAACATATTTCATTTGTTGAAATTGGATTTAAAATGAGCAAGTTATTAATTTGGCAATTTTAAATGCAATAATTAAGAAACAGTTGTTTTCAGCAATTTAAGTTATTCAAAACAGCAAACAAAATTTATATTTGGAAAGTACATGAAAAGTTGATTGGAAAACATATTTAGTTTGTGGAATTTGGAATTTTCATGCCCAAGTTATGAATTTTGCAAGTTTAAGTGAATTTAACAAGTTTTCAAATATTGCACCAATTTAAAATATTCAAAACAGTAAACAAATTTTATATTTGGATAGAACATCTAATTTGGGACAGAAAACATATTTAAAAAGTTAAAATTGGGGTTAAAATGATTTTCTTATGCAATTTACAAGATTTGGTGTAAATCTGCCATTTTTAATGCACTAGGGGCTTAGAAATAATTTTTGCAGGGGCTAGAAATAATTTGCAAGGGCCGATTGGTGATTTCCTGGAAGTTTGAGTATCAAAACAATTAGCAATAAAAAGTGTGGTTTTATTGAGGGAGGGGGATTCGAACCCCCCACCTCCTGCTGGCGCAAAGGGGCAGGTAACCAGTGGGGCTGGTGTGCCGTTTGTGACAGAATAGGGGGGCTCGGGGGGTTATGCTGTGGTGCGCGCGACTTAACTGAACTTTACTGAACTTTGCACGTTGACAGGGAAGAAGAGGTAGCGACCCGTAGTGGCTCTCGCCGGAGGCGCTGGTGCGCTCGCGGGAGGGGCCGTGGGCGTGTGGCGACCGAGAGGGAAAGGGAGAGGGAGGAGAGCGAGCGGGAGGGAGGCGACCGAGGGACCTCACCTCGATGGAATCGGACAGGAGGCGGAGCAGGGGCCGGTCGGGGCGGACAGGGAGATGGCCGCGGCTTGGAGCGGACGGCGGCGGCGGCTCGAGGCTCCTCGGCCCTCGCCGAGAGGTGGATGAGGAAGAGGGGGCCGAGGAGTCTCCATTCCCGGCCCCAAACACGGCGGTGGGAGCCCCTAGCCCCGGCGATCACCTGCGGAAGGTGGAGCTTCTCGGGTGGGTTTCAGTTTACAGAAGAAATTCAGAGGAGGTTGCAGGGAGGAGGCAGAGAAGAAAGAGAGAGGGGAAGGAAGAAGATGGCGGCGGTGAGTGGTTAGGGCTAGCAGTGGGGAGAGGTGGATGCTTTTATGGGGAGGTGGAGCTCGGTACGGCAAGAAATCGGGTGGAGGAGGGAGGATCCTGCGGTGGTTGATGGTTCGTACAGAGATGACGACACGAGGAGGAAGAAGGGTATGGGCTCTGAGGGAAAGTGGGCTTGGGGAAAATAGATGGGCTGGCCTCTCTCTCCTTTGCTTTGCTTTTATTTTTCTGTTCTATTTTTTTTTTGCTGATTTGGAAATAGGAAGAGAGATAGAAAGGGTTTTGATGGTGGAAAATTTCAGAATAACTTTGGTATTGACTAGTTATGTAATATTAACAACTTGTCAAGTTTTTTGTTTTTTCAAAAGATTCAAAATACAATGTTGTTTGTAATTTAATTTAAATTGGATGGATTTAATTATAAATTGCATTCTTTGAAACAAAATTTTAAATGGCATGAACCTTGGAGTTTGAAATAGAAACAACAAATTAGAATGTTTGGTAATTTGCACATATTCAATTGGGGTGTTGTTTGATGATTTGAATTTGAGTTTTGAATGCAATTTATATTAGGTGGATTATTAAATAACAAATAAGAGTTGAGCTTTTTATTATTTCATGGAAACAAATGGAAGTGTTAATTGAACCATTTTATCTGGAGAGTTTTGTTTTGCAATTTTCATAATTTCAACATGGTTGTTGTTTGGAAGAAAATCATAATTGAATTTGAAAAGGGTTTGGTTATTGGATGCATTTTTATAGAAACAAAACAACAGTTTTGAGATCACACTTGAATGGAAACAATTGATTGTTTTGATTTGAAATATGATTTTGGAAATTGTAACATCACAAGGATGAAACAAAAGGTTTGAATTTTGGTTTGAAATTCAAATAGAAAACAAAGGAAAACAAATGAAAACAGAGGAAAACAAAAGGAAAACAAGAAAAACAATTGCAATCAACATGATGCCATGATGCAAAACATAAAATAACAGAGAGGAAAGTATGCATGCCGAGATGAATGCTCGTGAGTGTCCTGGATGCATAGATGCAAGCATGCCAGCATACAAAAGAGAGAGAATTTCTCGGGAAAGCAACTGAATTTACTGCTAGGGCGAGTCATTGTTCTTTTACAAAATGCTTTGGGATGTCATAACCTTGTGGTACCCCAAGAGGCACTTGACGTCATCGTGTGGAGACAGGACTCCCATCGCCATGGGTTGATACTCGCGCGAATTCAGGTGCATAGCTCGAGGATGTAGTGGCCTTGTGGCGCCCTCGAGTAACAAAAGTTTGCCCCGCCGGAACAGGGATCCCACTTGTGTGGGTAGAAAATCTCGCGGCCACGCGGCACGCCTGGTGAGAGCTCCCTAATACCCTCACGGAGAGAGGTCCTATCGTCATTTTTTAACGTGGCGTTATGGGGTCCCCTCGTGGGTACGTCTCCACCGCCTTGTGGAGGCGCGTGGAGCGAGCAGGTGGTGAGCGCTCCCCCTAGTTGAGAGGCACGCTCACACGGAGAGCTGCGGTAGCCCCCGATCCCCCAGCGCTCATGGAGGTCTTCTGGGTGGCTGCCACCTCTGGAGAGAACAGCAGCCGCTTCTTGGGAACCTCGTCGAGGTGTCCCACATCGTCTTCATCGGCAGGGTGCAAGGTTAACATCTCCTTGTAGGCTCGTTCGACAGAGCGCATCGTGTCCTCCACCTCGCCATGAATGGTGATGGTCCCGGTTGGCCCTGGCAGCTTGGCGACGTTGTACACATGTTCCGTCACTGCCATGAACTTGGCGAGAGCTGGGTAGCCAAGGATGGCATTGTAGGGGAGGGCCAAGTGTGCCACGTCGAAGTCGAGGGTCTCGGTGTGGTAATTTTGACGAGTGCCGAGCATGACGGCGAGGCGCACCTGTCCCAGGGGAACCGTAGTTTTGTTGGTGACGTCGGTGAAGGGTCTCGTGGGAGCCAGGCGCTCGTAGGGCACTTGCAGCTTCTCGAATGTCTGCACCGAGATGACGTTGAGGCCCGCACCCCCATCAAGGAGCGTATTGGTGATGGCAATGTTGTTGATGGCGGGGGTGCAGACCAGGGGGATGGTGCCCACGGTCCTTGTGGACTTGGGGTGGTCGCGGATGTCAAAGCAGACCTTGTGCTCGGACCACTTGAGAGGTTTGTTCGCCCCTGTCCATGGAAGGATGACATTGATATCTCGTGATATTTTCTTGAAGTGCGGTTGGAGAGGGGAGCTTGTGCTCCGCCAAGGATGCAGGCGATGTAGCCTGTGGGCTCTTGGTAGCCCCACAGTTTTCTTCGCCATTCCCCTGGTTCCCCTCAGGGTGGTGCTGTGCGGTAGTGTTCACCTAAGGAGGGGGGTTGGGGCGCTGCAGCGGCGGGCGCTGCTGCTGAGGAAATGACTTGTAGACGTTGTTGTTGTAGCCGCCAGTGTTGGTATTGTAGTTTTTCTACCCGTTGTAGTTGTTCATTCCGCGCTCCTCCTAGCAACTTCCGCCGTGGCGGCCACCATGTCCAGGGTTGCGTCAGCTGCTGCCTCGGGAGTAGCCCTCCTGACCACTCCTCATGAGGCGGTCGCTGCGCATCTTCTCAAGCTGGAAACAGTCCTCCGTGGAGTGGGAGTGCATTATGTGGAACGCGCATAAGGGGTGGTGGTCTGCCATGGGAGCGGCATCGCTGCGGCCACGCTTGCGCTCGGGCTCTGTCGCCACGACGATCGGAGCCTTGCGCTTGGCGTCCGCTGGCTTGGATTCATCGGCAGAAGTGTTGTGCCTGAAGAGGCGGCCTTCCTCGTCTTTGGCGCACCCGTCGTCCATGTCCATGAGCTCGACGGAGGAAGTGAGGTCATCCCTAATGCCGAGCTCTTCGAGCATGTGCTCATTGGTGACCCCCTCGCAAAAGGCGGAGATGTCGTTCGCGTCGGCGATGTGGACAATTTTGTTGTGCGTCTGGCTCAAACGCTGCAGGTACCGGCGAAGTGTTTTACCAGGGTGCTGACGGATGTCGCGGAGGTCGTTGTAGGTGAGGGGCGCTCGTAGGATCCTTTGTTGTTGGCGAAGAAGTTGAGGCATAGTTCCTCATACGACCCGGTGGAGCCCTCTGGCAGGTTCATGAGCCAGATGAGGGCCGGCTCCCTTGCGGCCCATGGGGAGCCAATTGGACATGCATTTGTCGTCTCCCTTCTCAGCGCACATGCCGATGCAGTACAACTGCAGGAAGTCGAGGGGAGGGGTGGTGCCATTGTAGCAGGAGAGGAGGGCCGGGTTGAACTTCGGTGGCCATGCGACCGTGCGAAGCTGCTTTGTTAATGCGAGGCAGCCTCCAACGTAGACCATGGCACACGCGTAGATGTCTGCCGGGCGGTTCGCATGGCCGGCTCTGGCGAGGTAGTGGATGGTGCACCGCTCGTGCTCGTGGCCGCGTTCGATCTGTACGCGCGTGTCGGGCGGGATGCGCAAGATCTGGCAGCTGTTGTTGCTCTTGTCAGGCACTTTGGTGGTGTGAGCCTTGTCAGGGATGTAAGTGCGGGGATCGGCTTGCACCGGCGACGTTGCGCTGTGGGAAGGGGGTAGCGCGCCATGAGCTGCCACGCTCTTGAGCCTCCCAGCGACGATTGTGTTTGTGTGTGTGTGTGTGGGGGGGGGGGGGTTGTTCCCGGAAGTAACCATCTCCTAGAGGCGGACGAGCCATGCCTCGTGCCCTTCCTGTGTGATCAGGTGCGCGAGCAGCTCCCGGGCCAATAGTAGGGCTGCAGCGGGGGTGGGCTGCTCTCGTCGTCCCTGCGTCCCTGATGGTGGTGACTGAGACGTGTGCGTCTGATGGCTAGGTTGAGACTCCAAGTGAAGAGTGTGTAGCTAGTGGAAAGCCTTTTTCCCCACGAGGGTGACTCGAGGGTTTATATCGAACTCTTGGGGAGCCAGTATTTCAGCAGTTGTCTTCCAAGCTTCCTCCAGGATCCTGCAAACAAGTAGAGAATTTTGTGCCCTCAAACTCACCAAGTGGTTGTCAAGCACAAGGTGTGAGACTTCTAAATTGCAATGCAAAACTGAAAGTAAATGTGCAATAATTAAATCTACTACTAAATGCAAATGAGAAAATAAATATGCAATGGATTGTATTTGTATTTTTGTGATGCAAGTGGTGATGGAGATAATGTAAATTCGAATTGGAGATGCAAGTAAAGTAAAGTGCAAGTAAAGTAAATTGCAGCAAAGTAACTAGAGTGTTTTCTTATATTTAAAATAGGACAGGGGTTCATGGTTTCACACTTGCATTCTCTCAAATAAAGTGGTAGACGGTGGACATAAAGAATTACATGTGAGATTACAATAACATGTTTAACATTGAGTACTTTCATATGGGCATCACGTCCTAGCATAGAGATCTCTACGTTCATATTGATCCCTCGTATACTCCACCAAGATGCTAAATAAATCATAACACCTCGATAATTAAGGAAAAACCAGAGTATAGCTTTAAGCAATGTGACATGAAGTTGAAGTAAGAACTTGCTAGATCTAGTCATGGAGATTGATTAATGTCACTTCAAATCCCCGGTAACAAGGTACTCCTTTTTATCCCTAGTGAGGTAACTAAGAAAGGTTTAACAAAACCTAAGTGGATCGCTGAACTTCTGTCACTTTCACAGCACTAGCCACCCCCCGTTACTCCAACTAATGCACCCATCACCCCACACACGCTCTCAAGAACTAGATTGATCAAAGCTAGCAAATAAGAACGGGGTACATAAGATACATCTACTCAAATAACTCAAGAGAAACAATTGCAATCTCAGATTCAATAACTCATAGAAAAGATCCACCACATAGGAATTACAACGGTGCCCGTAATCATGTGAGGCAGCTCATACGGATCTAATTAGTGAAACACATAGAGAGAGAGATACAAGTGCTACTTCCACAAACCCATAGCCCTGGGGTGGACTACTCCCTCTTCATGGAGATGTCAAAGGAGATGACGTTGGAGGGGTAGGAGATCACACCGGCGGCGCCCCGCCGGAGTTTCCCCCCTCCAATCTGGAACTTCTGGTCTCTGTTTTGGTGTTTCGGTGTTTCGGCGGTGCTCCCCTCCGTAAGGGTACGGGGGACCCTTTTTATAGTCGGTTTTAGGTCAAGACGGAGTCGGTAAGTCGAAGATGGAAGGAATTGGGGCCACAGGGGCCAAAAGGGGGCCTCTCACGCGGCCAAGGAATCTGGCCGCGTGGAGGGTCCTCTTTTGGGCCTCCTTGCCCAATTATCGTGGATCCTTCGCGCGCAAGTCTTCTCCTTCCAACAAAATGACCCCCGCAGATTTTCAGGTGATTTCGCGGAAGTTTGCCCCCTGAAACGTCAAAAATATAGAAAACGGGGTTTCTGACAGGCAGG